>PVKB01000012.1:0-600000 GCA_004027205.1 Ctenodactylus gundi | reverse complement strand
GAACCTTATAAGTAAATTTGTTTATCCTAGAGATTTCAAAAATGATAATGAATAGTTGGAAGTCACCTAAGTCTCCATTAAGGAATGGACTAAATAAATTCACAGAATAGAATATTATATAGCCTATAAAATCATGTTGTGTAAGACTTGAGTGAGTATGAGAAAAATGTTACCCATTTACTCTGCACCAAGGAAGGAAAACAAAAGATTAGGACACCATCTTCATTTTGAAACAATGCAGCAATTTTGTAGTTATTTCAAAAATTCACATAGATCCCTTAAAAGCAGTGATTAGTAATTGTAAGATTATAGGCTATTTTAATTTTGTTCTTTGTGCTTTTCAGATCTACAAGGAACTTGAAAATTGAAAACACACTTTCCCAACATCCCCTTCTCTCATTTACAAGAGCCTAATTTCAGTGGCTCAGAACATTCTATATTGACATAAGGTCATTTAATAGGTGGGGTGGAGATTCTGGAAACAGGAGTGTCAGTTCCCCCAAATCATGGAGGACTGGAAGAGGCAGAGGCCTCATAAGACAGAACATAAACAACCTGTAAAATCAAACACAGCCAGAGGGAGGAGGTTGGTCCATGAAAACTACTCAAGGACACGTGAACTGGGCCGTGCACCAGCACCACGTTCTCTGTGGGCACTCCTCAGCTGCTGTGACTTTGGAGAGGTGACTTCTACATACAATCTAAGACTTTATCCTTTAAGAACTTGATAGATTGGATAGTCAAGAGGCAGTGACAGCAGGGAGGGAGAATCTCTTATCTTTGTAGATCAGGTGATCTTCATGGAAAGGAGTCAGCAGGGAAGAAGTCCCAGTTCCCCAAGTAAAAATGAAAAAGCTTGCCTGCAAATGGGATGGAGCAGAGAGTAGGGCCTGGGCAGAATACAGGAAGAAAATTAACAGAAGTTAAGGCTGGTCACGGTCTACTCACATTTTTTCTCTCTCTCTACTTCTCTCCTTCTTTCATTTGTGTCCTCCCTTTCTGTACTTACTGAGGCGACTGAGTACCGTTGTTCCCTGGGGGCCCTGCTTCTAGACTTCTGTGGCTCAGACCCCACAGAGCGGTCGTGCATGTTGTGCACACTCTGCAATTGACTCCTAACATAATCTCTTCCAGAGTTGCCTGGTCTCCTGATTCCTCTTCTTGCCTCAAGGTAAAGTGAGTGAGGCGCTTTATTCTTTCCCTGTGACACTAAGCAGCCTGCAGAATTTAACCTCCTTTGCTCTTGAAGGTGACTAGTCCTGGGAAGACAGAAAAAGATGGAGTTCTTGACATCAGTGAAGTGGGGTTAAAGGGTTGTAGTGGAAGAAGCTTCTTAAAAATACAGATTTGTAGGTCCACATCTAGATACTCTGATTGAGTAGGCAGAGTAGGGTCCAGGCTGCCTGCTTTTTAAATAAAACTCTTTGTTGGTTCTAAAGACCTTCATAACTAAAGAAACGTTAAATCTTTGAGTATTCATCATCTGGACAAACTATTTCTTTCTGTTGCAGATCTCACAGAATACAGATAAAATCTATTGATTCCAGAAACTTCTTTGAGCAACGCTAGGTCTTCCACCTGGCAGCAACTTTAATTCAGCTCCTATTTCATGTCTTACCCTCCTGGGGAGCTCCCTTCTACTGAGCTCTTTTTGCTATTATTCAACTTGATCAAAATTAGCATTTTTGAGGAGATGTCCTCAAAATTTTCTAGGTTTCAAGAGAAGTCATAGAGACATTATTTGCTTCTTTTGCAGCCACTTCCGAAAAGATTTCATTTGTTTCAGCAACCATCCTACGTAAGTTTACCTTGATTCCTCTGATTTTTTTCCCCCTTAAATTCTTAAAGAGTCTTCATTATTCCCTTTTCATTGTATATTTTTGATCTTTTCTGTTTCTAATCTCTGAAATCTGATTTTGAACATCTTGGAAGCCTGCTGCCTATTGTGGTATTCTGGAGATACCTTTCTGGTTATTTCTCCTCTGCTTCTTCCCCTCTGCGTGTCTCCTTTTGCATTCCTATATCCTACTTCTGATGCCAAGAGGGAAGTAGCAGCTACCCTGAATGTTCATGAGATGGATGTCTACAGTTTGCCAGTGTAGTCAGTGAGCGTCAATGGCCCGCAGTCCCTGCAGCACTTCCTTTGGTAATTCTTATTTCTGTGTGATGTATCCCCTGGTAGGCTCTTCTTTTCTCTTTCACATGTCAGCATCTTCTGAGCGTCCCTGTTTGGTGTTAGAGGGAGTAGAGCTCTTTAGATAAGGGGTGTGTGTGTGTGTGTGTGTGTGTGTGTGTGTGTGTGTGTGTGTGTGTACTGAGCTACAGACTTAATATAGAAGCCCAAACTATGTCCTCTGTGGTCAAAGAGACCTGGATTGGTCTCTAGTTTAACACCACCATAATAAAATCTAGACTCACCCACTGAGAAATCTCCACAGGATACATTTTTTTCATTGTCCTTTCAGAGGACTGAATAAAGGAACAAAAGAAGGAAATACTGAAGAAGCAAAGTAAGGTGATCTTCAGACTTGCATCTTAAAAAAGTGATTTAAATATTTGACAGTAATGAAAGAAGACATAGTCCCTGTGTCTGGGAAGGGATGGCCTGAGGCAAATTTGTCAAGTAGTTAGCCTGGTTGTTAGGGGCCCTGTTTTTTGCTCAATCATCTAGTTTCCTAATCCTGCCTTCAGGCTGTTCAGACTCTTCCTGTTGTTCTTGTTCTGTCAGCTTTGAGTCTGGGATTAACCCCCCAGACACAGTCATTGTGTGCCAGTGAGGTAAAGCCTGAGCAATGCCTGATCAGCTAATGTACTTTGAAGCATGTGCTTAAGAATCACAGGAATCAGATTTCAGGACATTGTTGGGTAGGAAATACAGAGTGGAGGGTCCCACCTGGGCAATGGGTCTGTGAGGAGAAAAAAGGGGAAAGAAGGGATTCTGGGGTTAAATTGACCTTTAGATATACTTACTTTCTGTTTGTTGTTGAGGCAAGATTTCTGGATATGTCACTTTTGTATTACTGGAACAAAATACAAGATACCTGCAACTTGGGGAGAGGTTTGCTTTTGGCTCATGGTTTCAGAGAATTCAGTTCATGGCCTGCTGACTCAAGGGAGAAATGGTGTAGTAGAAGGGGATAGCAGAGGAATGCTGCTGAAACTATGGCAGCCAGGGAGCAGAGAAGCCAAAGAGAAGCTGAGGACAAGAGTGCAAGTTATGGCTCCAGTGAGTCACTTTCACTGAGGCCCATCTTTTAATAGCACATCCAGCTACGAACTCATGGGTGGACCAATCTACTGATGACTATCATGCCCCTATGATCAAACTGTGCTTAGAAAGCCCCACCTCTGACACATGAGGACTTTGGGGGACGTTTTAGATTTAAATTATGACACATGTTAGTTGTAGGGCCAATAAAATATCTGTGTATTTAACAAGGAGAATTGCTCATGTATGGGAGAACACCTTTCTCTGAGAAGAGTGATGAGATTAGAGGTGTAGACCCAAAGGCAGCTGCCCACATGTTATAACTTGGCAAATAACAAAAGCTTGGGGTCATTCTTTTGTTGGCCTGTTGTGGTGCTGGGAAGGCCCGTGCTTCTCACCTCTGTGTACGTACATATTTTTTGCAAAAACCTTTATCAAAAAAGCATTTGGTTAACTGGGAAGTAATGTGAGAGTAAATACCCTAGCTAGGAACAACAAACACACTTGGGAGCACCCAGAAAACATGGGCACAGGGGAAAGGAAAGGTTCCTGTGGCTGGTGCTGGGAGATGGAACAGAAATCTCATTGGTTTGGGGAAACTCGTGTGTTGTCAGAGGTGGTAGACACAGAACTCTCACACCGATGAGGGGAAATGCAGTTTTTGGGTATTGGGGGAAGGAGTTAAGGAGAAAAGCATATGGAAAGATGTCTAAATAGAAAGTGGGGCACTAAAGATAATCTCTTCTCACGTCAGAATTTTCCCAACATTTATGTTTTTCGGTGGCTATTTTATTTGCATTTAAATATTTTAAAAAATCAATAACTTATCCTAAAAAGAAAATTTTAATAAATGGCATATTAGATTATGTTGCCATTAGAAGAGATAAAGTCTATGAATTGATTGTCTATACGAATCAAATGTGAATGCCATAACTTACACATATCTTTAGAATCACCCTATGATATCTACTGGAAAAGTAATTTTTTTTTTAATCTGTAGCCAGGGTTTTAGCTTGTTGTGTGCCTACTTTCTGTGCAAAGAGAGGGATGGGGTAATCTATTTATCTTGTTTTGATGGTTAGTTTATATGTCTACTTGACTGGCCTTAGAAATGCTCAGATTGCTGATAAAATATTATTTCTGGGTGTGTCTTTGAGATGCTTTAGGAGGCTAGCACTTGAGTCAGTAGACTGAATACAAAAAGATCAACCTTAGCAGTGTGCGCAAATATCATCCAGTCCCTGGACACCTTGATTAGAACAAAAAGGCAGGAGGAAAGATGAATTCACTCCAAGTTCCAATATCATTTTCTGCTGTAGGACATCAGACAAAGATTCACCTGACTCTTGGACTCTCAGATGTGGACTTACAACTCTGTTCCATCTTCTCCCCACCTTATATGAATACTTCAACTCTAGTCAGGATGGATATACCTTTTTTGAGTTTTCTTCAGGAGGTCTTTATCTTTCTGTCATTGATTTTCTTCCTGGAGTACCATCTTTGTTCAACTCAGGATGACATACTGAGTGTTGTACTGGCTGTGAAACACTAAGCTGTGCTGTAGTGACAATGTAATGTGCTATTTGCACTCTGAAATTTCAATGGCCAGGGCAAGACTATTTTGTTTCTCTTCATAAACATCTAACATGGGTCATCTGGGTTTCTCTTCCAAAAAATAATGTGGTGAATTAGTGGCCAATATCTGCCATTATCATGTATGAAGACCTGTAGCTCAGAGATGTTTGTTGGTCAAACTGGAAAGAGAAACCCGAACTTGTGAGATCAGATTGATCTGGGTTTTAATTCCATGAACCAGCTCATTCACTGACAATGCAGAGAATCTTCTGGGGGAGAACTGAATGACATAGCAGCTTAGTGTATGACTCAGAGCAGATTCTCAACAAATTTATTTTATTTTTACTTTTTACTCCTCAAGTCTGACTGTCTTAGGTCTAACACAATGGAAGCAGCATTATAACCCGAATTCTTCCTTGAATATCTTAAGTAGCTAATTTTTTTGTAGACTAATTGATCAAAAGCTGCTCAAATTTCCCAGCTAATTCTTCCAATTTTCTCCTCTGATTTACCTCTAGGCTTAAAATTTACGTATATAAATAGGAGTATCCTTGGCCATCAGAGTGCAAGCTAGAGAAATATGCATATTGCCCTTTTCTACTTAATCTGGCTACTGTTTAGGGCAACTTTAACAAGCAGAGAGATGAAACATTCTAATTATTTTTCTATAATGCTATAATCCTTTTACAAGTGCTTTCTTCTGATGTGTGATCTCCTAAATCAGACACCAAAGGACAAATACCGGCTTTGATTTGGCAAACCTTTCTTCCTCACGGAAGGGGGAGAGGCAACTCCCCGCACCTCAATTCCCTCAACAGCTGTGCCTTCAGAAGGAAGGGTTTCACCAGGAGTGCTGAGCACTGTGCTTGATTTGTTTACAGCGGTGGCCACAGCTGATGAAGGCATTTGGAATCAGTGACTGTTTTCTTGCTAACAAGAGTGAACAAGTTGAGAAGTGGGTGAGGATGGGTGAGAGAGAGGAAAGAGCCTTGGCAAAGGAGGAGAATGTGGGGAAAGAAGCTGGAAAAGCAAGACAGGTATAGTGAAGGAAAGGGCTCAGGGCAAGCTCTGGGCCTCAGCTGGTTTCACTGACTCACAAAAAGACAAGCGTTTCACGTGTTTGCTCATTTGAAGAATTGAGGGAATAAAAAAGATAAAAGTCCCAGGGAGACTACAGAGAGGAAGGGGATGGGAGAAAAAAAGAGGGGAATGCCTGGGAATGGCTGGTGGTGGATGCTGTCGAAGTATGTAATATGCATGTGTGATGATGTCCCAGTGATTAGCTGCGCATGGTGGCCCATGCCTGCCACCCCAGCACTCAGGGAGGTGGAGGTAAGAGGGTTTCTGTGACTCAGACCAGCTTAGAGTACATTGTGAATTCAGGACTGGTCTGGACTACAGAATGAGACCCTGTCTCAAAAGGAAGTCCCAGTGAAGCTCATTGTTTCACATAATTAATATGTGCTTATAAAAATAAGATAGCCTGGGAGTGGAAATCAGCTAGAAATAAAAACAGAAATTTCCAACTCTGCGATTTGTTGTTGCGTCCTGAATCTAACATTATCGACAATAGCCTGTGGGCTTTTAACTGCCTAAATAACTATAATGAAATTTAAAAAACAAATTTGAAGGAAGCAGGTGGAATAAAAGCCACTGTGCAATATGTGTCATTTTTAGTTATTTTATAGAAATGTAGTCAGAGACACATAGAGTTAGATTGAGAAACAGCAGGAGAGGCAAAGCTTACACTCATTCAGGAGAGTTTCGGAATATATGTTTTGTGTGTGACAAGTCTAGTAGAGTGTCTCAACTCATTGGGAGTAGAAATGGGAGGTTTCCTTCCTTTTTTTTTCCCTGAACAGCTGCCACCAACTGTGCCCTGTTCTGTCTTCCTGCCTGGTAGCAAGATCCCTAAGGCTTCACTCTGATTTCCTAACCATTTAGGCACTTAGGTTAAGAAAACCACCTTCAGGAGTCCAAATTATCTGCCAGCCTCATTTTCCAGCCTAGGTCAGAGGATTCTGCACCCCAGCGTCCTTCCTCCTGTGCGTGGAGCTGGGTTAGGTGCATGAAGGTGACAGAGGCCAAGGTTCCTCATTTACACAAGATGCTATTGCCCTCTTCTGGGCTGGTCTATTATATCTATATCTATATATCTATATCTATATCTATATCTATATATCTATATCTATCTATCTATCTATATATAAATTTTGGAAAAAAATTTCACATGACATAACTTTTAACATTTTTTTAACTATATGAATTGCAAATTCTGTAACACATCAGAACCATGGGGTTTGGGGAACAAGTGAGGGTCTGTGTCCATCCTTTTTTCAGAGCGTCACTCCTTTCCTACCTGATCTTTGCCTCTCTTTCTACCCTGCCATTCATGTTTGGGCCTTTTTCTGTTATTATTTTTTGTGCCTTTCATAAGAGGGACACCCATTCATGTTTATAGCAGCACAATTCATAATAGCCAAATCCTGGAAAAAACCTACCTGGCCATCTACACAGGAGTGGTTAAAGAAGATATGGTACCTATATACAATAGAATACTATGCAGCCACAAAGAAAGACAGATATGAAGCATTATAGGGCCACCTGAAGTCAGTAATACTCAGTGAAATGGACGAAGCATGAAAGGCTGACTGTAGATGGGCTGGCCTATATAACTGCCTCAGTTAGCCCCTGGGTGTCAGTGTGATTGGTGTTGATGAGAGACATATGACCAAATCACTCCTCAGAAGCTGGAGCTCTTCCTGGGGCAAGTTTTACCTTCTCATTGACTCTCACCTGGAGGCTTCCCAGTTAATCAAGCCTTCTACTCACAGTTTTCTGTATCTCATGGCTGAAATCAGGCAGTCCTTAGAGGAGATTGTTGCTTCCAGTCAGAAATATATTCTAAACTTAGAATTGGGTTGCTGGGCATGGTGGCGTATGCATGTTGTCTCAGCACTCTGGGAGGCTGAAGCAGAAAGAAGTTAAGTTTGAGCCCAGCTTGGGAAGCTAAGCAACTTACTGGGACTGTCCCAAAATAAAAAATAAGACATGGCTGGGGATGTAGTTCAGTTCAAAGTCTCTGGGTTAAATCTTCAGTATTAAAAGAACAAACACAAAAACAGAACAAAACAAAACAAAAATAAATTTCCATACCGCAAAGCCCTAAAAGACGTGGCAGCCTTGCCTTTCTCTTTGCTGTGTCCCTAGTTATCAAAATCAGAAAAAAAATGAGGAAAAGAATGTATGTCTCTGGATTTTAATATGTAAACATGTTAACATGTACATACTAGGCTCTAGAAGGATCTATTATTTTTTATTTTTATCTAAAGCCTATCACAAACAATTGTGAAATCTTAAACACAAACTTTCTTCTTTGAAGTACTTCATTTTATGGAGAAACGTGCATTCACAATGGAACAGTTCCTCGTGTAAATATTTGAAATTTACATGGTAACCAAATGATACTGAAAATTTCTAAAGATTGGTGTGGTGAAAAATTCTTCATAGGAGGTGTCTTGAAATCCACAGCAGAGTCTGGCTTATGATTTCAAGGGTCCTTGAACTCGACATAAAGAAACCACAACCTCTTGAAGTGGGAATCTGTGGTTGATGTTTGTGTTTAATGACTAGTTGGAACTCCTTAATCAGATGTGCTGTACTACAAGTCTACCTCCTCAGATTTGGAAGACTCTCTTTAAGTCTGTCCTTGGAAGCAGCGCTTGTCCTTAGAGTTCTCTGCTTGAGTGCAAACATTATGCTAGTAAATATTGTCAGAATCAGCAGGATTTGCTTCACGCGTGGGTGGGACGTTGAAGGATCCATCTGTCATTTCCAGTGGGCTCTGCAGGTCTGTACTCACCGCTGTGCAATTTTCTCCTGATTAAATCTAACACCACTGGAAAGATTCACTGGGGACACTTGTTGACAACAAAATCCTAGGAGATGCATGGAAGAGCAGCGGCTAACCATGGGGAAAGGCCTGTGGGGACGTTTTTTTTTTTTTTTTTTTAGAAAGATGCTGGGTATTAAACCCAGGGCCTTTCCACTGAGCTACATCTGCAGCCCTCTTTCTGTTTTATTTTGAGAAAGAGTTTTATTAAGTCACCACGTTGCTCCTGCTGGGCTCAGGCTTGTGATCCTATAAGTCAGCCTTGTGGAGTGCTTGGGTTATAGTCCTGTGCCCTAAATTTCATACTCTTAATTTTCTTTGGAAACATTTTTCTTATATGAATTATACAACCTACCTATTTAATAAATATTTTTGAGCTTTGAGAATAATTTCATTTTCTCTTCAATTAATAACAGGTTTAGATGAAGATTTCCCTTAGGGGTTTGCATTGATTTCTAAAATTTTCTTCTACATGAGGACCATTTTACAGTCCCAACTGCTCACCACCTCCCAAGAAACACCGTAGATCTAGAGCAATTTTTACATTTAAAAAATTGTCCCTGATATCGTGTCCTTTTTATACTCTAAATGTATATTACTCATTCTTTAAATTCAAGAATTTAAATATTAGTCTGATATCTGCATTTCACATGTACTCTGGAAGCCTTTTAAAATGATTTCTCCTCTTTGCTTATTTTAAAGAATGGTTGCTTTTTAGAGGATTTTTGTTATTTCCTCAATATTTTTCTCCCACTCACATTCCAAATGCTTATGAATGGTGGTTGTGTCTCCTCGATCAACTTGCAAGGGTCTTTTTGTGATTTTCAACCCCTGTTTTGACTGAGTCAGGGATGTCGGTCCTTTTCCTTCTGTTTCTTTTGTGCTTTGAATTCTATAAACCTGGTTTTTGATGCTTCTACCTGGCTGTAAAAGTGGCTTTCAATTTATTCTTTATTTCTTTTGTGGTCATCTCTCAGCTCTTTTCAGTACACAGTCTGCTGACCTGCTTTGCCCTGCAGGGTCTCTATTTCAGCCATTTTTACTTTTTCTGTCAGTCTTTTTGTTCTTTCTTTAGACTTCTCATGTCTTATGACAGAACTTATCCAGAATGCTCTTTCTGGCTGGCGAGCCTGCTTTCCTACCTGCCTGCCTTCTTTCTCTCCTTATTTAGCTCTGTCTGTAGGGATGACTATGTTTAATATTTTTCTCTTGGGTCCTTCACAAAAATTGGGTGGGTAATAGCCAAGCTCAGATGTTCAGTGTTAGATTTTGTTAGTGCTGTTAGATTTTGAGGGTGCTTACTGGTCTGCTTGTGCTTTTAATAGTTCTCCAACTCTCTTGCCATGAGGATGGCCATGAAAGCAACGCTGATCACAGAGGTACCACAACTTCCAGGCTGAGAGTGGTTCAGTATCCATCCACTGTGCTTCCTCATCCTTTCTCCCTTAACATCTGTGATCGACAGGTTTCCCTTGGCCAAGTAGCTACAAGTTAATAGATTCACAAGATGGAAATTGTGTTGGTCTCTAAATTATAGTAAGAGGGGAAAATCCAGTGCGCATCAGACTGTGGCATGAATGAGGAGAGGACTTCTGCTATGTTAAGCCCTGACACTGTGGGGTCTATTTGCAATGTCTGCTTAGGCTGGCCTGCTCTGAGTAGCATAGCAATCATTTTGCAACTTGACCCAGGTGATTCAACCTGTAACAAGCAGACTAGAAGACTGCCTGGAACTCACAGCACTCATGGACGTGTCCAATAACACAGGGGTTGTATTGTGACCCATTGGACTTGCTATAGTGTCAGTAAATTTTCCAGGTATCTTAAATTTGAATGTTTTAAAGAATTTTTAAAGGAATCTGATGCTTGTCCTTTCAAAACGCAAACACTGAGTCACTTTCTATTTTTAAGATTGTTTCTGATATTAGGTTCAACCAACAGTTTTCTTAAAAATTAAAAGAAAAACACTTTGCTCTTCTAAGTCCTTACTAAATCCCTCCCTGGCTCTGACTCACTGCCACTAACTCAGCAATGTCACTTTTAGTTTACAATGCCAGGGGCTTCCATTGAGGTGTGTGGCCAAATGTACCAGACAGCTGTCTCCCCTAAACTGGGCTGCAGCAAGCTGAAAATCTGCCCAGAGAAAAATGAGGCAGATTTTTGGCTTGAGGGAAATCCCGGGGAAGCTCACAGCTTGGCTTCTTCACGTGTCCACAGCAGGAGGTGCGTGGGATAGATGATCAGGTGCTGCTTCCTGGTGACTTGGTGTGGTCTAGACCACGGTATGAGACACACAGGATTTTATGCACAACGTCTCACAAAATCACATTGTTTTTCACTTCTTGAAGAGCCACCGTTTGTGGCTTAGTTCCAGATACAACTGCAGGAGTGATGGCAGCTACAGCTTTGTCACTTAGGAAGATCTAAATCTGGTCCAACTTGACATTTGCACCTGGTGACTCTGGGGTCAAGCCTCCAGATCTGTTTCTAACACCACCTAAAGTTAATGATTTGCTGTCAAAGTTATAAAACTTTTAGGAATAAAGGGCTGTTAAAAAGATGAAATAATGTTTTATTCTCTCTTATTAAAGAAGGTAGATTCACTGTTCCAAAAATAGTACATTACTGCTATTGGCATCAAGAATAGTCTCTTTTCTTAAAATGTAATGATATTTTCTTAGGCAGGAATTCAGCACCAGGGATGGCTTTCAGCAGCCTCTTCTCTTTGATCATTATAATTGAATAATTATCATATACACTCAAATGTTCTCTTTATGCTAATGCATTGGCTATAGAGCATGATACAACAGTGTTCCGATTGTGCTGGTTGCATTAAGAATGGAAAAAAGCCATATTGAGGTAATTTCATTTCATTAGTTTTGTAATTATTTCCTCTTCATTAATGCTTCTTGAGATCTTAACATTCAAAACCAGTGTTTATTGAACAAAATTGCTCATTCTTGGGCTAGATCATCATTCATAACAACTTCAAGCACGGGAAGTATTTGGTATTAACCCTGTCTGTGTCCACTAGTTTAAGTGTGTTTCACCTTTCGACGAGTGAACTGTAAACCCAGTAAGACAGAGTTGGTTTCTTTTGGACATGGAAGTGTGTGAGCAGACTGACCATCTAGAGCTGGTAAGTTTTTCTGTTTTACAAATTGTGAGAAATCCAGGTTTCTTCACATTTCTTGGCCTAGACTTGTGCCTTCTGTTACTAATGCCAACCAATGACCCAGGATGGCTGCTCTAGCTCCCACCATCAGGTTGGCATGCACAGAAAGGAATAAAGACTGTGGCAAGTGGCATGTGCCAAATGACTTTTACAGGTGGTCCCTGAATCTAAAAAAAATGTTGACTTGAAAGTAGAATAATGATTACAAGAGATTGGGAAGACTATGAAGGGTGATAGAAAAAGGACAGTAGATATAACCAGTGCTTGCTGTATGCACATTTGGGATTATGCTGAACCCAATACTATCTAAAATTAATAAAAATAAATTCTTTTTAAAAAAACAGATGATCCCTGGGGACGCAATCAATGTATCATGGACACTTAGATCTTATTAACATCATCAGCCAGAACTGAGGCTGCTGACACCATATGCATAGGAGACTGGGAAAACTTAGTTTTGTCCCTTTTTCCTCACTGGGACAGTCATAAGCTGAGCTAAAAAAAAACTAAGGTTCTACTAATATGAAAAAACCCAAGTGAATGCTTATGGATAATCACTCCTTAATTAGTCTCGCTGTCCTTAAACACTTGAATGAAGGGGAACATGTGCTGGAGCTTCACTGAGGGACAATCTAAATGAGCTTGAGAGGAGGCCACTCAGGTTGTGCCCTCACGTCTGGCCTTATGAATGATACATCTTGACCCTCTGGGCAAAGCCATTTATTCTTTTCTAGCCTTATATCTTCTGTAGTCCATTCTTATTCTTTAAAACTTTAGTTTAAAGCTTTAGAAAATGCAAATGTTCTCTGGGAATATTAGTGGATGAACTAGCACGATGTACAAAAACTAATACAAGAACACAGGTGTTAGAATCAGACAAAAGCATGTTGAATTTGGGATCTGTCCCTTATTGCATGTGTGAGTATGGAAGTGAATCTAAATATTGTGGGCGAATATCTTGGCCTCAGTTTTCTCTTCTGTAAAATGAGTTACAGAAATACCTTACTTGTTAAATTACACAACATTTCCAAAGTCCACAGTTGGTGGTTGATACTGAGCTCTTCTTTGCCTCTCCTATTTAAATAGCAGCTTTGATTGGATTCACTTGCTAACTGTTAGATTCTTAGAGCACTGGGCCCAAGCACATATATGGATGATGGGTAAATTTTGGTGGTTAAATAATTCTGGCAAAGAGAATTTTCTGAAAGGATTGGATGCATGGTTGCATTAAGGTCCTGGTCAGCATAAGACAGAATTAGAACTCCCAGCTGAGGCTAAGAATACTTTTATTTTGATCTGTTGCTCTGGGTGGTTTTAATCACATTATATTAGCATGGGAACAGGCAGTTTCATGTACTCTAAATCAAACCACAGTGCTCACCTATTGAAAATTGTCAGCTAGTGGGCAAACACAGCATGTGTTTGGAGTGAACCTCAGAGGGCATTTGCATGATGCATTGGGTGTAAAGATAGAGGCTGTGGCTGAAAGATGCTGACGTCAGCTTCTACTTGGAACTACAGCTGACTGTTTTTTGTATAATAAATGATGACAACATTTTTACTTCTTATCTTGGGTGCTTTCAAGCACCATCACAACCTTATGAAAAATGTCACGTGAACATATCCTGCTTAAAGTTCAATCTTAATGCTGAATAAGCACAGGAAAGATTCTGTGGAAAAGGGATTGGCCATTTAGAAGGGACACAGTCTTCGAGACTTTTAGGATATTATCAGTGAAACTGAGATAAACACTGGAACTAAAGATCCTTTCCTAAGAATTTAGAGCAGTCAGCAAGTTGCTTTCCCTGGTTGTGTTTCCAAGTTCACGTGCATTGCTAGTGTTCCTGTGGTTTTGAACTTGTGCAGTGGCACTCACTGAGATTTAGCATGGAGCTGGCCTTGAGTAGTTTTTTTTTTTCCTCATAAAGAAGTGTTGCTGAAGGATTGCACCCTTCTTCCTGTTTTACTACTGCTGTCTTACTGCTGTGTGTGAGTGCAGTGAAGCAATGATGCACTAACTGTGCCCTTCAGAGCGGTGTAAATCCCTTGCTTGATAAACTAGCAAGCATGTGGACAAGATAGATGCCTTAGAGGAGGGAGCTATCCATGGTCCTGAAAGAAAAACACCCTGATATACTTCCCAATAGGCATGCAGAGAAATTTTGCTAGATTATTTTCCTAGACCTTAGAATTTTCTGGCCGATTGTGTGTCATTGTTTAAAATCCTTCTGTCTGGAAATGCCTAAAAATTTAAGAGGGAAGCAGAAAAAAATCAAACAAATGTGGCTGTCTATCTTGTCTTTGTTATAATGTAATGGTGATGCTGTGTGTCAGTGTTGCTGTTTCCAAATTGGGATTTAAGGAATAATGTAAGACAGACATTGTAAGAAGAAATATGGTGTATTTTTAAAAATTACTGATACATGATGCTATACTTATGGGGAGACAACTGAGAAAGCAATGAGGTGAGGATTTTTGAAAAGAAATCAGTTAACATGTCATCTTCTACCTGCTTGTGTTACAAACAGTTCTTGGATAAGAGATATCAGTTCTGTTGTTGTGTATCATAATTGCAGTGCGTAAATAAAACATTACGGTAACCCAGAGTCATGCGACTTTTATGTGGGGAAATAAAAATGACCTACTGTCTGTTATAAATTGGCGTGCTGCCATCATGTGAGGAGAATGTTAGGCCAAGAAATAAAACATGTTAAATATATTACCACAGTTTTCTAGTTTAAATCATGTGTGGAAGTCAACCTTACATGAAAATTGGATTAAGTCTAGAACCTTGAAACTGTATTAACTTGTAGAATTTATACATGAGCTGAATACATATTTTTCTCAACAGAAATAAAATCTATCTGCTTTTCACTGTGTTCTCTGTTTTAACTAAAAGCCAGTTTGTAAGAGTCCTGAACTTAAATGTATTAGAAACTCAAATATATGAAACAGCAAAAATATATTCTACATCAAATGGAAATTTCACATGGTCATCTCTTGAGAAGGTCAAACCTTCAAAATAATCTCACAAAAATATTTCATTATTGGCAACAGGACAGAAGCAAATTTTGTGTCCCCTGCCTTGATCTTTTATAAAAAAGCTTTTGAGGTTTAAATTATGTGTGCTTTTCTTTTAAATTCATTCACCTGTGATGCAGTTTCCAGCATTTAGATTATCACATTGTACATTTTGTATGGTAAATATTATCTTGATTCCTGGCAGATTTCTTATTTCTCCAGTATTTGATTTCATCTTGAGCTTTTTTGTTGGTTTTTAATTGAAAGCTTCACCGAGTCAACATGCTGGACCCTCGAGTCTGCATTCATCAATTCACAGAGGGCACAGCTTGCTTGTACTGTGGGATGCCATGTTTATTGATTGCCATGCTGAAGATTTAGACAGGTGCTCACACGGAATGAGGATAGACGAAAATACTAGTAGAGGAAGAAAAAGAAATTTGGAGTTGATAACATGTTTCATTTTATAAATGTTTGCATATGTCAGAAAAGTCAGAAAGCTAAGCTCATTATTTTTTTAGCATAACTGGTAGTGGGTTTAGACAGAAGAACCATTTATTGTCTCTGATTACATACCAGGTAGCTTACATTGAAAACACTCACCGTTTTACCAATCAACTTTAATAAGACAAACTAAAAACTAAAGAAGTCATTGGAAAACTATTAGGACCGAAAGAACAAAAACAGGCAAGGCACTGTTGTGTCTTCAAAAGTGCTTCCCAAACATTCAGGCCTTGTTAGGTCCTGCCCCCATTTTGCTCCAAGTGGATGTTTCTGTGTGCCTTCATCAACACTGGGCCAACATTCCCACATTTATTTGTAGAGTACTTGGAGCTTATATTAGTGTGTGTGCCTCACGTTTGGTATTTGATGCTACCTTATTTTTGCTTTATCTCAAAGGCATGGAATTGATTCATAAAACACAAACACATGAAAAGAAGGAGTAGGCTGGACGTGGCACAGCTGGAACAGAGGTTATTCTGCGTTTGTATGGAATCTGACCACATGGTCAAGACAGGGTCTTATCCAAGGAGCAGGGAAGGAACCTGAAGGCTACTTCAGTCTGTGTGATGTCCTGCAATTCCTGGGTGAAACACGCCCAATACATATCTCAACCTCATTCTGTTTCTGCTATTTTTCTTTTTCGTTTGTATCTGGTGTATGAGTTCCTACCACAAGTGAATGCAATCAAGGGTAATGGCATGCCTGCTCACAGTCCTTTTTTTGGGTTATGTCCATGGGTATTAGAACCCTGGGCTGATATGACCATGGGATTTGGCTTAGAGGTAGACCTTGCTGATCTTTGTTAGAAAGAAATCTGTTTTTCATGGACATCCTGTCTCCCTAGGGTATGTCTCCCTTCCTGACTATAGAATGAGAGTGGTGTTGGGAGTCACGGTTCTATCTTTAGCTGTAACCTCTTTACCCTTCCCTGTGAAGACGACACATTTAATTAGTGAGATTGGTGGAAAATCAACATCAGTTGAACGTTGTTACCTAGGCAACATGGTTAATGCTGTGAAAAAGACGCCTTTTGCCCAGCTCTTCTGCTTTTGAAGTTTCCATTTTGCTGAGGCTCAGGATTAGGATTCATCCTGCACTTCAGGCTTCCATTTATGTCCTTTCCTCTGCTCTTTGTGTTTACACTTCCCCTACTATCAGGGAGAGGAAGGGAGTAATTTGTCTTCCCAGGGTGCCCACTGCCCAGGTACTGCAGTGGCTGCCTAGGGCTTACTCCTGCTGGGATCTTTGTAGGGCTAACCTGCAGTGGTTCTTCAGCCATTCAGATAATAAAAATCACCAAGGACAGTGAGTAAAGATAGGGATTCATGACACCTACTCCAGAGCTGGTGCATTCACAATTGTGAGTGTGGGTGCAGGATTCTGTATTTTGAACAGGCCTGACAGGTGAGTGTGATACTAAGTCAAGGCTGAGGGCACCTATTCAGGCTTTTTCTAGTGTCCTATTGCACTGTTGGAACTTACCTTTTCCTGGTTGTATTCTTTTATAAGTTGCTTTTTAAGAAATTATCAGTGGTTCGCCTTTGTGGGGTCAAATTGATTTAATATCGGACTGCTCAAAAAAGGGCATTTGTGTATGTTAATGAACAACTTGGGGGAATAATGTTAGAATTATGAAAAGGATGTCATTCCAGACTACATGTTAACTTGTGAGGCAAATGAAGGTTAGCCGTAGGGCTCTTGAAGCATTGTCACTCCCGGAGAACTCACGTGGCCCTTGGAGCGTATTTCAGGGTGACAGTCTTGCTGCCCATGCTGCTGGACGTGGAATAAGAGAGAAGATGAAATGTAAATTCAGACACATTTCGGAATCAGTCGTTTCTTCTTGTGAATAGATTGGCATGGAGTAGAAGATGCAGGTGACAGGCCAGGGGCTGGTGACATTCATATATTATCAGATCCTAAAATTCACATTCTAACAGGATTATTTTAAAGAAGCTTAGCTCTCTTTGGTGCATAAAGTCTTATTCTTTCATCTTAAGCATTCATGTCTGATAAAAACGATTCCTCATGTAAATTCATGTATTGTAATTCAGTCCTTCCTAAACTCCCTTGATATAGAGCTACAAAATGTTGCTCTTCGTTTTCCTCCTGAGAAAGGTGCTAAAAATGCAATACGGCCTTATGGTACATGAACTCATCCAAAACTCTTGGAACAAATTCTTCCGTCTTTTAGAAGCTTTGCCCTTCTGTAACTTGTCTTTCACCTGCTTAACAAATTATTGTTCACTTTTGAAAAAAAATAACTGGATTCAACCAAAGTTATCCTATTTACTTGCTTCTGTTTTCCAGAAAATTCTGCCCTTCGCTACTTTCTTGGTTTCCTGCCATCTTTTTCCTCTCCATGGTATGAATGCACCATCAGAATGGCCACCTCATACTCGTTACCCGACAGTTCTGCCAATCAGATTAGCTCTCTTTGGGTACACAATGTCTTATTCTTTCATCTTCAGCATTCATGTCTGATAAACACAATTCTTCATGTAAATTCATGCATTGTAATTCAATCCTATGGCCCTGACAGGGAAACAAAAATGACTAGCATGAGAACTGGTTACTGATCATCCTGATGTGACCTCAGAAATCACAGTTTATCTTTCCCTGGTAATTGCAAGCTCAAGCTAACAATGACACACCAGTTACAGTGGACTAATCTTGTAAGCATTTAGTTTATAGATTGATGGTTAGATAGATGACTTCTAGGCATTTGGAGAGAGGGACTGAGATGGGCTCTGGGTGGATTGCCTTATCGCAGATGAAAAAGCAGCTAGAGTTAATGTGCATGCTTGGGTTTTCTCTGCTTCCGTTGCATGATCAGTGCAATTCAAGGCTCAGCTTTGTGGATGGTTTATGCCTGGCAACTGATGCTGCTCTGTCTGCAAATCAGTGATGCTGTGTCTTACAAGTGACACGTCCACTGGAGATGAGCCTAGTGAATTTGGAGTTGCTGTAGGACAGTGAGTGAGGAATTTAGCTGCAGGAAGCTCACAGATCCGAAAGCCTTGATTTTGCCTAGGGTTACCTGGAATTTGATTTGGGACCAACAGAGAAATGCTTTGATGTCCCCAAATCCTACCCTTAGAAATTCACTTATGTGAGATAGTGTACTGTATTCTAGGAATCTGATATTAAAATGGAAATAGTTTACACCTCTTAGGATGTCACATTATTACTAGTACAAAAAGTGAATGATGGTCACTCATCAGACATGGACAACACTCTGAGGGCTGTGGCAAAATACTGGCCAGTTTGAGGGTGAGTATGAGACAGACAAGTTATCCTCTCTTAGACAACCTTTTTTGTGCATTATCAACAAGTTACAGTAGGTAACTGCCTTGTGTTCATCTTGGCTCCAGCCCTGCCATGTGTTTCCTCCATTTTCCCGCTGCCCACCCATGAAAGTACTGAAACTTTCTGAAACTGTGAGCTAAAATAAACCCTTCCTCCCTAAAGTTGTGGATGTTGGTTATTGAGTCAACTTCTAGAACTTGCTGATTTCTGTAGAAAATTTTCCTTGTTCGCATAAACATAGTTTCAGAGCATTTGATTAGTACTTCATAGTCTCCTTCATTCTTTGTTGTTTGTGGAAAGACATATGTATGAATCTTGCTTTTTGACAGGCAGAGAAACACAAGGCTGGGTTGGCCACAGTCTTCATCCCAGGTCTTCAGTCCCAAGACCTGGGGGTGGTGTGTGTTTAGCCATTTTGCTTAATGTTTTATAACTTCATTCTTATAATCTGCATGAAAGGCAACCAAGGATTTTATCTTTATAATAGACTCTTCATTTTCCACAGGAACAACAGACCTTCCTCAGGGACCAAAATGGAGCATGATAGAATAAGGTTTTTTTTTTCTTTAAAGAAAATGAATTTTGTTACTGAGTAAAATGCTATAGGAAGTGAGGAGGTGCATACACATAGACAGTTTTGAGCTATATTTCAGAAAGGTAAAGCCTCTGTGAACCAAAAATATTTTTAGCCACATTATGAAACACTCTTTTTAGAAAAGCCATTCTGGTCTCATGAAGTGACTCCTCCTCACAAAAGGCAATTCTACTAAAATTAACTCCTTCATAACAACTTTAACTTTTCAAAACATGGCCATGTGGGCATATACAAATAAAAATACAACAAATTCTGGAAAGAAGAAATTATAAGGGTAGAACCATTATTTAAATTGCATTGACATTTAAAATAAAAAGAATTCTTCCTTCCAATTAACCTAAAGCAAGCAAACAACCCTAAACCTTTTTTCATATTAAAAGAGGAATTAAGATAACATTTATAAATTACTTAATATGAAAGAGAAATAGATTCCAATGCATAAGACAATCTATGGAATCAAGCCAACTTATTATTCAGAAAAAATGCTTATAGTTTTATTTTCATTTAGTAGAAAACCAGGGAGATTAAAAATCAATGAGCCAAGATTTTAAATTGAGTAGCTAAAACAGGATAACAAAATAAATCAAAAGAACATAATTGAGAAATATTAGTATAGACATAAACTGAAATAAATTAGTAGACATGAATGCAGGATATAATTAAAAACAAGAAGTAGAGATGCTTAGTCAAAATAATTTTCTTAAAAATAACCAATAAAATGATCAAAACTTTGTAGTATGATCAAACCGCAGTGATGATAAGTGATAGCCAAAATAAGTGATTTAAAAATTAAGAATAAAAATTGTTTGTCTAGAAAAGATATAAAATACACTGAAAGACAGGATCCTACTTTGGAACGATAATTCAAAGAACTTCACAGACTCATTCCCTCATGAAATAAGCAAAGATGTAAAACTATAACAAAAAAATAAGGCCTTTGTAAATAATCCTGTGGGCATGCAGTTGATGAAGAAACCTTGATTCAAGAAAATCTAGTAAAGCTTAATAAGAAAAGTAAGAGTCTAGCAGCTGGATCTGGTGTCACATACCTGTAATCCCAGCACTCTGGGAGGTGGGGGCAGGAAGAACATGTTTATAGCTAAGCCTGGGCAATTTAGCAACTTAGTGAGACTCTGTTTCAAAATAAAAAAGCAAAAATGTCCTGGAGATGTAGCTCAGTGTAATCCCAGTACCACACACACATGCACACAAAATGTAGTGACAGTAGTGCCAGTCTGTAGGCTCTAGTCCTCTCCCTCATTACTGTACTCCGCTATCCCAGGTCATCTGATGGAATGGATGCAGGGAAAATAAAGGCCTTCATTTCCTCTCAGCTCCCAATAAAAGCTTGCCTGTGTTGCTGGGAAGGGCAAGGCACCAACATTTCTCATCTCCTACTCCATCTAGAGGAGACAAAATTGTTGGTGAGTGTGGCTCAGTCATCCTGCCTAGCACAGGGTAAAGGCTCTGAGAATAGCAGACAGAGATTATGGAGGCCACCACTGGTCTCACCACAGCTCCCTTGTAGGAGGGAGGTTCTAAACTAGGTGAGACAAGCCTATGAAATTAGAGGCTACAGCTCCACTCAGCACCCAGAACAGTAGCTTGGGGAGTTTTCTCCACAGTAGATGCATCCCATTTAACCAGAGAGCTTCAAAGCTCTTCACAAAGAAACTGAGAACATTTGGAAGAGTGTGAAGACTTTCAATCCCACTGCCATTCTCATTAATGGTAGCTCCTCTTGTTAAAGAACAGCAAGCTAAAACACAGATCAACTACTTCACCAGAAAAAAAAATAAAGAGAGATAACATGAACACCTCAAAGACTGACCACAAATTTAGTTGATGTTCAGGAAAATTTCAAAAGCAATAGAGCAATAGGCTAGTCATCAGTGGAGCCTAAGACATAGAATGTACTACTAAATGAAGCTACATCCTAAAGGGACATCAGAGAAAAAGTCAAAGAGAGACCTACTAAAATGCTTTTTATTCCAGGGTGTGTATATACTCTCTCTGGAGCAACACTGAAAGCTTTATGCATGGAAGAAGTATACTTTACTACAACAGTCTACTAATGTATATAAACAAACAAGCCCTGGATTGAGAAGAGGGAATCAATATTCAGAGTAATTAAAGTACATTACTTAAAATATACTATTTTCAACAAAATTACGGCATACATGAAATAGAAACACGCAACTCATACTCAGAGGAAAAATCAAGCAGCCAATGGAAATTTCTGCGAGAGAAATCCAGATGCTGGATTTTGCAAACTTTAAAGAACTCTTAAGTATAACAAGCTAAAGAAATCCACATGGTAGGCACATGGTAGTAAGTGAAAGCCAAAATCAAAGGGCAACACTGAAAGGAGAGAGAGAGAAAAAAATAATTTTTCATGTACAGGAGAACCTCAGTAAGATTAATAGCTTGTTTCTCATCAGAACAGTGGAAAACAGAAGGCAATGGGATGACATACTCAAATGGCAGAAAAAAAAGAAAGACAAAGATTGTCACCCAAGAATCCTGAATCCAGCAAAGTTATAGTTCAAAAATCAAGACATAATAACAATATTGCAGATAAAGAGAAACTGAGACAGTTGGTAGTTAAGACTAAGCATACAGGAAATTAGTTTAGAAAATTTAACTTCAATTGAGTTAACAGAACTGGAAATTTTCATCTATCCTAAAAAAAGGAGCAGGGAAAAACAATTCCACAGTCATAAAAGACACTATAATGCACATTTCTTCTAATGAAAAAACAACTGCATTGCTAAGAGGTAGGATCAGTCTAGGTACCCATCAACAGATGAATGGATACAGAAAATGCGGTATATATATGTAATAATGGAGTATTATTTGGCCATCAAGAAAAATAATAGCTTGTGTTTTGCAGCAAAATGGGTGGAACTAGAGGACATGAGTTAAGTGAAATAAACCAAACAAGGGCTGCATGTTCTCTGTCATATGTAGAAACTAAAGAAGATTGGTTCAAACGTAGAAGAGCAATTCCTAGAGATCTGGAAGGGCGTGTGTAATTGGTGGTGGTGGGAGGGTGGGATGGAAAAAAAGAGGTTGGATTTGATCAATGCATGCTATATAGATATGCGTGTTTGGAAATACCAAACTGAACTCTATTAATATATGTTCAGTTAACACATGCTATTAGAAATAAAAAAGCATATAAAGAAATAATATAGTTACAGAAAATATGCATATGTAAATTATATTTTTTGTCTTGTAGCATATCAAAATGTAATATGTTTAATAACAACAGAAGAAATGGGATAGATAGGCATATTGGAATAAGGAAACAACTCTATATAGTAACTGAAACCCACAAGAAAAATTTTTGAAAAATACATTAAATGTGATTTGTTTGGGAAATGATAATAATGAAAAAGTAAAAATTAATAAGCTATATATACTTGTATGCTATTGTATTCTCAACTTCTTTAATAGATAGGAAGTAAAAATTACAACAATGTATTACAGGCCCTGAAATACATACATTTCAAGAAGGAATATAGCTATGTAGGATTAGCATTTCTATATCTCACTAGGATTAAGTTAGTGTAGATCTGAATTAGATTTGGTATTTAAGATGGATGCGATAAACCTTAGAGCAACCACTACAAGGACTGAAGAAAGAGTAAGAAAAAAAAGTCATTCAAAGAATTAATATGTTCCACTAGAAAACATTCATTTAATGAAAAAGAAATTGCTAAAGACGAACAGAAAAAACCCCCATGAGACACATGAAAAACAAAAAGCAAAATTTCAGATATAAATCCAGCTGCATCAGTATAAGAGAATTTAGTAAGGAATAGGATGAAAAATAAGAATTGTGATCATCACACAAGTCCTCTATGCTTGGACTATGGGAGAAAACTTGTATTCAAGGACACAAATATTGGAAAGTAAAAGGATGAAAAAGATGCAAACGTTCAAATATCTCCTGCTTTCCCCTGTGGGATGCTGTCCCCAGAGGACGTCCTTTGAACCCAACCTGGGCACCATGCTCTTGGACTCCCTGAACGCATAGCTGAGGGAACCTTCCTTGGAAGCATCCATTCTTATTTTGTTACAGTAACACAGAACAGACTCCAGGGAAAGACTTGTGAAACATCATCATGAGCTGTTTGGCATGGTGGAGCTCAATCCCGGCACTCTGGGAGGCGGGGGCAGGAGGACTGAAAGTTTAAGCCCAGCCTGGGCACCTTAGCAACTTGCCAAGATTCCATCTCAGTAAATAACCAAAACCAAATGAGTCAACAGGCTGAGAACACGGCTCAAAGTGAAGGCCTGCCACACTTCCTAGCCCCCAACAGCAGGGGCAGCAGCAACCAAAGGCCAAGAACAGTGGAACACAAAAACCACCAAACGCACCTGGCATCTAGAAGCACTCCCCGCCAGCGACAGCAGGATATGGGTTATTCTCAAGAAGAATGGCCCGTGGTGCCCCAGCACCACGGTAAACTGGGCATGGTGGCACACGCCTGTAATCCCAGCACTGGGAAGACTGAGGCAGGAGGATTGCGCTGAGTCTAAGGTCAGCCTGGGCTCCATAGTGAGTTCAGGACCAGATTGAGCTACAGAGCAAGACCCGATCTCAAAAAACAAAATAAAACAAACAAACAAACAACCCCCCCAAAAACCCCAAACAAACAAACAAACAAACAAAAAAAAAAACAAAAACGAATAAAATTTTGAGACACTCTTGAGCAGAACTACTGAGTTTCTTTCATTTATGTATTTCTTTATTAGCCCATGAGAGGTTTTCTTTTCATGTTGTTACCATCAACACGGCGGGGCCTCCCCGGGACTTCACAGTTGGATTCGGATCCGGGTCATCATTGACGTGTGTGAGTTGCACCAATGAAAGACTTAACCCGTTTCACCTTCTTTGTCTTATGAACAAAGTAGGGCCCTTGCCTGCACTGGATGTAACGCATGCGCGGCTCCTCACACCACGAGTGGGAGTGGTAGGCTGTGGCAGTGTGCGGTGTTCGTTTGTTTTCCTGCTCACAGGAGCAGTTAGGAAGAACATTTTTCTCAGAGAGCCTGCCTTTCCTGTCCTTGAAGAAAAGTTTTCAGCTCTTGGGCATATAATGTTTAATTTATTTCTGAGCAAGTATAGAGAAGTCCTCCGAGGACCAAGCGAGGCAGGGCCGCCAGGAGCCTTCTCCGCAGCTGGCTCTCCTTGCTGACTTCAGCCAGAGGCCTGGAGTGTGGCCCTGAGAGCACGGGGCGGCCGCAGTGGCCACCCTTCTCCTCACGGCCCGGTTACAGCCAGCCTCTGGCCGTGGGAGGCAGCTGCCGGGTGTGGCCGCCGCTACCGCAGCGCTGGCTCCGGGTCTCTTCCCCAGCGTCCTCCACACGTCCTTGGTTCCATGGGATTATGCTGAATCAGAAAACACACAGGTCCATGGGGTATGAGTTTTGCATCCCTGCGAATTTTTTCTCCATGATTATGAAGTGGGAAAATGTGCATATTTGGAAACGTTGCCCTTTTCATCTGGTCTCTCCTGTATTTATGCATACCTTGCTGGTTCTCATGATAAATTTATGAAGATTTTTATGTCCGAAGCGTTGGCACAGAGTTAGTGAGTTATTTAATCTCACCTTGTAGACGAGAGTGTTCAGTGTGGTCCGAAAGACAATAAGAAAGGGTCTCTCCGGGCCACGGGAGTAGCTCAGGGTTAGAGCAGTTGCCTAGGAAGGGTGAGGCTCTGGGTTTGATCCCCCAGTGCCACATGCTAGCTGTGTGTGGTGGCACACACCTGTAATCCTAGCACTTGGGAGGCCGAGGCAGGAGAGTTGCTGAGAGTTTGAGGCCGGCCTGGGCTACATAGTGAGTTCAGGATCAGCCTGGACTACAGAGCGAGACCCTATCTCAAGTCTGTGTCCTTTGACTGGGAGAGAACCCAAAGGGGTCCTGCTGTGTAACCTCAGCTGTTTCAGTGTAACCCAGAAGTTAAAATGGATCTTTAAAAACATGATCATTCTTCTCCTTCTCCTCCTCCCCCTCCTCCTCCCCCTCCTCCTCCTTTTCCTCCTTCTCCTCCTCCTTTCTTTCTCCTTCTCCTTCTCCTTCTCCTTCTCCTTCTCCTTCTCCTTCTCCTTCTCCTTCTCCTCCTTCTCCTTCTCCTTCTCCTCCTTTTCCTTCTCCTTCATAAGCTGCCTTTTTAGTTTCTCCTCTTGCTGATTGTCCTCCTCAGCCCTGCTGCCAAGAAGAATCAATTGTCCTCTGGGCCAAACTTTGGCTAAATCTACATGTCACTATTTCTTGACTTTTACTCAGCCCTGTCTATACATTGGAGAACTTCTGTGGCCACTGTGATTAATTAATTCATTAATTAATTTTTTGAGACACAATCTTTCTCTGTAGTCTAGGCTGGTCCTGAACTCACTTTGTAGCCCAGGCTGGTCTTGAATTCATGGCAAACCTCCTGCCTCTGTCTTCTGAGTGCTGAGATTACAGGCGTATGCCACCACACCCGGCAGCTTCTAATATATTCCTTGGAGATTAAACCCAGGGCCTGGTGCACAGTGGGTAAGAACTCTAACCACTGAGCTAGGCCCCTGCCCTTTCTATACAGGGCCAACAAACTTCTCTGTTCTTTGGCCAAATTGTAAATACATTCATTTCTTTATTTTTAAAAATTGGCTCTTCTCATCTGGTGGGCAGACTAACAAACCCAGAAAGTTTGGACTGACATCTAGGACTTTGGCTAGGTTGCAGGTAACTTCAGGACCCACTTGAGATCCTGTCAGGAAAGGAAACAAACTTCTTGTTTCTTTTCTCTGCTGCTGCCTTTCAGATTAATTGAAGCCAAATAAAGAGATGGAACTCCTTGAGAAATGATGCTATAGAACACATGGTTTCTTTGATCATTATTTGTTTTCACATTTTCTTTCCATAGACTGCTAGCTGTTCAAGGTCTAAAACTATCCTCTGTGTCCTCAGCGAGCCTGCTGTATAAATGCAAAGCCTCTGTTCCTGCTGGACTGCTAGGAGCGTCTAATGAGAGCAGCACTTTGCTTTGATCAAATCTAAACCAAAAGCTTTTTGTTCCAGTGACTATGATGCCAAGATGAGAGTTTCCTTGCTTTTATTGAATCTAATCTAGTGAAACCTGTCTGTGAGGGACCTCTGAGCCACTACTCTGAGCCTCCCTTCTGCTTAGGACTTGGGAGGGAGATGGGCAGAAATAAGCAGGGCTGGCAGAAGGAAGGCATGCGCGGGGCTCTGCCACCCAGCGCCTAGGGCTACCACCAATAATTCATCACCACACGTGCTGTCCTGCCGAGTGCAAAGCCTTCACAATTTTCCTGAGGGGGTGCTCTGGGCAGCCACTACCTGCTGATGGAAGTTGACAGCCCAGATGAAGTCCCGTTGATCCTGTAGGTGCACGGAGCCACACATGTCCTCATAATATCCTCTTCTAATTAATTTCTTAGTATTCACTTCTCTTTCATAGATAAACCCCCTTTGTCTTAAAAAGTGGGAGACTCTTCAAATCTGAGCAAAGACAGCAGATTCTTCTGCTTAATAGGCATTTACCTTCAAGTGGTGCTAGTGATTGAACCAAATGATTGCTCCATGGCTTTACTTTGCATTGGCTGAATGGCACAATCCTGAATTGGAAGGAGATGTGTGTAATTTGTTACCTTTCCTCCAGACCCTCCCAGACTTGTCCATCTCTAGGAGCTACTGACTCTCTGAAAAACGTTTTTATTTCCTTCCCACTAGTTATAAACTTCATTCTTATTTTTACCTTTATGTATGTATTTATTTTTGCAGTACTAGAGATGGCACCCAGGGCCTTCACACTGAGTTACATTCCCAGCCCAATTTGTTTTTTGATCTTGAGACAGGATCTTGTTAAGTCAGCAAGTTGCCCAGGCTGGGCTCCGACTTGACATCTTTCTGCCTCAGCCTCGCAGAGTGCTGGAATTACAGGCCTGTACCACTGAGCACGGCTTAACCTTTGGGCTGTATGTGCCAAGGAGGTTCAGGTTCTACTGTCCTTCCTTGGTTTCATTCACTACCCCAGTTCTTGGGGTCTAGAGTTGACCACTTGGAATGAACTAATATAGCTTCTTAATCATTTTATCCTTAGTAGTGCTAAGGGGTGTATTTATCACACAGTGTGCTTTTTATGATGCCCAAGGTGAGAAGGAGCATACCTAGAGGCTTGCAGTTTAATTGATTTGTTTTCCACATAAATTGTTTCTCAATGTATCCTTACAATATCCTTGGAAGATAAGCACTTTTTTTTTTCCTTTTTCTGAGAAGAGGACTTGGAAACTCAAGAGAATTAAATAACTAGTTTGAAGAGTCACAGCAAGTAAGAGGTAGAGCTGGGACTCAAACCTTCTTCCTGCTCTAAATTCTCACTTCTCTCTCCCCTACGTTACTGCTTTGTGGTTGTAGGCTGTTATGGTATTCTGGGTTCACATCGTCTGCATAATTAGATCATAAACTCCCCAGGGGTGAGGTAGATACATTGCTTTTCTTGTTCTGCACAACTTCTCTTGTTATTGTGGTTGGGTGGCAACTCTAAAAGTATGAACCCTGTGTTGTCTGACCACTGGACACTAATTAATCAAAATTTAATATAAGACTAATTGTTTTTAGCCCCACTTTGCCAAAAAGCTGATTTTTCTAATGAGGTCATTAGAAAGAAGCATAAAATATATTGAGAAGTGCCTGGAATTTTATGCTGTGATGGCGGTATCTGAGCTGCCTGAGCACGTATCAAAGACTATTGAGGAAGCTGGTATGCTTATTAAATCTTACACATTTTTTTTCAGTCATTGTAATTGAAAAGACTTCAATATAATACTTGCCTGCCAAGAATCACAGATGATCTGGTGGGACAGAATCTGATAATGAACGCTGGCACGGGGAGAGAGTTCCTGGTTCTGTGAAGGCCTCTTTTTTTCTTTTCTGAATAGGAGTTTTCCCTGCAAAACATGGCAGTGGGGTAACTGTGGTTTGTCCCATTGAAGTCTTGTCTACCCTCTGTATTTAAATGAAGCCATTGGAAAAATTTCGGGTTATACAACAATTCCCATGAAAATTGATGCTACTGGTTGGCTATTTTTGTTCTAGAAATATATGGGAAAACATATTCTTATTCAATAGGAGCAGTATCAGTCAATGGCTAGGTCTTGTATTCAGCCAAAATCTTAATTTATATACATGTATATCTTTTCTTTTTAAATTTTGTTTTTTTAAATTGATGCATAAAATCTATATATGTTTATGGGATGGCATGTGATTTTTCAATACATTGCATAATTTTCAAATCAGAATAAGTGCACCCGTCTCCTCAAACATTTATCATTTCTTTGTGATGAAAACATTTAAAATCCTTTCCTCCAGCTTTTTTGAAATATATAGTACATTATCATTATTTATAGTCACCTTACTGTGCTGCAGAATGCCAGAACTTATTTCTCCTATCTAACGATAACTTCATACTCGTTGATCAAACTTTCTCCACCTCCTCCTCCCCCTTGCCTCTCGAGCCTCTGGCAAACATTATTCTACTCAATCTTTTGAAAATTTCCTCTCCGGAGAAAGCTAAGAAACTTAGTCAAATCCATATTCAATTAATTTGAATGCAGCCCAGGGACACTCTGGTGGTTACTTATGATGTAGGAAACATCAAACAAGGGGCACAAGAACAAGATGAGAGGTACTGGATACGTTCAGGTTGCTTGGAGTTGAATATGGAATCAAAACAAATATATTATGAAGGTAAAATTCTCCAAAGTTACTATACCATAGGGCTATGTGAAGTGGAGGGAGAGATTACAACCAGTTTAGATAATCAGGACAGGCTTTATGGAGATGGAAGAATTCAGAATTTTAGGCAGGGAACTGGATTTTGAGTGCTAACGGCATGGATTGAGTGAGGCCAGTACTTGGAGAACGTTGAAGGGAATCCAGTTTACCTGAATCTTTGGGTATGGGTAAAGGAGTAATGAAAAATAAGATTGGGAGAGTAGGTGAGTCATGATTGGTGTAAGATCTGGAATTTTTTAACCAAGTTTCTGCCTGTTGTTAGAAGTCTGGATGAGATTACAGAAGCTGATCCAAGAGAAGCAATTAAGGATGCTTGTCTGAATAAAGTTGTGATATTACTATCAAAATTTCAGAATCCCAGAAACATTTTTTGTGTCTGAACAATAGACAACTTCTGAGTCTCTGATGGGTTCTTAAGCCACAAACTCAACCTCTGCCCTATGTAACATGTTTTGGGCCCCCTGCGGCTGACCTATCCAGTAGCCAGACTTTTTGTTGTTGTGTGATTGCTGCTGTAGTCAGTGAGAGGAGTTGGCTGCTGTGTTCTTAAGCTAGCATGTATTTTCGAGATTCCTTCCATCCTTTGGCATGGTACAGGTGGGCAGTGGCTGCTACCTTTAGCAGCAGGACTAAAATGGTGAGATTTTGCTCCTTTCTTCCTCCCTGTCTCTTCAGGCCTAGGGGTGTAGGCCCGGGGATGCTCCACTTTTCTGTTTTTTCCTTTATTATCTTCCTTTCAGAGAGTGCCAGCTGCCACCTAAGAGGATCTTGGCTTTAATAGTGACCAAACTGTAGTTTTCCAGTTGTCCTCAAAACAAGAAACTAGACTTTCATATAAGACTTCAGAAATGATATAACCAACCCAGGCTGTGGGATCTTCCCTATCAGCTTTTAAACAGCCTGCATAAGAATGTATAGCTAATTTGGATTTTTTGCAACTAGATCAACAACTTGACATATCTACACTTGACAAACACTGGCCTATAAAAACAGCTTAGTTGGCAAAATCTCCTTTATCATATATTTTATTCGAATCAGTTTCTACCAGTTTACCACAAAGTCAAATCTGCTTTGGAAAAATCAAACTGCACATGGGCATGTGCAGTACATGGAAAATGCAGAGACATTTCACTGGAAGCTCAGGTTGACCAGCCACGACAGCTGGAGACCCTTGGGCTATGACAATGTGGAATTTACAGAGGCCTTTTCCTTATTGTCACCTCTAATTTGTCAAACCCGTAGTAACATTTTTCTTTCCTGCATTATTTAACTTACATCTTCCTGTTTGCATAGGCAGAGTAGGATATTTTCACTTGAGATTTAAGCTTTGTCATTTCCTTTCTGTCCTTTTACTCTCGATCTTGCCTTTTAAACTCCAAATGACCATAGTGAGGTCAGGACCAGCCTGGGCTACAGGATGAGACCCTGTCTCAAATACAACAACAACAACAACAACAACAAAAATAACAACAACAATAACAAACACCAACAAAACAACAAACTCCAAGTGAAAGCTCTTCTATTTTCTTTCAAATCAAGCTGAAAATTTCCATTCTTTTCTGTAGCCTCCTTCCCTTCCTATGTCTGAAGACAAAAAACATGCATCTTATAGTCCTTTTGATACCTCTTTTTCTTAGGATGGAACAGACCCTAAATCATGATTTCTACTCTGATGAAAAGATACCAAAGGGATTTCTTGGCTACAAACATCTTGTAGATCAAGAATCACATTTGCATTGTATGAGGAAATGAAAAATTGCAAGTTCGTCTTTGTAAGACTGGAAATATTTTGGCTTATATTTCTGTATGACATGTCTTAACTCCTGCTTCTCATTCAGAAGTATAAGGTCAAGTAGGCATGATCTTGTGGGTATCAAACCTCTTTCCCACCTTCTGATTGAGTCCTGTGGTCACAAGGCTTCATACTGAGGACTTGCCCTTGATTAGCTCCCATCTTTCCCTGTCAATTATCAGTGTTTTAAGGGCAAGACTATTGTGTTTCAACCTGTGTTCTTAATTCTAAGCACAGAGCCTGGTACGCAGTATATACATAATTAAAAAAGGAATAAAAATGAACATCGTGCTATATGCTTTTTTGTTGAAACATTTGAGTTGTGGCGCATATTTTGGAACTTCTAAAATAAAATCTTGTGTTCTTCTCTTCTCTGCCTACCTCCCCCATCCCCACCGGCAGACTCAAGTGGATCTGATATGAAATACTGAGTTAGTTACCAAACTGTCATGGTTTATAAAGGGACATTAAAAATAGGTAGCCCTTGAAGTTCATTTCTACCCAATGTTTTAGTATAACAATGTGGCCACAGTACAAGAAATTTCACCCTTAGAGTTGATCAGGAAAGCTGATATTGGCATATCTTACTTTAGAAAGGTTTTTCTTTAATCTTTTTTTTTTCTAGTTCTGGCTATGAATGATGGAGTTCCATGGTTCAGTGTTTAACAGAGTGCCTGGTATACACTTGGCACTCAATAAATATTTTTGAGTGATTATTAATGTCTTTTGGCAATATGCCTCCTATGTAAAAATACTTTAAAGAAACTTAAGGAATTGTGGATTTGACTCCTGACTTTACAGTTTACTGTGACTGTAATTCTACCACTACACAGATTTTTTTACTGTGAAATGGATTTACTGATCATATTTGTTTCATTGGCCTATATGAATATATATATATACATACATATATATATATATATATATATATATATATATATATATATATGTATATATGTACACGTATGTGTACTCAGAGGCAACTCCCCATCCATCTTCTTCTTTTGCTAAAGAAAGATAAACTCTGCCTCAGGGGTACTCTTATGGCAGTCACGATTCTAAATATTTTCCATATATTAACTTGTTTGATTTTCACAATCATCTATGTGTAAACTAACTTCACACACGAAGAAATAAGGACAGGGAGATGAAGCATGGTGCTCAGCTAATACATGGCAAGCTGGAATTTGGAGCCAGGCATATTAGCTCTGAGTCATTACTCTTAGGCACTACACTATTCTTCCAAGGTAATGAATATGAAAATATGTAATATTGTGCCCTGCACTTTTTTTTCTTTTTTGGACTATTACTATAATTTTAGCCTCAGGTTAAATTCCTGTTAGGGTTCAAGATACCCCCAGAAAATTGAAAGAAACAAAACTAATTACATTGAGAGGCTGGGGTAGTGTTATGACTTCATTTTTGTTGCTATAATATAATCTTGAGACAGGCCCTCCTTCTAAGGAAAAGAGATTTATGTATCTTACAGATTCGGAGGTTCAAATCCAAAATCTAGCAGGTTCATTGGATCAGTCTCTGGTGAGGGCCTTCTGGGCAGATGGTGTCACAACGGCAGACATGTATATGGTAGGAAAACATCACATCTCAAAACAGAAAGCCAGAGAGCAATTCAAGGGTTGGGTTTGTTCTTTTAACAACTTGCTCTTGTGAGAGCTCAGGGTTCCCACTAGAGCCACCTTAATCACTTTAGTGCCTCCAGTGACCTATGGCCCTCTCACTAAGCCCCACCTCTTAAAGACTGCAGCCCCTTTAAGCTGCCAAACTGAAGACCAAGCTACCACTGCATGAAACCTTGGATGGAGGGAAACTGCATTTGTGTTAGTCAGGTTTTCTTTGCTGGAACAAAATACCCAACATTGCAAGTTAAAAGGGAAGAGGTTAAATTTGACTCACAGTTACAGAGGTTTCATTGCATGGTCTGGTTCTGAGGCAGAGACATCATGGCAGAAGGATATCGCAAAACAGTGCTATGCCCTTCATGGCATCCAGGAAGCAGAGCACCGGAGAGAGATATGCCCTTTAGGAAGCACACCCCCTGGAACCCACCTCTGATTGGGCTCAACTTCCTGATAACACAATTGGCTGCGAACATCAGTGCACTAGTCCACTGATGAGTACTGTGCTCCCATGATCAAATCACTATCCCATAAGTCTCATAATTTAGCCAAGCTAACAGTTAAGCTAAACCTTCACAACATTCAAACCGTAGCGGACAGGATGATGTCCATTCTAGGGGACAGACATGGTAAAATATTAAATATTCTTGCAATAAAAGTTTTGCCTTCAGCATAGCTTTCAGTTTTATTAAATGTGATTATGTGGCACACCCTTAGGGAGAAATTAATTTCCTTGGGTTCTCAGTAGAGCATCCAGAGTGGTGTATGAACCTGATGCTTTACTTTCAGAGTGATTATCATATTTGTGTTAGTCTCTCACGCAACAAACAACCCCCAAAGATTCACAGAGACTGAACAATGCAGTGCAAGATCAATATCATATTTCATTTTGTCAGCAGTGGACATGTAGAATATCTGAATCGGATGAGAGGGAGATGAGGTTTTGGCTTATTGAACGTGTCCCTTCTGGAGTCATCTGGAGGTTCATCAGGTACTAAGAACTGAATTTTTGTTGACCATAGACCCAGAATGAGATAAAAAGTCTTTTGTTACATAGCTGGTTAAGTATAACTAATGGAGTATAATGTAATTAATGAAAACATTTCTATATTGTGGTGGGAATTGATTAGATATTTATAGCCCTTTCCCCTAGTTTTCTACACTTTTTCACATGTATTAGCTTTCCGGAAAGATTCACCTCCAGCTAGGTATTATTTCTTACTTTTCCAAAAAGAGTTTGTGTAGATAATTTCTCTTCCCCTTTCATTCATGGCACTAGAATCCAAAGATCAGTTATTTGGCAAATATTTACTTTCTTTTTACCAGTTTCCGTAGGAGAAAGAATTGAATGAGACACCTTCCCTGTCATCACAAAGTTTGCAGAGAAGCAGAAAGAAACAACTGAATATTTTGGAGCCAGTTGTACTGTGTAAAATGATTGATAATCCAAAATAAAAAGAGGAGTGTCTGTCTGAGAGACAAAATGGTTCAAATTTAAAAATCTAAAGAAGACTTGAAGAGGAAATTCCACAGCTTGACCAAAACTTGGGGCTCTGTATTGGTGTGTGTGTGTGTGTGTGTGTTGTATAAAGAATGGACCTGAAAAGTTGTTTTATCCTGTCAGTTAGCTAATATAGGACTATGGGCAAAGATTGAGGGGAAGGTACTCTTAGTCAGTATAGGATTTATTACACTGTGGTAAGGTGACCAGTAGTGCTCAGATCTTAGTGGCTTTTTCTTGCTTATCTGATTTGCCTAGTTCAGGTTAACAGCGGCTTTATTCTAGCTTTCCCTTACTTTTGCAATTCTGCTAATGGAGCAGTCACCATCTTAAATGCCGCTTATTGTCTTCTCAGTAAGTTTCTTGCTTTGACCATTACCTAATCCCAGTGTATCCACAGAACTAATCATGTAATCTGGAAGGACCAGAACTGGGCTGGAAGTAAAGATATCGTCATAAGCATTGAAGATAGAGAGCTGGAGATGTTTGACTAAGAGCATTAATGACAAATTTGAGTTACCACAGAATTTGAAAGAGAAAACCAGCGTCTAGGGAACAAGAGCTGTGTCTGTCTTCCCAGGCTGGGAAGCAGCAGCAATGTGAACACAGGGAGGAGTCGGATGAGGACAACCCACTCTCGTCCCAGTTCAGCAGCCTGACCCAAGACAGTTTTCCTCCTAAGACGGATTTTATAGGACTGGTTCTTCCAGCCCATCACTAGTTCTGAAAAATAGATTGCGAGCATTTGATGACCAATTTTATAGGATTTTTCTGAAAATGCTATTAAATTTGCATGCATAATAAGACTGAGAAGATATGGTGGGGAGTCCATCAAATTTTCCTCTTTCTCATCTTTTCCTGCTGTAGTATTTTCTTGTGCTATGCCTAATCAGCTCTGTTTTCTTCAAAGTAAATAAGTGAAAATAGCTCAAAAATTGATCCAGGATGTGGTAGAGCTGAGTCTACAGGGGGAAAGAAATAGGAGGCTGAGTGACAGACAGGTGTCTAGTAGTGCTCCTCCAGAGACGCCTTCCCCTGCCAGAATGCCCTGTCCCCGCAAGGGGAACATTTTTTTATGCTCAAAGAGACCGGGATGCAGTATTGGCATCTGGCAAGTTCCAGTCAAGAATGCTGGTCTTCAGTGCTCAGAGTAGTGTCACACCATAAAGCCTTGTACCACCCAAGTAGAGGTAATTGGGAAACGTTAGTAGGGGAAGAAGCATGTATCAACCATAGAATGTAGAAACGTTACTGACTGTGAGCTCCAAGGAGTCTTATGGTGAAGTTGCTGGAGTCATGAGATTGTGTTTGAGACTTCTTTTACTTTGTAGGTAGGCAGTATTGCTAAAAACAATGATTACTCAGTGCAGTCCATGATAATCGAGCACACTGATTGCTGGGTTCCTTGCTCTGTCACAGCTCTGGCATGACAGTGTTCTTTAAGATTGCCAGAAGCTTAAAAGGAAGGTTTAGAAGAATTAATAAATAACACCGTGATGTTTAATTAAGCTTAATTGGCTTGGGAGTCCCCTTGGAGATTAGTAAAGTGTATTTCTGTATATGTCTTGGTGGGGAATGGAAGCATGATCTTGGAATCTGTTCCGGGTCCCTTGCCCCTTTCTCTCAGAATAGTTTTCTTGCTCTTCTTTCCAGCCAGTTTTCCTCTTCCCAGTTTTCCTCTGCTATACTCTTCCACAATAATGTTTCTGCCTTAGAGTCAGCTGCTCATAGACTGGAACCTCTAAAACCACCAGTCAAATAAACCTATTATTCTTTAAGTTGTAGTTATCAGGTATTTGGTTTCAGTGATCGAAAAGCTGATTTATACAGAAAGTTAGTCCCAGAGAAATAGGGTCATTGCTGTGACGATACCCGATCATGTGGTTCAGAAGCCTTTGAAACTGATTTGTGAGAAGAGTTTGAAAGGGCTTGGAGATGTGGTCTAGAGAGAATTTCCTTAATATTATAATCAGATTATAATTTGCAGAAGAAATTTCAAGGTAGCCTAATGTTTAGGCATGTGTACTTCTGGTTGCTGTTAGCCAGATTTATATTAAGAGTCGTAATGTAAAATCAGAGTGGTCAGATTTGAAAAAAGTTAGCTTTTGTCTGGAAAGAACCATGTGCAAAGTTGAACTCAAAAGAGGTGTTGTCACTAAGGAATTAGGGACTTTAAAATATACCAAATATTTTGAACTAAGACAAGAAGTAACATGCCATGGAGAAATTTCAGAAATCAGCAAGATCTCACCTATCGTAGGCTCCAGTGTGCAAAAGTGTGCACAGACCAGTGGATACACAAACTGTGGTACTTATACACAATGGGATACTGTGCATCTATAAGGTCCAACAGCGCGGAGGTTTTTACAGGCAAATGGAAGAAACTTGAGAACATCATGCTTTGTGAAGTGAGTCAGAAGCAGAAGGTGAAACATCAAATGGTCTCTCTGATATAAGAGACCCAGACCACAACTATCTCATGAAACTTCAGAAGAAAGACAGAGTGAAAGAGGGAGACAGGGTGGGGGTAGAGGAAGGGAAGGGAGGGTAGGGGGAGGGACAAAAGGAGACCAGGAAAGCCCTTGTCACTTTGACAAGAAACGTGTGTGCCCAAAATGCTCAACTCCATTGTAAACCGTAAATTTTGCTCTTGTACATATCAATAAAATGGGGGAAAAAGAGTGTAAAAGTGTAAACTTTTCTTTGACAGAAGAGATCAGAATTTCTCTACTCGATGATGGCCACTTAAGGAACTGCATGTCAAGGATTCATTTCCTGTGCTCAGCAATGTAGGCACTTAGCAGCCGCTGTGGCTGTGGTCCAAAGCATCTTGACTTCTGCTTGAGATGGTGGCAGACATTGGCATTGTCTATGTTATGTTGGTTGTTCAGGCATGTACAATGCAAGAGATGGGGGGTCAAGAAGGCTTCTATATGTACATTTCAGAGAAGATCCTGGCAGGCCAAGCAGTGTGCTTCTGAGAGATTGGCATGTAAAGCTGTGAAAATTGTTGCAGGTTCAGAGCTTCCAGGATGTTGAAGATATCAGATGTCAGAAATAGAGTGTCTCTACTGTGCAAAGCCACAGGCAATAAGTGAATTCAGCCTAAGACAGAGGCCATGTGGGCTACAACTGGCAAGGCCAGGGAGGTGGTGCTGCCCAAGCCCTCTGGAACTCATGAAGTTCCAGGAGTTAGTGTTTGCCATTCTGTGTTTCAGTCTTCCTTAGTTCTATTCTTTTCCATCTCTCTATTTCTCCTTTTTGAAATAGTAAGGTTTACCTTGTGTCATCATATTTGAGGATAATGTACCTGTTTTTTGTTTTGATTATTATAGGAGTTTGAAGCTTAGAATTTGCCTTGAATGCTAGGAAAGACTTTGGATGTGATCATCTGAAAAATGCCAGAGCTATTGGGACTTTGTAGAAGAGATTATTGAAATACTTGGTTGTACACAGGATAGGTATATCATGGTAGACAGAATTACAAACTTGCTTTGTTTTTTACTTGGTGATTATATATGGTTTAAGAAGATGTGTTTGGGTTTTAAGCTGGCAAAGAATGACATATGACAGTTAAGCTTAATTATCAACTTGATTTGCTTGAGAACTGTCTAGGAGATTAGTGATGTGTGCTTCTGGGTGTGTCAGTGGAAAAATGACATTAAAGTCTATATCTGTACCTTGGGTTCTTCCTCTCTGGACTATTTTGCTCTTCTCCCCATGAGTCAAGTAGCTATTCTCTGCCATTTCCTTCACCATAATATTTCTGCCTTGAAGTCCATGGACTGAATCCTCTGAAACCGATAGCCCAATTAACTTTTCCTCTTTAAGTTGTGGGTGTCAGGTATTTGGTTCCAGGGACAAGAAAGATGACCAATACATTACCCCCAAATATATACAATTATTGTTTATCACTTAAAATAAAATGAATCTAAAAACAGGGTGGAAAGAGACATATGGAATATGTTAAATATATCACCCTAACTGTCTGTTCCTTGATATCTTAACCCCATCAGAAGAAAATTCTGTCCTGGAGGGGCAGAGCCTGGTCCTAGGTCGGGGTTCTTCTTTGGCTTAATATACTTCCACTGCTTGTTTACATCTAGCCTTTCTCCAAGCCCTACTGTTCTTCAATGTCAGGTCCAATTATTGTTCAGTAGAGAAAGCTTTGATAAAGCCGGGAGCAAGTCACAATCTCTCTGTCTTTTAAAATCTTGTCTCGTTTGTTATCTGAAATATTCATCTGGGCTGCTTCCTTCTTCTGAGAGATCTTAAAGAAAAGATGAGATGTGTTTATAAAATTTATCCTGCAAGGGAAATGGAAGGTAGTGGTGGGAAATTAGAGGCTAAAATTTCTAGATACAGTCAGTTCAGCTCTACTGCTTATTTTGAAAATGCCAGTTTTTTTTTCTAATAGCATTGAAATATCAGGAGACAACTTGAATATAATGTGAATTTAGAATTTGCTTTTGCACATTTAGGACCATAAGAAACACTAGGTGATTGTAGAAACTAAACTCTGCTTTATTGAACTGTGGGACAATATATATATGGACATGTGGGTGTTTACCAGTTCCCTCAGTTCGCCATGTAGGTATGAGCCACATTCATCAACATCTGGCCTTTCAATGTTCTGCCTAATTTTGGATGAACTTCCATGTACCATTTTGCAATAGCTCACAAGCTAAGCCTCTCCCAAAACCCACGTACAAAAGCAAAATCAGGACTTTGTCATGGTAAAGAGTCATAAGTATTGCAATATTTATGCAGTTTTAAAACCCATTTAACATGTGCAAAACTAGCACACCTTTACTTGGTTTCTTGCTTTTGTTTACAGGACTCAAATGTCATTTTAAAATAGTGTGCACCTAGCTTCATTTTCCCTGTAAGTTCTGCAATTTTTGCATAGCTTAGTGATTTTTAATACAGTCTTTTGCCAGGTTGTAACAGAGCTAATTTTAGTTTTTGAAATTCAAGTTTTGGGTTGCATTAAGATTAAGAGAATGTGGGGTATGACTGCTGTCCTACTCTTCATTTGCCAAAAAACTGTTTGCATAATAAGCATAAATAAGCATAATGCTATGAATAGAATCAGCTCTAGAAGAAACCAAACTGATATGCCTGTATATTAGGTGTACATGAAATGACCAAAAATTACTCTGGGACACCCATGCATGTTTTCCTAGGTGACTCTCAACTGCATGTCTGCCCCAGGTCCCCTTATGAGACAAACTCTCTTCATGAGTTTCTGATAGGAAATTAAGTTTATTTTTTACATATACTTTGTATATAACAAGTTCTAGCTCAAAAGTGATGCTTTTGTAAGTGGTACTTACAAATACACTCTAACACCATAAAGACAGTACACAATAAAACCTTCTTAGTTTGGAGATAACACCTGAAATTCATCTTTTACCTTGGATAATTTGACAGAGCATATTTGGAAATTGGCTTTGTTCTACATATCAAATGAAATTGGGTCCATTTAGAGAATAAGAGAAAAGTCTAAGAAGTGGAACAGAGGGCTTATGCAGAGGCTCAGGGAATTTTTCCAGCTTGATCTTTGTGTAAACTCTTTTTACTGCTTCAAGCTGTTCTCTCTCCTATTTGAGCCTCTGTCATGAGGTCAGGCTAAGCCTCATCCTCACAATTTGGTCCCAGACCCTGAGAACAAACCAGCAATGGTAGCAAAATTCTTCCAAGGAATTTACAATTCATAGGTGACTGTTCAGAAACTACAAAAGGGTTCAAGATTCATGGAAGAAATTTCTAGTAGGTGCAGTTGAGGCATTGTGGCAGGCATTTCTTGGGGTTGAAGGTTAATTAAAATTATAATTGCATTTAGGGAAAGATTCATATCTTTAAAAAATACAAGAGGGGCCAGTGGGAATATTTGTAGCATATTGACAGCAGGTGGAGGTCAACAAGCCAAGGTGATTGGATCAACCAGGGATTTTTTTTTGGTGGTGTAGCGTGCAGATGAGTAGAAAAGCAGGATGCCTGATTTCAACTTCTATGTGGCAGTGTTTAACATGCTATTTATTTTTAATAAAACTTAAATTGCTTTAAAATTCTTTCAAACCAATGGTTTAGGCCAGTCACATGGCTCCCAAAAGCTCAGTATTTTCTCCATCAGTTATCTTCTTAGAAAAGAAGTCCCTTAATATTGATGCCAAGTTACTTTGTATCCTGAGCTCAGCTTTGGTGACTAAGAGGAGGAGGAAAAGGACTAACATATGCTAATTATTTGTGGTAAAATAGGTACTTAGTTGTGAACACTTTCCATTATTTTTGGAATGAAAGACAAATATACTTTGTATTGTTTTGGTATATAGAAAGGGGCTTTTATCATTCTCATTTTATAGTTGAGAAAACTGATACTAATAAGCTAAATTCTGTTTTCAAGTTACAGGGTTTGGCAGTTAGCACAGTTCTGTGCTGTTTGGAATTTTTTGTTTGAAAAAGACAAAATCATTTTACCTTTGTACTATATTAGTTGGGAGATGCTTCAGTCCCCAAAAGGCAAAGCTTGTTACCGTGTACGGCTGTCAACAAGCTGATATGACTCAGAGACTGAGACTCAGTCAACCCAAAGTTAATAGATGTTGTGAGTGTGTCTTAGTCTGGTTCCTGCTGCTATAAAACTACCACGAATTAGGTAATGAACAATGTAAATTTATTTGGTTGATGGTTCTGGGGTCTCATCTGGTGCTTGTTACTTTACAACATGGTGAAAGATGAGAGAAAGAGAGAGACAGAGAGACAGAGAGAGAGAGAGAAAATGTTTGTAATAAAACTATCCTCATGATAATGACATCATTAATTCATTTAAGTAGACAGAGAGCCCTCATGCCCTTACCTCTTAAAGGTCACATCTCTCAGTATTGCTGCATTAGGAGTTAAGTTTCCAATACATAAACTTTTGGGAGATACACTTGGACTGGAATAATGGAGATTCTCCGTTTGGAAATGACCTTTGCTTTCCCAGTCTCCTTTCCCACTACAGTATCATTGCTTCCAGCCTTCTTCACCCAAATACGGTAACATTTCTACATACTGGTAGCGTTCATAGTGTTGTTTCTTTCTCTGAGCAACACTTGAGTCACATTTTAACTGTGAGTCTACTTTAGCCCTCTCATGCCTACGCAGAGAACTAGGGACTTTTCCTGGCTTTCCTTTCCTGAGACCAAATGCTGTGGGAAAACGAAGGAGTCAGGTGTTCAGCTTTACCAGGGGGAGCTGCACCTTGCTTCATAGGCTCTGCAGCCATTTCTATTCTTGCCCCATTTCTTCTAGTTGCTAAATCTTTCGTGATGCTCCTGTAGCATCAACCTGGGGCCTAGTCACTAAGCTTCAATTTCAGGGGTTTATACACAAATCTTTTTTTATCTTTGTATTGATCATCTTTTTGTTACAGTACCAAACACATGACGTATAACTCCAAGGAGGAAGGACTCATTTGGCTCACAGTTTGGAAGGTTTCGCATTGTGCTTGACTGATTCCAAAGCGAAAACATCATTGATGGAGGGGACGGTGGAATAAAGCTACTCACCTCGTGGCAGGCAGGAAGCAGAGCCCAGAGGAAGAGTGCCAGTGAGAGATATGCCCACCAAAAGCAGGCTCCCAAGGACCCCCCCTTCCCCAACTGAACGCCACGCCCTAACAGCACATTTAGCTACGAGCGTCTGTGGACTAGCACACCACCACGACCCAGTCACCTCTCCAGGGAGAGTCAGTCCAATCCAGTTGACAGTTAAGTTTAACTGGTAAAATCTGTAAGTAGAGCGTTTTGTTGTTATTATTGTTTTGTAGAATATTTATAAACAGCCAATGAGAAAATGATTATGTAATGAAAATGTACGACTGCTTGTTTGTGTTGATAGCATGTCTCTATAAGCTCTATGGAGACCCACATGTGGAAGCAGGGAAGTGGAATTATACTCTCTTCATGTTCATTTTTGGCCACAAATATTCCTGTGACTTTTTAGGGAAGCTCAGGATTTCTGATGGGGGTTTTCATTGAGGGTGTGAGTTCAGCTGAGTGTAGTTGAACAGGACAGTGTTGTAGGATAGCAGAACAAAATTGTAGGTTAGTTTTCTTCTTTGTAACTAGGGCAACCTGTTGCTTCCTGTTGGAGTCCTGATCCTGGTTAAGAAGAAGTCTATATATATATATATATATATATATATATATATATATATATATATATTTACTGTCTAGCATTTCTGGTACTTGGATCTACAAAGTATCATCTCTGTTGCCTGCCTAGTCAGGGTCTTATGATGGGATCACTTCCTTATTATCTTAATTTTCACAGCTTCCCTTTGTGTTGGTCATTTGAAGATAATATTCTTCATCTCCATTTCCTCCTATTTGCTAGGAAAACAGTCTCCCTGTGGTTTTCTCTAAACTAAATGTGGAACTCTGAGGCTACAGAGAATAACCATGGGTGTAAATGGAATGTTAGGTGCCAAGATGTGGAGAGTGATACAATATGTCTGGGGACTTGAAATAGTGCTCCTGGTAAGTGTAACTTATTGCCAAGAAGCCATGAGACGCAAGTGGAGTCTCCCAGAGAAAAACATCAGAAATTTCTCTCTTTTGCTCATTTTGAGAAAGGTTATATATATTTGGATCAGAGGATGCACCATTTATTACAATTAGTTAAAGTATGGTGGAGCTGCAATGAAGGAGTCATAGCATACCACTTTCAACCTAGTATACTTTTGATCAATGTTAGTATCACCATTTTTCTGTTCCCAGATTTGGCAAAAGCATCATCAGGCCAATTAAATATCCTCAGATTTCCAGACTAGAGTAGCCTCAAAGTGACATGGGTTCTTGTCAGGAGAGGATTCTGGAGGCAATACCAGCAGCATCTATTACACAGGAAAGAACCTCAGGTGAATTCATAATGTGGTGGCTTAGATCTGGAGTGTCCCCCAAAACCCTCATGTTCCTATAGATACTGTATAGGTTGGGATGTGGGGCCTGGCTGGAAGGGGTGGGTGCTTGGGAGTTGACCTGGAGGTGTATGTGTTGCTTCTGCCCATCCCTCCCAGTCTCTCTCTTCTACTGTGCTGTAAGAATCTCTGCCCCAGGAACTCTGGTTCTAGCTCTAGCTGCAGCCCCACCATGTGATTCCACCAGTTTCCAGCCACCTACTCATGAGTGGACTGAGACCTTCTGCAACTGTGCGCTACAGTAAATCATTCCTCCCTAGGTTGTGGATGTCTGGTACTGAGACACGGCAATGAGATTGTAACTAAGACACGTAAAATCAAGGGTGTGTGTGTGTTGGGGGGGAGTACCAACAGCCTCTCTTACACAGAAAGGGCCCTCAGGTAAATTCATAAAATCAAGTTTCTACTTCAGAGAGGTTTCTTTGCTTATGAGTCATCTATTTCTTCAGAACACATTTGAGTGCCTATTTTGTGTCAGGCACAAGAGAAAAGATAAGTGAAGGTCTTCAGACACATCCAAGCACCATTTGCATAGTTGTTTTAGGAACTTGAGCAGCTGGCTGATGAGTTAAAAAAAGAAGTCTGGAAAACAGCAGGATTAGAGTTAGATATTTTCGAGACTACAATGAAAGCTTCATGGTGCTATCATGTCTTGCTGCTAGAAACTGAATAATTATGTCTTCTCAAAATTCATGTACCAAAATCATAACTACCCCACAGCCCCAGTATGTGATGCTCCTTGAAAGTAGCACCTTTGACAAGTCATTAGGTGGAGCACTTGTGAGGAGGGCTATACAGGGACCCTTGGGGAACTCACTTACCCTTCCCATTATTGAAGAGAAGACAGTCAGTCATTCGTGAACTAGATACTGAATCCTTAGGCACCTTGATCTTGGACTTCCCAGCCTCCAGAACCATTTATGTAGTCTCTAAGCTACACAGACTATGCGACTATGCTATTTTTATTATAGTAGCCTGAAATGACTGAGACCCTCTTGTAGCACAGATCAAGAATTCTAGAAGTGCAGGAGTTTGGGGGGAGCTCCCCTACATTCTTTTGCTCATATTACTGTGCTCAAAGTGTCGTAGACTCCTGTGAAAGAACAGGGTCCTCTGGAAAGAACTGAGATGTGTGGGAGACTGTCCCATATTTCTAGAGTCTAAGGAAGAAGATGAAGCTCATTCTGGAGTTTAGTCAATCTTAAAGGTGAATTGGGGGAGAGAGAGAGAGAGAGAGAGAGAGAGAGAGAGAGAGAGAGAGAGAGAGATCTTTCGGGTCTCCAAGAAAAGCAGAAACAGAAATCTGATGATGACAGGGTGCTGAATGTCCCTGTGTGTTGTGTGCCCAGTATCGATGTGCCTTTCCTATTTATTTCTCCTGAGACCATCAATATTATAAGATACCAAGAGCCTACAAAGCACCAGGCAGCACTTCTTACAAACATCCAGACTCATCTTTTCTGGCAGTTCCAATAATGGTTCTAACCGTCCTTATGCACATGGGCTTTTTGATAAGGCTCTTAGATTTATGGATAGTGGGTCAAACTCAATTTGCATAGGTGTCTAAAGTATGTAGGAAACATACAATCTGCTCTTTGTCCCAGAGTTGGGTGTCATCATGTGAATCCCGGGACCCTCTCTTCAGTGCCTACTCTCCAAATGCCTCTTTCCCCCACAGCTGCTCTGCCTCATCCACCCCAAAGACAGTACTTCTCCATATAGTATGGTGCAACTAAAATATAATATAGATCATATAAATAGTTTAAAAGTTTCTAGTAACTACTTTAAAAAACTAGGGACATTAATTTTAATAATATATTTAACCAAATATATCCAAAATATTACTATTTCACATACAGGCAATAGAAAATTGTGATTGAGACATTTTACACTCTTTTTTCACACTAACATAGCACATGTCAGTTTAGACTAACTACATTTTAAGTACGCAATAACATGTGTACTGAACACATGGCTATAGAACATACAGTTCATTAAATATAATTATATTTATTTCATTTTTGAGACAGGGTCTCATTCTGTAGTTCAGGCTGGTTATGAACTCACTGTGTAGCTCAGGCTGGCCTAGAACTCATGGCAATCCTCCTGCCTCAACCTCCTGAGTGCTGGAATTACAGATGTGTGCCATCACGTCCTGCTAGTATGTGGTGCTGGAGGATCAAACCTGGGACCTTGTTCTTCCTAGGCAAGAATTTTAATTCTAAGCTATGACCTCAGCCCCTAAATGTAACTATATTAAGGTAGTTGTAAGTAAAATATGTGCAACTTCTGGTCCACAGTGTAGATTCAACCATTTCTGAGCATCTGCTGGGGTTCTAAACAGAGTTAAAAAAATTTCTGAGCATTAGGACTTTGGTTTTCCAACTATGCCTCTACTTTATTTTATTTTGACTTACTTTTCAATCAGGCTTTTCCCTCCCAAGGTGATATGAGGACTAGGAGTTCTAGATTTAGTCTTTATTAAGATAAGAGTGACTTACTCTTTCTGAATAGTTTCAGCAAGTGTCCAAAGACTGAATCTAATTTAGCCAACCTGCATGTTGTGGTTTGGATCTGGAGCGTCTTCCAGAGGCCATGTGTGTTTAGATGTGATAGGGTACCTAAGAAGCCATGTGCTGTTGGGAGCCATGTGTGTGGCCTGGCTGGAAGGCGTGGATACCTAGGGCTTACTCTGGCAAGGGCAGAACACTGAGGCTTGATCCAGAAGGGCAGTTCACTGGGATAGGACCTGGAAGAGTATATGCTATTTATGTTGCTCAGCCTCACTTGGCTTCTGGTTTGCAATGCCGTGAGGAGCTGCCTCCACCTCCGCCGCTGCCATATGCTACCGTGATTGCTGGGTACTGCTGGATGGACTGTGACCTTTTGAAATTGTGAGCTAAAATAAATCTTTCCTCCCTCAAGTTGTAGATGTTGGGCATTGAGTTACAGTGACACAGAGTTGACTAAGACACTAGGTCATCTACCCATCTGTGATGCAGTTGCTGTGCCAGACGATGGGCATTCTGATTGGTCATGAAACCACCTCTGGAGCAATAAAGAATGGGCTAAGCTTCATCCAGACATGCTGAGCTGTGAATAAGGAAGGACTTTCATAGTAGAACTCAGGTGCTATTACTAGAAGAGAAATACGTGATGGGATAGCAAGACATCAGGAATGTAAGAGTCAATGAAGACCCCACAGGAGACAGAGACATGATAACCCCACAGCATGGCTAGTGTTGGGTAGCCATCGTCTCTTATTAGCTTCTTGACTCTGAGGAAGTCTCTGAAATATTCTCTACTTACATGCCTTCACCTGGGCTGTGGACACAATAAGAATTCTGGTCTAATGTCACCATTCTTGTATTAGTTTGTTCTTTCATTCTACTACTAACTATGGATAGAATGTCTGCAATATTCCCTAAAGGGAGGACTAAATAAGACACTTGATAAAAATACCCAAAGATCTTTGATGTGTAATAGACAGATAATAATAATGTTAATGATGGAGACATTACATTAATAATGCAATTTATTTTTCAGATGCTTTTTGTCACCCCGCCTTTCTGTGTATACATGTTGAATATACAAATCAGCAATTTTCCTACTTCAGAGCAGAGATCTCATTTTCCGTATCAGTCTAGACAAGCCCACTGCAGCTTTGTATTTCTAATTATACTTGCACAGGCTTTCAGGGCCCCGGGGCCAAGTGTGCCAAGGTTGTTCAGATGTGCCTGATCTACTCTCTGTCACATAGGCAAGTATGTCTTTGATGTGTAATTAATGACAAGGGAATCAGGGGCCCAGCATTAATGCACTGCAATCAAATCCATGCCAGCTTTGGAGATGTCGATGGAATTTTGTTCTTTTAGCAAAATTTATTGTTACAAAATGCTGCATAGTCTAGCGGGGAAGGGAAGTGTCTTTGAGGCACGGGTGACATGCCTGTTTACAGCAAGCCACAGGGGCAGCCTCAGCCCGATCTGCTGATTAATTCAAGCTCTGCAGGCTGATGTGGATGAGGGAGCCAGAGGGAGCACTCTTCTGTTTAAAATGTGCTCGGCAAGCAGATTCCTGGGATTGAGAGCTGGCGACAGTCTGTGCAAGCACAAGGATTTGAAACTTCTTGCTCACCCCGGGACTATGATTTTAATGATCACTTCTTGGGTGTCCAGCACTAAGCTGGCCCTTGGTGATTTGGTTCTGAGATGTGGTTCTGAGTTCCCAGATTTTATGTTTAGCTGAAGGGAATTGTGATTCCCTGTAAAATGGGAAGTCGGAGATAGAAGGAATCTTAGAATTCTTGTTGTGGGAATCTTTTCCATGGGATGACTTTTGTTTAAGTGCTCGTCTTTATTTACCTGGCTATGGTTGTGCCGATACAAGACAGAGTCATCGTGTGTATTTTCAGTTTCTTACATTGGGGGAAAGGTGAAAAGGAGCATGTAACAGGTCCACCGCGCAATGTTTATCAGCTTGTCATAGTCCAGTGAGATAGATCACTCACACATGCAAGTTGTATGAAGTGGATTTATAATTTGCAGACAGACAGCAAGGAGCAACAGAAACCCAACATTCATTGTGAACCCGTCTTCCAAGGTGCAGGAAAGCTGTCTTAGGGTAGGTAGAATCTTAACTGTGTGCACTCTGCTTCTGCTACAGCTGAGGGATTCCAGAGAGCAGGCCATTGTGGGTTTTATACATTGGAAACAGCAACACTTACCGGGCTAAAATGTTTCTAGGAGAGACTGGAGCAGAGCCGACATGTTGCTGGCCAGTGCTCTCCTATTTCAGATTGTAACATTTCCGACACACTTTCCAGTTAGTTTTGAGGACTAAAAGCAATAAATAGGGAATAATTGGGCTGTCCAAGGCCACCCAGACTATGGCCTTTTAAGGATTATAACAGAAAATGGAAGAAGGAAAAAAATGACATCCTTCCTCTTTTCTGAAGGCTCAGTGAGAGCTTTAAGTGTGATGATAATTGGCAAATTCCAAGTAATTCTATGCTGCATCTAAAGACAACTATGTACTTTAATCTATGGCCATCAGATAACCTATGTTGGGTTATTAGGTTCTGGGGCATTCATAGTTTCCCCTCACACAACCATGACTTGGTCCTTGTCTCTTCTTGAGACTATTGTAACTTTTATGTGCTTCACCTATTTCCAAACGACACTTTCTGTCCCTCTGGCCCTCTTGCTCTTTTTCTCTCATTCTCTCATCTTCTGCTCCTTCCCTTGTTCTTCTACTCACAATTTTCTGTTTTTCCAGGGCCATAGTGTATTACTTCAGTCACTCTCTTGCCAGGGACACACCCAGTTTTCTTACTGCCTGGGTCTTAGGCTGCAACCCCCTTGTACAACTCTCTACTTTCGATCTATTTGACCATCTGCTCCTCTGCTCTTTCTCCCAGGTGACTGTGTGCTGTAGGTGGAGCAAAGCATATGACCATGCAGGTGTGGCTTCCAACTTTAGCTTCATTCACAGAGCTGCCCTGGAATCCTCTTACACAACCACAGTTGGTGTCCTCATCTGTTCCTTGCCGCAGTTCCTACACAACTCTACTCATTCTTCAGTTTTCTTCTGCAAAGATGGCCTTGCTTTCTGTTATCACATAGTAAATCAAGGCCACTAGCCATGAACTGTCCTCACCTTTCTCCCTCTTAGCCACAAACTTTGAATTTTCTCCAAGTTATTCCCCAATACAAGAACTTTAATGCATGTAAATTATATTTGAAAGGTGATTTCAGAAAATATTAGGAAGAAGTACACAGGGAAGAAAACTGGCAAAAGACAGTGTTGCCAAGTACGTTTCCTCTATGGGTAAATGGAACTTCATTCTATTGAGAGCTCTGGGAGCCAGCACAGAATATGTGCTTCAGAGTTCCTCACTGAGGAATGAACAAGATTTACACACCAACTCTCATCAATGCGTGATGGAGGCTGCCCAAGTGTCACTGATTTTCTGCAACACCTGGCTTGCTGCAGTCCCTCTTCTGTCAGAAGGTGAACCCTTGCACCGGCTGCGTACGTAAACTTTAGGAACTTTTGTAGGATCTACCTCACTATTTGGCATTTTCTTTCCAATATATTATTTACCTAGATTTATTAAGCCTTTTCCACTAGGCCATAGTTATTAATGCATGAGTCAATAGTTTTAAGGATAGTTAATAGTTAATGAGGATATAACTCTCCACTAAGCAACTGACTTTTGCATTTGAGAGGCTACCTAACAAAAATCTTTTTCTGTATTTGCATGTATGGTAGGGGTATAGTTTGGATTCTACAAGAGGCAGAATTGACAGAAATTATCAGAAAAATAGATGTATTTGGAGGGCTTGCAAGTGTCAGAAGAGAGATAGTCCAAGATGGCAGCCTACACGTGCGCTAGCTGGAAGGTCCCATGGCTGCTCAGCCACAAAGTAGAATACTCACCCAACACTGCAGGACAGCTGGCGAGAGTTGGCTGCAGATCTCGGTTATTCAAAGAACAATGGCAAAGACTGGAGACTGAAGATTAGGGATGGGTAGACAGGCACAAATCAGGACTAGACCAAATCTGTGCTGGAGATCTGCGGTGTGTAGGGCCCTTAGACAATTGTGAAGGCTAGAGCTTTTCCAGAAGATAAACCTGTAACATCTTTCTTCTTCCTTTTATACAGTTTGAGCTCTCAGGCCTCCCACATCCAGGTGGGTGTTCTTCCCCCATTTGCTGGCCCACAAGTCACCCCCACACACCTAGAAGCCCTACTCTGGGTGTTTCCTAATTGCCTCAAGTTGACATAATCTCTTCAATGGTCCCAATAGGTTTATAAAAGTCATGGTCTTCAAGACTCTGTGTGTGTCTGTGTTTGAGTATTTGCATGTGCTATAGATTTATAAGAGACTACTTGAATTCAGGTCTCATGTTTTATCTTTTCTGAGGTAATTAACTGTGAATATTATTTTACTCGTAATGTTGGGAGGTATGCTAATAAACATGATGATCATGGTGCTGGCACCAGCAATGGCGATGGTGACGATGCAATGATGGTGATGATGAAATGATCCCCAAAAAGAAAAAAATTGGAATTTATTTAAATATATTCTCTCTCCACATTTTATTTGGCAGAGTCCCATTTGTCCTGCTGCCATTGCTGGATGTGTGGTTGATGCTAAAAAAATGTGTGCAGGTCCAAGTACTCATTCTAAAGTTGAGGTCCTCTCGTGTCCCAGCTGCTGCTCAGAACTCTGGTCACCTATGTGTGGCTGGACCTTTTGCTGTTGAACTTGGTACTCAAGCTACTCTTGTTCTGAATTTTCCATGTCTCATAAGATTTTGAACAACTGTGCTTTAATCTTTATTTCTACTCTGTTTCTTTCTTCATATTTGCCCTAGTTAGGTACAAACTATTTGTATCTATTGGGACCTACAGCAGATACTCTTCAAAGCACATACAGTGCATGTACACCCAAACGCTTCTCTTCCCAACAACTGTCTTTCCCACTTTCCTTTTTTCTTGGTGAGGAGCTCTTTCTCTGGAGGATGGGTAGCCTTGCATTCAAGAGGTTACAAACAGCTCTAGCTCCCTGTCCCCTATATACTCCAGATGTGTCTTCACATGTCTAACACCTAGTGTGGGCAGAACTTAGATTACTGCCTTTCCTCTGTCTTGAAAGGAAAATTCCCCCTCTTTCCCAGCCTCCCACCTTTCTGTTTATGGACCCTGCAGTCCTCAGTACTTACTTCATCCTGTATATATCATAGTCTTAACCCTTTTTTTTCTTTTTGTCATTGTGCATTTGCAGTGCATAATAATAACAGTCAACTTGAGGAATTGGTGCATATACATGTTGTATCTTGATCTTTTTACTTCCCTTCTGTCTTCCTCCTGCTTCTGTATTGGAAACTTTCCTATGGTCAATAGACAGACTCAAATATCCCATCTTAAAAGCAATTCTCCCTCCACCCTACTGTCACTTTCAATTTTCCTTTTTCCTTCACAGCCCAGTGCCTTGAGGACGTAATCTGCACATGCTGTCCTTACTTCCACTTCCTTCCCTCACCCTTTATCACTCAACAATCTGGCTCTGTCCTTCCACTCAATTGAAGCTGTTCTAACGAGATCATCAGTAACTTCCTGAAGCCAGCTCTAATGGACTCTTTTCAGCCTTCAATGTGTATGACTTTCCTGTGATATTTGACACTGAATCACTTCATGATTTGTGAAACTTTTCCCTCAATTTTTCTCATTCCATTTTCTTTATGCTTTTGTTCTAATCTCTTGATCATTCCATCCTATTAGCTTTTATAATATTTTCTAATGCTCTAGAAGTTACTCATAGTTTTTAGGGTTTGGTCATTGGGAGGACTTGCTTTTTAAATTCACTACTCTTCTACATGTTCTTTCTGGACAGGCGTCAGCTTCTCCCAGGTCATCTTGCTGTAGATACTATGTGCTGGTCCTCTCTCTCTCTCTCTCTCTCTCTCTCTCTCTCTCTCTCTCTGTCTGTGTGTGTGGTTAGTCTTACACCTACTACCTCACTTCCACTAAGCATTTGACTTGGGTATCCAACCACCTGCTGGATAGTCCACAGGCAAGTCAACTGCGACGCAATTAAATCTGAATTTGCTGATTCTTACTATGCACTGGAAGGCCTCTTTATTTTACTTAAGATTTAAACTTGCTCTATGCAAAAGTGGATTGCTTTTAGGACAGTGAAACTACTGTAGATGACAACGTAATGGCAGATATATCACATTAGACATTTGTCAAAGCCCACAGAGTTCTACAGCACCAAAACTGAACTTGTGTAAAATATGGGTTTACTTAATAATAATCTATCGATACCAGTTCATCAGTTATTATCAAATGTACTACATTAACACAAGATATAAATCACAGCATAACTGGAAGGGCAGGTAAACAAGGCAGAGGTTGTATGGGAATTTCCTCTACTTTCTATTCATTATTTTATAAATATAAAACTGCTTTATAAAATAAGCTGTATTAGAAAAGTAATCGCGTGATGCAGTTAGGACTAGAGAGCATTATTACATATAAATAAGAGGCATGGTCCGATTGGTTCAAGGTTACACAATGAAAACAGTCAGAAGTATGATTTAAGTTTTCTTACTGCTGCGGTTTCCTTAGCCATATCCTCTGATTTGATTTCTTCCCCAGTAGTACGATAGCTGCATAGTTAGTAAAGAATGACTTTTTCATCTCCATCCAACTTCGTTAGCGGGGCATGGCGATCTCTTCATTGGCATTCCCCTTCTGGCACTTTTGGAAAGGAAGTCCTAGGTGGAGTGGAGTTTATTAGGGGCTGTGAGCATACCCTTCACGAGACTAATTTAGAGTCTTTATGACTCGGTGGAGGCTGTCAATCCTAAGTTATTTGACATTTAATTCTTGCTGATGTAAATTTTATATGACAAATAGTTTCATTTAATTGTGTCACCTCTGGCTTATATACACCATAAAAGGTTTCAGTTTTAAAGCAAGTATGAAAGAGAGAGGGATAATGTCAAGAAGCTTGCAAGGGCACCGATAGCTGGGAAAGGGTGGGCAGCTTTCTGGGAGGAAGGACCTATGGAAAGAGGCTGGGCTCACAGCAGATGTGCCGTGGCTCACAGTACCTGGGTTGGGAAGGGCACTGCTCTCAGTCAGGACGGTCCTTCTCAGGAATGAATGCGCATGCCTGCCCCTTTTTCTCGTCTTTCCTGAAGGATTTCAACAAAGAGCTTGCTGTTGAATAACATGCTATCACATGCACTATTAACCACGTTTTATGAAAATTCAGTCGTTACTTTCATTTTTTAAAATGTAAAATCACTGTATTAGGATTTATGACATGAATGAATTCACTTAACAATTGGGAATATACTGGCTTGTATCTATGTATCAAATTTATGGTATACCTACTATGTGCCAGGATCTATGGTAGATTCTTTGGAAAATGAACCATCTATCTGTTCAAGACATTATCAGTCAGTTAAGGAGATCTGATATACCTAAAGTACATATCTAAAAAGATACCAAAAAAAAAAAGAGAAAACAATAATGATGCTATAGATGTGTGTACAACATTATAGTTTATTAGTGACTCCCATGTGTCTACTTATTACGATTAGAATTTGAAATGTCCCCTGAAAGTCTCATGTATTTGAATGGTATGGATTATCTATGCAACCATGTGTGGCTAGGAGATGAGGCTGAAGCCTTATGGGCTTGTGGTGGATTATAAGTGTGTGGTGGAGAATAGATGTGTGGTAGGTTATACCTTACTGGCATGTGGTGGATTATAGATTACCAGTGTGTGGTGGATTAGGGGCGTGGAAGGGGAGGATTCCTGGGACAGGACCTGGAAGGGTATATGCTACATCCTCCCTTCTTTCTGGCTTTTGACTTCCTGTTGGAAATGCTGTGAGGAGCTTCCCACACCTTAGTCCTGGCATGTGCTGCCACTGCTGCTTAACCATTCAGGAATGGACTGTGATTTTCTGAGATTGTGAACTAAAATAAACTTTTCCTCCTCTTAAATTGTAGATATTAGATATTGAATCATAGCAAAAAGAAACTAAGACACTGTTATAATAATATTCTCTGAGTAAGTGGAGCAGCTGTTATTTCTCCAATCAATGTAGAGACCGGTTAATGTTGGTTCACACTTCATGGCAATATGCATGTTAATATCCTATCTTAGTTACTTTTTGTGTTGCTGTGGCAGAGTACCTGACATACATAAATTATGGGAGCAAAAGTTTAATTTACTCACAATTTCAGAAGGTCACAGTCTATTCATGGATAGCTAGCAACTGTAGAAGCACATGGCAGAGGCAGAGGTGGAGGGAGCTCCTCATGGCATTGTAAACAGGAAGCCCAGTCCCAGAAGGGAGGGAAAAAGTAGCAGGTGTGGTCCCAGTGATCCACCCCTTCTAGATCCAGCCTCAGTGCCTGCCACTTTCATGTTTAAGTCTTTAATCCACCACATAATCTATAATAATAATCTGTAATCTATAATCTATCATAGACCTTTCTTTCAGCACACACCTATAATCCACCACACATCCATAATCCATCCCTCCAGACCAGGAACCCATCTCCCAACAGCACATGGTCCCATAGGTAATCCATAACATCCAAATACATGAGACTTTTGTGGGACATTCCAGATCCAAACCACAATATATCCCCATAGAAGTAGGTATATACATTTTATTAGCATCCTTATCTGTTAGACATTATTCATTTTGAGTGTATTATTTCTTCATAGTACTAATTTTGACTATTTAATGGTCCTGTGTTGTGTGTGAAATTGTGAGAATTGGCCAATATTTGAAGGCAACTCTCACTATTCACTCTGTTGTTCTACCTCATCCGTTCCTCACCTCTCTTCACGTTTCCCTTCCATTTTCTTCACCTGGGAAGAATGTCATGTATGAATTCTAGCCTCTGTAGGTTCTTGTGTCCTCAGAAGGAGGCATATGGATGTTTTGGCCATTTTGTATTTCTGGTAGGGAATCAGAGAGAGAGAGAGAGAGAGAGAGAGAGAGAGAGAGAGAGAGAGAGAGAATAGAGTGTGAGGCCACCTGTTGATGTCCAAAGCTTTCCTTCTTAGAGGCCCTCTTGGGCCAGCTCCACTGTTCCTCTGAAGGTAAGTGTGGCACCTTAGCACATATTCTCCTGATCCTTTTAGGTCAATGGGTGGTACCAGTTGTTAACAAGGAAACACACTATCTGTAAACAATATAATGAAATCTTTCTTGAATTATCCTGACCTGAATGTGCTCACCACTCACTTTTTTTGGGAGGGAGGGGCTGGGACACTATTTTCTATCATAATCTTTAGAGTCTGAATACCTGGAGAATTTTATGCCCATACACTATATTTCTCCCCTGTTCTATCTTTTCCATTAACAGACAAATTTCAAAGTTAAAATAAGCAGGTCCTGTGCTAGTAATGTGAACCTTTTAGGTCAAGTTCCAGTGTTTTGCCCCCTCTGACCAGGCCCCACCACCCAACAGAACATTGGTATCTTACAACATCCAGATACATGAGACTTTTGGGGGACACTCCAGATCCCAGCCATTACATACAGGACTGTTGTCTAATCATTTCTGTAAATTGTAGGATGCTCCCAGGGTTGCTGGGAACATACTTCCGTGCCCTTTGTGAGCATCTCATTGAATTACTATCCTCTTAAACCTCCTAACTCTGGACACCAAGCTGTGTGATGTTCAAAATAACTTCAGAAAAAAAGCAACACAGAGATCAGAATAAACATTTAATGTTTGCTGCAATTTCTGCCTTCTTGATAGTGAAGGAAAAAGTCTGGGCTGACTTTTTGAACTTAGCCGAAATATGCCTCTTTCTGGTAGGCAGCTGGGAATACCAGCCTGATTTCCGCCTTTCATGAGGCCCAGGGGTCCCTAAGTGCCCATTCATAGTCTTGGCTTAATCTTGACTTTCTGGTCCTTTATGTGAGGGTTTATGTGGGTGTCATCTGTTTTGATAGGCTTCGCTCCATAAGGTGAGCTTATGAGCTTTGTAAACATCTCAGCCTGTGTTTTAGTACCGTTTGGCTCCTCAGTTTGTCATATTGGTTTATCTGTTTAGTCATACGATTTTTCTCAGTGTGCTTGGTAGGGCTTGATGAAATCAAGTAAACATTTCTGGACAAATACAAGTCCAGAGTTTATACCTCCTGCTCTTTCTGACTAATCTGCGTTTGTCTATAGCCAAGGTTGGGTGAGATCCCTGTTTTACATGATGATTAAGTTGTGGAATCGAAGCCTTTTTTCTTTTGTTGGTACAGAAATTTAAAAAGGCCAAAAGAAGGTGAGTCTAGACTCAAGGTTTGTATTGCAGTTAGGGAACTGAGCTTGCCAATTTTTGGTTTCAAATAATGACATTTCCAACTTAGTTGAAATAAAATTGTAAAATATATCAAACCCTTATTTGACTATAATCATCTTAGTCAAAAATTAGTTCATAGCATTCACTGTCCTGCAACATCTTAGTAGGACAGGCCACTTGTGACAAAGGGGTAGGAGCCAGGAAATGTCCTGCTTAGGAAGAGAGGCTTTGTCTTGCCACAACTGAAAGCCCTGGAGAACCAGAGCAAGTACACACACACTCTGCTTGCCTCTGCCAGTGTTGAGGGGTCTCGCTGGGGAAAGAGAATTTAAAAGAGAATGGAGTTTGGAAGAAAATCATCACATATTTTAATTGACAGTCTTGATCTTACAGCATGACCTTGAGTTATCCTTAGATATATGTAGATCCTTTCAAGCAATCCTCTTACACAATTGGAAAGAAATGTGGAGTCATGTCCAGGATTATGAATGAGCTAATTACCATATGCTATGGTTTGGATATGGAATGTACCCCAAAAGCCTCACATATTTGAATGTTGTAAGTTATCTATAGACTTTACTTGTTAGGACATGGGGCCTGGTTGAGAGGGGCAGGTTGTTGAGGGTGTGAGGGATCACTGAGGATATGGCTGATTACTGAAGGTTTGTCCTGGAAGGATATTCACTTGCCCCAGCTTCTCCTGAAGCCGTGATCCTTCGTGATCCTTCCTTTTACGATGCTAGGAGCAACTTTTTTTTTCACTAGATCCTTCCCACTATTGCCAGCCACCCATGAATGAACTGAGACATTTTGAAAGCGTGAGCTAAAATAAACCTTTCATCCTTTGAGTTGTGATCATCAGGTAGCTGTTTAAGCAAAGAAAAAGTAACAAAGACACGAGTTCACCCCAGGGGTGGGGTTCTGCCTTACAAAAAAACAATTCAAGAGGATTGTATGGCACAGTGGTACTTCCTTTCACATCACAGTTATGACTTCTTCCTTATCTTTCTGTTCTCAATGATCTGCTGTGCATGTCAGTTCACAAATTGTTAATTGTTTCGTAGGCTCAATAAGTCTAAGGGTAGAATTGAAAACATGCCTTTAAATATTAGATATGTAACACAGTTTATATCCAATATGTACTTATATACGTTTATGTATTGCATGAAGTTGCTGTTAAAATGTCCAAAGCACCTAGATTAAGCATCTCTAGACCACACTTTACAGACACTATTGTGTGTGTGTGTGTGTGGTTTTTTTTTTTTTTACATTTTTTCTACCCAACTCACAAATCCAGTTAACATTTTGCCTTCTATTGATTTTTTTCTGTAAGTGTATAAATGGAGTTTCTTCAACTCTGAAAATCTTTTCCTGAGTGAGTTTAATTTATTAATTTTCCTTCTTAAAATGTGAGGTTCAGATTTAAACACAATACATCACATGTGTTCAAATAAATGCTGACTAAAAAGTAGATATAATAATTATTTTATAATCTTCCATGTCACCTTTCTGTTAGCATCCCTGAAGAGGGCAGCCACGATCCACAATGAAGTTATTGCTCCCTAAAACTTCTGGAACTTGCCTGCCCAGCTATGTTCTTGTCCCAGTCTGTTTGTGCAGGTGACTGTTTAGATCCAAGTGTAGAAATTTACATTTATCTTTGTAAAGGTCGTAGCATATTGTAAGATGCAGGTCATCTTCCCATCTCATTCAGACATATTTAAACCTGGATTATTAAAAGAAAATACCCTCTGAGCCCAATGTCATCCATGCATTGGATGAGTGTATTATTTAGGCTTCTAAGAGAGGCAGAATTAATAGAAATTATGTATACATATATAGAAGTAAAAAAGAAATTTATCAGGGGGTTTACAAGTTCAAGGAGAGAGAGCCCGACTGGCACATGAAAGTGTTAGAGCTGGAGGGTCCCACGGCCGCTTAGATGTGAGAGAGAAGAGCGCCAGTCCAAGACGACAGGACGCCAATTGAGTGTGGGCTGTGGGTCCTTGTCCCAAGGCAGTGATGAAGGCCTGAAGGCTGGAGCGAATCTGCGGTGGAGAGCAGTGATAAGAACAGAGAAGTGAGTAATACATAGAGCTGACAGCGGAAGCCGAAGTCCTCCGGGGACAAGAAGCTGTAATAATCTTCCCTCTTCCTTTGTTGCGATTTAATTCAAGCTGTGTGGGCCACCCACACCCAGGGTGGTGCTCTTCTCTCATTTGGTGGCCCGCAAGCCAGTCACATGCACCTGAGAGCTCTTTCTTGGATGTTCTAATTCTATCCTGTTGACGTAATCCTTCCAACAGTCACAATGAGCATGGTTGGAGACTTTATAAAATGTTGAGAAGGACATAACTGAAGAAACGTTTCAGTACAGTTGGCCATGTTGATGCTACTGACTCAAGTCCAAAACCTAATTCAGGTCCACAGAAGCCCAAGGAGCGTGGAATATCAGACTGTCTTCTCCAGCAGCTTCTCTGCCTGATGCCTTCATGACTCATCTCCTGTATGCTCCCCTGATCCTTTTCTCATGTAAAGGACTGGACTCCCTCCCCTCCAAGGCTGTGCACATCTTTGGTAGATGACCTCATGACTCAACCCCGTGTTAATATTAGACTTTCCTGAATCACTCTATTTGGCTTTTCTTGGTATTCTGAGGACTAAAATAATGATTACATTTATAGCCATCAGTTTTTCCTGACACTTTAGTGTGTACCTAGACCCCAGTGAGCATGCTATGTACATGATTTCATGTATCCTCATAGGACACCTGTGTATTGCTTACTATTGCTCATTTCATAAGTGGGGAATCTTAGAATTTACCTGTTTGTCACCTGTCAAACTTACCTGAATAGTTGTGATGGTCATGGCATGCACATGGATCATCTTATGACAAAAGCCACGCTTATCTTAAGTTCCTTCCCTTTTGGTGAGAAAGCCCAACAGCTAATTGGTTGTAAGATCCAAAAATTGGGCTTGTAAAAATCTAAAAGTCCACTGCAGTTTCCCAGTCTAATCCAAATAACCTTTCAGAAGACTGACAGCAAACATGTAATACCAGTATCCTTATCGTGCATGTATTGAATGAATGAGTAAATTTAATGAATGAAACAGATGTTTTACAATATTCTCTTTCTTCCCAATATAAAACAAACACATGGAGACTACTTTCAAGGAAAGACAACTGATCTGAAGTTCTGGCAAACAAAATCCAATGGATGTCATGAAAGTTTCATCAAGTGCATCTTTCTTGAAATCTTTCACCAAGTTATGCTAATGGATTTGATATGGACTGCAGAGAAAAATCAATCTTCCCTTTGGACATATTTTTCTCAGTGGTTTGATCTTTTCCTTTCAGTCTAGTCAAAAGTGTCTTAGACACTTGGAAATCTTTGCTGCTGTTCGAAAAGTAAAATCGATGGAGTTAATAGGGTGAAATAGGGTGAGTCAATTGAAGAAGAATCTTATTAAGAAAGTAATTTTTCCTGTTGCATATTGCCTGCCTTATTTTGGTTCTCTTTGCATATTTTACTTAAAAGCATTTAAAGTTAACATTTGACAAGGATGACATCTACGATGTTGAAGAGTGATGTTGGAATATGGCATGCCTTGGTTTTTATTGTTGCTTTATTACTGGATACCAGGTTGAGCCATATGTCTTCATAATCTGTCATCTGAATGCAGATATAGTTATTGCCTATGCCCCTCAGATATTCAGGGCCTCTCAATGTTTTGAATTTCAAAGGATGCCCCTGCTCTTCAGCTCCAACTCTTTGGTTTTGAAGCATACATTTCCTGGGAGGATTTTACTAAAAATAACTAAAAGTTGTACAAAGAAAAAGAAATAAAGGCATCATGAATGTCACCTAAAATGAGCAAAGGGCATCAGATTTAGGAATCTTGAGGTACAGGAGATGAGCTATCTCATATTGAAGTGCTGCCCAAGGTGATCTCTTTACTATGGACACTGAGAACGTTCAGGTAAGGCCTGTAATAGAGGAACTACCATACTTCATGGTGATGGGAAAATGGAGATTTCTTGCATTACTTTCTTACTCCTGTGTAATAAACTGTATAAACTTAGTGGCTTAAAAACCCTCACAATTCTATTGTTCACTAAATCAGTAGTTTCGAGGGGCTTGGCTAGATCCTTTGCATATGGTATCAAGAAGTCAATGTCAAAGAGTTGGCCAGGCTATGCTCTCACTGGAAGCACCGAGAAGAATCTGCTTCCTGGGTCTGCCAGGTTGCTGGGAGAACAAATGACTCTTTTTTCATTGTTGGTCTGATGTTCCTTCATCCTTGCTGGCCATCTCAGGGTTGTTCTCGGCTTTTGGTGTGTGTGTGTGTGTGTGTGTGTGTGTGTGTGTGTGTGTGCGTGTGTGCATTACTTCTTCTGTGTCTTCCTCCATCTTTAAAGTGGTGGCAGTGCATCGAGTCCTTTTTACATTTTAATTTTCTCAATTTCCCTTTTGCTTTTCTTTTCTTTCAGCCTCTAGACAAAGACCAGTGCTTTTAAGTGTAAATACAGTTGGATTAGATCTATCCAGAAAATTTTCAAATCCTTAGGTCAACTGAGTTCAAAATTTCATCGTAACTACAAGATTTCTTTATAGCAGTGCCAGATTACCACTTGAATAGTTAGAGAATAGAAAGTTCTTTGAAGGGAATATTTTTAAAATTTAGCCTAACACACTCTTCATAATCCCGAAAGCAGTATACTGGACTCTGTTTTGTGTCTGTATTCAACAAGGAAATGAAGAACCGATCTAATAGCATCTAACAAAGCTCAGAATTCTAGTTAATTTTGATTTAGGGTTACAATCACTGCCTACGCCACTTCATTTTCTCCTTTAAACAACTAAGGAACAATTTGATTGATTCCATGCGACTTAGTTATTCAGGAATACCCTGTTGGCAAAAGACTGTGTTCATGCATGTGAGAAAAGAGAGAAGGGCCCAATGCTTCTCAAGAGGTATTTTTTCACTTTTTTTTCTGCATCTACTTCTGATACCTCTCAGGGGCCATAGCCATATGGCCATTCTTAGAGATACTAGCTTTGGCCACTGCTAGCTTCAGTTGCAGTTTCATCCTACGTGACTCTACCCTGAAATCTTTCTAGACTTTTTCTCTTTTTGCTGTCCTCAGTCAGGTCTGTGAGGAGCCTCTTTTTGTAGCCATAACTAAAAAGAAAGTCTAATACCATGTATATCGGTGAACCGACCTTTCTTTTCTTAAATAAGCCACCTCCTATACCTTTCATGGGTCAGCTCATGTGCTGTTCCTCCTTATGTTGCAGTACAAAATCTCTTCTGGAAGTATTTTTGCCTCTTTGTAATTTCTATCTCAAGTAAAGTAGGCTGAGCTGGTACACCGAAAGGTGGTAACACTGAAGGCAAATGGTGCCCAAAAGAGCCTGTAGCCTGCATTGGTAACACTGAAAGAGCTAGAGGCCAGAAAATGATGTATACCAACAGAAAATTGTTGAGAATTTCCATTTTTGTTTACCAGAAATGTTTTCTAGGACTGCTGCTAGTTGCTGGCTGCCAGGAGAGTGGCAGAGAACTGTTGACACTAAGAACTGAAAGCCACTGTTCTTCAAAGATTAGAGGGTTGTTAATATTAAAAAAGCTGTACTCAAGGCTGGAGGAATGGCTCAGTGGTTAAAGTGCTTGGCAAGTGCTACGTCAAGTGCTAAGTACCCAAGTTCAATTCCCCAGCACCGTGTAAACTGGGTGAGGTGACGCATGCCTGTAACCCCAGCACTTGAAAGGCTGAAGCAGGTGGATTCCCTTGAGTCTAAGGCCATCCTGGGCTCAATAGTGAGTTGAGAAACAGCCTGTGTTACAGAGTGAGACCCTGTCTCAAAACAAACAGACATATAAAAAAGCTGAACTTTGCCTATTTGTAATTTTTATCTTAATTGAGCAAAAGAACCCTCAGCCAATTGGTGACACATGGGTGGGTGATCTTGTAGTTGTCTCCTGGTATATTTGCTAGGCTCTGATTTATATCTAGACATGCCCAATCTACCCCTGGAGAATATATGAAAAATATTGAGATTCTTGAGTTATGAATTATAAACCAGACTATGATTTATATCTAGATATGTCCAATCTATCCCTGGAGAATATCTGAAAGATATTCAGATTCTTAAGTTTTCAGTCTCCTGGAACTCTATGAAGGAACTCTTCCCACTATAGTCAGATCCAACCACTACAGTGATCTTGCCGTCTTACTAAAATGGAGCCAAGTCTGCTTCCCACTGGCTTGTTATGGCACCACTTTAAGAACCTTTTTCTTCCCTTCTTTCCTTCCCTCTTCTCATCATTCCACTTGTACCTTCTGTTCTGCTATGTCTTTCTTCACTGGAAAGCAGTGTGCTGTAGCTAGCTGACTTGCAGGCTGTGACCTGTCTGTCGAATTAGAATCAATTCTTTTCTTCTTAGATTTTTTTCCTCCTTCACATGAGCACCGGGTATTTCAGGTGGAGAACTGTGCATTCCCTTATTGTAAGAGCCATATCTGTTCAAGTCACGCACATTAGGAACCATTCAGCACACCGAGAAGAGTGTGTCTGCTGAGATGGGAGGGTTTTCTGTTCACCTTTCAGAAGAGCATGCTGTGGATTGAAGAGGAGACTCTGAAAAATGCACTCAACTGATATATACAAGGTGGGCCCCGGATGAAGTACTGGCCCACCCAGAGGCATGGTGGAAGGGCAGAAGACCAGGGGATCGTCACAGTGAAGAAGCATGAGCATATATATATATATATTTTTGTGTGTGTGTGTGAGTGTGTGTGTGTGTGTGTGTGTGTGTGTGTGTGTGAGTGTGTGTGTGTGTGTGAGTGTGTGTGTAGAATTAGGGATGGTTAATTGAGCCAGAGGCTGATGTGATCTGGGAAATTTCAGGGCCTATTTGTATCATAGATACACTTTGAAGCATATGTGTATGCAGCATTTGGTATACTCTAAACTTAGAGTGTATGGCGTGCATTTCAGACTGCCAGTGTGGAGGGGCACTCAGTGAGATGCCATGTGTAAACAAGGTATTGGCTGATATTCGCCTTGAGCTTTGAGATGTGAGTAAAATTATCATAATATTCTTTGATACATCCTGGAAGATGATATTTGTGATTTTCTGGGGTTTTGACTCAGTCCTTGGACCATGGATTTCAAAATCCATGAGCACCTGCCTCTGCTGCTAACCATACAGTGTCTGGCAACCATGGGTTGCAAACAAGGCCAGATCCAGGCCTTTCCCTGTGTTGGCTACTTGACAGACCAATTGTAGATGAGAAGGCAACAAAGTGTGTGACAGAAGTACTAAGCGTGAGGACAACCCCTCAGAGTTCACCAGTTCTCAGGCCTCGACCAAGTCGACTCCTTTCTTTCCTTTATTAATTCATCTTTCTAGTGACTGAGTGCTTCTCCTCTCACCCAGAGACTGGGCTGCTTTGGTCAGTGATTTCTGTCTCAAGAGTAGGAAATGGAATTGCCTTTCGCATCACATGCACAGCTGAGATGCAGACTCCATCCGCTGGCCATCCTGCCTTCAGCAGCCATTGAAGACTTCCCAGGGAAGATCACAGTGCTTGTCTGTGAGCTTCTGGGGCAAAGTTTCATTTGATCATGATCTGCCTGTTGAAGCCTTCACTGAACAACGTAGTCTATCCTGCGTGTCTCCTGGGTGTCCACACGGAATTACCCTATTCAGTTCTTTCTCTGCCTCCTCCCCACCCTGCTCATATTTTGGAGGGATTACTCCTTTGCTTCTAAAGTCAGTCTGCCAGCACTTCACACTTCTCCCAGGAAGCCATTCTATATACTCCAGGTGGCAGTTGCTTTTCCCTCTTCTTTCCAGCACGGACTATAGCTTCATCATAGCACTGGTTCCAGGATGCTCAGAGACCAACATTTAATGTGCATTTACCATGTTGCTATTAGTACATTGGCATTCTAACCTGGCTCATGTTAGTTATATGGTGCTGTTGACTATGTTATTCATCTCATTTATTCAGCTTAATAATTATATCAAATGGGTCCTGTTATTAGCTCTATTTTCCAGATGAGGAAAATGAGATTCAGAGATGAAGTCGGTGCAGATATGGCTTATCAGTCCAGATACCCTACACTTGCCTGCTTCCCTGGACTGGGAAATGGTACAACACATAAATATGATTTTATAAGATTCATGAGTACCTCTCTGCATCCTCTAAAATGCCTAGTATTGCTGTTTTTGAATGACACTGTGACCTTCTTCCTGAATATGCAGATTGTTTATTGAATTGTTTTGTTTGACTTATGTAAATGGGAAACACGCAGACTTAGGCAACACAATGATAAATGGCCTCAGTGTAGATGGCGCAAGTGACTCTCTTGTTCAAATTTAAAATGAATAGTTTAGATCACTGGAGGCATGCTGTGTATTTTAGGACTTGCCTCTAGGGTATATGGAAATGAGAAAGTATTTATAGTGGGGTACTTATTTGTATAAATAGTTCGAGTCACCCCAAATCAGCATGTCAGCTCCATCTGGCAGCCCAATTTCATGCCATTCCATGAAAGGGAAAATATCTCAGGCAGTGGAATTGATGTGCTCCAAAAGGAAATAACATCCCACCTGGGGCTTGGGCTCAGGGTATCCTCATGACCAGCTCTGACCTGGCCTTCATTCAGTGAGGCTTAGAAAATACAGAGGAAAGTGCCCCAAATCATGAAAGTTTCCTGAGGTGAGGGCAAAGGCAGGGTCCCGCATGCCTGACTCTGAGATGTGGTGTTGACTGGAAATCTAAGGCAAGTAGTGGTTATGATAAATGTAATAGAAGGATTTGTATTTGTGTATGTGTGTGCGTTGTACTGGTCCTCCAGCTCAGGGTCTTTGCACTGAGCTACATCCCCAGTCCACTTATTTGTTTTTTGTTTTGAGACAGGGTCTTGTTAAGTCACTGTCACTAAATTGCCTGGGGTAGGCTTGAACTTGTGATCCTTCTGCCTCAGTCTCCCAGAGTGCTGGGATGTCAGGGCGGTGCCACTGAGACTAGCACAGAAGATTTTATGGGCATATATCAAGTTTATTGTCTGTGAACTTCAGTTGATCATGATCTGCCTGTTGAAGCCTTCGCTGAACCACATCATCTATCCTGTGTGTCTCCTGGGTGTCCACACGGACTTTCTCTATTAAGTCCTTCCTCTGCCTCCTCCTCACCCTGTTCATATTTTGGAGGAATTGTTCCTTTGCTTGTAAAGTCAATCAGGCAATACATCTCCCAAGAAGGCATTCCATATAACCCAGGGGGCAAATGCTTTTCTTTCCTCTTCTTTCCAGCACCGACTATAACTTCATCATAGCACTGGTTCCAGGCTGCTCGGAGACCAACGTTTAATGTGCATTTACCATGTTGCTGATGTAACTATTAGTACAATTGGCATTCTAACCTGGCTCACTTTAGTTACTTTGTGCTAAGCTGTTGAATATCTTATTTATCTCATTTATTCAACCTAATAATTATGTCAAATGGGTTCTATTATTAGCCATATTTTACAGATAAGGAAAGTGAGGTTACGAGATAAAGTGGGATTCAGTAGATGCTTAATAAGTGTTGAGGTAAGTGTATAACAAATTTATTGCTTTCTCACTTGTAAGATCTGTGACTGGACCAGCAACTGATAGGAACATGTTTTCCTCATACATATAAGGCTAGTTATCAGGGCCATATGCAAACGTGCTATTAGAGTTATAATAGCCAAAATTTGTTGAATTCTTATTGTGGACCAGGCAACGTCTGGCAGGATACTTCTGAGTCTCAATCAGGTTGTTCTGACTTTGACCCCATCACATGACTAAATGTTCTCCGGCGCATTCCAAAGCTAAATAGAAATTCTCATATAGCTTGTTTTAGCATTAAGTACTCGCTAAACTAATATGAACCCGAAATCTCTTTTGTTCATACCATTGGTTGGATTAACAAATATTTGCAAAGTATGTTCTACTCCAGGGAAGGGAAGGACAGGAAGGTCGAGGCAGATGACACACTAGTGCAATTGGTCTGCCGTGCTGCAATACTTTGTCAATGAAAAATGTTTAGACTTCACAGGACATGGTGATAATAAAGTACAGATAGTTCTATTATTGGTAGAATTCTCTATAAACAATGCACCCTCTTACTGCGGCCCCTGGGGAGAACCACTCTCATCTTGTCCTGTTGGTGGCTACCACTTGGTAGGTTATCACTGTTGCTCTTAAACTACATTATGAAGATGATAAATGTGAATATTCCAAAAGAAATATAAATCATACATGGTAAAATTCATGTTAGCTTAAATTTAAACTCAATTAAAATTTAATTTTAATCAAATTTAATTATATTCATGAATTACTTATATATTTGTGATTCTGTAAGTAAATATATGAGGAAATTTATAGAGACAAAAAGCATTTTATGCAACAGCTTTCTGTGAAAAGTGTTAATATCTCCACTTTCTAGATGAAGAACAGGAGAAAAAAGGAGTCAAAACACAGACCATTAAGATCATTTCCCAGCCTCGCCTGGTGGGGAAGTGTAATAGTGGAGCCAGAACCTGACCTTGTGGTGGTTGTGTGGGATGCTATATCCTCAAGCCCTTGTGATGCTGCCTTTACGTCAAGAAGTAAGAGGAAGAACCCATATATATTTTTCGCAGTATTTTGCCCTCACCAGTTTATCTTCTCTTGATTCTTCCCCCGATCTCCAAGTATCTACCAATACTGCATACAGCTCACTGGACTCTTGTTTGACCCCAAGATCTTCCTGGTTCAGCACTGGCCGTCCCTCTCATCGAGGCAGGAACTGGCCTCCTCTCTTCCTCACTTCCATCTGCAGCTCCTCAGTCTGCAGCATGGTGCGCTGCATCCGGCAGTTTCTCACTGTAGACTTCTGCATTTCATTTTGGAACTGCGTTGAGGCCGCCTCAGGCAGGAGACACACAGCACTAGCACTGAGCTTGCTCTCCTAATCCTTCTCTCATCACTTCAGTACCTCTCTGCTTGCCACAAACTTAAATCCTGACAAAAATGACTGAGAATATTGGGAAGAATTTCCACCTAAATTTGTGGCTATGTGAGCACCTCGCTCCTACATCCTTCCGGGTCTGTCAGATGGGGACAAAGTTCAGACTGAGGGAGAAAGTGAGGTGGCAACTATGGCAGAAGCAGTTATTAAAGGGGCGACCTTCTCTTGTAGGTGAAGAGAGAGGACATATTTATTCTGCCTGTCCTCATTTCTAGATTGAGTGGGAGCTGAAATCCTAGAGTTTGGAGGTATCTTTCATGTCAACTGTATTTGGAATTAGGAAGTTAGGTAAATCACTATGACAATTTAGTGAACTGTGCCCCCACCCCTCCAGTAATATGCTGAGAATCTATCCTTCAGTAGAGTTTCTGAAATATTGTATCTGACCATCCAGTGACTCTATCTGAACGCATAGCTTTTACATAAGTAATTGAAATTAAGTGAGGTCATGTGACCGAGTCCCTAGTCCAAATCTAACCAGTGTTTTCCTCTTTGGAAGAGACAGCAGAAATCTATGGGCAAGGACATGGCCCCTTGCAAACCAAAGAGAAGGGCCTCAAAACATAAACCCTGCTGACATCCTCATCTCAGACTCCAGTCCCCAGAATTGTGAGGACAGGAGGCTCTGTCATGCGAGCTACCCAGTCTGTGCTGTGTTTTTCACGGCAGTCCTAGCAAAGTGGAACACCACCTTGGTGCCACACATGCATTTTCAAGTTGATTAATGCCAGTGTGTTTATCTCATTATGGCCACCCACGTGAGAAACAGACAAGGCTGGATGTGGTCCTTCATGAAGTAATTTGTTTTGGTGTAAGAAAAAAAAAAGAGATCGTCTTAAGGTGCTTGAAAACATTTCTATCCCTAATGACCAAGCATCATCATTCTGGAAGAAAATGGCTTTCTCTTTGTACTGTAATCCTGATCTTTTGTGTCTTTTAAGAGACCTGATCTTTTAAAAACACTTTGATGTTTGTACTGATTTTATTTTTTGTTGTTAAATCACTCTGCATGGCAGGAATCTGAGGTGGAAGCTGTACATCCTCTTCCTTTTAATTGGACTCAGTATCGAGTGACGGATAAAACGATCTTAAATTAATAACAATGACAAATTGCCCTCAGATGACACTTGTACATAAAAGGAAATACTTCCATTAAACAAATGTTATGTCATCAAGAAACCCATTAATAGTTCTGCCAGTGATCAGAGCTATGTAATTTTTCTCATCACTGTTAATAACCAGCAAAGTTATAATTGCATATGGAACTTAATTAAAATTTCTATCCCATTAATAATTGCCCATGCTTCAGATCTCCCATTAAATGGTTTGCAAAATTTAGACCATATTTCTTGAGGTGCCAGTTTTCAGAAGTGTTGAGAAGATACGGACCGAGATGAGGATGAGTTGTAAAATCTCAGTAGGCTGCAATTACTGGAGGCTGGCTATCAAAGACACAATTGGACTTGTATATTATTTAACCAGTTCTGGCATTTTCACTGGATTTTTATCTTACAAATTTATTTCTCTTACAATAGGACGTAAGTATTGAAGAAAAATTGCCAGCCTCTAAAGTAGGTAGAATTTTTACTTAGCAAGTAAACCTATCTCTGAGGTAGATCAGCTCCGTCCAGTTCTTCAAACGCCTGCTGTCATTCACACAGGGGCACAAGTGGGCTGTGTGCTCAAGATCCCCCTCCTCTTCTTTCTGGACATTGCCTACCTTATCATTCCCTTCTCCTTCCTCTAAGAGGAGGTGGAACCATGTGCCACGTTCAGCCAAAGCAATCATCACCACAGGGAGGCGTTAATTACGTGTTTTGCCAAATACAACAGGATAAGTTTGAAGTTGATAATTTTGTATGGCTCATGAATGATATCATGAATATCCAAATGGCCCTTGGAAGAAAAAAAGATTTCCATGCCCTGCACTGGGAAGTGGGGGGAACCGGTAGTGGAAGGGATCCAGAGACCCCGAGTCCCTGTATGAAACAGAGAGTGACTGCAGCTCCCCACTGACCTTGATTATTAATAGATTTTGAAGTTAACCTTTGTTAGTGTCAACTGCTGGTTCATTAGGATTATTTTACAGCACTGAGTCAACCCTAATCCGCACTCGATTTCAATGGTAATTTTACCTTTTTATTCTTACTTTAGTTTCCAGCCAACCCTAATACATGCCACTTTTCCCAATTTTATAGTTATAGTTTTTTATTCTTGCTTTAGTTTCTTCATGCTGTTTAGTTTTCAATGTGTGCCTTACATCTGAATAGTATTCTCTATTCAGTGATGTGCTAAATGAAGAGAAATTTTCACATGTTGCATAGATTGTGCTGTGTCTTCTTTTTTAGCAGAATATCTTCTTGCATGTAAACCCATTTTCTTTGAATTATGTTACCCCGTTGTTTAAAATCATATGCTGGTTTTTGTTCGTCCTCTCCCCCCCTCAGCTCTTTCCTCCTATTTCTCTTACCTGTTGGAGGTAGGTTCTGTGGAAAGGGAAAGGTAGTGTGGTAGAGGTGTGGGAAGAGTTAGGCAAGAGGGTGGAAAGGGAGAAGGAAAATAAAAAAACTCAAGATGCAGCTGTATGCAGATGCACCAATTCCTCATATTGAACTACAAACAACATAATAGCAAATGGAATAATTTGGGGAAAAAGATTTTTCCTGGAACTTTTTCAAGGATGAAAAAATTAAGGCAGATACTATTAATCTTTCTAAAATTAAAAATTTATTTGTTCTTTTAAAATTTCCTTGACATTAAATAATAACTTGATTCATAAATGCTACTCAGATGTATACTTTAGGTTTCTTTAATAACTGGTGAGTGTTGCCCATTTCTCTATATGTTTGTGTACTACTAATAACTCCTTTCACATGGAGAATTTAATTGTATTCTTAGAGGAGCACATGCCTCTTCAAGCTAATGACTGACACAACTGAAGGGTACAAAGATAGTAAGAGGAGGAGGTGATTTAAAAATGATGGAATTAGTATAGAATACAGACCTTTTAATTTAAAAACAGCATTTTCCTATTATAGCAAAACCTCTATATTCATGATCTATAGCATGTCACCCTGGTCTTTATGACTCTCATCCTAGAGAATGATTATGATATAAATAAAGCATGCATTCTCTACCACATTATTTTTTGTCACTTACTAGACAAGGTGAATTCAATAAAGACTTCCAGGCACTCGGACGTGCTCGAGCTCAGCCCGGCCATGGGTGGGATGAAGCGCAACAATCTGCCTTCTACATCTACAGGGAGTGAATGAAGTTTAGATGAGTGGTACGAATATCACTGTCAGTGACTGAATGGTTGGGTGGTATAAGTCTGTGTGATGAATGCATTCTGCTAACATGATACTCCCTCCAGGAAGGAAACACATAGAGCTGACCTTGATCCACAGAACTAGAGCTAGTAGCAGAGTTATCTCTCTGGATGCAGTTTAGCTCAGCCAGCTCCCAAAATCATGAATAAGAACTCATTGTTGTATGTCTGTAAGACAGGAAAGTGGTTCATTGCACACAAATATTTGGCTGATACTAATGCCCAAATACGATTTTTGAAGAGGAAGTTAATATGTAAAGTGGGTTGTAAAGAAGGAATAGGAATTTACTAGAAAGAAAAATGGTATAGGGATATTCCAGAAGAGAAGTGATCAGTTCAATGTGGGAGTTGCTATGATTTAGCACTCCAGGCCTTTGATAGGAGCATATCAAGTTAATAAAATATGGGAGAAAAAAAGATGATTGTAAGAGTTAAGAGACCTCACAATGATGGTAAGTATGTTAAGTAATAAATGGAGGAGGTGGTTGAATTATTTACTTAAATATCATAAATAATGGATTAAGTCGATTTCTTGGTTACTTCATTTCTAAGCATTGTGGGCTTATTTTGAGAGGGGAATTTAGAACAAATGGCTCCCTTCAGCTATAACTGCCCATGGTTTTATGGAAAAATATGGGTATAAAATTTAAGGGTATAAATCCTTAGGAGAATAGGAGAATCTCTCTCTCTCTCTCTCTCTCTCTCTCTCTCTCTCTCTCTCTCTCTCTCTCTCTTTTGCTTTGGGGTTTGCCAATAAAAACTAACACATTTTCTAGCATAGGAAGGAGCAACTTCATTCCTGAAAATTTGCTTCTCAGCCCATACACCACATATACCAAGTTCTAGGGATGTTTGAGTGCAAAGGGTGTTTGACTCCAAAGAGTCCTTTTCTGGGGTTGGATGATATTGAACCACAACTTTACCAGTTTATGTTGGAGCAATACCTAGCCAGGTGGTTCTGTGGTGTCTTGTGTTAGGTTTTTACATGGTCACTTAATGCACTGTAAGCCTAACTGGGTTTATATCATAGGAGTTGTGTCCTTTATGAGTTCATGGTCATTGATAGTCTATTCTTACTTGTTTTTTTTCAAGCAGGATTCTGTAAATCACTGAATTGAATAATTAATCCCTGAATAGTGAAGTAAACTCATTAGGAGCCCATGAGAAATTAGCTCTCATTCTGAGGAAGAGATGAATTGGACAATTTCCTAGATGGCTGCAAAGGTAATGGGCATCATACTGGCTAGCAGCTCTCCCTCTCCCTCCCCTCCTCTTAGAATTTTACTTATATGAGGAAAAATGCAATAAATACTTTCTCATTTGCCTGATTTCAGAAGGAATAAATTATTTTTTTGTTGAAATAGCAAAGAAATCTTACTATAGAAAAAATTTTGGGAAATATTTGTACTCATCTCTTAGTAATGGTCATAGGCAGGAGATTATTCACAGAATATATAAAGCTTAAAGTTTAATCATTTGAAACTCATCAGCAAAATATCCTAAAGCACGCTTACCACCACAGGATAGATTTAAAGACACCCCACAGCAAATACAATGAATAGTGATACAGTATAACTCGTAAGTGTTTAGAAATTGGGAAGCAAGACTGTCAGCAGATGAAAATCATGACCTACAAAATCTGATGTTGATGAAGTATCGACAACCTTGTCTTATTGTGTGACTGAAGGTCTACCTGTATATGTTGACATTGGGTTGGTTCTTCACAGGATTGCCAAGAGTTGCAAAGTAGAGAGATTTAGCAGGATACCGAGTCACTGAACCTGAAGACTTGTAATATGCAAGTTCTCATTTGGATTTCCATTAGCTTCTAATAACTAATTTAGGAGGTCAACAGTAGTAGGTCGCCATAGCCATTGCCAACATGCATCTACTTCTTTTTTTATTGATATGTATAGGCGCAAAATTTAAGTTTTACAATGCAATTGAGCATTATGTGCACCTACGTATTTTGTCAAGGTGACAAGGACATTCCCACTCTCCTTTTGTCCCTCCCCCTTCCCACCGCTCCCTCCCTCCCCGGCCCTACCCCATTCTTTCACTTTGTTTTTCATTTTAAGTTCCATGAGACTTGTGCTCTGGAACTCTCATATCAGAGAGACCATTCGTTGTTTCACCTTCTGCTTCTGACTCACTTCACTAAGCATTATGTTTTCAAGTTTCTTCGATTTGCCTGCAAAAGCCTCCACGCTGTTGGACTTTATAGATGCATAGTATTCCATTGTGTATTAATACCACAGTTCGTGTATCCATTGGTCTGTTGATGGGTATTTTGGTGACTTCCATATTCTAGCTATAGTTAGTTGTGCTGCTGTGGTTCACCTCCCCAAAGAAGGAATCTTGCCACCCAGGAGAAAGGTGCTATGAATTCTGTTGTATGTGAATTGCCTGGTGTTTACTAGTGCTTCCTTTGTGTGGGTGGAAGTGTTAGCCAGAAAGGGCTCCCTGAAGCTTTGAATTCTACATGAGATTTTGTTTTGGTGTAAAACGCATTATACTCCCTAATAGATCACTTAGAATAATTCTAGGTGTTCTAATGGAGACTCAAAAAGCATTTATCAAAAGCACATTTAAAAAAAACAGTGCTAATGAAGTATAATTGATAAACATATATATATATATATATATATATATATATATATATATATATATATATAAAATGCATACAATTTAATGAGTTCGGATATATGAAAGGAAAACTCATGAGACCACTGTTAGCACAATCTGGGTAATGAACATGTCTTCCATCTTCCAAGGGTCTTTCTCTCTTTCTGTGTGTATGTTAAGAACTTTTAACGTGAAGTCTACAACTACTTTGGTACATAAATTATATAGTTAGGTGTGGTAAATTAGGTACAGTATTGTAACAAGTGAGTGCTCTGCAACTTATTCATCTGGTATAGCTGAAAGTTTGTGCCCTTTGAACAAGTGTCATTGATAGAGTTACCACCCAAGATGGGGTGAGGAAGAGAGATGATCACAAATTGCTTACTGAATTCCAGGAATTTTGCTGAATGTTTTATAAATGTTGTTGTGCATAGCCTTTCAGCCGCTTGTGAGATATGTATTATTAAACCTGATTTATAGACGAGGCTCAGGAAGTTAATTTGATGTAGTCTGTACAATGAATGAAAAGCTGAGATTTGAGTCAGCATCTTTTAGTTTTAAAAGCCTGCTCTTTTCCCGTTGGGGTCTCCCATAAAGTTTGTAGACATCCTTTCCCAACATGTAACACACATACTTTCCAAACATTCATGCCATCGGCCGGACATGTGTGCTCATAGTCTTGTCCTTGGTTGGGGACTATATCAGGCATACCTGCTGAGGGACATTAAATGGCCCGAATTAAGGTTTAGCACATGTGTGAGCATCTCAAAAGCTCTCCAGACATACAATTTGCTAATTCCAGGCTCTCTATGTGATGATGCAAAGGGGGAAAAAAAAAACATGTTTCTTCTTTTCTCTTTTTAAAAATCAAAGAAATGGAGAAAATTAGTGCTATCAACTAATCCTTTGAAAAGAAGACCAATGAGGAGAACATTTAATTTCCTGGGGCTATGATAAAATTTCAAAGCCACAAATGTCATATCTCATCTCTCCAAATCCCATAGGTTTATCTTGCGCAAGAATGTCACTGAAGAATTCTAATGTTTTTGAAAGCACACCAGCAAAGAATAGGTGATAAAAAACCATAGTAGGGGAAGAGTCTTTAGCCAATTTTCTTGGCATGTGATGCTCCAGAGGTCACGTTACAGAGAAGACAAGTGAACATAAACATCTCCTTCCTAGGCTCTTAGCACTAGGAGCCCTGGCAGGTAATTTGCATACATTTCTACAATTGTACATGTTTAGATTTATTCATTCACATGTTCTTAATTTTGGAGAACAGAAAAGTGAACACATCGAGTAGTTATTTGTTGGTATTTGACTCAGCTGGCTCTCCAAGTGCCCTATAAAGACTTCAGGGTAATTTAGCCAGAGACCTTGGGGAGCAATAGATTTACTAGTGTTGAGTCATTCATTTATACAAATACTTCATTTGTTTATTCAACAGCTGTGCCCTACTGTGCCTACTGTGTTAGGCACTGCAGACACCCAGTTAGGTAAGCGGTCGGGTCTGCAACTCCTCTCCTTGTGGAGAAAATAGTCTTGTCATGAAGTTATTGATCACCGAAAAATGTGGTGAACTACTAATGTTTCACCACAGGATGGAGGTTCTGAAATCATTTCTGGAAAATGGAGAAACCTGAGGGGCTTTTCAAAAAGCATGAGAAAGCACAGAGGGCATCCCAGGTGGGGAGTAGCAACAGAAAGGGCTCGGGTTCCTTAAGTTTCCAACAATTTTGTATCATGAGAGACAAATGCAGTTAAAAAAGAGCATTTAATTGTCAGGAGGGACCAGATGGTTAATGGTGTTTTGTGATAAGGTAAGGCATTATAATTCATCTCTCCTAACAATCGGGGTGAGGCATGGGAAGGTTTTTAAGCCTGACGCTGAATTTCCATCTTGAAACAATGCTTGGGCTTTTCTGTAGGGGACAGATTGGATTTGACACAGACTCTGGGCATATAGTTGAGTTAGAAAGCTATTGGAAGGATTCGCACAAGGAATAATGGAGCGCATAGCTGAGTTCATAGCAAACATAAGCATTGAGAGGAAGGGAAAGGTGTGGTAGATAAGAGATAGGTATAAATTTATAATTTGGAGATGTTATGATACATAAGAAGGAATATAAGGGCAAAATAGTTTCATTTAGACAACTGCAGGATTTGGATGCTGTTCATGAGTAGAATACACTGAGCAGAAAAAGTTTAGGAAAGGAATGTGTGTCAAATTAGGTTGTGGCTATGGTCAGTTTGGAAAAGTCACAGAATTTGTGTTGAGCCGAGGCTTAGCCACATCATCCAGTGGCCAGCGATCAACATACGAGGTCTAATGAAAAAAGAAACGAATTTTCATTCTGGCGTAGGACTGTCTTCTGGGTTTTCTGACTTCCATTCCGATGCACAAGCCCTCGACTCTACTTGGAGTGGCCTGTCTTCCTTTCCTTCCTTCTTTTCCTCTCTAGACAAGCTTTTATTTCTCTTTCAAAGATTATCACCAATGGAGATTTCTTTGTGAAGGCTTTTACCATGCTGCTTTCCCTCTCTGGATAACTGCGCTCTCATCCTACTGCCTGGCAGAGCTAAGTCCTTCCCCTGCCTTAGTCCTCATCACCTCAAGCTGTCACTGTATGTGTGCATGCTGATTTCTTCTGCTTTCCAGACATTTTCTCTTTTTTTGTACTGAGGATTGAAATCAGGGCCTGCTGGGGTTACAGGCCTGCACCACTGGCCCCAGCTTCCTCTTGTATCTTGACAGCCTCCAGGAGGCAGAGACAATTTTTGTTTCATTTGCCTTTGTAACCTCAGCACCTAACAGGATGTGACACCTAAGGACACCCAACAAGTACTTGTTGAATTCTATTTTCTCTCAATAAGTTGTCTTCTTTTCTTGAGTCTTTTTCATACCTGGTAGTTTATTCTCACACAAGATGGACTAATAGCCATTAAAGTAAAGAGAGAAGGAATTATGTGCTGACTCTGCTCATGTACCTGGGGTTTGATCTTGGGGAAATGGTGGATCAGGGTGGCACAAAATTCAACTGTATTTTCCACAGAAGATGAGAGAGATCCTAAGAGAATATCCAAGGCAGAAAGTTTCTATTTCCAGTTCTCTGCTCTTCCATGTTACTATGCAGGCACACCTAGGAACAGAGGGAGGCAGAGAGCTCACAGTGACCATGCAAGGAGTCTCCTGCACCTGGCTTATGGAGACATGAACTCAATATCTATAACTTACATCTCAAGTGGTGGATTTTCCTTGTGGACTTTTAGCATGAAACCTTAGAGAACTACTAGTTGGGAGTCTCAGTCCTTTTTCCAGTTCCACATGATTTTCCACGGAAAGCACCCGCAGAGGAGCCCACTAAGGCCCAGAAACAAAGCGATGTCACCTGGATGGGCACATTAGCACCAAGTTGCCTGATTGCAGCTAGTGGTACCACACCCAGTCTAGGCTTGGGTGCTATGAACCTAACGGTTGAAGGCTTTGAGATGAGGAGCACTGGGTCGATGACAGCAGACTCTGGCCTTGACAATGCACCTAGTTCCACACAGGCAGCGAGTCTGCCTAACCAACCTTCTTGCAGTTAAGTGTAGATTTTAGGGCGGACCATGTGACCAGGCCGCTCTGTCCCTACTATTTTCTGGCTTCAATGGTGCCCCCTTCTGTCACCTCAACCTCATAGCTAAACTCTGCCACTCATACTCCATTCCATCATCCTGGATTCTATTTGGTGACCTTATTTCTGTTTATACTTCAATTTACTTTCTATTTATACTGCTGTTATTTGGGTGCTCCAAAGACTTTACCACCTTTCCTGACTTTAAGAATTAATAGTTCACTTGGAACTCTCACCTTCGCTTCATTGTGAACTCCTCCTGCCTTCCTGCTCCCAAAAGGCCTTACCTTCCTCTCACTACATTCTGGACAGGGCCCTTTCCGGAGCCCTTCAGTTCACAGTGGAAAGAGGATGCAAGAGGATGTGATCTCTGCCTGTTTTCTCTTCACTGCGCAGGAGCTTCTGTCAGGCAGAGCTGCCAGGGGCAACACTGGCCTCTTTTCTTTCATTACACAATGGTCACCTTTGGTTGCTGATGCCTTTATTACCCGGGAGTTTATGTAATAAAAGTGCAAAGAGAGAGCACAGGGATTTGTTTTGGAACAGACCCAGGGAAGCCAGATCTGTCCCTTGATCCTCCCTGAGCTGTGCTGGGCCAAAGCCAGGCCATTTAGCTCAGGGGGAGGAGTAGAGAACCTCCAGATGACATTAAGGAATTGCACTGCCAGGACCTGGCAGTCCAGGCTGCGTGAAGAGGAGGAGCACAGTGACATCGGGGAATGGAGGGAGCAGCTGATCCTGAGATAACCTAGAGGAGAAGGCATTCAGGGAGACAGATGTGTGGACAAACTTCTTGAGACACATTTGTTGAGACCGTGCTGAGAACCAAAGCATCACAGGTATCCAGGAAAGGCTGTGTTAGAGAAGCACACCAGGACTAGGGGAGGCAGTGAGATTAAAGAAGTGAATAAGAAGGAACTGTGGCAGAGAGAAAGTTCTTCTTCCCTCCATAAACACCTGATACCAGCAGCCAGTTGGCCAGAAACTTCATATCCTTTCAAGAAAAGCCAGAAATTCAACAGATGTTATGTGAACTTTCATGATTTTTACATGCTGTGCAATAATTACAATTGTGTTCCAATACAGCTAAACCTAAACATATGTGCAGGCCAGATGCAACTTTCCACCTTAAAGGCGTCTGTATTTTAAAGATGGTCATAGCAGAGACAATAAAGGAGTAAGTGGATATCTCCAAAGTCTGACCTAGTTATTAATTCATAAAGAGGTAGTACCTGGTGCTCAGTCTTCTCTCTCTCCCTCTCTTTCTCTGTCTTTGTCTCTCTTTGTCATCTAATAACAAAGCTTTATGAAGATGTCCTATCCAAAGGGAACGGCATAGGCCAAGGACGCTGTTCCTTCTTTCTTCTTGTTGGCTGAGAAGCTGGTGGCCTCTGTTCACTGCAGGGAGATTGAAGAATGATCTGGGTTGCATTTTAGTCTAGTCTTAACTATTGATCTGTAGCCTCAAAAATTCCTTTCTTAGTGTCTTTATGAGTTTATCAGTGTGACTGTCAGCTTTTTAAGTTTCTTAGTCAAATCAGAATGAAACCAAGCTTGCTTGTATCTTTCTGTCTTCCTTTCAGGACCCTTAATTACCACTTCTCTAGTCCCATACCCCATCGCCGTCTCACATGAATGCACATGGATTTCCTGAGTTCCTGGGGTCTTCATGCTGTTCTTAAAGTCTGGAGTTTTGTTGTCATGCAGCACTGGTAACCCTTATCAAATCCCTTTTTACCATGAAAATTCACTTACTCAGGTAGAGAACTAAGGTATCTAAATATTAGAATTGGATAAATACGTCTCTCACTGTATACAAATGAAAGACATTAAAAATACTTTAGAACTAATAGCAGAAATGTCTAAAATGACCATTTACAAACTCAACAAACAAAAGTCAATAGTTTTTCTGTCATTCAGTCATAACTAGTTAGAAAAAAAATAAACATCCACGTCCATAACCACACACACCTTTCCTAAAAATGATTTAAAAATTTTTATATGACTTACATGGGGAAAACTGCAAACTTTTACCATAGCACATGAAAAAGATGAGAATAAATGCTCAGGCAAGATCACCCACTTTACAGTTGTTTCCCCCCAAATTGATCTATAAATTCAGTGGATGACTTCCAACGCAGTTCACTAAGAGAATACCAGCAGCTAGCACAGCCACATTTTGGAGGTGATGCAGAGGCATTTATGAAGCAGTTTTCAGCTTTGTCTGAGGAACAAAATGCCTGTTCCAAGCACATGCCAAGTACCACAGCCGCTTTCCTGTCTTCAGTCTCAGGCATCCATATTCCTCACGGGGACCACTGGACTTGCCTAATGATGAGCTTTGTGCTTTATTCCTTTTTGTTCTTTGGTTTGTTCTCAAGACAGACTCCAGTTTTGTTAAAGTGTGTTAAAATTATGTCATTTTCCCATATTAAAACCGGTTAATAACCTTTCTTCTTTTATGAAGTAAAAGCAAAATATCCTAGTGATCTGTAGTGAGCTATGTGGTATGATTTCTATTCCGAAGCTTGTTCTTTTTTGTTTCTTTCTCTCTCTCTCACTCTTTCTCTTTCTTTCTTTCTTTGTATTTTTTTTTTTGAAACAGGGTCTTACTATATAGCCCAGGTTTGTGCTAAACTTTCTACGTAGCTCAGGCCAGCCGCAAGTTCATGGCAATTCTCCTTGCTCAGCCTCCCAAGTGCTGGGATTACAGGTGTGTGCCATTGTGCTTGGCTTGTGTGGTGCTGGGAATAGAACCCAGGGTCTGTGCTTGCTAGGCAAGTGCTTCCACTGCTGTGCTATTCCTCCAGCCCACGTGCTCATTTCTTAATTATTCTTCCTCTTCCCACTGCATCCAGGAACACTGTTCTCCTAGGTATTTGTCGCAGGCACCCTGGAGGTTTCAGCTTGGCATCTGCTGTTATTGCTGCCTGGCATAATTTCCCATTAAATACCTACTTGGCTCACTCTTTCTCACATCTCTTTGTAATTTACTTCATATATGATCTCAGGAAGATCTTTCCTCTATATCCTATTTAATATTTGAAGACTTTTCCCTCAGACACTAACCACTGTTTTACTTTGTGGAAATGATCATATCTTTATATCTTCAGACTGATGTATATTTTATTTCCGTAAGCTCATTAAAGAAAAGGTTGGTCAGTTTGGGTTAATGCTAAATTCTCAGTGCATATGCTAGGGTAATAATAGATGCTTAATATTCATGAGGTGGATGGTAATAATGTCCTTCAGGGCAAAGTCATCCTTGTCATCTCAGTAGACACAGGGAAAGTTGACAAAATCCAATACATTTTTATGACTAAAAATATTAGAAATAAAATTACCCTCACTGTAGTAAAAATTGAAGAAATCCCTTCAGCTTACATTATTTTTACTTGTAAAGGATAGGATACATTTGCCCTAAGATCAGGAACAAGATAAGGATGATATCTTTTATTCTAGAAACTTCTAGTTAATCAGTTATGGAGCACATAGCCAGAGCAATTAGGCAAGAAAAAGAAATGAAAGGCATGTAGTTTGGAAAAGAAGAAGTAAAACTATGTCTATTGATGATGATAATGCTAGCAATAACACTTTGTGTTCAGGTATTACCACTGAGTTTACAAAGTGTTTTTTAAATTGCTTAATTCGGAACCTTTTCTAAATGGAATGTGAATAGCACCAATAAATCCAATTATTTATCTTTGGTCACAAAGTTAGTGACAAAATTGGTTTTAGAACCATCTTTTGTGATGATTGTTACATTGGCTATGATTCTTAGGAAAGCATAATTAACAGAAATTGTACATAAATAAAACCAAATTTATTTGGATGTCTTACAAATCTACAGAGGGAGTCCAAAATGGCTGCCTTAACGTGCAGAGCTGGAGGGCCCAGTAGCTGCACACACGTAAGGTAGAAGGACAGCTTGAGACTGCAGGACAGCTGGTGTGAATCTGTGACTCAGATCATTGTCTGAAAGTGATGGCAAAGACCTGAAGGCTGGAGAGACTCTGCATGGAGATTAGGGATATGAAGACAGGAGTGAACATGGAGATGATGGTGAAGGTCGGAGCTCTGCCAGGAGAATCTTCCTTCTTCCTTCCTATTTAGTTCAAGCTGCTAGTCTATTGGTTGGGCCAGAGTGGGTATTCTTTCCTCATTTGCTGGGCAGCAGTCAGTCACACACACCAAAAGCTCAGCTCTCGGCATTTCCCAAGCCCTTCAGTTGACATAATTCTCAATGGTCATGATAATGTAAGCACACGTCACCATAAGGTCATTTGTCAGCAAAAATTTGGATGTGAAAACTCATTCTTTACGCAGACCACCCATGAGCACTTTTCTCTGTTCCCCTCTTTCCCTGAGTGCAAGGCCTAGGCTTTGGAGAACACGACTTGGAAGTTTTTCTTATCATGTTTGCTATGGTGACATTAGATATTGGGAAATGGATTTGTCACATAACCCTAACAATTATAGTAGATTCTCTGGCAAGTATGAATTCTCTTACTATCTATCTAAGCAGTGCTAAAAAATGCAATCTAATACATTTAATATCATCTGATCCCTGTGGCTTCAAAAGGACTGTTTAGCTAGTCACATGCAGAAAGAACCTGAAGAGACCTGCCAATTCTCTGGTTTGGCGAGAATACTTCATGATTCTATAGCAGGTGGTTCTGCCCTGGGGCATGCCAGCTTTCCCACCATGCTCAGTGGCTTCTTTATTTCCTCTTTTCTCCCTCCCTCTCTCCCTCCCTCCCTCCCTCCCTCCCTCCCTTCCTTCCTTCCTTCCTTCCTTCCTTCCTTCCTTCCTTCCTTCCTTCCTTCCTTCCTTGTTTTCCTGGTTACTGAATCTTAGTTCAACATTTCGAAGTCAGAGCACTTCTTCGTAAGTCTAGGAGAACTGACTTTCTGGAGCTCTTTGAGGAACTGAGTGCCCCGCAGCATTTTCTGGTGGATTCCCCCAGTCTTCTCCTAATGCTTTCCTCGAGACTGAAGGTGACTTCTCTGGCTCGATTTATCCTATTAGGGAGAAGCAACTTTTCATAGCTCTCTCTAGACCAGTGTTCTTCCCCACTCCCTTCTGGTTTGTCTTCAGGACCACTGTCCCTTTCTTTCTTTTGTAAAAGTATCTATGACAAATTTTCCATTTTATTCTATCAAATTGAATCTCAACTACTAACCCACTCTGCCGGAGACATGAGCCTTTTTCTACCTTTTAAGTGAGAACTCCTGCCAGTCAGCAGCTCCTGAACAAGCCACTACCTTCTAACCCAGGAGTGACCTTAAATCTTGTTGGTGTTAATTGGAATGGGCAGGAAATTCACAGTGACTAGAGGAGGATTTATAGTGGGAACACAATAATTCATTGCCAGCATGCAGTGGTCAGAAGGCCACGCCTGCACCTCAATGTGCCTGTGGGGCATTAACAAACTTTCAAAACTTTGCTTAATAGGTCTTTGCACTAGGTCCAAAAATGTCTTCTCAAAATTCCAATTGTCCTGGAACTTCAGAAGGTGACCTAATTTGAAATAGGGTCTTCTCAGATGTAATTAGTTGAGATGAGATGACATTGAATTGGGTGGGCTTTTAAAATAGGTGTCTCGTAAGAAGACCATGTGAAGACACAGAGACACACATGCAGGGAATAGGGACATGCAGTGGTGGAGAGATTGGAGTGACACATCAGGGAGCCAAGAAGTGCTGAAGATGGCCTGCCACCAGCAAGCAGCAGGTAGGGATAGATAAGGAAAGATTTTCCCCAAAGAGCCATCACCGTGAGTGTGGTCCTGCCTGCATCTTGATTTCAAAATTTTGTTTTCCTAAACCGTAGGAATATAAGTGTCTCCTGTTATAAACCACACAGTTGGTGGTAAGCTATTACCAAGTCCTAGTGAATTAATACAGTTTCTTTTCCCTATAATATTTTTGACCCTTCTAGGTAGAGCTGAGAGCTTTCTTCTGGTCAATGTGGGATGCTTATTTTCCCTTTATTTCCTCATTGTTCTCTGCACTTTTGTGTCCTGTTTCTTTCCTTGGGATGCTGACATCCATGAGCAACATTGTCTATCTTCCTTTCCTCCTGGCTTCCATCGGGTTGGTCAGTGGAAATCCTGCCGAAGATCGGAAGGGGAAAAGAGAAAAGGCATTGGAGTGTTTACTGTCGGTGCCCCTCCCTGCTGCAGTGAGGCGTCCACAGTGGCCACCTCCCTCTACTGCTGCAGCTTTTGTCTCTTGGCCTTTCTTCTGTGGTTTCTGATCTCAGCTGCACCCCAGTGATGCTTCCTCCCCTCCGTTGTTCATGCTCACGGTGTAACCATTATTAGTATAGACCCTCAGCATCTCCTGTTCTTGACGCTGCCCACAAGTCTGCGACTATCATGGTTTCATCATTAAAACTCTTCTGCACAACCACCCTGAGGGAGTGTACTAACGCAGGGTCTCCTCTGACCCCCATCTAGTGCCTGGCGGACATTAGATAACCTACCTGTGCTCAGGCCTGTCTCCCCAAGATTCTGGGTCCTCCAACACAGCATCCTTGAACTTAATAATCTCAACATTTCTCACAGAGATCACTACATACGAGGTGCTCAGTAAATGAATAAATGAGGGTGGAGATCATTTCACATTCTGAGGGTGCTCAATGTCGAAGTTCATCTCCTAAGCTCCCAGAAATGGCAGCCTGAGAGTTGAAGATATGTGACAAGGTGCATTGTCTAAACAATAAAAAATTATTATTGCAGCCCGTTACATTTACAGAGCGTGATGCATCTCTCATGGCATTTGACCTTCTTTGCAACCTGTGAGTGAGAAGCAAAGAATCAGATATTATCTCAGCTCCCCAAAGAGATTTCTCCTTTGAAAGGAGCTATTATTGATGTTTCTTCTTTTATTCACTTCCTATTCTTTCAGTTGAGAACTAAAAAATAACTGAGAGTTATGAGTGAGAGGTTTGAGGGTGAGAGTGAAGAGCATGCCATGAGCTCATTCTAAATTTTTTCTTTTCTCTTTCTTTTTTTTCTCTCTTTCTTTCTTTCTTTCTTTCTTTCTTTCTTTCTTTCTTTCTTTCTTTTGAGTCAGGGTCTTGCTCTATTTCCCAGGTTCGTCCTGAACTCACTATGGAGCCCAGCCTGGCCTTGGACTCATGCCAATCCTCTTGCCTCAGCCTCCTGAGTTCTGGGATTACAGGCATGAACCACCTTCCCTAGCTTTATGTGGTGCTGGTGAATTGAACTCAGGGCCTTGCACTTTTGAAGCAAGCTCTTTAACCACTGTGCCATTCTTTCAGTCCTCATTTTAAATTTGAAGGAGCCATTAGCACATTTAAGGAACCAAAACAGTCTAGTGAGGTTAAAGTTTGCTAGGGCAAAGAAAGGTCGCAGCTTTGGAGTTCTAGTCAGCTGCCCTGCATCTGCAGGCTCTCAGCCTCCCAGCATGGAGAGCAGTGCAGACTGTTAGGCGTTCTTCCCAGAGTGTGGACTACGAACTCAATAAGAAAATTAACGAAAATTTCCAATAGGGAAAGGGGAAGCTTTAAATCCTTAATTATAGAACATTTTTTTATTAGGTAGCTGACCTTTTGAGTATTTAGAAATAATATCAAAGGACTATGCTAGATATGCTGGAAAACTTGTTATAGCTGACAGCCTTTTCCATAACTAATTTTAATAAACAGCATGCAGCTACTAGCATCCTAAATCAAAAGGTTGCTGCCTCGTGTGAAGAGTCAGTTGTTTTGTACGGAGAAGAGTTTGATGACGTGGAAAGTACGTGTGGTAGAGTAGGATTTATGTATCTCAAAGTAGAGATAGCAGTTGCAGCAGTCAGGTTCTGGTGGGAGAACAGACGGCCCACTGTATGGGCTAATTGGAAGGGTTAATGCAAAGACTACTTATGGAAGTGTGCAGAGGGCTCAGGGTCTCCAAGACATAAGGAGACAGCAATGTGCACAGGAACGAGTGACACTGGGCTACCTGGAGACCTCAGGGAGTGCCCGAGTTTATTGATCTCATTTTCTGGTTTATTTTCTTGATTCTGGACAGATTTCTCCTCTGAGAGCTAGCTAACTTGTTTCAAAATGCAAAGGATTTGAGTGTGCCTTTGGTATACACACCCACTAACTCAGAGGCCAGGCCACCAGCCATTTTCTTTATCAAAGTGTCACATAGGAAGCCAATATCCCCTCTGCTGTAAATCACCCCAGGGCCAGATCCCAAATGAGCAAAAATCCCTCTCGTAGCTCAGAGCTTGCTGCAGTTATTCAAACTACTGCCTGCTCACTTACCCTGCCTTGTCCTTTGTTCCCAGGAAAGCCCCAATAAAGGCGCTCGGTCATATTTTTTCCTCTTTCTCTTTTGCCTGTTGACTAATCCAGTGCTTCCCCAGGGGATGCTTGTGGCTTGGGGAGCCTCCTCTTTCTAAGAGCGGAGACTCTAAGTTTCTTCCTAAGTGACAATCATTTCTGTGTCTGTGTGTCTTATCATACATGATTAAAATAAATCCTGGGACCAGTTGAAGAATGAATTCTAATAGGAGCCACAGAGGAGGGGCCACTCAGTTGGGGAGGTGAACATAGGTCTGCCAAACCATGGACAGTCTCAGCGGGACCGGGAGAGTGGGTACCCAGCCTCGTCCTGTTCTGATCTGCTGGCTGGGCCTCTTGGGGACAAGCACCACCCTGGAGGTCAGATAACAGAGAGAATAGCTGCACATGGCACAGAGCATGGCAGGCAGTGTAGAGGATGGTTCAGGAGATGGCACATACATGAAGGAGCTGCCCAGCCGTCAGCTCTGAATTTCAGCACGTGGCCTGCCCCAGCTTTCACAGCACCGGAGGAGGTGCCTCTAGCATGGTTTTGGCACCATGGAAATTCATTGAGAAGAGTGAAACTTATTGTCACGTTAGGCGATCCCTAGAGCTCACCAGGCTTCCTTGAAGAGCTGAATGTGCTCCAGAACAGTCACAGGCTACACGAAACAGCATTAACTGGTGTTTCCGTCTCTGTCTCTCCGTCTTCACATTTCCATCCCGCCCTTAATTCTTTCCACTACACAGGACAGATGAGCGACTTACTTTTTCAGACAGTTGCTAGGATCCCATTACCATTTCTCTCCCTTTTGGCATTACCAGTATGTTTATTTTACTTACATTTTCTTTTCATGATTAACTAAGAATGCTAGAATTAAAATTATATGTCAAAGCAAATTTTAAAACGTTTCAAAATAATCATGAAATAAAGATTCTAAGTAATAAGAGCTGTCATCATCCTTATTTGGTAGATTTTAAGTTAATTTATAAAATGCATAAAATAATGGTGTGTAATGCAATCGCTGTGGCCCTGGAGAGCTGGTGCGTGGTGGTGCGTGCTTGTTGTCCCAGACACTGAGGGGGAGAGGCTGAGATGAAAGAATAACTTGAGCCCAGAAGTTAAAGGCCAGCCTTGGGAAGGGGGAAGGAAGAAGAAAGAGAAAAGGAAAAAGAAAAAGAAAGAAAACGTATCCTTGGTACCTTTAGGAGCCAGTCATTGAGGGTTTAAGTCTTGTCTGGACCTGCACCAAGCCCTCACATTTAGCTTTTCTTGTTTGTCTCAGTTATTTTCCATGTCCTTGCTCATTGAGCTTACATTTGTTCTTCAAGTACGTGGAAATGATTTAAATTTCAGAGTTCTGAACCTCTGTACATACTATGCTTACCCTTCGACCTCCTCTTCGTAATCTCTGCCCAACACTGTCCTTTGGTGAGTCAGCTCACCTGTCACCTCACCTGTATCCCACCTCCACCCCTTCTTGTAACAACAAGCGGGACACTTTGTCTCTAGTCTTTTTCTGAAACATCTCCTGCCACTTATACAGCCCAGAATTATTTAATTAATTTGGTTTAACCATATAAATCAGATATACTACATAGGTTATTTCCCTCCTCCTCCTCCTCTTCCTCCTTTTCCTCCTACCTCTCCTCCTTTTCCTTCTCCTTCTTCTTCTACTTCTTTTTTGAAACAAGGTCTCCCTTTATCATTCAGGCTGGTTCTGAGCTCACTATGTAGCCCAGGTGGCCTAGAACTCATGGCAGTCCTCCTACTCAGCCTCCTGGGTGTTGGTAATTGGTGTGTGCCTCCACACCCAGCTAGTATGTAGTGCTGGAGGACAAAACTCAGGGCCTCATGTTTCCTAAGCACGCTGCTGTGGTTTGGATCTGGAGTGCCTTTCAAAAGCCTCATGTATTTGGACGTAGTGTGATAATTGTGGAACTATGTGCTATTGGGAGATAGGATCTGACTGGAAGGGGTAGATGCTTGGGTTTGATCTGGATGGTTTCTGTCATGTTGTTGAGATTGGAGGTTGTCCAGGGCGGAGCTTTCAATTGTGTGTTGTTGACTTGTGGGCCAGGAAGTGAGAGAGGGGCTTCCACTCTGAGTGTAGGGTCCCCACTGGCAGCTTCAACTGAGTAAAAGAAGGAAGAAGAAACATCGTTACAGCTTTTTTCTTGAGAATTCTCTGGCCTTGCCTGAGTCTGCAGACATCTATTCATTCCTGTTTCACTTGGCTTCTGTTTGCAATGGGGTGAGCAGTTCTCCAGCCTCTTCCGTGTGTTTTCAGCATTGCTGGCTGTCTGTGAATAGACTGTGTGAGACCTTCTGAAACTGTGAACTGAATAATTCTTTCCTCCCGTAAGTCATGGATGTTGGCTATATTGTCACGGCAACTCATAAGTCGTGGTGACACCCTTAATCACTGAGATAGGACCTCATCCCTGAAATATACTATTGTCAACGTGAATTTTCATTCAAAAAATGTTGCAGCAATTTTATTTTACTTTTATGTAAATTATAATTTAATAGACTATTTTTCAGTTTTAGAATCACAGGAAAATTTATTCAAAACTTCGCTTTTGAAATTTATTCATATCTCACCATCTTTTCATACATACATATATATATATATATATAATAAATGGTGTTTACTGTTCCATAGGAAATTGTACTTCATTATTTACTTACAAAGAATAAAAATTTACTTCCCCAATTCTTCATTTTGACAGATGATGCACAATTTGTATCTAGAATATCACTGCCTAAAGACTAAAAATTCGCGAGTTTACTTGTATAATAGGCTTAACCAATGGGTAGAATTGCTAAGACATAAAATATGCACCCTTTACCAGTTATTGCCTCCTTGTTTTCCGATTAAACATCATGTATATTTTTTATGAGGAGACTAATATTTCTAGAGGTGGAATTTTAGATCACAGGAAAGTGAAGGGGGAATCACAATGAATCTGTAGGACGTGGGCCCTCTGTTCAGCCACCTTGATCTCACAATGAATGTGGTTTTTCATTAGCAATGGGGTGCTCTTTACTACCACTCAACCGTTTAATGCCTAGCAAAATCAGCAACGCCCCGGCCCAAGAACTTCCTCCCGTCTCCTCTTGTTCTGTTTAGCCCGTGTTTGTGTGTTTGTGATCTGTATGCATTTACATATTGACTACTGACAGCCCGAGGGATTGGTGTATATGCATAACATGTTTCTATCTTTTTTTCCCTTTTCCCTCCCCAACTCTGTGACACCTTCCGCCATCCTCAGATCCTCATATAGCTCCTTATAGCTTCCTTCTCCTACATGTATTCAGCTAACATGAGGTAGAGGCAACGTTAGAAATCCTCTGTGAACCAGACACCAGCTTGGACAGTTCAATAAAATCGATGGATTTCTGCAAGATTATTCAACCAACGAAACTACCTATATAGGTGTGCTGTAGAGGATAATTTTTCAGTGTTAAAATAACTAAAATGCCTTCTGTACTCGGAGTCAGGATTGCACCCCACTTCCCTTTCTATGCCCTTCTTCACTGAATGGCCATTCTGGGGACCTCTAGGGAAGCTTGTTCTTTGTTCCACATTCGTGGTTCTCATTCTGTCTTGGGCATTGGAATCACCTTGGGAGATTAAAAAAAACATGTTTATGACAAAGTCTCACTGCCAGGCATCCTGATTTAATTGGTTTGGGTTACAGCTGGGTATCTGGAATTTTAAAAGCTTCCAGTGTGATTCAGATGGGTGGCTGGAGCTGAGAACCACTTTTCTAGATCTTGGTATTTCTTTCTTTTTCATTTTTGAATTTTTGCTACATCCTCAATGTCATATGAAACATTCCTCATTTCTCTCATTTTTCCCTTTCCAATGAAGCTCCATATTTTGCAACGAGCTCTACTTTCTCCAGCCAAGTGACATGCATGCGTTTGAATTCTCTTCAGAATCAATCCGAGTTCTATGCATACAGTAGGTACTTAATACATACTCTGGGTCAGAGTTCTGGGATCCCAGGGCCCCTTCACAGGGGGGCATAGAGTCCCTTCTTCCCTTTGCTTAATCCATATTCCTATTCTAAAGGTAGCAGCAGGCCAGAAGGTCAAGAAGATAAATTGCTTTTGTGAATGTCAGCATGAAAAATGAGAAAACCACTTTTAACAGTTTGAAATCTATTTAAACTCCTAATCCTCTTAGGAAACCTGTTTGACGACAGCCTGGAGAAACTGATGCTCAAGATGCTTCCATTTACCTTCCAGATGTACAAAATAAATAATGAAATATCAATCAGCTGGAGAAGCCGTGGAGCCCTAACACCTGATGAGAGTCTTTTATTCATTTTTCCCCCTGGGAAAACGAATGACAGCAAACTATTCCATCAAACTGTCCTGGAGAGTGGCTGTTTTTGGTAGCACCACTCTTGGAGAGAGGACATTTCCTCATGACCTTAATCTACTATGTGAAAGTGGCAGAAAGCAATTGCGTATGTGTGGTTGTCATAAGGGCTATTATAAAGTTTCAAGAAAAGGAAAGCATGATTGTTTGGATAACACTGACCCAATCTTTAAAAAATGATGTTGATAATCATAATACTACACCACTACACCTCTTTTTATTATTGTATATGTGTTTGACACCATATATATATGTATATATAATCCTGAAAAGCAGAAAAGTGTATCCCTTTTTACAAGTAAGTCATCTGAGTCTTACATGTTACTTGCTCAGAGTTTCACAAACGTTCATTGTCAGAACTCACATTAAGAATTAAGGCCCAATTTACTTCTATTATTTAGCTGTTTTCTATAGTCACACACACACACGCGTGCACGTGTACATGCGCACATACTAACCTAAGACCTTGATACTTGTTCTTTTGAGACACATTAATATAGAAATTGAGTAGAAGCTCCAAATTAAGAGATTTAATCAAATTTGTTTTTTAAGACACATGAAGATAGATATTATATATTAAAATTCTCAAATTAATAAGTGAATCAAATAAGTGCCATCCTGGATTACAGGTGGGGAGAGGGCTTTTGGCACATTGTGACCAGAGCTTTCTTTCCCCTCCTCTGGGGAGAAGCTGAATTGAGTCTCTGTGGTGGAAGCTGACCACTATGTACAGGGTGCTAACTAGATTGTGCACATACTTCTCTTGGTGCTTAGAGTAACCATGATGCAGCTCCAGCCTGTCTTGGTAGTGACTACTTCAAAGTATCTGACACTTTTTCTTCACCATCATAAGACTTCTTTATGTCCCTGTCACCTCACACTAGTCTTCCAATCAGGATCTTTGTTTTCACCTCCTTTAATTCCACCATCTTTCTTGGTTGGTCACTCACCTGCCCCAAACCACCGTGGGCTCTTCTCCCTTGAAGCTTTCCGGACTGCTCTGGCCCCTTCTCTCTTTCCTCACAGCACCTGGAGTGTCTCCTTCACTCTCCTGGGTGCTGCCCTCTGCATGGGTCTCTCGGGGGGGACCCCTTCCCCCACGTCTTTGTTCTTTTCACTTCTCCTCTCCCTTTCCTCCAGAATGCTCCCTCCCTTTTCTTCTCTGTGAAGAAACCTCTTGCACAGCTCTACCCTTTGCTGAACAAATATTTCTTCATTAGTCCGTCTCTACCTGAGCTATGTCTTCTTCGGCAATTGTTCCTACAACATTTGATCCTAAATTCTGTCTCCCATTGTTTCCAGTCCTCCCATGTGTGCTCTTGGCATATTTCCAATGGCAATGAACAGTGAGTAAATATTAAATCAAGTTCCAGTACATATTAGAATAAGCAGAAAGGGTGACCTAAAACTGACATTTCCACATGTATGTTTTCTTTCACCTTTTCAAGAATACAGTCATTACACATGAAATAATTTTTTTTCCTGCCAATCACTGTTTCAGAAAATGGTCCACTTCAAGGTAGCTGCTCAATGCAAAATATGTGGATCCATTTACTTGTTTGGTCAGTGGTGCATACTTTGGATTTCAGATCATGAGGCCAGTTGCCCCAGCCCCATTCCTAAATGATTTATCTTTTTCCACACTGATTTGAAATAATCTCTTGATCACATACTGTCCTCTTACTGGTCCTAGAGTGTTGTCTTTCTGGATTAACTCTTCGGCACCTGTCAAACTTGTTTTGATATTTGTTAGAAAAAGATTTCTGTAGTCTTACATTAAAAAAAATTCTTGGCTGTATTCACCCAACATTTTTTGGGACAAGTGATAAGGTTTTATTAGCATTTTTGACTGGGATTTTATAAAGATTGTGTTAATTTGAGGGAAAACTGACAGTATTATGACTTAGGACAACCTCATTCAAAACCAATTTGCTTAAGTATTTATTATTTCTTTTGTGCTTTCTGGCACACACATGCTGGTTTCCTCTTTTGTGAGACAGGACAAAAAGAGGCTCTACATAATGGAGTCATTTTGAAGAGAAAATGAGGTGTCTCTTGTTGAGTCTTTCCTGTGCCCCACAAGTGAGCAATGGATAGGATTCTAGTGTGAGCCCTGATGCTGATGTTGAAAATGATGTCTTACTTTGGGCTGCTACAACAGAGTAGAAAAGACTTGGTGGCTTGCGATCTTGAGAAACTGATCTTCATAGATCTGTGTTCCTAGTGTTAATCTTGTCAGGATCCAGTGAGGGCTGCAGTAATAAGTTTGCAGACTGCTGGGTCACATGGTAAAAAAAGAAGAAAAGGAGCCAGCTAGACGTTATTCTAAGGGCAATGAAATAGGCTCCACTCATGGTCTGATTACTCCTCAAATGCTCTCCCTCCTTCTTATGGCTTAGATCTGGAAAGTTCCCCCAAGCATCATGTTGGAAGATGAGTCAGTCGTGGAGGTTAATCGATAGATTTCCTGTTCTGTTAGGCGGTTTGCCTGGTTGGAAGGGGCCAATCACTGGGGCCTAACCCGGAAGGGAAAACTTTCTTGCTAGCTCCTGCCTATTTTACTTCCTGTTGAGATTCAGTGAATGGCTTCTCTCTGGCTAGACCTCCATCAACCTCTTCTATGATTGCTAGATGCCCATGAATAGACTGAAACCTCCTGAAATTGTGAGCTGAAATAAACATGTCCTCCTTTAAGTTCTGAGTGTTGAATATTGTGTCTCAACAACAAAAAAGTAAGACACTCCTTGACAGTTTATACTGAGCTTAGGGCTTCAACATAGTAATCTTGACAATACTCAGACATGCAGACTATATAATTCCCACTCCATTCTCCCATTCTCACCTTCATCTCAAGAGTTAAAGAGATTGAGAGTGAACAAGATCCTGAATTTCCCTTAAGCTCAGCATTAATATTAATTAATACTGCATAGGTCATATCTGAAAGTCACATTGAGGCTTCTGTGCATAAAATTGATCTCAGGGTGTCTAATGTGGACCATCTAGCAGGAAATGACACAGAATTCTGGATGATCCAAAGATCATTCTCTGAGGACCATCGGCCCTCAGATAATGTTCCCACCAGAATAGGAGGTGTATTTCTTACTGGCATTGTGATTATTTATCTTTTCTCTTTGTTGTGTTTGATTTGACAATAGGCAGCATTGCCTATTTTAAGAATTTTGATTTCAAATAACCTATTGCTTCATGTATTTATCCAGTCCATTTTTTCCTGGGCTTTGTATTTTTATTTCTACTTATCTCACTTCGTTATTAATTTCTCTCTTGCTTTGTTTAGGATTTAATCCTGGTTCATTTTTGAACTTGAATTCAATTAGCTATAAGGCATAATTTAACTTTTGGTTTTGGTTTATTAATTAAATAATTTCTGTTTATAACATTGCCTCAAACATGGCTATTTCCACACATATTGTTGAACTTGATATAATTTTCATATACAATAAGCTGAAATTTCATTGTCAATCTCTTCATTGATTTAAGTTATCACTTAAGATAGTAAAAGTCTTTGTTTCATTATGGTATTTTTCTTTTTAATGTCCAAGTGCTCACCTATTTTTGATTTTAATTTTTTTGAATTGTAGTCAAGAGGCAATGGCTTATGCATTTCTGATTGGAATAGTTCATTGTACTTTCTTTAGTGACTGAATATTTGATACATTTTTATGAATGCTTCACAAAATTTTCAATAAAACATGTATTTCTCCTGAAGGCATTTGCAGTTGTTTCCTTTCCAACACCACTCACATCCAATTTATCACTAAACTCTGTCAAGTCTTGCAAAAAGCACAATTTCACATCAGCATCTACTTCAATTTCTTCTTTTAGTCAACCACCGTCTTTCTCCTGGTCCAACAGATTTGCACTCTCACTCCTCCTTTGACTCTGATGTCTTTACAATATATTCACCATTTGTCAGTCAGGTGACTTAAAGCAATCAGTTACTTGTATCTCTCCTGCAATAGCCTAAATACTCTGTCCTTTTGTTTCTGCTTCCAGGATTGGATGAAGACCTGAACACACAGTGGAGTGGGCTGGGCCCCTTCCTCCTCCCTCACTTGGCCACAGACCTTTCTTCTGTTTGATTGTCATGATCTAGTCATAGAGGCACTACTTTCTCATCTCAGACCCGGGGCATTCCATTTAACCTGCAGTGACTTCTGCTGTTTGCCTGGCTGCCTCCTTCACTGTCGTTGGCCTCTTTCATATGAGGGTTCTTCTGGGCCTACCTGAACTAAAAGTCGTCTGTGCCCTCTACTCTATATACACGTTCCCTGTAGCCCCTTACTGTTCTTCTTCAGAACTCAAAGGACTTTATAATTGACTGTTTTTTTAAATCCAAAAGCTATCTATTTCACTGGGCTAAAAGCACTATCAATGCAGGACCTTTATTTATGACCGACCAAAAAAAAAAAAAAAACTATCCCTCGGCACATTTTTAGTATATAATGATCTCTCAAAACATGTTGAACGGAAGAGCAGCTCATTCAGAGCAGAGCGGGAAATGTTTCCCAATACTTAACTTTATTATTTTCAATATTCAGAACGTATATCTTTATTTATTTGTTCTGCTTCATCAGTCAAGCATGGAGCAGTGAGTATTAAAGTTCCTGCTGCAATTACATTTCTGTCAATTTCTTCTCAGATTTCTGCCACGTTTTGCTTTAGAGTTGCTGACACAATGTTGTTCAGAGCGTGTTTTTTGGTTGTTGTGGTTTTGTGTGATTAAGACTCTTTTGACTGTAATGAAGACATTACAATGTGAGCTTGTAGTGGTGCACCGTGAAAGAAGAGGTGTGGAAAACCAGAGAGGCATCCTGCAGAACCCAAATCAGGAAAGCTTAGCGAAGCCCAGAATCTGGGTATTTGTGTATGTAATTTTGCTTACCTTGGGTTGATTTTCATCTATAGGACTTGGTCAGAAACAATGTTACCATTTTACCACTTGTCCTCAAATGGCTTTCATTCTTTTCATATACAAAACAGAAGCTGATGGTCATGGCCGCCTCAAGAGGGACTTGGTTTCATCCTGTGTCTTGCCTGTGCTTGGTGAAGTGGCCCATTTTTAGGCGAACTCTCTATACCTGGCTTTCTATCTGGATAGCTTTCCAGATGTCACTGAGCCAGGGACAAATCAAGCCTGGCACAATGTCCTCCTTCCTGCTATTCCTGGCTTCTGTGATTGTGTAAATTCCGGTGGCTTTCTGTGAGATACTGTCACTCCTTCCCAGTACTGTTGAACTCCAGCAGCAAGACAGAGATCAAAGCATTTGGCCTCCTCTGATCCACAGCCAGCCCTCACCTCTGGTGGGCAGCCCTAGTACGAGTAGGCCGTGATGGGAACGAGTTTCTCCTGTTTCCTCCAGTCAAGCCTGGTCCTATGCCATTCTGCATGATTTCTGCTCAATGTAGCACCAATTCAGTGTAGGTTGCATCTCCATTCAAATATTGCTTCACAGTAAAAAGTGTTCTGAGGAAGTTATCTCTACTCCCTCTCTATTTTCTCATCTTGTCAAATAAAAGACATAAACCAGACTGGGTGAGAAGAGATTTTATTCAGAAGGAATATTGCAACAGGGAGATAGTATGTTGAGATCTGTAAGCCCTCCACAGGTTGTGCATCAGGGTTTTTGTCTATAGAAAAGAGTAAGCGAGGCTGAAAAAAGTGGGTAACAGGAAGTAGGGTGAAGGTGGCCTGATGAGAGAATGTCCCGGAGGAGGCCTCACCCTGAGGTTGACCTGTGGCTCAGTACCATTCCTGAGCGCCCCTAAGAAAGAGCAACATTTTGGCTCAGACTAAGGTTGGATAGAAGGCCAGCAGGCTGAGAGAAGGGGAGAATGATATAGTTAAGAAACATTTTGTTCTAATTGATCTGAGGGGACAAGTCGCTTAGCTAATATCTGTTAGATAAAGATCTCAGGGAGCTGTGCCTGGCCTTGTCAATGACAAACAAGGGCCATACCCACAAGCATTTTCTTAGTCTTACGGAAAATGATGTTTTGTTTTTCTTTTGTAGTAAGCTATTTTTTAGAACATAGGGTTGAGGGGACTTCTTACCTTTGACATTGACACTTTTTTTTTCACTCTGATTCGACAGGGCAGCTCTTTTAATGCCATCAATGACCTTAGCTTTGTCGAAGTCAATAGGCTTTTCCTGGTCTTACTTATTCCTGGTTCTCGGTAGTATTTGGGGCAACTGGCCACTCTCTTTTTTCTTAGAACAGTATTTGCTTGTGGTCTTTCTGAAGCCAACGTCTTCTATGGCTTCTCATCTCCTCTAGAAGAGATTTTTTGACTGCTTTCCTCTTCTCGGTCCTGATGCCTTGAGTTGGTATTTTGTGGGGCTCAGATTCAGACTTCCCTTCGTGATTCACATTTTATTTTCATTCATTCCTGTATATTATATCCTTGTCTCCAATTAGTGTCTCCACCCCACAGCTCTTTCCTGAACAGCAGATGTGTATTGGATTCTTGAACATTCTGTCATATTTAGGTAAAAGGAATTTCAAACTTAAAAACGTCCAAATGAACCCCTCTTTACTTCCCTGGAAGCTCTCTAAACATCCCCCATCTATCTTGCTACTTAGTTGTGTCATCTGCAGATGCCTCTTCCTTTCTCCTCTCTTCAATCTATCACCAGAGCCTGTCTACAAATAGACCTCAGGGCAGATCCTAAATCTGTGAGTAGGGGACTAACAGAGCGATCTGCCTCACCTCCCTGTCACAGTCCCAGTTTTGATGATCATTATCTGTCATATAAACTGCTACCATTTTTTCAACTGAGTCCCCTAAAGTGTCCCCTCTCCCATCTAGTCAGCTGACTGCATTGTAGACAGAATTATCTATTGAAAATCTTCCATTCAAAACATACTAATAGTGCCCTTCATTTAGAAGTCATAATCTTTGCAGATTTTTTTTTGCCTTAATATTACGGATATTTGGTCTGGATAACTCTGTCACAGGGGCCACCTGTGCACTGTAAGAAGGTTGGCAGCAGCCCTGATCTCTGTCCACCAGATGCCAGTAGCATCTCTATTTGCTTGTCATGTCTGTCACAGTGTTTTCCTCTGTCAGAACTCTTCTCAATGCCCATCACACATCCCAACTCTTTCATGAATACTTTCTATAATTTCCCAACCCACCTACATTTCTCCAAGCAGAATAAATTATTCCTGTCTCTCTCTTCTTACAGCCTTCTGTCTGTGCTCCAAGTGCATTTATAAAATTACACTCATCACCACTAATTAGTTAGATACACAATCAGTCCTACCTGACTGAAGCAAATTCAAGCAACCCCAGTTTGAAAGTAGTGGAAAAAAGTTGCACCAAGACTGAATATGTATTTCCTTCTCATTATTACCTAAAAATTCATATATTATCTACTTACATAACACCTAAATTGTTGTAGGTATAATCAGTGATGTAATGACTACATATACAGGGAGATATTTGTAGGTTACATGCAAATATTATGCCATTTGTATGAGAGATTTGAACATCTATAGATTTTGATACCTCTGTGGGGTCTCAGAACCAACCCTTCATAGAAAACTACAGACAATGGTATGCTAATTTTCTTATTCAAATATAACTCTTGGCATGATATATGGCACATTTGGTGCATAATGTCTTTAGTGGATTGGATCATTTTGTCATGTTCCTACAAAAATGTCATGTTGTACATCCATTCTGTCATTGCACCTCCTTACATGTAGAGATGAGTTCCTTTTTGAGGTCATTTTTTTCCTGATAGAGCTTTTTATTATACTATGTTTTAATAATTTGATTTCCACAAAGATATTTCAATGACCAGGGTTTCTTTTTTTCCCTCTCTAATACTAATGACCACAAGTACTTTTCTAACTGTCCTTCAAAGTAGAAAAATCTACCAAGAAGTGGCTTTAGGTCACTTGGCTTGCCTGAGGTGAAGCTAGCACTCAGACACTGCCAGCAAACCTGTACTTCCTCCTCTGTCTTTCTAACAGATGGTCTTTTGGAAAGGACAACCGAGACCAAAAATAGAACTGGAATGGCTTATTAAGAGGCATTTAGGGAGGGAGAAAACACATTCTGCAATGTTCACTAATAATATAAATGCAGTGCCTTTCAGTTCTATAAAACTTTTTGAAAACATTTACCTATGTGGTTGTCATACAAAATGTTCCTTATAGCCAGCCTCCCTTCTGAAATGTGCTTGACATTATTTCTGAATTATTGAGAGCACCTCTGTGATTTCTTAAATTTCCCTTTCTCCTGATAATGCAGGTAACAAATATATCAGTGCTCTACTCTGGACCATAGGGGCAGTTGCCCAAATTTAAATGTAAAAATAAGTTCTAAAGGAAGTGTATGTTGGTTCAATGAGAAAGCACATAACTTTAAAAACAGTAATGGATGTATTTGGAGTTTCTTTTGACAGAAGTTTCTTATAAGTTTTATCAAACCTCTATCATGGGTTTAGTCTAGAATGAGAATATCCCTATCCATAATTTGGAAGAAGCAAAGTGGCCACAGGTGACTGTTTGAAGACCCAAATACATTTATACGGGTAAGGAGAACTTGGATTCTCCAAGAATGGCATACAAATTCTTGGGATCTGAGAAGAATAAGAAAAAAAAACCCCAGAAGTGTATCATTCTTGGTTCAGACGCAAACTTCCACCTCTCTATATTAAATTCCATGAAATATGGGCATGCAGGTTCATCCTCAAGCCTATTCCAGGACCTTGATAAAGTGTTCTTCTGGCAGTCGTAAACAAGTATCCTTTATGAACATCTTGGATCACACAGCCAGAGTTTTACATTTGTTAAACCATCAGTAAAACTACAAAATGAGCACTACAGAATACTGCATTATTTTGATACACTGTCTGTACACATTTAGATTATGGTTTATTTATCATAATTTGAAAGAAATATTATTACTTACCAGTGGATAGAGTTCATCATATTTTATTATCAGTGTTGTTTTTGTCAACATCTGCAAGTGTAATTAAAGAAATGAAGAAACAGGCTGTAGCTCTTCATCGATGGGAAAGATAGAGTGAGAAGAATCACCTTTGAAATTGATGAGATGATGGTTGCTAATGGCTTAGAAAATCAAATAGGATTAGGAATGAAAATAAGCTATAAACTTTATTCTAGCCTCAGCCTAATAAATTGTCATAGGGAAATATACACGGAACCAGTGAATATATGACTTTCTGGATGCCCCAGAAACTTTAAATTTAACTTACAAGCAAATAGATAAGTTTAATGACATTCATATCCTTGTACACACCACACAAACACGTGCGCATATTCACACATATTCACACACTTCAAGAAATACTACAGATTGTCATAGTTAGGGATTTATGAACCTGAGAAAAACATCTGTAGAGAAATAAATAAAGAAACACTTCACCAAGATGGCACAGACCCAAGTCCCTTCTGCTGGTCTCCACTGCAGGGACCTCTTAGATGGGATGAGGCTCAGCCATCTCTTTGAACAGGGATTGAGAAGAAAAATCCAGACCTCCAGCAGGATTAAAAATTAACTTACATAATAAATTGTCCTAAATCATCTCTATCATTTTCTAGGGAAGATATTCAGGACCAGCAAGGCTGCCATTTTGAATTGTTGCTCTGTTCTCATCCAGCTTCTGTTTGTCCCAGGATGAAGCACCTGTCAAAAGTGAGTGCTTGCTATAATTCCCCTCTTCCAAGTACCCTCTGAGTACTCAGGAGTCCTGCTCCAGCAAGTTTCCATGAACCTCATCCTGACTCAAGTCCCTGGATCCCCTGACCTTTAATGACCCACAGCATGGTGTAGCCATGAGAAGTTCCAACAAATGCACTTCTCACACAGAATTTTTCTATCTGTTCTGTCCCTTTTCTATTGACTTTCTAATCTCTCCATACTTATCTACCTTACAGGTTCTTGTGTTCCCAGAGAGCCCTTGTTGACAGGTGTTGATGTTCGTTAGAGAAGATGTTGGGCTAATACAGGCAACAGGATTTGTGATTTTCTGAGATAACATTCAATGAGGATTTCTGAAGGAGAGACAATTCGGAGAAATTCCCACCTGCTGTGGTCGTGCTGGCGACCAACTGTGTCTACAAATCTTATTTAGTAGTTTTTATTAAGTGCATATGGTATGATGTGGGCTTGCACAACAGATAAAAATACAAAAAAAATCCCTGACTCTACATGATTTATAATTTTATTAGAGAAAAAAAACACATATTTTTAAGAAAAGAATAAACAGGATAAAATAAGTACCATCATAAATATCAGTCCCAAACTAGCAATTATACAGACATTAAAACAATGTTATTCTATTCTTTGTCTCTCAAGTTGGTAACAATAACATATTCAAAGCCATCAAGGGGGTCAGCGAGCTCAATATATTTTAATATACTTTTGGATTACATATCCTTAAAAATATGCTGGAAGACAATCTGTTAATATGTATTAGACATCTGAATTTGATACATAGTCTTGGACCCAACAATGTCACTTCTATCACTCTAATTGGAGGAAATCAAAGACATAATGGAAGATGTATTTATAGGCATTTTCAATGTCAAAACATTTAATGATAAATGATATCTTACACATGCAAAGAAAAAAGATAAGCAAGAAATCTGTTAGTCATTTTTGCCCCTGAGTCAACAAAGTTCTATACTCATTAAAATGTTCTAAATCATTGTAAGCAGCATATGACCTTTGCAACATGAAAAAAATGACAAGGAATATAATTTAAAAACCAGTTACCTAAATCTATATAAAGTCATGTGTCTAGATTACTGGAAATGTCTAAGTATTCGTGTCCATTTTTAACTCCAAATGTTATTATTATTTTTCCTGTAGAAGAGGGAGGGGAGACAAGGAGATTGTACCTGATGCAGGTAAAGCAGCTAAGGAAAGGAACTACTTCAAGGAGAAAGCTTTGTAAGGGCAGCTAATGGGCACCGCTTTCCATGGCACGGAGTGGACTTCCGTCTGCTCTTTCCACTCGTGTCACCTGATCTGACAGCCTATGGAGAGAAAAGGCACACTGTGTTCTGAGTGTGACTGTCATGCCACAGCTGCTCTTGCCATCTGTTTTGCCTTTGATTCATATTGTTTGCTATTTCCCGGGTGTGCATTTTGTAGGCTGCTGGCCAGTGCTCATTTTTAAGTGACTTCTTTGAAACTGGGGGATTGATAGTCACAGCAGCATGATTTCAATTCTGTTTTACCTGGAGGGCGTCGCTTTCAGAAAAGGAAATCTAAGCAATGCACCAGCAATCCATGTGGGGCTTGAAAGGTTCGATTCCAGATGTTAATCAAGTTTTTGTGATCTTTTTGCTCTGATGACCTATTTAAGTAACTTGAAGATGCTAGAGGGGATTAATTTGGCTTAAATGTAACCTGAAGGATAGAGCCTTGGTTTAGCTGGTGCAGGGACCTCAAGTGACAGGCAGGAACGGCTATTCTTTGTCAAATCAGTCAGCTGCCTTTTGGGGGGGCTCCAGTGTGTCACAACCTAATGATTCATTTGCTTGAAGATTCTTTTTTTTTCCTCCCCTCTGGGCCTTGTCTTTTTCAGTACAAAGAAGGATTTTTTTCTTTTTATTTTCCCCTGGAGAGCCATTGGAGGGCTTCCACACACTGAGCTACACCACCAGACCCTTTTTCATTTTTGATTTTTGGTTGGCATTTCACTAAGTCACTAGATTGTCCTGGCTGGGCTTGAACTTGTGTTCCTCCTGGCTTAGCCTCTCAGAGTGCTGCCATTACAGGCCTGCACCACTGTGTCAAGTACATTCATTCTTTTAAGTTCTTCATGCTTATTTTGAGCCTGGTACTTACTTTGGACCTAGCACAGCCCTGTTTTGGAGATACAGCATAGAGTAAGGACGTTCTTTCTCCAGAACTGTAAGAAGAGCTCAGAACAAACTTTTGCCTTTGCTGGGGCAAACCAACATCACAGGAGGCCCAGTCACCATCGCACTGATACAGTGGCTGCAAAGACTCAGTGGAAGATGAGTTTAGATGTATTAGGAGCTGTGAGCTGTGGGGAGGTGGGGCCTGGCTGCAAGGGGTGGCCGCTTGGGGCTTGGCCTGGAGGGGTGTGTGCTAGCTCCGACCTTCCTTCCACACTTGGCTCCGTTCTGCCGTGCTGCAAAGAGCTGTTTTTCCTGCTCCAGACTTGCCATATGATTCCACCATTTCTATCCTCCTATGCATGAATGGACTGTGATCTTCTGAAACTATGAGCTAAAATAAATCTTTCCTTCCTAGAGTTGTGGATATTGGGTATTCTGTCTCAGCAATGAGAAAGTAATAAAGACAGAAAAAAGCACTGAGGGACTTGGGAAAGCAGGCGAAAGAGTAAATGGGAAGGAATCAGTAAACTCAGAAGAGAACTAGGGAATCTTACAACAGAACTGTAATGGATCATGGCAACATTTGCAATAGAGAGAGAATTTAACTGGCTATCATTTTGTCATCCACGGTCGTCCACAAAGGGGTTTATTTCCCACTTCCTGGAGACCATGTCTGAAAGGCATCTTGACAGTCTCTTTTTGACCTCTGACCAAACATGCTTTTCCACGTCCAACCCAACTTTTGCTGTGTGAGCCCACAATAATCTCTCCTGTGCAAGACTCACTTCTTACTATGCAAAACCGGTTCCTATTATTTGGTAGTAGCAACACCTGCAAATATCTCCTAACATTCAGTGTGGTTTGTATGCACAGTACTTTGCTTCTCTCTCTCTGTCTTTCTCTCTCTCTCTTTCTTAATGTGGTTAATTTTTCCAACAAGCCCAAGTGGTGAAACTTTCATTGTCTTCATTTACTAGATGAGCACATTTGGACCCAGAGAATTAGAACAATCGAGAGAAATTTCTAAACAAAGCAGTAAGAGGCATTTGTGGTGGAGAACGCTCTGACCCAAATGCCACGTTCTAAAGAACAAATCACTTAAAAATATTTTTCAATATCAATATCAATCACTGAGTCTATGTAGTTCTCTTTCCTCCTTATAAATTGCTAGGATTGAATTTCCTGGGCCACTTGAAGTGTACGGAGCCACACAGCTAGCTTTAACCCATAAGAAGAGAGTGGGAAATAGCTTCTGGTATAAGACTCTCCAAATTTCTCCCAGGTGGGTGAAAGCTGCTGACATTCAAGATGGTGATCACTTCCTTCAGACCTGAGAGACTGAAGATCAGAGTCCCCAGTGACCCAGGTAGCTTCTATAGTATAATCAAAGAGCAAATATTTTTACTTTTAATCCACTTAAGCCCTAAGACTTGTTACCACAGCATGAATTAGCAGCTCTGGACATCATAACTCTAATGTGCTGCATGCAGACAAGAAGCTTTGAGAAAACAGGCTGTTTTCTCATTTGTTCTCTCATTGAGTCATAACTAAAATTAGCAACTGAGTGCACGCAGCCCTTGCCCTTCTGAGCTTTTAGTAGGACCGTAAATAGATAACTTGAAAATGACTCCACTTATATCATGAAATGAAGTTTATACATTTATTGAATAGTTAAGGTATTTGTTACAAGTACCATTGGGAAACCCAGTGGTTGTTATGAAAATGTCTCTTTGATTGGATTGAGACAGAGGTGAGAAGATTCTATTTCTGTGTGAGCTTTGAAATAAAAAAAAAAATCATCGTTGGGATTTGGGTTTTTCCCAAGGATACCTTCTTAAGAAGGCTCTTGTTAAGTGCAAATCATTAAGACTATTACAGCGCATGATTCTCAAGTCAGACATAGCCCTCAGGACTGCCTTTGTGGATCCAGATGCCTGCATCCACCTCGAGGTGTTCTGAGCCATAATATGTAGACGAGAGGGGTGGGGGAGGGAAAGCCCAGAGAAGCTGTATTTGAAAAAAGTAAGAGCCCAAACCCCCCCTCTGGGAATCCTTGGATATTACTGGCCACAATCCAGCTCTGTTGTGCTAAAATATACAAACACATACAGATTGAGGTTCTTGGATGATTTCTGGTTTTCTAGGATGGAGTTTGGAGTCAGAATTTTCACAATGGAATTTCCTAAGGGGATCAGGGAGGCAAGACTGTGGGAGCTGGGCAGGAAATAATCCTATTTACCTACTGCTTCATAAAGGAGCCCACCAAATAAAGCTTGCCTGGATTCTTTGTAAAGACTCTCATATTCACACTGTCAGAAACAAAAAACCACAGCCTATGCAAATTAAATAGGAGTTTGAATCAAACTAGTAATTTATTATTTTGAAAGGAAGAAAAATTTATTTCTTTTATTTATACTTCATTTTCATTTTTCACTAAAAAAAAACAGACCTGGAGATTTTAAGGCCATTCCCCCTCAAAAAACTAACAAAAACAAAACAAAAAAATGTTCTACTAGAGGGACCCATGCATGTATAGTTGTTCCCTATACAGTTTCCAGTTTCCATTTCCAGGCCAAATTAAACATAGGAACAGGTCTCCTCTTGACTTCCCCCTCTTTGGTTCTCACTGTCCAAATATCACTGCCTTTTCTCTTCCTCCTCCTCCCCCTCCTCCTCCTCCTCCTCCTTCTTCTTGGTTAGACCATTTCCTTTTAGCTCATGTCTTAAGTTTCAGGTCTTGGCTAACTTGAACTTTTTTTTTTAATAGCAACAGAATACAGGATAACAACAGACCAGGTCTTACAGGATCCGATATACCTGCAGAATTAATAAGAAAGAGTCACAGGCATCGTGATCTTGTCAAGTGTGAATATCCAGGGAGGTCTAAGCTAAGCGGTGGCTGGGAGTTGGCCACAGCTGTGCCAAGTGAGCCACGCAGCTGAGCCGCAGGCAGATGGCTGTGTACATCTACTTAGAGGATAAAACTAGAAATTCGAATGGCCGATGGGGTCTAATTCCACTCTGTCCCTCTGAGAAACTTGCAGGAGGATGGGAAGGCATGAGCACTTGAGCCAGAGCTTATTTAAGTCTATGTTCCATGGAGAAGTGAAGATAGAAAGAGGAGGAAAAAAACCAACGAGAGAGAGAGAGAGAGAGAGAGAGAGAGAGAGAGAGAGAGAGAGAGAGAACGAACCCCAGGTAGAAGCTGTGAGTCCGCAGTTATGCCTCGCCTCTGTGCACATCACTTACAGAACATCACCTACACAGTCTATGGTGACAGGACCGAGGGGCTCGAACTGTCTTGCTCAGGAGCTGAGCTGACTGAGCTGACTTAAGAATAGTACTCCAGGGCTCACAGAGAAGGTCTTGGGGACTCTTGGTGAGCACAGCGGGGGAAGGTGATGGGTAATAGCAACCTGTACCTATTGGGCGCACATTTATGTTAGACCTCCCTCCTTTCCTTCCTTTTTTCTCCTCTTCTACCCCTCTTTCTCATTTTTAAAATGCTATTCCAGAGTTTCATATTTCTTCAGATTTTTCTCAGGAAGAAGGCTGCATTCATTCTACACACTTACATTTCAGCTTTAGAATCTCAACTCACCTCTATTTATATCCTATTCATTCATTCCCCACGTTCTTCAGCATACAGGCCCCTTTCGGATGCCTATCATGGGACTCATGCGATTCCATCTTCTTGGGATGATGATCAATTTCTTTTTTCCTTCTCTTTTCTTTTCCTTCTTTCTTTCCTTCTTTCTCTTTCCTTCCTTCCTTCCTTTTAGCAATTAATTAGAGCTCAATTTAAGTGTTACCCGTTGGTAGAAGCCTGCTCAGGGCCCGTGAGATTTTGAGAGCTGCTCTTCTCACACTTGTGGGGGCCCTATGCTCAGCTTTTAAAAAATTTTTTGGCAAGGAGGACTTAAATTAAAATTGCTTTTATTCCGTCTTTGTTCCTCCCATTACCGGAGTTAATGATTTCAGTATCTCCAGTCCCTAGCATAGAGCCTCGGCAGAGAAAGTGCTCAGTCAGCATTTGTTGGATAAATGAACTACATGATATTAGAAAATATTTTGTTGGGAAACTGGAAGGACACCCTTTCAATATATGTAAACTCAATTCTTTAAAAATAATAATTCTGGATCGGAGGAATTGCTCAGTGGTTAAAGCGCTTACCTAGCAGGTGCTAAGTCAAGCGCTAAGTACCCAAGTTCACTTCTACCCAGCGCCACATAAGCTGGGCGTGGTGGCGCACATCTGTAATCCCAGCACTCAGGAGGCTGAAGATCAGGACCAGTCTGGGATACAGAGAAAGACCCTGTCTCAAAAAAATTCTGTGTACTTTTGATAAAATGATCACATTCACAAAATATTAAAAAGGAGAAAGTCTGAAAACTAAAAAGGAAACATTTAATAAGTTAACAAAACCTAAAGTTTATATTAAAGGAATATAGTTATGCTGACATATATCTATTCTATGTTGGGGTAGCTGAAAACAGTTTTATAAAGACTGGGGATGACGTATTACAATAAGTAAACTTTTAAAACTGAATTTTATTTGAACTTTTCTAAAAAAGTAAAATGAAGCAGGAAGCAATACTGAATTTTGGCGAGGAGTTTCTTTATCACAAAAGTATTCATCTTTAAAAGTTCCTTTATGTTGAGAAGGAATATTAAAAGTTCAGAACTATTGTGCATTTTCTTATTATGGATTTCTATTTTCTATAGTCTGAGCTCCCTGCTAGGACAGAAGAGAGAAATCGCCTTCTCAAGTGCTTTCTCTTTTCTTCTGTCACCTCTAGGGCATTCTTAGTCATATTTTAATTTTTATTTTGTGAAATGCTGGAATATTTCTGTACTTTTGAAATTAAACTAGTTAACCAAGAAGTGTTTTGGCATCATTATTATGAAGTAATTGTTCTTTTTAAATTTTTAAACACATGTTCTTTTAATCTAGAGGTTCAGTTCTTTATTTTAGAGGAAAATATATTTTCTATTACATTTTTTTCAGTATTTCTGACTCCATTGAATTGATTGAATGGATTCTTGATCCTTACACCCCATTTCTTGCTTGGATAATTTTTTTCTCCCTCTTTTATCCTTACACATCAATTCTTACTTAGATAAAATCGATTATCCCTAATAATTACCTCTTCTTCTTTATTTCATCACTCTTATTTTTACCCCATACTCACTATGCAAAACTACATCCAATCAGGACATGTCTTTCTGGAAAAAAAAATCTTTCTATGCTCACGGAGTCTTGTAATAATAGCTGGGTATCAACATGATGTAACTGACACATAGTAGGTTCTCCTTATATATTGGTAAAAACACCCAGAAGTAACTTAAGTAGTAAAACTAGCTTGCTTTAAATTTGTATCAGACAGCAAATTGATTTTCTTTAGAATAAATCTTATTTCTCTAATTTTTAGGTTCATGTAAAGCTTAAGAGTTAATGCAATAAAAGGTGGTTAAAAAGTGGTTGGTGCACGTAGTTAAATTTTGGTGTAAACTGAGCGTCTAACTTAACAAAGTAGATTCAGACAGTGGAGAAAGAACAATGAAATTAGATCCTAAGAATGTTCAGAGTTGTCCCAGTTCCGTTAATAAGTGAGAAAATAGATGTAAAAATGTTTTATAAAGCAGGAAGTCCAATAGAATATGTACACCAACTACCCGTAGTTCTGAGGAATGTTGTGATTAATGAAGCAACAGATCTTGGGAATTAGGCTGTCTAAAGTTTGCGTCTCACACTGGCAAATCCTACTGGTCACATTGAATGCATATGTGCAGGCCTAGCTTTTTTCTATCTCAGTTTCCTTTTGGAGAGAAGTGGAAGACCAATTCCAACTTTTTTTTTAGGATAATGTTAAATGGCACCATATTGTCGTTTTCTGAGAAGTTCACTTGTCGTATGAATTTGCTTCATTCCTCCATGGGTGGGTGTAATCGCCATGACTTAAGCTTGGGCACACTTGGCCTTGAGCAAAACGTAACACTGGGAAGGCGAGAAACATGCTCGCTCCTTTGGCTTGGCCTTCATGTGCTGCTGCAATGCCCTTAGCAGAGTTTCCTTTGAATTCCTGCTTTTTAGTGGTGGGGCCAAGGGTGAAAATCCATATGGAAGACCCAAGCCTAAGACCCAGTGAAGATCCAAATTTTGAATTTAACTCACTTAAATGAAGTTTATACTGGCTGATCCTTTCTTCTTAGTAAGAGAAACTGTTTACTGAATTTCAGGGAAGATGGTTCCAGGGTACTGTTACTATGATAGAAGCCAAATATGCTGACTTATATATCATGTGCTCATTTATGTACATATACTTGTTTTTAAGATTACTTGTGGTGTTATTATAACCATTTGTCAAAAAGAAGTTGATATTTAATTAATAAGACATTATCATTGCAATAATATAAATAGTTAAATAGATAGGCAAAGGCAGAGACTAGTTGTTTTTACAGACAGTGTTATGATTTGGGTCTGGAATGTCTTCCCAAAACCTCATGTATTTGGTTGTTGTGGAATAACTATGGACTCTATGTTGTGTGATAAGGTGGGACCTGGTCCAAAGAGCTAGATCACTAGGGTTCTATGAGGAAAGCGTGGATCACTGGAACATGACCCAGAAGGGTATATGCTAGCTCTGTTTTTTCTCCTTCATCCTGCTTCCTGTTATCATGTTGTAAACAGCTTTCCTCTGGTAAGGCCTCTGCTATGATGTGCTTCTACCATTGCTAATCCCCAGCAGTGAACGAGACCTTCAGAAACTGTGAGGTAAATAAACGTTTCCTCCCTTAAGTTTCAGATATTGAGTACTGGGTTCCAGCAGTGAGAGAGTAGCTATGATAGGTAGACTGCATTCTGTGGCATTTTTAATGGTCACAAAGACGAAGACCCCCAGATTTTCATGCTTCTCCTGTTCTCAGAAATAACTTTATACATTATCTAACTGGAATCCTACAAACATGTATTAGAATCAAAATTGACAGAAAACCCATAAAGCAACAATTTTGATTAACATATTGCGCCAACCTGAAGAGAAAAGGAAGTATGGGTGGATGATTTTGTATAATTGTGAAGCTTTCTAGGGTAAAACAAAATTTGCTTTGGGTTTTCTCTTGAGAAGAATAGTGCTAACCCTCACCAAGATGTTGACAACACAGAGATCTTATCCCTGTTACTAATCAGGCCTGAGTGCACATCTTATCTCCTTCATTTCTTTAGGTAGGTGGCTTGAGTCAAAGAAATTTGTCCTGTGACTCTCATTTCAGTTCTAACTTGTTAAGTGGATATGTGAACGTAGTGCAATGACAAGAGGACCTCTTCTAGGGTCTATTCCTTTTTTAATGAGTAGAAAATGATCTGAAGGTGAATAGTAAAGCAAGGGCATCAATACACTCCGCAAACAGTACGACTCTAGCTTAGTGCTCTTCCGCAAGAGCTTGGAGCACAATGTCTGTATCAAACATCCAGGTCCAAGATGCCAACCTGGCTTTCCTAATTGGCATCTCCAGTGGTCTTCCCACATTAAACTCATTTGCTTCTGATTTTATTTGAAGCCTACTCCTCTCACAGTTTAAATGCTATATCTCTTTAGAGTACATGCAGTTTGATGGCCTGTTGTCTAATGCCTTGAAAAATTTCCAAAATGTACGCAACTCAACAGGTGGCTCCTCTGCAGTGAGCTCTTGTATTTTTACAACTTTCTGCTCTCAAGCATTTCTTTGTTTCAGAGAAACTAGATTTAAAAAATGGACTTGAGCCCAGAGAGTTTACACATCTTCATAAAAATATCATGTGCTAAGTAATGGGTGTGTGAATGCCAAACACAGTAAGTAATTACATAGCAACCTGCTCTCTAATGACTAAGAGCATTTTTATTCCATTTAAATGGGCTAAAACACCAATTTCTTGGTCTTTCAAGGGTAAGTGAAAGTTCCAACCATGTAACTTTATTGTTATTTAAATCTATCACTTGACATGCATTTTTTTCTTAAAAAAGGAAATGTACACATTTTTTGGTCCCTTTGGTCCCTTTTGGGCCACCTGTCACTTAGCCTCTTTAATAATGGAAAGAATAACTGAAATGTATAATTTTGAAAATAGAAATTTGGCACAGGGGTGTATTAAACATGGAGATTATTGTGTGCTAAGTTGATATAGTGAGATGAAATGTTCTAAATGCCTTTTTTCTTGGATACTAGTCAACTTTGTCTTTTTGGTTTTAGAATTCAATACAAGTAGAAGTATGCTAATGAAGCCCCTTGGTGCCCCCCAAAATGGAATTGTATTGGAGCCATTAAAAGAGAAATTGGTAAGAAATTACTGAGTATGAAGACATTAGAACTATATTCTTTGAATTTGATTGAGAATTATTTTCCTTGGTAGCTATTAATAGTCTCATAATTTGCTCAAATTTTTTTCTTGTGTCCCAACGAGAGGAGCAGATCTCCACCTCCTGTGTGGCTTCTATGTATTTTTGCACTTTCTTCAATTGAGAAAATTGCCCAAGTTAATACTTATCTAGAAATTAAGGAGTGATTTGCACCCATAAGGACATTTAAGTGAAATTTTATAGCTCTTTAAAGATTCTATCTTTAAATATTTAAGTGAAATAATAAACTTTTATCTGTCAGAACTCTGAAAACCAGTGAAAATGGTATGAACAACATGGCCCTTTCTTGTGCCTTGGCCCACTCTTGCTGTCTGACAGGCTCTGTTAAGTTGAGTTCAATTCTACTCTTCACTGCATGTTGAAGATTCTACTTCTTACGAGGTGCTGTATATTTTTACCTCTGAGTATCTCTCCATTCCCTTGCTCTGCAACATTGCTTATCATTCTTTGTATTATGATTTGAACATCTCCAAAATTTACATTGGAAGTTGATGGCCATTGTAACAGTGTTAAGAGGTTGGGCCTTATGGAAGCACTAAGGCTGTGAAGTCTTGAACCTCCCAATTGAAATAATGTTCTTATTTCAGAAGCAAAATATCTAAATGGTAAATATATAGTTGAGAGTGCTCGTGTGACTGTAAGTCACTGGTCTTCTTTTCTTGGGTTTAGCCCTTCTAAGGACTTTCTTCTTAGGCTTGGAAGATACAGCTTTTAAGAATAGATTTTGTCTAAGCTCACATGGTTCCTGGATTCCTAGATCTAGCCCTCTCGTAAATGTCTGGGGTCTTTCCATGTCCTGTCTGTGAACTTCTCCATTTTATTCTTCTTCAGGGGTGGCTTAAAGACAATTGGGATAAACATTCAGATTCACACCAGCAGATTCTTCTCTGAAGCCAAAACCTGGAGGATCTTCTCCCCAAATTTGTTCCTCTTTTAGGTTACCCCCTATTTATGCATAAGTCAAAAGAGAGGCCTCTATCTACTTGCACCAGAACCATCTGGGGGCACTTTTAGAAAAACTCAAGTTTCTGCAGCCTTCCCTCCAAATGTACTAAGGAAGAATTTCAATGGAATATTATGCATCAATAAAGCCCGACAGTGTGGAGGCCTTCGCGGGCAAATGGAAGAAGCTTGAGAACATCATGCTTAGTGAAGTGAGTCAGAAGCAGCAGGTGAAACATCGAAAACAAAGTGAAATAGGTGGGTAGGTTAGGGGAGAAGGGACGGAGGGGAAGGTGGGGGGAGGGACAGAAAGAGAGTGGGAAAGCCCTTGTGTCTTTGGCAGGGTGCGTATGTGCACAAAATGCTCAACTCCATGTACACCTTAAATTTTGCACACACACACACACACACACACACACACACACACACACACACACATATATATATATATATATATATATATATATATATATATATATATATGTATGTATCAATAAAATGGGGGAAAAAGCTAAGGAAGAATTTGAGAGCATGGGCCAGGGATACGAAATAGTTAAATGCTCTTTAGGTGATTCGTAGACACGTTAGAATGTGTGGTCTGCCACAATAAATGGCACCATTAGCCACCCAATTGTTCATGCCAAACCCTGACAGCCAGTCCCCACTTTATGTCTCTCACCCTCCCCATTTTTAATCAATAACCCAATCTACAAATTTGCCTCTTAGACATGTCATGATTGTAAAAGATACAGCCTGAGAAAGTGATGTATAATCTGATTAGGAAGGACACTCGAGCATTAAATTAATTAATTCTTATGTGCAATTCACACCCGCCTCACAAAACTAAAAGATAAATACTCCTTAGGGAATAAGATGCTGAGTGGCAGAGAGAGATGGTAAATCACACTCTATCCCTTATGGGTTTCCAGCTTCCTTGGCCTAGTGTTTGTTTCTGCAAAACATATACTAGAACCTTTGTAAATTGCAGAACAGATACTAGAACCTTTCTTAATTCCTGTTTTGAATTAATAGTCATTGTGTGTTTTACTATAGTCCATTAGAGATCACAGTGTTAAATCATGTGTTCTGATTTCCAGTGATAGAAACTAATTTTCTAGGAGCTTAAAATAGCTCAGAGCACCATCCTTTGGCTACAAAGTATGAGAAAAGAAACTCCGGGCTGATATTTCTTGCAATTATGTGCATATACTTGAATTATTTCCTGATAGAATTCTTTCATAATGACCATTATTTCAGCTAATGCTTCAAAATATATTACTTGATTTCTCTAGTACTTGTTTTGTTACTTCAATTTTCTTTTGTCGTCATGATGTACTTTCTTCTAAATGTCCAATATTTACATATAATTTCTGAAATTCAACTTTTTTTTCTGATTATAACACAATTATAATGAGTGGTGTAGGCTGAAAACTAAAGAAAAGTGTAAAGACAAAAGAAATCTAATTATGGTTGTGCAGCATATGTACCTCTATGGAAACAATCAGGATGAAGGAGGACTCTGAAACTCTGAACATTGTCTTAGTTGACCATTTCTTTTTGGGAACAGAGCAATAATTGTTATAAAACAAATGCTTTGTGCCAAACATGCTGAAAGCTAAGCATTTGGGAAGGACAGATCCTAGACACAGGCGCTACAGACATCCTTGGGGAGAGGTAGAGTATATAATTTTGAATTTAATTCATTTTGTTTTAGCTTTTGATTTATTTTGGCACAAGCTCTCATGTTTGGGGCAAAGAAGGAAGAGTTTAATCACTCAAAATCTTGGGGATTAAGAAGTATTTGCAAGTGTCTGCATGGATTTATTCTCTGAAGGAGGAGGTGAATTTGGCCTTGTAGCCCCAAATGGAAGTCTCTTCCTATATTTTGGGACAAGAAAATGTACAAGAAAGAGGAAAATGCTCAGGGCAGTGAATCATTTATAAAGAATTTCTAAAAGCACACCCTGACATTACATGATGGCTGACTAGAATAATGGAGTAGTCAGGTGGTGACCAAAACCAAAATTACAAGGCAGTGGGAGTATTTTATGATTATTGGGATTATAGACAGGAAATGGAAGAACCAATATATCTTTTTCAATTTGCTGGGCCCACCATCATTTCCTATAGGGAGGGACTGAGTTTATTGAGAGTACATGTATATGGACTCCCAAAGAATTACAGGAATACAAATGCACAGGCAAAATCACTATAAAAACCATATGGAGCAAAAATATAGTAAAGCCCCCACACATGAGCTTTATACATATGGACTACATCCCATGCAGCCAATTTAAAAGGATCATAAAAAAGACACTGCAATCAAAACTGTGGGTCAGAATCACTGAGTAGTTCCTAGACATCAATCCTCATGGGGCAGCCCCAGATGGGACTTCTTTTTGTCCTTTGTTCCTAAATGATAGACTCTTTCTACACCTTGACTCCTTCACTCAAAATGTTATTCTTTGGCACTGTGGAACATGACCCTGGGATATATGAAGATAGACCCCTAATATATTTATAGGTTTATCTAGGATTGCTTTCTGGGGGCAAGAAGGAGGTAAGTGAAACCTATCTGACTATCTAACAAAACCTCTTTCTGGCTGATGTTTTAGTCTGCCAGAAGTTCCATTTAAGCAGTGCTTTGGGGTTTCTGGCCTCATTTACCTGAGTGGTTGTGGCTTGTATCCTATCACATATATTCACATTTCTGTGGTCACATGGCCCCTAATCTGACTGCAAATCAGGGACTCCGACAGAAAAAGAAGTGAAAGGACATTTTGCAAACAAAGAAGCAAAAAATTACCACTGTCTGGGCCTCAACTCACCAAAGGTCCATTTTGGTATTTTCCTACAAAACAACGCTCCATCTTCCCCATCCAATGAAGGCCCAGCTTCACTGCATTATCTGTGGGACTTCCTGCCACATGGGAATGGCCTTTGTTTTGGCTTGTAAAAAGACAAAACAAACAACAAACAAAAATTACTTAGGTTCCCCAAACTTGTATGCAATTATAAAATAAGGTGATCTCAAAGCCAGAAACACAGGCATAAAGGTAAAAAAAAAATGGGGACACATTACTGTCCCTGTTCTGCAGCACTCTGCGATCCCAATGAAGAGACACCAAGATGGCTTCTTGCACTGAGGAAGCCAAATGACAAAAAGCAAAACAAACCAACAAAAAATTCCCACCAAAATTAGTACAGAAAACCCCAAAACCTTGTCTCCAAAAGTAATTTTCAACTAGAAATGTAAGAAAAATTTAAAAGACATGAAAAATACCAAGCTCATATGGGTGGTTAGAAAGGGTATATTTTCTGTAAACTATTTGGAACATTGTCTGTTCCATAATAAGCATTCATTTAAACAAGCCAATAAAATAATTTGTATTCCTTTGGTTATAATATATTAAAGAAACTAATTCAAGTTAGTTCTAGTTTTACAATTTAGGAAATATATGACCTCATAAGCTGTCGAGATAAAACGCAGATTTTCATGCTGGGTTACCTAATGACTCCATGTTCTTCTCATTGATCTGTGGGACGGCTCTTCATGAGAAGGCTGCAGAAGCAGTAGGGACAGCTCACGTTTTTATCCTACAGTGAGAAGAAAAAGACAAAAACCACAGCGTATTTGCCTTAACTTTGAGATAAGCTCTTTTCTTTTGACCTGATTGGGCCAACTTAGATCACATGCTCATCCAGAACCAATAAGAATCCCCAGGAAAAATATCATGTGGTGATTGGCTTAGACTTAGATTGCGTCTCCCACAGCTGAAACTGAAAATGGGCTTCACATTCTGTGAGTCACATGAGTCCTAAGAGGTAGCAGAGTATTTGTGCAAGGCATAAGCTCTGCCTGCTTGGCAGCCATGATACCTTTCATTACCGTGTGTTAAGTATTGTTAAAATGATGAACATTTAAAGATACATAAGATACAAGAAGAAGATGTCCTTTCCATTCTTTCAGTTGAGGAAATGCCAGAGTACTCTAGGGAATGCAGGAGAGGGGCATAATTCGGAGGTGATCAGACAGGTAGGATATAACAGGGGAAGAATAGTGACCATATTAGAGTGGGCTGTGAAGGGGAGATAGATGGGAATTCCAGACAGAGGCAACTGCTTATGGAAAATTCCAGAGATGGACAAACACGGCGAAGACTGAGGAAAAATGACGTGCCTTAGACCTTCACGGGCCTCTTACTGAGCACTTGAAATGGGGCTGAATTGTTTAGAATATATATATATATATATATATATATATATATATATATATATATATATATATATTTAATTCTTTATAAAAATATTTTGCCTATGTGTTTTTCATTTTTTAGAGGGCGGCTCATGCTTTGCTTCTGTTGTCCAGGACTGCCTTTGACAGACTGACGCGACAACTGCAGGAAGGACGTGGTCAGGAGTGGAGCTGGGGCGGTCGGTGCGGGCCAGCTCCTGTGGGTTCTTGGACGCTAGATCGTAGAGTTTAAATGGATTACCATCCTGTCACTGGGGAGTCACCGAGGGCCCAATGTGCATTTTAGAAAGTTCACCAACTGTTTTCGGAAAATAGATGAAAAGGGGTAAAACAACTGGCAAGGACCCCGGAGACAATTGCAGTGCTTTAGGCAAGAAAGGACACGGCTTGAGAAAGTAGCAGTGAAGGCGATGGGTAAACAGACTGAAGAGACGGGAAAGCGGCAGAATCAGCACAATTTTGTGAGTGATTAGGTGCTTGGGCAGACGTGAGGGAGACGCGAGTGGGTCTTGTGGATTTCTCCATTGGGCACTTGGGAGATTGTGTTTATTGCCACAGAAAGTACACAAGAGGGAGGCAGTTAGGGGTAAAAGTCAAGACAAAATGTCATGAAGCGCGACAAAAAATGATTGAGGGTGGGGTTTAGAAACATTGTCCTAGCCGTTCACTCACTGAAATTGCTTCCTTGGAGTAAGGTCAAAGCGGGTTGCAGGAAGAGGAGGGTTATTCTTGCAGTTTGATTTTTTTATTCATTGTTTTGATAGGTTATTCTTCTAAGTTACTTTCTCACGGTATTTTCCTTCCCACAGCTTCTTCAGGAAGTTAGCTTATGCGGCCTTCTGTTGATGAGGAAAGAACCCAACAAGCGCTTAGGAGTTTCTCAGTTGTGTGTCGTTATTAATGAGCAGGTAATGGTAGTTTTTATTTACATTAAGGCCTAATATGTGCCTTTTTCTGTTATCACAGCAACATGTTGGGTCTATCACAAATTTCTTTTCAGTAGCTAGGCTTGAGGTGAAGGATTTGAGATCCTAACAGTTAATGTGTTTTTCTTGCCCTATATTTAACACTATAATATGGTATACTATTTAGTATCTCTTTATATATAATCCACATATAAATATGATTTTATTTTTCTAGGGAAATAGTCAAAGACAGATACTTTTGTCTTTCTTGGTATTTGAACCCACTGGTGGCACTGGGTGGGAGAATCGTCTGACGTAGGCTTATGCCTGACAGTGGAGCTGTCTCATTTGTAAAAGCTTTTTGACTAGTGGCAAAATTTTCCTAAATCGCTTTGATTAGCAGAGATGAAAAGCGTAATTATTTTCTTTCAGTATTTTGTATAGAGCTAAGTCAGTAACCTATGCCCATAGGTAGAGGACTCAGAATTAGGGAGACAGTTTGACTGATGAAGGACTTTTAATATGCCCACCTTTTGATGACATCCAATTCTAGAAAATTATTATATGTATTTATTCTGAAATGAATCTCTTTCCTTCTTCCACATTTGTAACAAAGTTATTATAATAATGCAGAGAGCTTTGGTGGGTTGCAAGTCTATCTTTGTGTATATTTTCCTGACCTGTAAAACAGTGTACCTATTAAGTTTCATTATTTCCATTTATCCCCATATTAATTTTTTCATATTTCAGGTATAAATAATTGGGTTTGGTGAAATCTCTAGTTCCTAACACTGTCTTCATTGATAAATGGAACTTTTTTTGTTGCTTGTTTGTGTCTAATAATATCATATATGTTGGTAAACTTCCCATCCCACAATAAAATTAGACTTTGAAGTTAATATAGTATAAGGCAAGGGCAATATTCTGTCTTCCTCTACCTGGGTTCTTTCCATCAGAAGGAACCTCTATTCTGAAACTAAACTAAAACCATGTAAATTCTTTATTTGGTTATATCTTGTGTCTGTATATGTATGTGTAATGGTTTCATTATATTTGAGTGTCACATCACACACACGCACACACAGTCACACACATGCATGCACACTTAGACATTTACTCTAAACCACCATATTCCATCATAGAACAAAATATAAGATCTAATGGAATGAACTTCTAGGGTAAAATATAAGGTAAAAATCTTTATGACTGTGACTTAGGGTCCTTTTCCCTCCATTTTTATTGGTGTATATATGTGATACACAATGATTACACTGAACTTGAGAATTTTGTACATGCACATATTAGGTCAACACATCCCCTTTTCTTTTCCCATTTCCATCTCTCCCCCTCTTCTTTCCGTTCCCTTCTTTTCTCTCCCTCCCCCTCATTCTCACATCTCCCCCGATCTCCAATATCTAACTCCTGTGACTCTATTTTTTTATTTGTACTCTGAGTTTCTCATATTAGAGAAACTCTGAGATATTTAACGTCCTGAGACTGACTCGTGTTCCTAAGCATAATGGCCTCAAGTTGTATCCATTTATCTACAAATCACTCAAATCTACCTGTCCTTGTGGCTGCCTTTAGTATTATTATTTTTTGTATCCATTGTCTCCGGATGAATGTTGTGGCATCTTCTACAATTTTGCCATTGTTAGTTGTGCTGCTACACATGGTGTACATAGATATCTGTTATGTGTTGCTTTTAACCCTTGGAAAGATACCCAGAATGTGTGTCACTGGACCAAATGGAATATCTACTTTCATTTTAAATTTTGTTTTCTTACATCTTTCATTTGACATAATGTGAAATTTTCTAGTCAGATTTTTGGGTCTTTCTCTTTTCCCTTTCTGTCTCTAATGCTTCTTTTGTTTCATTTTATCTTTGTTATGCTTATTTATCTGTTCATTTGTAGTGGTGCTAGAAATTGAACCCAGGACTGTTTTTAATTTTGAGACAGGCTTTCACTACATTGCTAAGAGGCCCATACTGAACTTGAATTTGAGATCCTCTTGTCTCAACCTCCCTGAGTGCTTTGTCCTGTAATTTCCCCATTTTCTTTAATACCTCTATCTCTGATAGTGTCTGTCATCTAATGTAATGTTTGCTTTTGAGGTGGTTGTCTTTATTTGTACTCAAGGTCCTTGTTAAGATTTGACTCAAAATTTTTTTTTTGCTCATGATAATACCAGGGAGTTCAAAAAAGGAGAGGGGAAGCTCAAATAATTCTCTTCAGCTAATCACTCATCCTCTACACAAAACACCTCCTCAGGCAACGAGTTTATTCCCAGATGCTTACACTTACCTTTCTGATGGGGAGAAGACCTTCCCTATATTATAACCTTCTACTGTGATTGGAAGGGAAGAGGGACAGGACCCAATTGTGAGTCCTTGATCTGTTCGATTTCCTTCAGTTCCCCTCTCTAAGTGGCTGTGGAACTCCCTACCTGTCCCAGTGGTCTGAATCTTGAGGAAGAAACACTGATGCTTGCAAGGTAAGAGAAGGGTGCACAATGTTTCCCCTAATTCTTCTCACTTCAGCCCTGTTCACTCTGGCTTCCACTGTCCCACCCGAACAGTAATTCAAGCAGCCTCCCTCTTCCCAAGGGTTTCTCCCAGTCGTCCCTGTCTAAGTTTGCAAAAATTCCTCTCAATAGTTCCCAAACTCACCATTAATCTCAGGAGAAGAAGTCAGAGACCTGTACTATTTTTCCTTCATGCTGGGAATCACAATCAAGTGATGATTATTGATCCATGTCACCAAAATCGAGACTACAGGCTAAGAGAGATACAGTTTTTAAGAACTCATCACCAGATTTAAAATCCACTTAGGATTTGAATGTAAAAGTCTCTCTCCTTTGCTCTGTCTCTAGAAGCATTTAGACCAGACCCAGGGTACGTTTCTTAGCTTTACACCTGTGGTGTTCTCATAGTCAGGCTTTTCCCTTATGTTCCCCCAATGAAACCTCATGGTAAAGCTGTTGGTGTGGCCTTTGGGACACGTTCAGAGGGGGCAGAGCTCTCTGAAACTCTGCAAGGGAGCAATTAGAACAAGCAGCAGTGTATCCGTTCTGGGGCTTGATGCAGAGCAAATTCATTGTTGGTTTCTTTGACCTTGAAACCTTTGTGCTATTGCTTTGCACAATTAGCAGAATCTAAATGTATATTCAGGTCACATCTGTGCTGAATTGTTTTATTTATGTTGATTGATTGTGGATTATGACACAGCATCTCTACTTATCCAGAGAAAATGAAGTGAGGATTTTTAAGGACAAGCAGTGAACCAGCTGCAGAAAGGTCGAGAAGACAGAAGAGTGTGATATTGCAACTTGACGACATAAACTTCAAGCAGGAATTTTTATTAAATCATAAAGAACATCTGCACCATCTTAAGACTGTGAGAGTTCAGGCTTATTAGACACTGGCTGCATAATGAATTTTGCATTCTATCATCATAAACCTTTCTTTTACCTGCCATGGGTCCTGAGAAGCAGTTAGAATATTCCTTACCTCGTAAGTATTTCAGACATTCTCCTTTGCTTCCTGTAGTGAGTCACAGGAATGTATGAATGACTTCAGAGTGGCTGGGTCTTAATCTGGACTAACTATGAGAATTTCATACAGAAAGTTCAAGTATTTTTTGAGTAATTGTATTTTTCTTTAAACATCTCATGCAATTTTGTGTTAAAAAATGCAGACGCATTTGCTTTAGTAAATCAAACAACGTCATGCATGGCTTAAACCTTGTGCTTTGTGGCTCAGTGAGATCCTCAGCATCTCAGAGAGATGGGGGTTTGCATAGTTTTATAGAATTGTGTGTTTCTCATGTGTGGCCATGTTGAAAACCACTGCAATAACCATAGATATGTCTTTATGGTCATGTGACTTCATGTTCCTCTTGATATAGGATGAGAATCTCTGCTTCAGAAATAGGGATCTGAACTCTGAGGATCAGCTTGTAGTCTCTAAACCTGAAGAGCCCTTGGAGGTATGGAGTTCCAGGGACATCACAGAAAAGTGTGGTGAAGATTTGATGACGTTCTGATCCACGTGAGGCACTGGACTTGACTTTGCTGGCTAGGTCATGGGTAAGTCACAGCAGCTTTGATTATCACAAACCACTTGATCTTAAAATATGGGCCATTTTTGAAATTGCCTTCAAAGGGGTTAGGATAGTGTCTTGGTTTATTGCTCGTCTTGGTATCTAAGAACACCACCAACAAAACTTATTCTCTTCAGTTCCTCATGCAGTTTTGAGGTATCTCTGGCAATAGTCATCACTTGGTAAAAGTAAAGGTCACAGTAAACTCGTCTTCTGGGAATGTACTTTTTCTCATAGAAATTGTTGGTTTCTTTTTATTTTTTTAAACATTTATTTTCTAATCCTTGAAGTTTTTTGAAACAACCATGGTGACAATTAGAAATCTACTCTCTATGACTTGGGATAAATTCAGATTAAAACATAGTGATTTCAGTTTTGTACCAATGATTAGCTTAAGGTAAGCTTGGGGTCCAGTTTTGGCCCCACATTGACAGGACAGATTTTTCTAAAGCCTTATTCTTTAAGATAAGAAACTCTGGAGAGTTTAACTATTGTCTTGTATAGGTGCAATGTTTTGAATTCTAAAGCTGTCTTGCAGGTGTTAAAAGAGATAGAAAGTAACTGAGTCCTTAGTGATGATGTCCTTGAATTACAAAATAAAACCATACTGTAATCCTAGATTTAAAAAAAGAGTAGACTTTATTCTTAGAGCAGTTTTGAATTCATAGCAAACTTGAGAAAAGGATACAGGAAGTTCCTGTGTACCTGCTGCCTCCTCCAGTCAATAACCCCCTCCATCTGGAATGAGACTCCTGTACTTGTGGCTGTCAATGAAGCTACATTCTAACACCATTATTATTTTTAAATTCTGTAGTTTATATTAGAGTTGACTGTTCATGTTGCAGATTCTGTGGATTTTTTACAAAAGTATAATGACATGTACCCACCTTTACAATATCATAAAGACGGATTTCACTGCTATAACATTCCTCTGTGACCTCTTGGTTCATTCCTCTTCACTCCCAACTCCGGACAGTCACTGATATGTCCACTGTCTTTCGAGTTTTTCCTTTTCTAGATTATTACGTGTATGAAATTATATCATCTGTAGACTTCACATTGGTTTCTTTCGTCTCATAACGTGCATGTAAAAAAATTTTTTTTGAGGCAAGGTCTCGCGCAGGCTAGTCTTGAACTCACTATGGAGCCAAAGCTGGCCTGGAACTCATGGCAGTCCTCCTTCCTCAGCCTCCCAGTGAGCTGGGATTACAGGCATTTACCATCACGCCCAGCTTATGTGGTGCTGTGGAATTGAACTTGGGTACTTAGTGCTTGATGTAGCAGTTGTTAAGGCAAGCGCTTTAACCGCTGAGCCATTTCTCTAGCCCCTGCACATTTAAAATTCTTTCATCTCTTTTTTGTGACTTGATAGTTCATTTCTCTCTGGATCCATTTGTGTGTATGTGTGTGTGTGTGTGTGTGTGTGTGTGTGTGTGTGTGTGTGTGTGTATAATAGTAGATGTATATATATTATCACTTGTATATTTATACATATGTGTAAGACACATATATGTTTGTGATTTGATGCTATGATGCTATGTAATAACTTGGAAGCTTAGAAAAACTGGCCAATGTGGTCCCTAAGCTTCTGTATAATTCAGAAGGGATTCAAGTGGTCCGAGGACCCAGACTTGAGGTCCTAGGTGGATACTATTAGCTGTGTGATTCAGGGCAGGGCATTCTTTTTCTGGAACAAACAGTAGATCCTCATCAGGGTGGATACCCAACTCAGCTTACCCAGATGTATTCTGCTTAGATGATACATGTAAGTGTTCACTGGTGACATCCATCCCCTGACAGGTGTTATTGGTTGGGTGGGGAGCATTTTTTAATCCGACTCATCATACCAAGGGAGGGAGTGTGAATGTTACATAGAGAATCTTTGTATCCTCATCTGGTCAAAGTAGTATGTGTGACCATCTTGTGGTCTTGAGGAGAATGGTCACATGATGAAGTACATCTATTGCTGTGGACAGAGATGAGAGAGAAGTCCTTCTACTATAGCTTCACTGATCAGGCGATATGGAGTGTTTATTCCACCTCTGGAACTTCCATGCACTGAAACTAGATCAACCTCATGTGAAAGCTTAGAGTCTTCTTCTACTTGGTCTAGAACAAGAATCCACCATGTAACACCGGACATCTGGGTGAACATCTTTAAGTCACCTGCTGAGCTGAACCAGGGAAAAGGGTGGGGCTGTGGCAAATGAAGTGCCCAAAGCTTTTCCTACCATTTGTTTTTAAATTAGTGCATGTTTGTAATGCATAATAGCATGTTCAATTTGGAGAATTAGTACATTGATGTAATATATCTTGATCATTTTTAACCTCTTTAATCCTTCTTCCTTTCTTCCTCCAACTCCCTGCTTCCCTGCCTCATCTCTAAGAGTCTATGTTCTAGTTTTCTGTCCTCTCTCCTTTATTTTATTAATTAATTTATATCTTATCTTTCTCATGTAAGAGAAGACATCCTCATTAGACTTTCTTTAGTCAGGTTTATTTCATTTAGCATAATGGTAACTAAGACAGTTTGTATGTCTTTGCAGATGAGTTATGTTGCTTGAAGACACCATAGGAATGCATCTTGTTTTTGGAGAATTAAGACTATTTACACTAATGGTTATTATCAAAATCTATGTACCAATTTCTGTCTTTTGTTGTTTTTTGTTTTTTCAGTGTTTGACTTACTTCTGTCTGTTCTTTATTTAACTACTTTGCTGATGAGACATATTCTTTTTCTTGGTTTCATACTCATTTTTCTCATTGTGTTTTAGGTTCCTTCACATGTTTTGGTAGACATGAATTTTAAAAATCTATCTTTATCATGAAAGATCTTAAATTCCTTTTAAATTTTTGAAAAATAATCTTGATATTATAGTTATCCAGGTTAGCAGTGATTTTTTTTTTCCTTACAGCGTGAAAAATTTAATTCCAGCTTCCTTCCTTCCTGGCTTCTGAGCTATCTGTTGAGAAATCTGCCTTTATTCTGGTGGGTTTGCTGTTATAAGTAATTTGGCAATTCTCTCTGTTAGATTTTAATATTTTCTTTATTCCGATTTTTTGTCATTTTGACTATGATGTATTTGGGGAAAGTTCTTTCTTGATCATGTCTATGTGGGGTTCTGAATGCATTTTACTTCTCATTATACATCTTTAATTGAGTTTTTCATTGAGTTATTGAGATTTTGCTTGTAGAATATTTTTCTTGGCTATTTTCCAGACCTCAATCTCTTCATTGATCTTTCATATCCTTCATTCTCTTACTTAAATTGTTTAATTGCCTCTTTGTGTCTTCTTTGAGCTTTTTCAACAATTATTTTAACTCTCAGGTATTTTTATTTATTTCTTAGTTTGGGATTTCATCTATCTTAACATCTGTGATATTATCTTTTGAGGAGTTATGAATTTTAGGGAGTGTCTTGTTTCCTTGTTTTCTCATTTTCTTGTATTTTTGTGGTGATGTTTCTAGAGTGGTTGGGATGGAAAGCTGTCCCTTAGTGTGGAGATCACTTTGGTAAGTGGCTTTCTTGCTGTGATATGAACTTGGCATTGGTGTGACTCAGCATGAAAGCACCACTCTTCTTATTCAAAGTTCTGGGTTCAGTCCCCATCACTGCATTGTAAAGAAAAACCAGCTATGAGTTACATCAACATCAGAAGGAACAACCGTGTACCAAAATTACTTTAAAACTTGTTCTGTGCTCTTTCACTAATCCAAGAAAGTAAAAATATACTAAAAACATAGGATAAGCTAAGAAGAAAGAAAATATTAAGAAAAAAAGAAAGAGAAGAGAGAAAAAGAAAAATAATAATATTTATTATAATAATATTTATATACTATGAAATAGAGGTCCTGGGATTTGAAAAGTCATATGAGGGAAAGAAAAGGACAAAAACATAAGAAAGCAAATATAAGAGAATAGTAAGAGAAGTTACAGAAGGATTGAATCCTCATAATAAACTAGGAAACACAAAGCTAGAACCAAGTAACAATGCTCGGTGGAGGACAACCTAATGAAATTAGGAGGGACACTATAGAAGTGAAAAAGAAGACTATGGGTCCTCAAACTTCCTCTGGTCCAGGCAGTGTCACTCAGATTCCCTCCTACTAAAAAGCCCCAGCTGACTGACCTCTTTGCTGCCCCTTCATTCAAATCACTACTGTTTCTGTACTGCCCATCTGTCCCACAAAGGTTCTTCAAGCCCAGAGCTTGGTCTCCTGTAGGCTAGTGAGTGGGATGTTTCTCCTGATCTTATTAGTTTAGTTTTGTCATGTCCCGGTCATCTTTTTTTCTTGGGTCCACATGAACTATTAAGGTTAATGTCCACTTCCTTCCTGTGGTGTGGTGGTAGTTACCTTCCTGGAATTATAGAATATGTGGAAAATATCAGCCCTTAGTTAGAGGAAGTCACTCAAGATGGCTTCTTGCCTCAATTCTGCCCAAGTTGTCTCCTACCTATTGTACTGAAGAGGTTAGAGGAGGATTCTAGGCTGGCTTCCAAGCTGACCTTATCTAAATCTAGACAGAACAAAACAAGAATTATCACTTCTGACTCTCTGCACTTGGCTGTATTGAAGTCTCCTATTGGCTGTTGCTCAGACAGTGTCTTTGTCCAGTAGCAGAGTCAGTGCTCACAAAAGGGCTCTGAGATTTTCCATTCCACGAGAGATAAAGCGTCCCCTCTTCTGCTGAACCATGATTCATTGAATGACAAAGTGAACTGTTCAGTCAATTTTCTTACTTTTCAAATACCAGTATTTCAGGGTTTTGCCTGATTGCTAACTGTCAAGATGCAATCCTGTGATTTCTTGTGGCATTCTCTCTCCTCATACAGCCGTGGACTTCCTGTTTTGGTTGGCTATTTGAGAGTGACTTGTGAGCACAGGTTGCTTCTAGCCCATCATTGTTCAAATCCAAGAGTTGGGGACTCTGTTTTCTCTTAACAAAATCTTGTCTGCAGAATGGAATCTCAACTTTTTTGTTGAGCTTGCCAAGTAATAAATAGATATTTCTTACTGAGAAAAGTCTTCTCTAGCCATCCAAGGCAGTTTCATTTTTAAAGGGGTTCTGGGTCCTGGGTTGTCAGCCTTCCCCTGCAGCTAGTAGCCCCAGATATGCACTTGTTGTTGTTACTCCTCTCCTCAGTGCCATGGCACTACGGGTTCAGTGGGGGAGGCCTAGTGCACACTGTTTGTCCATGCCGGATTGGGTTGGGGGGAAGCCTGCCATTGGAGTGGGCACTTCAACCATTTAAAGATGGCATTTTCTTAAATGACTTCGGCTGCTGCTAGCTTTGGGTTGTTTTCCAGAGTTCTGAATAAGTTGATTGTGACAGGTGTGGCTCGATTCAACCGCCATCATTCTCACCTCCATTTATTTTGGTATCGCCTTTCGACCATGGATCCAATTTTCATCGCCATTCCTGTCTCCAAAAATCCTTCTCACCTTCCAAAAGCTATTATTTTGGTCTATTTATTTTCGTGTTTTTGCTACTGTACACGATGTCTGCATGTTTGTGTATGTATGCAAGTGTTGAGGACACTAGGGTGATAGCAAATTAGAAGGTCCAGTTGGCAGATGCAAAATTTTAAATTAACTGTAATTGGGTATCCCTGTGCGTTTCTTCTCACATTGAATACCATGTGCTGTGAAGGGCACAGCTCTCTTTTTGGGAAAGTATTTTAGAATGAGGCTTTTGATAGCATTAATAATCAGGAACTGATCTGTCTAATAAAAGGGACAGCCAAATGTTTATGGAAGCTTGTCACTGTCAAGTGCATTGTATTCTGGTTTATAGAAAGTAAGAAATAACCATTATGAGGGAATTAACACAGAAAAGTATAAATCTTGCAAGTAATTAGGCAGTTGTATATTTATCAGCAGAGAATGTATTTTAATTTTTAATCAGGGCTTTTGTTCCAGCTGAAAAAATAATGGCTTGTTTGCAATCTTCCACTGAAGCAGACTTCCCAAAATGGGATTCGGTGCATCAGTGGCCCCTCTGTGTCTCATTTGCTGTGAAGTCTGATGTATCATGTGATCCCACCGTGAGAGGTCCCCAGGAAACACTGTGGTGCTTTCAGATTGGCTGTAATTTTTCCATATATGATTTGCAAGGTAAATAAAATAGGTCTCTTTTAGCGATGCATTTTTCACTATTGGGAAATGAAAGAGAAATATTATTATAAATGTATTGGGATTATTATATGAGAAGCCAGAATGGTTTTTATGGGCCTAGAATGCCAATGAACTCCCCAGTGAAACCTCGTATTTGAAGAATTGCAATACAGATGGTTGTTCCGTTGCTCATAGCAAAAATCTTCCCACTTACCTCCACTCCAGCCATGAAATAAGGAGTACATAATTTAGAAGCAAAGGATAATGGAATTTGAAAAACATAACTCTGTCTTCCTAGCAATCATTTCCTAAAGAAAGATCATTTACTAAAATGAATAGACATGGGGGTGTCCTTGGGGCATTTGACACGCCACCAGAGGGAGCTCAAGAATTTAGTCAGAAAACCCAAATCTAAATTCCCAACCTTCAGTTTCCCAGCTGTGCATATTGAGTAAGTGACTTTGACTGCCCATGCTTTTGTTTGTTTGTTGATAAAATTGGACTCATTCTACCTGACCAATACTTTGGCTTGATTGCAGTGGAGATTTTATAGTACAGTGCAAGAGAAAAAAGCAGATTGATGAGAGGAAAATTAACTAATCAACTTCTGACTTTAACACTGTGACATTTGGCCAGGTAGTTAATCATTAGGGTTTTCGTTTAGTTTTGGGCAAAATGAGATGACAATGAACATCTTATATGGCTCTCGAGAGAATTTCCATAGCCAGGGAAAATTTCTTGAACAATTTAAGAATACAATCAGATTTGTTGAATGGGTAAATATAGTAAGACTTGTATGTTCTTAAAAACTCATGCATGCACATTGGTTTGGAAAACCAGAAGTGTGCTTGTTCCTAAGGAATCTGAAGTGATAGCTGTTCTGTGACTGGGTGTTTAGCCCACGGAAGACCACAGTAAGTGAAAGCCCCAAGGAGGGAAGCAGCAGCCTTGCTAACAGACCCGTGCATCTTTTTATTTTTTTTTTTTTAAGTTGGGAATCAAGTTTAGGTGAGAGGCAGGTCCTCGGCATTTTGTTGTTCTATATCCAATTCTTTCATTTTTCTTTATCTAGATTTCCTGATGTGTAGACACAGATATTAAACATTTTTGTGCAGGCATTTTGTGGAATATAAAGACATGTGCCTTCATGAAACATGATAAGCAAATTTGAGACAAGGTGTCAGTGAGAGAGGCAAGTTTCTATGATCCTGGAGTTGCAGATGTGTGTTAAGAGGAGAGTATCTGGTAGCTACCAGCCGTAAGGCCACCGATGCAAATGTCGTACCACCTGGCCAGTCTGTCCCCAAAGTCCATGCTTCTGTCACTGTCATTAAAGTTTCCATGCAATCTAGTCCGCATCGCTAACAGTTGTGTGGCTCCATGCATCCGTTTCCACCTCTATAAATAGAACCTTGTGATTCTTTCCTGCTAGGTTTATCCCATGGGGTGTGATTGTGTGCACTGGAACCTCTCTGTCTTAATGGAATGATTAATCTGTGTATACTGTCATGGACATGTGAAGTGGAACCTGCCTTTGGATTATACCCCAGGGGACAGGCTGATTTTGTCTAAGTTTCAGATTCATCAGTAAGATTTTTCTTACAGGAGACCCTCTATTATTTGTCACTCAATTGCCCTGTACACAATTGGCCCTTTTATTTTAGGGTGGACAGAGCACATTTCAGTTTGTATTAACGAAGCCTTGCAAACCGGAGCTGAGGAAAGCAGTTTAGGGCAGTGATTGCTACAACAGGCTTCGATGTCAGGCGGACACGCATCCTGGTCTGAGGTATGCCATGCAGTATCTCTGTGTCTGTGTCATGACCTGTTATCTCACTTGGGAAACAACCGTCATGCCTGCCACACAAGGAAATTTTGAAGCAAACAGGTGACAATGGCTGTGACACTCTAAGGATATTAATTAAAACATGGTAATAGATCGATTCAAAATATTTAATTTTTTTCAAGCCATTTGTTCTCTATGAATAATTAAATGAAGTTGTTCACATCAAGGAAAAAGAACTGGAATGTGTCTCTAGGGTTTTTTTTTTAATCTCAGCTCTCATAGCTGTCTGCTTTGCTCTGGGCTATCCTCTGCAAGAGTGCCTTGAGCCTGGAGATCACCAGCAGTGACAAACACGGCAAGCACAGTACATGTCCTGTGATGGTACTTTACGTGCTTTTATTAACTGGTCACGTGTTCACTGGGACAAGAATTGCTCCAAGACAGAGACCAAACATTGTTTCCCTCATGGAAGCGAATGATAACTGAGTAAAACTTACAGATATGGTTTTAGCAATCTTATCCTCCGGGTCTTAGTGGTGTGCATAGAGGAGAGGGTATCAAGAGCAAGTTACCTCAAAGAACTGGAGAGCTGAGGCCAGAGCAGGTAAATCGCGTATTAAAAGATTTGAGGGGGAAGTAAGAAGTGTACAGCAGCATCACCAAGCATCTGGAATGAGTTGAGAGATAAATATTTTAGGCTGCCGGAACTTGTCTCTGTGACAGCAACACAGCTCTACTCAGCTATACACAAGACCAAGCCTGTACAATGGGGAAGTGAGTGGGCCTGGCTGTGTTTCGATTACCTTTTATTTATGATCCCTGTGATTTGCATTTTTTATTTTTTAAAATATAAAAACAAAATACATCATTTCCAACTCACTTGTAGTCCAACAGAGGCAGAGGACAGCTTGCTGGCCCTAATCTAGGACTCTATGCAGAGAGTTGCAAAATGTAGAAAACTGAGCAAGACAGGATATCAAAACTACAGAAAAACAGCCATTAGACAATTCTTAAATTCCTTGGGTATCAGACTGGCATGCCCTGCCTCGCCCAGAAAATGAGGCTGCACTTTACTTGAAGCTACTGGCTAATCCTTAAGCGCAGCCAGAGGCCATCAGGATTTGTAGGTGGACATGAAGGAGAGAGAGGGCTCTTTACAGAGAGATTTTGGTGCCAGCAGGTCCTGACCTACTTTTCCCTATTGTTTAAAAAACATTTTCTCTGAGAGCTACTTGTCTCCCCTCTTGTGCTGGTTTTGACCCATCTCCTTTTGTAAAATATTCTTCTGTCTTCCTAGTGTTCCCCTGAATGAATGCATGGGGCCTTTGCTCAAGTCTCTTTTGCTCTACAAGGTGCTGTGGGGTAAGATGGATGTCTCATTCTGTTTCACACAGGAAAGTTTACTTTCCAAAGTCAACTGAGTTCCTGACAAACAGTCCCACCAAAAGTGAATATTATACTGCAGACTTTCTGACACACACATACCGACTATTCTTAAATGTCCTCCATTGATTAATCTCACCCTGGAAACCTATACTTTTCTCCTGCTTTGCATAAAAACACTTGAAAATGAGAATCACTGAAGACAATGTCAAGTCTGAATAAGTACAAAACATTCCAGGTGCTAGCTAAGTGGCTTTCAACATGTTTTCTAAATTTTTTCTGATACACACTTTCACAATACATTTGATAATATCTTATAAGCATTTATCATTTTTTCAAATGTATGAAAATAAATGTTTTAGGCAGGTTTGGTTTATTTGCACATTCAAATATGCTTGCTTTAAATATATATTTTAAGTATTTCACAATGTTTCTTAATAACATTTATGTACATGGACACATACATTGCATTCTGGAGTATAGGAAGATAAGACCTTTATATATATAATTTATGATTTGAAGAGCTTATCTTTGTGTAAAGGCAGCATTCTGTAGGAGAAAAGCCACTGGATTTAGAGACAAGAAAGAAAGAAAGAAAGAAAGAAAGAAAGAAAGAAAGAAAAAGACATGCAGACATGCTTTGTTGGCTCAGATCTACTCCTAATTAGTTACAAGGAGAAGGAGAGAAAAGTTGCTTAACGTCTTGAAATCACTATTTCTTCCTGCTCAGAAATGGGGATATTAACCCCTGCCCTCATCATATGATTACTGTAAAAATCAACTGAAATAATGAAAAGTGTTTTATAAAAAGTAAAGCACCGTGCCTTGGTCTGCTCGAGGATTCTAGGGATCCATAACTTGGAAACCACCAGCAGAAAACGTCAGCTAACATAGTGAACTTTTGAAAACTGGTATTGACAACTGAAATGTACTTACTGCATTTTTCCGTACAAGTTTAGGAGATTCACTTCAAAGTGCCCTTTACTAAATTCAAAAAGTAGTCTCAAAGTTCAACAAATGGGTTTTCCCTAAGTCCTGAGATAAGAGATTCTTCCCACGTAGCGCACAATTGTAGATCGATTATTAATAGTTTTCATTGTTTCAGAATTTGTTAATGCAACAGAATGTTGGGTCACTTAAGCACGGGGACTGGGATGCTCCCCTTCGATCTTGAGAAAACTGAACGATGTGTTTGCCAGAGTCATGGGGGGAAGAAAATTTCTTCCCAGCTTCTCTAAAAGGTCAGACAACAGGGCAATTTTACTGGAGCAGTCAAGCAGTTAGTTGAACTAATTGCTTCCCTGAAATGACTTTCTCTGACTGAATGTAGTAGGTGTCGGAGTCCACAGGGCTGACCTCACATTACTTGCCTGACCAAGTAACACCCAAAGCCCCAGGCGATATAGTTTCAAACAAAACTACACAAAAGCAATTAGAAAGTAGCTGTAGGATATCTTCTATGTACTGAATTTACCTCTTTTGTTCCAGCATAATTTTTCCTTGGAGGATCCAAAGATTCTCTGGTTTTGAATATGGAATCCCCAAAGAGAAATGAATCATGACATGTATGGAAAAACTTTAGACTTCTTTCTTTATCAAATCAATGAGTGATGTTTCTTTATTGCCTCTGCATATTCATCATGAGAAAATAAATGTGAGATGGGTATGAAGAAAACAAAAGGAGTGAATGATAAGAGGAAAAGAGTGGCTCTTTTTGTTGAAGTGGTTTGGTGACCAAAGATATATAAACAAAAAATATCTGTTGGACATGATTGAGTTGAATTTGGCCCTGGACACATTGCACAAAATACTTTTGGGAAATAGAATTTTCATGGCTCATAATATTTAAAAGAGAATAGGCAGATAAAGCTGGAGGATCACAGGAAAGTACCACCAGGACATGTGAACTCATATCCACACACTCATGTCTTTAATTTCTGATTGTCTGCCAGCTATATTTCTTATATCTCTCTGTTCAGCCCAATTTTGTTCTCTGAATTCCAAACCCATAAATCCAATTACCCAATTTTATATTTCTGCATAAAAATCTCAATGGCACAGCTAAGTCAACAAGTTTAAATTTTATGATCTTTCCGTAAGACCTTTGGAGTCCCTTCTCTCAGTTACTGTCATTGCCATCTGTCAAGGAACAAGCCAGTAAACACAGAATGATTTTGGTAATTTCATGTTTTTTTCATATATCAAGGTTATTTTATTCCTTTATTTTTCATTCATCATGTGTTTACTCAGCCTTTATTGTAAATCACTGTTTTCTAACTGCTTAGGAAATAGTAGCTAAACAAATAAAGCAATAAAAAATACTTCCTTGTTATCACACAGTATAGAGCATGTCTAAGTGGAGGAGTGAGTGATACAATAGAAAGCAAGAAGATACACATTGTGAAAAATATTAAAAAAGAATAAGTTGCGCCAGGTGATGTGAAGCACGGGAAGATGAATTTCGGCGCCATGTAGAGAAGAGGCTGACCAGGTGTGAAGAGCATTCAGGTAGAGGAAACAGCAAGTGCATGTGTCTAATGATAAGACAAAACATAAGGTCTTCAAGGAATGAAAAAAAGAGAAGTTGGCTGACGTACAGTGAGCAGAGAGAAAAGAGAAAGGGAAGGCAGAAGCAATGTCTGAGTCGTGTAGTGTGTCACAGGTCAGTTAAGAAACTTGAGTTGTTCTGATGAGAAGTTGGACATTTTTGTTTGTTTAAATGATTGCTCTGGCCTTACAGGGAAAGCGAATAGGAAGATACACAAATATCTCCTTTTAAGCAGTTATCAAAGTAACTCAGGTAAGAGATGTTGGTAGACTTGAATTCGGGTATTTTTGGTGCAGATGAGGAAAATATACAGGTGCAAGAAGAATTCTGGAGTTAGAGAAAAATATAATTAGGAAAAAGGTTGAATATGGAAAGTGAGAAATCAAAATGATGGCCCTTAGTTTTTTGGTTTGTGTGACTATCTCTAGGTTGGAAAGGGAGCCGGAAGATGTCCCACATTGTTTTCGCTGACGTGGGACAGATAGATGTAGTTGTTAATGGTGACAGTCCAAGGGTCAGGGATGATGTTGCTGTTGGATATATTGAGCGTTGCCTGTGAGACGCTGAGGTAGGATGTTTGCAATAGAGGATTTTCCAAAGTGGTCAAGGATGGAGACCTTATTCGAAACAGGATGAGATCATCTGGAGACGCCTAGAGTATTCAGTCTAGAATGAAGCTCTAGTGACTTCGAAATTCAGAGGTCAAGTTCTAAATATTTTTCATTTCTGCTAGTATTAGCATGCTTATCCAAACTGTCATTGGTCGCTGCATTTGCTTTTTGTTAGCTTGAAGCAATACAAATTTCTTGTCTTACAGTTCTGGACCTTGGAAGTCTGAAATGGATCTTATAGGGCTGAAGCCAAGGTGTTGACAGAACTGGGCCTCTTTGCGTTCGGCTCTCTGTCACTTGGACTTCTGCTGTCATCACATTTCTTCTCCTCTGACAGGCCTGTCTTATTGTTTTATTTTGTTAAAAAAAGACTTTTGCATGAGCTTCCTGCGTGGTTAACGTGTCCTTCCAATTGGATCTGCACACTATGGGTAGTTTGATGTTGTAGTGTTTAAATCACAATGTACTTACGTTTGGGTCACTTCAAGTAGTGACCAAAGCCCTGGCCTCTGACTCCTCTGCCTGATCCTCCTGTCCTCACTTATTACTCTTCCCTTAATCTGTGTGCTCTAATTCTCCTGCCTACTTTTATCAGATTCTTGTTGTAACATACATCACCATTTCTTCAGACCATGATTCCTAGGGATATGCTCACTCATCAGCTTAGAAATTTAGATCCTTTTTCTTTTATCTCACCTAATTTCAATTAATCTTTTGGATTTCAATATAATATTACTTCTACCAGAAAATCTTCTTGAAACTTCTGCATTGCACCAATTTACAAGTGACAAAAAATTTAATAGGGTGGCATATATAGAGGAGCCCTTCTCCCCCTCCCAAAGTTATTCCTTTTACTAGAATGTATTTCCTGTACACAGTAGTTACCTTAAACCTTGAGAACTTGTACATATATTGGTACATATATAATCTCATCCTCATTACTCTCACTTTCCCTTCCCTCTTCCCATCCTCCCAACTCCTCCCTCATTCCCTTTCTCTCTCTGCAAATCAATCTCCCTGTTTCCTACCATTTCTTTTTGTTTTGCTCTTTCACTTAATTGTATTTTGGGTTTCTCACATTAGAGAAATCATGCCATATTTAATCTTTTGGTCATTTTACTAAGCATAATGGCATCAAGAAACATCCATTTTCCTTTTCTTTGCTAATATAATATAAAGTCTAGAGATGGCTGGTGAAAGACTACATTTATTTCTTGTGGACCAAGTTTCTCTGTCTTTTGGTTATATTATCCTTAATATTGGCTGTATTGTTAAAATTGTTCTCTCTTCCACATCACAAGAAGATAGCAATAATTTCAGTCATCACATCTTTTCACCCTGAGGGAAAGATGGATCTCCTAGGAGTCTCAGATAATTTCATTTCTCATTTTGGGAAAAATTCTGCTCATCCGGGACCACAGACTGAAGCCTGTCCCATATGGAGTGAGAGTGCGGACAAGCAGACGTCAGAGGAGGAAGGAGGAGGGATTCTATGCCACCTGGGCTTAAGCAAAGTTCCTGTCCCAAACCAGATGCTTTCCTTGGGGTCCATTTGATCCATTTATATAGCAGGGTTTCTTCACTTGGTCAATGTACTGGGGAGAAAAAAGTCACATTTTTGTTTTTCTCAACATTTAATTAAAAGTTATAATCCTCTTCAATGATATATGTAGTCAATAAAACAGAGTAGCTTTACTAGTTCCTGTGACTTTGCCACCAGTAGAATAACGATGTTGATTATTGTTTAGGTACATTATTTTTTTCAAAATAGCAGTAATTTTCTTTGACCTTGTAATAGAGCTTATATTTAATTTACTGCATATATTAATTTTTCATCCATTTCCTTAATATTTATGTAGCTGTACTCTAAAATAACTGATTTTGTTATTTATAATATACATTTTTAAAACAAACTCAAAACTTCATTTTCTGAGAAGGCCTGTGAAAATGGCCATGGTGTAAATAAGATTAAAAAAGCCAATTTTATCAAATTTAGTATAATTTAAAAATTTCGTGTTAACATTCAGAGCTACTTGACTAGTCTTTATTTAATTTCTGTGTCTCACAGTAAGTTGGTAGATCCGTTATATATTTTGTTGTCTGTCTCTGACTATTATTTAGTGTCTACAGACTCAGTGAAAGTTTGTTAAGTAAATGTTGAATAAGGGTTGGAGGAATTTCTCACCACTTGAAGTACTTGCCTAGCAAGTGGTAAGTACTCGAGTTCATTTCCCCAGAACCTCATAAGCCAGGCATGGTGGCACATGCCTATAATCCTAGCACTTGGAAGACTGTGGCAAGAGGATTGCTGTGAGTTCAAGGGCTGTTGGGCTACACAGCAAGCTCAGAACCAGTCTGGACTACAGGGTGAGACCCTGTCTCAAAGAAAAAAGAAATGTTAAATACACTGAGTACCAAAAAATTCCATGGCAGCAAGTTCTCACATGGGATGACATGTGAGACAAATATTTCTGGAAAAAATGGGCTTTGAGCTAGATCATAAAAATTATGAGTGATATGGCCTCAATGCCTTGTGAGTATAAAACAAAATCCATTTTTTAAATATGCAAGTTGACATGACTTTGTTTCTATATTCTGTTTAGAAGTAATGTTCTCAACATTTTCTGGGAGATCACTGTTGCTTAGTTACTTTCTTGTTGCTGGGACAGAATACCCAACATCCAAGTCATAAGGGAGAAAAGATTTGTTGTAGCGCTCAGTTTCAGAAGGTTGCAATCCAGTTATGGGCAGCCAGCAGTGGTAGAAACATATGTCAGAGGTGGCATCTGGAAAAAGAGTTGCTCATGGCATGGCAGAGAGGAAGCCAAGAGAGGGAGGAAGTGTGGAGCTGCCCTTCTAGGACCTGTCTCTTCCTGGTCGAGTGATTTGCCCCTTCTGGAACAAGCTGTAATGTTCCATCCCCTTCAAACAGGACTTGTGTCTTAAGAACCCATCCATATTTCACAGCATCCAAATACATTAGACTTTTAGGGATCATTCCAGATCTTAACCATACCACCTAAGCAGATATTTCCATGATACTCTTTATTTACAAATATATCTTCCTGGCTACTGCTAGCTGTCCATTTACTGGGTCTTCTTTGTCTGAGGGCTACTATCTGGTTGCTACTCACAGAGTACTGGTGTCAGTAATACCCTTTCAGAAGTCTTCAGATTAATTCAGAGGCTGTATTTGGTTCATCACTTACTCTGGACACCCCTATTTTTCTTGTTATACTTCTCTACGCCCAAATTCTAACAATAAAATTGTTTTATCAAATAATGTTTCACTATTGCATGCTGAGGTGTCCAGTGGGGCTCTGAGTGTTACATTTATTTAATGATGCTTCTTTTTATATTCACACCTGGTGGACATTTTACACAAGTGTACTCAGCCAAGGTTAGTTTCATCAAGAGAGTTTTTTGCTTATAGCTCCCCATAACTAAGGTTATAATTTAGTCGATTTTGAACTCTTAAATTCTTGTGTTGTAAAAATATCCTACTACATAACTATTGGCTTTATGAAGAAGATAAAAATAAATATATCACAGGTCTTGTCAATAAATTCATGAGAACTAAACCAAAAAATTCTACAATTGTCCATATAATCCATAATCCATATATATATCTGTATATCACCTGTGTTATCAATTCATATTTTAAACTTTCATTTGGTTAGCTTATAGATTTGGGATAGAAAACTATAAAGGATATTTTAGAAGCTTCTAAGCTTGTGTAATGTAATGAAAGGATGCACTTGAAAAAAAGTTAATGAGCTTGAAGTGTGCTCATAGTTCCGAGGCACAGGAAATCATGCTCTGCTGGGAAAGGTACAGGTATAGGAAAGGGCTGAGGGCACTGAGAGGTCTTACACTGAATTTTGATTGTTTCTGTAATCATTTATAGTGAATCTTGATTGTTTCTGTAATCATTTATTATGCAGCTCCTCCACCTTCCACTTGGTCAAACAAGGATAAAAACCATGGAATAAGTCTTCAATTCTCACTTTGTATTTATTATCTGTAATAATTGATTATTAGAGATTCTGTTATGGTTAGTGTAGATTGACTGATTGCTTCAGACCTCAAGGAATATAATCTGTCTTTCCCTGCTGCTTTTTTCTCCCTTTGGGCCATCTTCTATTCTAATCACTCTGTTCTAGTAAGAAAGTTGAATGTTTTAATAAAAATAATACAGATTTTATAGTTATAAATGGCTTTGGTATAAATAGTCTCTCAGCTCTGATTTTTAAATAGTGTGGGCATTTTTGTGTCTTATTTCATCTTCAAATTTTTCATTTGAAAATCTTAAAGAACGTTAGTTGAGGTTATGTTTAATTTATGATAGCAGAAACCTTAAATTACGTAGCTCAGATCAGATGAAAGTGTGCTTCTTTTTTAATATGGAAAGGCATTCTGAGATAAGAGATCCAGGGTTGCTATTTGGCTGTACAAAAATATCAAAGATTTGGGTCGGTTTCAACTCAATGTTTGGACACATGTAAAAAAGTATTTTCACCAAAATACAACCAAAGGAGTCTTAAATGGGAATAGAAGAGGATTTGCACCTCTAAAACTTTCAAAGCAGAATAACCAAGGTACTGGAGTAACATGATAGATTAAAATAACAACTTCATTAGTATTTGAGGAGAAAAAGACAGCGTTAGAGTCAAGTATTCAGAGCTCTAAAGGAATACCAAAGCTATCATACCCTGAAAAATTAACCTTTAAAATTGAAGGTAAAATAAAGGTCTTTCATGACAAAGAAAATTTAAAGAAAGTTATCACAACAGAATCAGTACTACAAACCAAAACCAACATCAACAACAACAACAACAACAAAAACTTAAGAATCTGCTGGATAAAGATGGGGGGGTAAACAAAACAAAGAAAGTAGAAGCAGGTACACATTCAGCAGAGATAATATCTGTACCAACAGAAAATCAGAAAAAAATCAACTTTTGAATATTAGGACAATGATAGGATTCAATACTTTCAGAATATTAATAACTCTCAATTTCAAAAGTCTCAACTCTCCAATCAAAAGACATAAATTGACCGATTGTATTAAAAACATATTTCAGCCATATGCTGTCTGCAAGAGACGAACCTTAAATAGACTGAAGTGAGAGAATGAAAAACCTTATTCCCCTCAATTGGGAGAAGAAAAGAAGCAGGAGTAGCTACCCCCTTTGGTGACAAAGTAGACTTTAAAACTGTTCAAAAGAGACAAAGAGGGTCACTCTATCTTCATAAAGGGAACAAGAATGAATATTTACATGCCAAGCACTGACACACCCAACTTTATAAAGTAAAAGCATAAGGAGTAAATAAATGCCCACACAATTGCAGTGGAAGCTTTTAACATTCCACTTTCTCAAGATCAACTGGACAAAAAATCAACAAAAGATAGCAGATGTCAACCACACCATTGAATAAATAGACCTAACCAATATCAACAGAGTGTTTCACCCAATAAAAAAAGAATAAACATTCTCTTTGGCTATCTCATCTAATATTCTCAAAAATAGACCATATTCTAGGCCACAAGACATGCTTAAACAAATATGAAAAATAGAAATATTTCTATGTATACTATCAAATAGTGCTTTATTTAGTGAGATAAAGCTAGAAATCAAAAACACTAAAAACTACAGATTGAACAATACACTACTGAATAAGCCATGGGTCACAGAAGAACTTAGGGAACAAATTAAAAAATTTCTAGAGACAAAAGACAATGGAAACACATCACACCAAATTATTTGGAACACAATAAAGGCAGTGTTGAGAGGGAAATTCATTGCTATAAATGGACATATAAAAAAAAAGCCTGAGCACCCCAGATAAATTACCTAATGATGCAGCTCAAGATACTAGAAAAGGAAGAGCAATTCAGAACTAATAGAAGGAAAATAAATGTTAAATATCAGAGAAGAAATTAGTGAAGTTTAAACTAAAAAGAAGAAAATACAGAAGATCAGTGAAACAAAGCTGGTTCATCAAAAAGATAAACAAGATCAAAACCAGATGAAGACTCAACAGTAAAATCCACAGGGCAAATTCCCTGATGAACATATATGCAAAAATACTCAATAAAATAAATATTAACAGAGGCAACAAATCACAAAAGAGATTATACATCACCACCAGGTAGACTTCATTCCCTGGGATGCAGGGATGGCTCAACATGTGCAAATCAATCAATGTGGTGTATCACATTAACAGAAACAAAGATAAAACTCAAATGGTCATTTACATGGATGTAGAAAAAGTCTTTGGGAAAATTTGATATTTACTCAGGATTAAAAAAAACTCAGAAGAAAATAGAAATAAAAGAATTATACTTCAAACTGATTTAAGCCATCTATTAAAATTTCACAGCCAGCATCATTCTAAATAGGGAAAAGCTGAAAGCATTTACACTAAAATCAGGATGTCCACTGTTCCCTTCCTGTTCACCATAGTACCCGAAACATTGATCAGGGCAATCAGCAAGGGAAATGAAATAAGAGGAATATGAATAGAAAGGGAAGAAATTCAACTATCTCTACTTGCAGATGACATGATCCTGTATAATGAAGACCCCAGAAATGCCACCAGAAATTTCTTTGATGTAATAAATAAATTTAGCAAGGTAGCAAGTTATAAAAATCAATGCTGACCAATAAATAGCACCCTTGTACACCAATAATGAACCCGATGAGAAAGAAATCAAGAAATTAACTCTGTTTACAAAAATTTAAATATTTAGGAATTAAACCTGGACAAAGAAGTGAAGAATCTCTACAGCGAAAACTGTAGAACCCTAAAGAAAAACATTGAAGAGGACTTTAGAATATAGTAAGTTTTGTGGAGGAGTTTGTAAAAGATTGAAAGGTGAGGAATGGCATAATGTCATAGATCTATGCTCAAACACAGCCCTGGTGTGAAAATGTAAAACAACACCAGCAACAACAAAGCAAACAGAAAAGAAAGGAAGAAAGAAAGAAAGAAAGAAAGAAAGAAAGAGACAAAGAAAGAGAATTAAGAAAGAAATAAAAAAGAAAGACTTCGCATGTGCCTGAATAGGCAGAACCAACGTTGTCAAGATGGTTATACTTTCAAAATTGTTTTACAATTCAATGTAATACCGATCAAAATACCAATAGAATTTTTCACAGAACTAGAAAAAACAACACTGAAATTTATATGGAACCAGAAAAGGCTGAGAATTGCTAATGCATTCCTGAGGAAGTAGAACAAAGTGGGAGGCATCACAATTCCAGACTTCAAATCATGCTATATAGCAACAGCAATACCTGTATAGAAAGACATCAGTGTAAGAGCGATGGTGGTTAAGTTGGGAGATAGACTTCTTGGAAAGGGGAAGAGACATGGAAGATGGGAGAGATGGGGAAAGTGACAGGAAAGGGCACGGGGAGGGCCAAGAGTGGTCAGCAGGTGATATGCACGGGCACGAATTCCCCAACTTGTGTGTAATTCACATGTAAATGAATCTGTAGTTTATATATATTCAAATAAAATGTAAAAATTTTAAGAATTTTGATTCCCAGAGGCTATGTAAAAGCTAAGTGATTCTCAACTTGCTGGGGGAGAACCTGCAGGACAGGTTTTTGACAAAAAGAAATCTGACTAGCATTCTCTTCATGTGGACTGATCACGCTCAATTTATAAAAATATTACAGTTTATCAACAAGTGCATTATCATTATTTACGGCGTGCTTCACTTGGCTTTAAGTACAAATCTACTCTATGCACTAAAGATAATATATGTATTGTTTGTCCCATGGCACAAAATGAGAATCTGCATGAAGATTACCAACTTTTATGTTTCAATTTTTTTTAATGTTTCATATGTACTATTGACTTGGTAAATCAATTTACTACACAGGAATAGCTTGTGTTTTCTGAAAAAAGTATTGTAACTTTTAATTGAACAAAATGATGGCATTTTATGATCATCAGTGGGGAATTTGGTTTATTCAAGATAATGATGAGCAACTTTATTAATCACACGCTGTGTATCAGCATCGCCGTTATCACCATCAGCCCCCTTGGCTGTGAGCAGATGATTCATGGTTCCCAAGCCAGAAGTAAAGGTATACACAGAATTTACTATTGAGATAAAATAAAGCATACCATATGCATTATCTGACTTTTTATGGAACACATAATCCTTATTGTAGTGCACAGTAAACAGGCCTAAATTATAAATTACCTCAATTTAAGGTTCATGATTAAAATTAAGTTTCCACAGGCAAATAATACTTCCAGTTTACTTGTATCTTGAATCTGTATCAATAGTGTGTGGGAATCAGGTAATGGATTGTAAATTGGGGTATTTACCACTACTTAAGAGGAGACTGTATCATTGTCTAAGGTCCCTGTGATGAGAATGGTTGGGCATGTGCGGGAAGTGGTGGGAACAAGAGCTGCCCTGGGCTAGTGGTAGAGGGCAGGTTGGGGGAGAAGCCAGGAACACCATATTGAGCAGCTTGCACACTTGTCATGTTAGACCCTGGTGAGAAGGCAAAATGCTTGTGGACCATCTGGTCACCAGAAAGAAGGGACTGGACTGAGTTAGGCACGCAAAACCCATGAGGTGGATTATTAGAACGAACTGGAGACTTGTGCCTATCTCAGAATACACTCAATATTCCCACCTTGTTCAGCAAGCTGCTTTAAGTATCAAATGTTCTAATTTTTTTTTTTTTTACAGTCAGGTAGCAATGTAAAGTCTTATGTGAACTCCCAAAACTTTTCATGATCTTTCATTCCTTCACATCTTTAAGCTTGCTGCTGCTTCAGCTGCAATCACTTTCTTTTTCTTGGGTGTACCCTAAGACTCCCTCCCGAAGTTGTCTCCTTTGGGACACCAGCTACAGCGCTGGAGGATTTCCTTTCCCAGCATTAGTATGTTACATTACCATCTTTAGGTGGGAGCTGCACCTAGGCAGGTGAGGTCATGTGGGCATGTGCGTCTACATGGATCTGGAGGCACCTCATCTGGAGACCTGTATGGGAAAGCACCGGGAATCCAGGACAAAGGCAACCCCAACAACCTCATTATTGTGGCTACAATGCCTGCCCGGGTGGCTTTTGACCAGAAAGCTATTCAATGAGCTTGTGCCAGACCTCTGACATGGCTCCAGTGATATGAGGTAGCTAGATTATTGTTTATTGCTGCAGCAAGAGATCAAAGGAAAATCAACTTTCTTCTCATATTACAAAATAATACTTTAGTTTAGTTTAGCATAAAAACACATTTTGAATAGATCTGAAAAGTTATTCTGACAAATTTCCCATTCCTTTTTCTCAGGTAGGCCCATGCACGATTCATACGAGTCTTCTCACTCGTCTTCATTTGTATGTACTTCTTTTCTCTCCTTCTTAAGACTGTTCTCTTCTATCTTGTCTTCCTCTTTTTTCTCCCTCGTCTTCTCCTTTTCCTTTTACAATTTCTTCACTCGTCCCACCTCTGTTCCTCCTCCTCTTGAAATAACGTATTGTAATATAAATAAATAAATTGTAAAAAGAAGACAAACATTAAAAATCATTAAGGCTGCACTTATATTAAAATATGGGGACTTATGCCAGTTGAAAAGCATTATGAGACAAACTATGACCTTGTGTAGTGGCATATTGTACTCTCAGGATGCTAGGAGGTTGAATAAGGAGGTTCTTAAATTTAAACCCGGCACAGTTGACTGAATGAGACTCTCTGTCCCAAAATAAGAAAAATAAAGGGGGAGGTTGCTAGGGAGAGAGCTCACTGTGAGGGTCCTGGGTTTGATCATCAGTACTGGAAAGGAAAAGGAAAGAAACTTTGATGGATTAATCCCATTTTAATTAATCCTGGTCAACCTCAGAACAAGCAGATTTAATATGATTTTAATTAACTTGGGTGGCCAATGGGACAGAATGGTTAATGTCCCCTCATTTGTCTTATTTATTTTTTTTAATTAGATTGGTATGCCACTAGCAAGTCAAATGTCTCCTTTAATTTTATTCATTTGTATTAAAAAGCATTTCTTTTGTTTCATGTACTTCATTTTATGTTTCATGATTAAAAATTCTCTAACTTTTGTAAGTAATATAACCGTTTCTCTGAGATTCAGTTATTTCCAGATTAAATCAGTTCTCTCTAGTGTTAGAATAGTAGCATCTCCAAAATATCATGTACTTTGTACCTGTTATTTTATAACTGAGCTGATGAAAACCTGCATGGGTAATGAAAGCTACATGTTATGCTTAAAACTTGGCCAGTCCACAGTTCTGTAAAGTGCAGTAAGGTGAAAGCTATACAAGTGACTAGTTCCTTCTTTCATCTGTGATTCAGAGTTTGCCAAGTTCATACTGCCATGATGATAACAATTTTCACTTTAGTAATAGTTATTCATAGTAAACCAACATCACCACATTTGCAAAAAGATCCCAGGTCATTGTGCATTCTGCGGCCCATTCAGTACCTGGAACTGTAGTGAAACTCTAGATTTTCTACGTGTGTCCAGGTATCCATCATTATTTGTTCCAATTCTATAATTTGTGCAATTTTATAATGCCTGGGTTTAGCAAGTATTCAGCAACTTGAACACATACATGGTATCTTTCAGTAAGTAATACTTGTGCTGCTGCTACTATCCGGATGAATTACACAATGTGTCTTGCGTTCCTGTTTCTAGCCTTTCCTTTTACTGCTTGTACTTCTTAACATCACACGAAGCTTAGACCCACTGCTTTACCAAAATTTAATAATTTTCCTACAGAAGGGAAGGAAAATACTGAAAATAGAATCTAGGCTCCACTGATAGTGCATGGACACAGAGCTACAGAATTTAATGTTTAACGGCAATGGAGGGTTTAGTTATTGTTTTGCTGGCTTTTATTTCTGATTTTGTCTGATTGCTTTCTATGTTCTTATTTCTTTCTTAGAATCAGAATGCTTACCCTGTGCAATTGTATGTCTGAAGGGTTTAGCTTTTCCTTGATTTTCACAGAGGTTCACAACTTGTAAGTTTACCTTATGTCTCAGAGGAGTCTTTGGACTTAGACTTTTTAGCGACTCTTAGAGAAGGAATAAATACATTTTGCATAAGGAGGTAGACATGAATTTTTTGGAGACCAGGGGTAAAATGTTGTGGCTTGGATCTGGAATGTCTCCCAAAAGCCTCATGTATTCGGATATAGTGGGGTACCTATGAAAATACATCAGGGATAATGACTGACTGTAAGGAGCAGAACAGTGGGGCTGGACCCAAAAGGGGTGAATTATTGGGACCCCCTACTTGGCTTCCAGTCTGTCATGCTGTGAAGAACTTTGGTCTTACCAGACCTCCACCATGTGCTTCTACCATTGCTGACTGCCACCGAATGGACTGTGTAAGACTTTCTGAAATTGTGAACTAAAACAAATCATTTCTTAAACTATAAATGTAAGGCATATTGTTTCAGCAATGAAAACAAAACAAAGACAGAATCTCAACCTTCCCAGGACAGCTTTAGGATCTGTAAAGCCACCACAACCTATATAGGAAATTGCAATATTTTAGTTAGAGGACAACTGGAGATAAAGAGGGTCATCTCAGTGGAACTTTGTGTAAAGGGCATGTTCAGGTACAGAATCTGAACCCATCAGTGTGATTTGAAATGTTGACCCTGTCACCCCAGGGCCAATGTTGTTGACCCCACATATGGTTAGCTAGCATTACCTTTCAGTTTCTTGACAGGCTTTCTTCACTATATGAAGCTGATTTTTTTCTTCCAAAAATCCCAATGTTATTTCAAATAGGATCTCCATAGTATCATTTCCACACTTTCTCCTTCTTTTGTTAAAACATAGATATAAGCAATTATTATTGGCTTACATTAAGTCTCTTTAAAATAGTGAAAAAATGAATTTTTTTCTCATTTGGATACTCTTTGTACCATTTTATTCATATATTTTCAACTTTTCTCATTTGGATCATTTTATTCATGTATTTTCAACTTTTTGTGTAAACAGACCAGCAATCTAAGTATCTTGGCCTTCTAAGTATCTTTAACATCTAGAAATCTCATGCCTGGTTCCTAATATAATTCTGGCCTATACACATAATTGGTATTTTCAAATTTTATATATATGGATCAAGTATAAGTTAATCTTGTTGCTAAAATTTAGAGGCTTATTTTGGTGCGCACTGCCAGAGACCTTCAGACAACCATAAATTCCTTCATTTATGGCAGAATTAGTATTCGTTTTCATCTGCCTCAATTTTCTTGGATTTAGGAAAGTAGAAAGAGAAGAAAGTATTATTGTTTACTTAATTTTTTTTCCATAATTTTAAGGGATTTTCACATTGAGTAATTTAAAGTTCAACTAGTCCTCTGAGGAATCATAAACTATTAATATCTTCATTTGATGGTTAAGCCAATTGGAGTTTAGAGAGAATACGAAGATTCATTCCAAATTGTATAGAACTAAAGGTATAAAAGCGGGATTGGCTATCCCAGAGCAGTTAGTCTCTAGTAACCAATATCTTCCAAACATCTTTCCCAAAATAACCCTACTACTACATTTGTTAATTCCCCTCCTTTGGAAATGTGGAATAAACATTGTTTAGTGGCTGGAGAAGAGCTTCAAAAACTATAAAGCTACAAGATCCATTATTTGGTTTCTCATGAGGATTTTACTACAATCGGTAAGAAAATGCTCCATCAGACACGAATGCTTCCCCCAGTGAAAACTAGGTTTATCACGTTTCTGTGCTAATTTCATTAAATTGACAAATTATCCTTTAAAAAACCACTTACTGATTTGTGTTTTTTTCTCTAACTACTAAACCTGAGAGTTTTGGTAAAGAGTATCGTCAAAGTGTCCAGTACACCTTCTGCTTTGGGTCAGACTGTTCTCCAAGTTCTCTGTTGCCTTTCATTTCCTGTTGTGCGGTGTTGTGCTGTGCTGTGTGGTGTTCTGTTCTGTTCTACCCTAGCCTACTTTACTTCTTTGTTCACTAGCTCTCATGAATCTTCAATTTTCCAATTTAAAAATTCCTCAATTAGCAATTCTTGGTTTAGGCCAATGTGTTTGTTTTTAGTAATCTTAGCTACTGTATTTATTTCATTACTCACAGGTTCATGCATTTGTTAGTTAGCCAGCCTGAACAGCTCTTTTTACTTTCCATCTTTCAGTTTTTAAACAAAAAAAAAATTAGGAAGCCTCAGGAATAAGTGACAGAGGTAATTGGGCTTCAGTTATTAGGTTGACAAAACAAGCCGTTTTGTGTGTTGGAAACTCTGATATTATGCCACGATAGAAAGGAAGATTTTTGCTGTTGTTTATTTCAGTTTTTTTAAAGGCTTTCTTGTTAAGGAATTCAAAAGAAAATGACTTTAATTATGTAGTTTGTAGATCTACCAGTCCTGAATACGGTGTGAAATTTTAATTGCACAAGAGATGCAGTGCAATTATGGCCTCTTTGGAGGAAAGTGACAGCAGTGTTAGTACCTTTCAGTGCTGAATTGCTTCCGACGAAACATTCGCTGCTGCTGGGGGGCGATATTTACTCTGGGAGAAGCTGTGGTAAAGACTATCACAGCAAACTCTGTCAATTCTTTTAAAGGCCTTCCTAGAAGTTGGACTTGTAAGGTACTCAAGAGTAAGAATAGAAATGTGTCCAACATGTACTAGAAAAGACAGTGTTTGCTATTAAAGAGAACAAGCAGGCTCTTGAATATAAATCAGCTCTCTTCATTTACTTTCTTTCTAGGACTGGCTTCTGAAATGAATTCTCTACCCTGGTAGATGCTTTGTTTTCTTTAAAGATACTGTTTATACGTCGCACTTGGATTAAATCTTCCACTTACATCTCCCTACAAATAACTGCCAATTCTTTCCCCGAGTTAGTCATTCATTTGTTCAATGAACCTTTCTAGGATACCTACCAAAAGAGATTACAAGTACTAATAAGATTCACCTTTATCCTTCAGACGTTCCCTGTTTCCTTGAAGAGGGCGCACATGTTGAGAAAAATAAGTCAAGAGCAAAACGGGTTGAAGATTCTTTTAAAAGCATCTTTATGAAGGATAGTGAGTTCATAAATAAATGTAAGAACTGTCCATCTCCCATAAGAATTAGAAAGGTATCATATAAAAGTTGGCTGATGTATTATGATTTTTTTTTTGTTACTTCTAATTTGGTATTGAGATCTGCTATGGTTTGGACCTGGAGTGACTCCCAAAAGCCTCATGTATTTGCAGCCATATCCTCTTGGGAAGTGGGACCCCACTGGAAGGGGCAGATGCTTGAAGTTTGATCTAGAGGGATTGTGTCAATTTGTTGAGATTAGGTGGGGGCTCCCAGGGCAGAGCTTTCAGGTGTATGTTACTGATTATGGGTCAGAAAGTGAGGGAGGTGCACCCATTCTGGATGTGTGTGTGGGGTCCAACTGGCAGCTTGAACAAGTAAAGGAAGGAAGAAGAAACACTGTTACAGTTTCTTCCTGGGAAAGCTCTGGCCTGGTCTGAGACTGCAGATCTCACGTGGCTCCCATTTCACTGGACTCCTGTCTGCAATGGAATGAGCACACCCCAGCCTCTACCATGTGCTTCCAACCTTGCTGCCCATGAACTTACTGTGTGAGACCTTTGATAGTGTGAGCTAAATATATCTTTCCTCCCTTAAGTTGTGAATGGTGGGTATTTTGCCCCAGCAATGAGTAAATAACTAAGGAAGATATTGGTACTGAGATTGGGGTTATTGCCATGACTGTCCCCGACCGTGTGGTTTGCAAGTCTTTGGAAATGTTTTGGAGAAGAGTTTGGAAAGTTTTGAAGACACTGGCTACAAAAGTCTTAGAATCCTTTGGCTGGAGATCTGGATGGGAGATTCTGGTCAGAGCTCAGGAGATCACATTGCTGATTGAAGTGTGGACTGGAAGTGCCAGGTTCAAGAAATTTCCAATGGTGGGCTGGAGGAATGGCTCAGCGTTTAAAGCACAAGTGCTAAGTACCCAAGTTCGATTCCCCAGTGCCACATATTCTGGGGGTGGTGGCACAATCCTATAATCCCAGAACTTGGGAGGTTGAGGCAGGAGGATTGCTGAGAATCCAAGGCCAGCCAGGGTCCCGTAGTAAGTTCAGGACCAGCCTGGGCTACAAAGTGAGACCCTGTCTCAAAAAAATTTTTTTTCCAATGGGAAGGAGAACTTTATTGGAATTGGTCTAGAAAGTATGAAAGCTATTCTCTGGCAAAAAAAAAAGTGTTGATATTTTTCCCTTGTTTAGAGACTTTGCCTGGAGCTGAAATTAAGGGTAGTGGACTACATAATCTGGTGAAGGAAATCTCAAAGCATCCCTGTGTTCAGGCTGTCGCATGGATACTGGCTGCAGCTTTTAGCCAACACTATGGCAAAAACCAGGAAGCAATAGTAGACATTTATTTGCTGGAGTTCATCTCGCTAAAATTCAGCTATCCAGAGACTTGGAAGCTGCTGCAGTCACAGGCTAGTAGGGCCAGACTGTTGCTACAGCCAGTGGCAGGCTTTGGCATCATCCATGCGGTGCTGGTTTCACAGGGATGCCAAACGGAAGAGTTGTAGTGTCCTCGAAGCTTACACCCAGATTTCAGAGGAAGGCCTTGAAGGCCAGGCAGTGTGCCCCTGGGAGGGAAATGCATGAAGTTGTGAAGGAGAAGCCTAAGGTGTTGGAGTTGCCAAAGACAGGGATTATTCCCCGAAGAAAGCCGCAGGCTGTGAGTGAAGGCTGCCCAAAGGAGAGAAGATGGAGGCTGCACTGGAGAAGCTGCTGTGACAGGGCCATTCAAGCCCTTTGCAACTCACATCTTGCTACAGTTTACCCCAGGTGCTGGGCATGGAGCTACAGGATTTAACCCTCTCCCTGTTGGGTTTAGAATTTGCTTTGGTCCAATTGCTTTATTTCCTCCTATTCTTCCTTTATGGAATGGGAATTGTTACCATGTGCCATTGTATATTGGAAATGTTTAACTTCTTTGATTTTCACAGCAGCTTACACTGAAGAGTTTGCTATGAGTCTCAGAGGAGACTTTGGACTTGGACTTTTTAGCAGTTCTGAAACTGTTAAGACTGACAACTTTTAGAGAAGGACTAAATGTATTTTAAGAAGCGAGACATGAGTCTTTTGGAGGCCATGGGCAGAATGACATGGTTTCGATCTGGAACATCCAAAAACCTTATGTATTTGGTTGTAGTGGGATAATGATGGAACCATGTGCTGTTGAAAGGTAGGGTCTGGCTGGAAGGTGCAGATGCTTGGGGTTTTGATCTGGAAGGATTGTGTCAACTTGTTGAGATTGGAGCCCACAGGGCAGAGCTTTCAGGTGTGTGTTGCTGGCTTGTGGGTCAGGAAGTGAGGGAGAGGCAACCACTTTGGGTGTTGGGGTCCTAACTGGCAGCTTGAAATTATTAGAGGAAAGAAGAAGAGACATTGTTACAGATTCTTCCTGGGGAAGCTCTAGCCTTGCCTGAGTCTCCAAGTAACAGCCAGCTCCTCTCACTTCGTTCTTTCCTTGATTCTGTCTCCAACGCTGTAATCAGCTTTTCAGATTCTGCCATCTGCTTCAACCATCTCCAGATGCCTAGGAATGTGTGAGTCCTTCTGAAACCGTGAGATAAAACAAATTTTTCCTCCCTTTAAGAGTTGTGGACATCAGATATTTTGTCTTAGCAAGGAGAAAGGTAACTAAGACAAGATCTTTTTAGAAGAAGGGCTGTGAACTCTGATTCTGCTTTAACAGAGGTCTGGGTATGTGGCTATGATGTTTGGAATGTGCCTATTAGTTAGGGCTCTTGGAGAAATGGAACTAACATAAATTATTACGTATTGGAATGTATCATGGCTTACAGAGTCTGAAGAGAGAGCCCGGCATGGCTGCCCACATGTAAGACAGCTGCAGGGTCCAGTGGCTGCTCAGACATGAGATAGAAGACCACTGTAGGACAGCAGGTACAAGTCTGTGCCATGGATCCATATGGAAAGGAGATGGTGGAGACATGCAGACTGGAACAAATATTGAAGTTATATTGAGAAATGAGATTTGGCCACTTTAGCTAAAGTCCCCTTCCCCCCCTTTGGTCCTTATAGCATCCATACAAACTGGCCAGATTGTTCTTGGAGCTGGCTCTTTAGTCAGCCACAGAACAGGCTAGACATATTTGAAATGACTTCCTCCCAAGCAGCTTTTGGTAGTAAACATATGGCCTATGGTCAGGAAAAAGTGTTTTAGTAGGAGTAAATATAGGAATTGATGAATAAATATTATAGCTCTCACTCATGGGTGAGTTAACTCAAAGCAGTGTTTACCACACTGATGGGGAGCTTCCCAGGTGGGTAAGCTCCAATTATCCACAGTAAATAGATATTTCTAGATGCACAGTTATTAGCTGACTTCCTTATCCTGTCTCACTTCCTCCACACCTCTGTATTTCAAAGAATCTATTTGTATATTTTTAAGGAAAAAATTTTGAAAGTAAAGTCAAGACTCTCTTATAATGTAAAATGAATACTTATCAAATTTTTTATTTTACCAAATAACAAGGGAACTGGCAAGATATCAAAACTGAATCAAAGGTAGGATTGTTAGGCAAAATATAACACTTACAGTTAAATTTGAATTTCAGGTAAACAACTTGCAAGTTTTTAGTATGATTATATCCCCAAAATTGTATAGGAACATACTTATGCTAAAAAGATTGATTATATTTGAAATTCAAATATAACTGGATACCTTGTATGTTTATTTGTTAACAATGACACCCTTAGTCAAAGGAGTATTCAAACTGAGGCACAGAAATACCAGACAAAGAATATTGTGAAATAAATTTACAAATAGAAAATGGCAGAACTAGTCATTATTTACAGGACAATATATTATTGCATTCTACTGGATACAGTTTTACATGTATATGGACAAGAATAATTTGCATTGCTAAAAGTTTTCACAACTTTCAGAATTGTAAGATGGATCAAAGACAATGACAGGTAGAGATAGATAAGAAATCATGTTTTCTTAATTGCAAAATCCTTTACAATTTTTAATAATATCACAATTCTTGGACGAGAGTCTAATTTTGAGAGAGTAAAGACTCAAAGTGTTTTATGTAGAGGTGGAGTTGTCACTTCAGAAAAGGTCAAGAATAACGTCATGGAAAGGAAATGTCTGCAGTATGTGGTGGGTTGTGGTGAAGCCTAAGTGGGATAGCTGGTAAGGGGTCCAGACCTAAATATAGAGTCAGATCCTCCTGCCTTATCTCGCAAGAGCTGGGCTTACAGGTATGCCCCACCATGCTGGGCTTGTGTGGTGCTGAAGAATCAAACCCAGGGCCTTGTGCCTGCTAGGGAAGCACTTTAACAACCAATCTATGCCCCCAATCCTGACTAATATGTTTTTCATGAATAATTTGAGTGATAAACCATAAAATAAAGACAAGAAAATATGAGTTTTACAATTTAGAATTATGCTAACCTCTGGGTGTAGGTGGGAAACATGCAGAAGGCAGGGTAGGACAAGAAAGGGTTTACTGGTAATTTTCTAATTCTGGTTTCGCTGGGTTTTGTGGACTCATTACTCTAAATATAAATAAATATATGCAAGAAAATAAGCTAAAAGGCACATGCATGAAGCCACACTAGATTATAACCTATTAATTGTAATTAAACTAGTTCTGCACGTTTGTGGTTTCTTGCAAAAAGCAAGAAACAGGATCTTGGAGGTAGCTTACTTTGTCAGCTGCAGCTGGGAAAAAAGGGAAGTCTCACAAAGTAAGCGTAGGGAGTGAGGACAAGAATAAATATTCCCATTTGGTTGCACCTAAGCGGAGCAGAGTTGTCCTTCCTCCGGCTTACACACTGGCTCGTTATAACATGGTAATGTCTTGTCAGAGTCCAAGGTCAAGGTTGAGAGGAAAACTAAAATGTCATGACTATGTTTGTGTAAACCAGGTGGAAGTGATCTGAAAGACTAAAGAGGAGGTTTTACCATCAGCTTAATCATGGATCTTGTTGTTAATGCGGATGCTCTCTCTTTTTCTTTTTCTGTAAAGGTTATTCTGTCAGTGAATAAAGAATAGAGAGTGACCTACCAGTGACAAGGCTCTGAGGTGGTTCCGCATGACCTCATTAGACAGAACCAGAGATTCAATAAAAGGGAGTAAGAAAAATATTTGGGAGCTCTTCCAAGAAGATGCTTCTCTCAGCTTTACTGGGGGATTTTACATGGAACCATGTCCTACGACTCAATTGTATAAAAGTATTACAACTTATCATTAAACAGCATCACTTCATGTATTTTGGGTGAGTCTGAAAGACTCAGACATGCCTGCAATTGGTGGGACATCAGAAAAGGCATGGGCAAACTTCACATGGTTCCCACCCCCAAAAGTTGCAGTGTTAAACAGAATCTCCCCTTAGTACCACGAACACAAGATATCTTCATAACAGTTTATTAGGAGAGCTGGAAGTTGGTGCATATGGCTCAAGTAGATTGCGAGGAGGGAGAAATGGGTAACAGATCTTAATGAGAATTTGGGTCAAGGAGTAGTGAGTTCTCGCACTCTGTAAAACCAGGTAACTAATAAAGTTCTTTTTTTTTTTTTTGGTTTCTTTTTGGCACCTCTCATGCTGTTAGTGACTGTCTTTCCTTGGGCTACAAAGCTTGTCGAAGAAAAGATTTTTGCCCTGCTTGTGTCAAATATGTCTGCATGTGTCCTTCCTCTGTTTTGCTCTGGCACTAAGATGATCTCACCATTTTAATGAGACCTGAGCTTGCTAGGTCTCAGTCTGAAAACAGAGGAAGCAAATGTTAGCATGTTGGTCCTGGAAGGTGAGGGGAATGACTATAACAAGTCAATTACTGACATGTTCCCAAGCATGGCTGCCCGTAGAAACTGACTTAACACACCGGTGAGAACCTAGATCAATTTGAAAGCTCTTCCTAGAGCATTTTATGAAGTAGTTGATCGAGGTATTTAATGCAGCAGATGGGCTCTTGCAGTGTGGCAAGTGGCATCTGGTGACAAAAGTCTGCTTTCTCTGACTCCTAGTCATTTAAATTTTAAATTGGGACAGAGGAGGATGCCCAAGTCTGCCGGATTCCTGAGAATGCTGCTGATTCTCCTCCATCGAACAGATGTTTACCTTGGTGAGGTTACAGCATGGTCAGCAGTTACGCGAGATTAGCAACACTTAGTTTTAGGGCAGCCATTATGGGCACTGAAGTGGTTTTCAAATGGATACTAACATTTAGTCACTGAATAAAGAAACGTTTAAGTAGCTCAGAAAAATATGTCCCATAGCTTTGCTTAGATACCCATGACGAAAATGCCCAGGAATAATTTAAAGCCATTCCTAAAGATGTATCGTGTATCTACCAAGGATGGAGTTGGCGAAGAAGCCTGAGAGGAGGGCCTGTGCTCATTCAGATACGTTTTGAAGAGGAAGAATAAAATCAACTGTCAAAGGAAATATCTCACGAACCATTTGCAGCGATCGTGGCAGTGTGCCCCTTGTGGCCAGCTGGAGGGAAGTCACACTTCATTTCTGCCAACCTCTTACATTTCCCAAGTAGGAAACTGGGCTTGGCAGAAAACTGTGCGGTAGATGATTGCTCAATAGACAAGGTGGCTTGCCCAGCCTGTGGACCCCAAGTACAGAATCAAAAGATACTGTAACTGACCAACTTCTAGCTATGCGTTGTTTTCATAAGCCATAGCACTTATAAGAAAGGGCATCGATCATTATTTGTTTCAGGCAATCAGATGACTTTTTAAGAAGTTGTTTGGGCAAGCAAAAGCATTTGACAGATTTCAGCTATCAAGCCTGCCATGATATCACATTTATAGACATTAGCCGTGGCAGGGCTGGAGGAGGTCCAAATGTAGCCAGTGTCTGGGAAGTAGGTCATTTAGAAGTAGCAACTCTTCTTGCATCAATCTATTTTGTTTGATTTAGAGTATTTTTGCACTCTAGTTCCATTTAGTGAGCATAAAGGGAACTCTGAATGTTTGTACATCGACTGATAGAATTTTCCTCCGCAGGGTCTACCTTGCCTATTGCAAGTGTTTTCTTCAACACATTGGTTGCTTGGCTGTGACTGACCCTTGGCTCATTTAGGGGATTATTGCCAAAAGGAGGTTAGAGACATCCAGGTAAATCTTAGCTCCAATGGACACTGAGGCAGGAAGTGAGGGTTATCTAGCCGGCTGTGTTGTGTGCTAGGTATCAGTAACTCCTGCAGGAGCGACATTACAGGCAGATTTGTGTATGCTTTCCTTAAATGATATTTCTCTAGGGAAAAGGGAAGGAGGGAAGTCTCTCATTTTTAGCTTTTGTACTTGTGTCTTATTTGATTTTTTTCCCCCAAGGGTGTGCATGTGTTTAAAAGTAAACTGTCCAAAGGCTATGAAAGATTTCTGTGTTCTAGTTCACATATTCTTTGTAGAACAAGAGGCTGGTATATGTTGTCTGTTTCTTGTTTATTTTTCCATTCCTCCATCAAATATACTTAAAAAAACAAAAACATTTTGTCTAAAGTCTGCATTTCAAATATTTAACTTTTGAGCTACCTACAATCTACAAGATTTTAACTGCCATACAGAGCAGTTTTTCAATTTGTATCTGACAAGATATTACAAATTTATCACTGCACTTTTCATTTGAAAATAAATCTGTTAAGCCAATTAATTAGAGTTGTGAAATACTGGGAAAATTCTTGTTTTGTTAAGCTTTCCTGTTCTTTTTTTTGCACCCTCCAATTTGTGCAAAATATCTTTCAGTTGGATAAATAGCCAAAAGTCAATCAGATTTGAATGCTGCCCTTTAGAAGTATACCTCTAATAAGTGGAAAATTCAAAGTTGAATAATTGCTGCTTGGAGGTAAAGAACAAAGATTTGTAGCCTGCACAGGGCTGAGTCATAGTGCTAAGAGCCAAGATAAAATTTTGTTTTGCCCGAAATGGTCACGATTTCCACGTGCTTCATCTTCTGTAAAGATTAGATGAGTAAGACTCAAATTTGAAGTGGACTAGAAATAGTACTGGGCTAGTTAGCCAAATATTTGGATCAGGCTCAGCTCATCTCTTGGGTCCATTGTACTGGGTGGGTTGAGAGTAGTACTTAGACTTCAGGGTCCTCTCCACCCGTGACTTGCCTCATTCCAAGCTCAGGAGTGGGCACTGAGATACAGTAATACAGTCTAAGGATCATTATTGGATGGTAGAGCTTATTTGTCGTGTGGTGAACAGAAAGGTTAATATTCTGAGCCCTTGGGTTGAAATGTTCTTTTCCAGAACATTTTTGAAATTCGTAGCTTCTTCTTCTCCCTTGCTATTGGTGGTTAGTAAATGGTTTCAGGGTGTCTTTTGGTTTAGGAAGAAGGACTTAGGAAACCAAACAGACTTGTGGCTTTTCCCAAGGAAAGGGTGCCTGAAGATTGTCTTGTATGTATAGATTCAAATCTTTAGGTGAATTATTTTTATCCTTCATCCTTTACACTGGACTTTTTTCAGTTTCTTTTCAACTTTAGGATGCTAAGATCTGAATCAGGGGTTTTGAACATTTGGTTGGTCTTTCAGAGAAAGAGTAAACAAAGCCAATGGGGTGGTTTTTCATTTCATTTCTGCTCTCATTTATTTGAGACCAAAGACTTCTTTATAGTCCATGATATTGCCTAACCAAGCAGGAAAGTCTAATATTGTTTGAAAAAAAATCTCATTTAAGTAAATGAAGTAATTTTGCCTGGATTATTGCCTTTTTGTTTCCCTTGGAAACTTGAGAGCTGTGGTTGAGGTAGTTGAGCCTCTGTGTGTTCCAATATTAAACTGTTTTGGGGTTTGTTTCATTTATTTGACCCCAAAATAAATGAGATTGACTTAACTTTGACTTATGTGTTGTATTTTTTCTTTTACTTATTTTATAAATATATTTAGCCTATAATTTGTCCTAAGCAGGAGCACCAGGGCATTATTTATAGGAAAATACAAGTGTCTTTTTATTTTGTAAGTTTCTTTCTTAATATTGATTCAAACTTTAGAGGTAGGCTGCATCATAAGATAGTCACTAGATATTAGAGAAATGCAAATAAAAACATCACTAAGATTTTGTCTTACTCCAGCGAGAATGGTGCGTATTAAGAACTCAAACAACAGTCAATGCTGATGAAGTAGAGGGGAAAAAGAAGCTCTTATGCCCAACTGTGGAAAATGTAAGCTGGTACAACTACTGTGGAGAGCAGTATGTATATTCCACAAAAGGCTACAATTAAATATTTCATTTAATACAATGATACCTCCTCTGGGTATCTTTACAAAAGAATTAAAAGCAACATATAACAGAGATACTTGTATACCCATATTTATAACAGCAGAACTAACCGTAGCTAAACTGTGGAAGTCACTGAAATACCCATCAACAGAACAATGGACAGAAAAACTGTGGACGATGCGCAAAGTGGGGTACGACTCTTCTATAAAGACAGAAAGTTGAGGCTTTTGTTTATAAATGGAGGCAACTTGAGGCCATCATGCTTAGTGATGTGAGTCAACTGCAGAAGGTTAAATAGCACATGGTTTCTCTCATATGAGGAACCTAGAATACAAGCATTTTATATAAAACGGGGTGAGAGTGGGGGTCAAGGGGGATAAGGGAAGATGTAGGAGGGCCAAAAGGGAAGGGATTGTAATATTGATGTGATATATATGTGCAAAAATACTCAGGCTCAGTGTAATCATTGTGTATGACACACACACACACAGACACGCACACACAGACACAGATGAATATGAGAAATTAATATATATATATATATATGGCAGAAAAGGGTGGCTACTAGCTAACCAGCCAATGAAATATACAAATATTTGTTGAATGTCCTTCATTTAATGCGATCTCCTGCACTGCACTGAACCCTACGCCTTTTAAGTTGAGGTCCATCTACATTTATTTAAAAGTATGAATACATAGCTCTGCTAGAATTTCTAAAGAGATGCATGATTTAAAAAATATACAAATTACTTTAAGATCCAAGTTTTTAAGATCACAGGCTTTTTTTCTTTTTTGCTGGTATTTGCTGGTATGAAAAGGAAGGCGCTAGAACGGGAAGGCAGAAGCTGGGCCTGGGTGGGAGCTGTTCCCACCTGGCATTACCGAGTTGGGAGTTCAGGGTGAGGGGTGGGCCCTGAGAGAGAGAGACACATTGTAACTGGCTTTTCAGAAGGAATTCACACCCCTGCAAACCCTTACCCCCAGATTAAGACTCTCTGGTCTGCCAGGTAAGTCGAGACAAGAATTAATTATATTCATGGGGTGATGAAGCGCATTCCAAGCAGATATCTCATTAGCATGCACCATCAAGAAGAGGGGCCTGTGTGAATGCTCAGCGTGTCTGTGGCTTCGAGCTGGACCTTGAGGCGTGAGAGCAATTCCACAGAAGCAGAACAAGACTTGAAAATGCTGAGTTTAGAAATTCTGGGGATGGAAAGGGGAGGGAGAAGCAGTTTTTTTTTTTTCCTGCTTTCTCTCTTGTCACAAGGAGGGATCCAAATAGGGAAATATGTAGTAGAGAAGGCAGGTGCTAATATATTAAAACAGGACTGCAGACAAAGAGCAACGCAAGTCAATTTATCTGAGCTGGCTGACAACAGCTTTCGCAAGTGATGTAGCTCTACCATAAATCCACCCTCCTTCTATTCCCACTTAGACCTACTGTGAACAGCATGTACAGTTTGGCTAGACATTAGCAAGGAGATGGCATCCTATGATCTAATTCGGTTAATCCACATAAAATTTCAAAAGAAGCCCATTTATTAAAACCTCTCGATAAAAACCAAAACAGAACAGAATCACAGCTTGTCATGAGAAAAGTCCTTAGGATTGTTAGAATATCCCGAGAGAGCTAGCAATGGTCACGTAGGCCGAGGATTCATTCAAAATGATTTCAGGCATCTCTATATTATTAGCCAGCATTCGCCTAAGTGCAGCGTGTTTTCGTTGTAAGTTTTATTCAAGAAACTATTTGCTGAATATTGCATGAGTTTTCTATGACTGTATAACAAGTTACCACAAATTTGGTGGTTCACAGCAACAGAAATATATTCGCTCACAGTTCTGGAAGCTGGAAATCTGAAATTAAGGTGTCGGCAGAGATGCGTTCCCTCTGGAAGCTGTCGGGAAACATCTGTTCGTTGTCTTTTCCAGTTTCTGGTGGCTGCAGGTTTTGAATATATCTCAGCTCCAAGCCTTTTGTTGAGTGTGTATTTCTGTCTGAATCCTTTAAAACTCCTCTCTCTCTCCTAAAAGGACACTTGTCACCATGTCTCAATTTTTATTGATTTTTGTCTTACATTATCATTATCATCATTCCTTTTGCTCACTTGATTTTCTTTCCTTTTCCATTTTTTTGGCTCCCCGAAGTGAACAGACTATTGATTTTAGATCTCTCCTTTTCTAACACAGTGTTCAATGCTATAAGTCTCCTTCTCAGTACTGTTTTCACTGCACCCTTAAGTTTCAATCTGGTGTGCATTAATTTTCAGTTAGTTTGAAATATTTAAAAATTTTTCAAGGTTTTTTCTTTGATGTGTGCCTTCCTTAGAGATTTGGTGTTTAGTCTTCAAATGGGAGTCTTTCAGTTATCATCTTTCTGTTCCTCAGTTGCGTTTTGATTTCAAAGCACATTGTTTGCGATTTTTGTTCTTTTAAACTTCTTAAGTAATGTATTACTGTCCAGAAAATGGTTTCTCTTGATAGATGTTCCGTGTGCACTTGGGAAGCAAGTGTGTTCTGTTTGTCTAAGATAGACCAAAGATGCCAATTAGGTCCAATCTATTGATTGCGTTGGTAAAGTCAGCTTTAGCTTTTTGGGGTTTTTTGGTGGTTGCCTCAGTTTCTAACAATACCAGTGGATTTGTCTATTACTCTTTTCATTTGTACCAGATTTTCTCCTCTTCTACTTTGGTGTTCTGTTCTTTTTTAGTTACGTGGACATCAAGAACTGCTGTGTCCTTATCTTTCCTTAATGTACCTCTCTATCCTTGATAAACATACTTGCTTACTAGCTGGTTTTATCTGAAACTAATAGAGCTACTACAGCAAGAGGAATATTAGCATTGTTTACTTCCCTTCATTCCTTTCCCTACAATAAATCAGTGTGCTTAAAGTGGGTTTCTGATAGCCACATATATTGGTCATGTGTGTGCGTGTTTAATCCACCTCAGATTCTCTGTCTTTTAACAATTTTTGTTTAAGTGGTTTTAAAAGCAGCATATAACAAAAATGCACATCCACCCATGTTTACATCAGCAGAACTAGCAATAGCTAAAAGGGAGAAGATGCTGAAATAGCCATCCCCAGACCAATGGGGGACTGGAGGAATGGCTCAGTGGTAAAAGCGCTTGCCTAGCAGTGCTAAGTCAAGCTCTAAGTACCTGAGTTTGATTCCCCAGCACCACATATGCCTATAATCCAATCCCAGTACTTGGGAGGTTAAGACAGGAGGATTGTCATGAGTCCAAGGCCAGGCTGGGCTCCATAGTGAGTTCAGGACCAGCTTGGGCTACAGAACAAGATCCTGTCTCAAAAAAAAAAAACAAAAACAAAAACAAAAACAAAAAAACCCCAGACCAATGGATAGAAAAGTTGTGGTACATGTACACAGTGGAGTGCTACTCTTCCACGAAGACAGAGTTGAGGCTTTAGTGGGTAAATGGACACAACTGAAGACCATCATGCTTAGTGAGGTGAGTCAAATGCAGAAAGTTAAATATGACATGGTTTCTCTAATATGAGAAACCCAGAACGCAAACATTGTGTAGGACCAAATGTATCTGATAGCGGGAGTTGGGGGATGCGGGAGGGCTAGAAATGGGGAGGGGGAGAGATTGTAACGTTGATGGGATACACATGTGCACAAAGTATGCAAGCTCAGTGTGACCATTGTGTATCACACACACACACACACACACACACACACACACACACACACACACTTGTGAAAAAATATGAACGAGAAAAAATAAAACGGTTATTTCCTTAATTTGATTCATATCTATTATATTTTTGGTAGTTTTCTATTTATTTTTCTTGTTCTTTGCTTCTTCTTTTTGTTATTCATTCTTTTTTATCTTCTCTGGCTTAAAGAGCATTTTTAATGATTCCATATTCTCTCTTCTTAGCATATCCATTAAAATTCCTTTCAGTGTTATTTTAGTGATTGTCTTAGAGCTTGTAATGTACTTTAGCACTAATCTAATCCACTGACAAATACCCCTGTACTGCTCTATGGGTGGCACAGGTACCTTGCAAGGGGAAGCCCCGTTCCTCCCTCACGTTCCTTACAGTGGGAACTCCCCATTCCTCCCTCACGTTCCTTGTGATCGCACTGTTGCCATCCATGTTGCTTGTCTGTAAACTGTGATCTTCCAAAAGCGTGCGTCAGTTATTGCTCACAACCACAGTGAAGCATAGTGCTTGTCCATGAAATATATAATTGGCTCTAAGCAAATAGCGATTTAAACGTCAGCTGTTATCTAGGTTCTTTCTCTGGAAGGCTGCCGTTTTCTCAGTGGAAAGGAGATATGCTGGGGCTTCCATTTGTTTTAAACCTAAGAAATATGGGTTCAGGTGATTGGCAGACTTGAAAACTGGGCAAATTGGACTTAGTTAAGTTAGTTTTTTGAGTATCTGGTTAAGTGAAAAGAACACAACTGAAAATATTAAATAGTCATTTGCAACTCTTAGTATTAAAGTTGCTGAATTTGCTAATATGGTCTATTGGAACATACAAAGTTTAATCAGCTTGCTGGTTATTTATGGTATATTGCTTCAAAAATCACATTATTTTTTCACTTATTTAATTATATTTTGGATGAATTGACCAAGTAGATTTTCTTTTGTTACTATGTAGTCACAAAACAATTCTAGTACTTGTTTTAAAGCCATAAATTAACATTTTTATTCTGTCCTCTCATTTTTTGATAAATTCAAGTATCATTTATTCAAAATATATGACATGTCTGGAACTTATTTTAGGATCTAAATTCAGGAAATAGATAGAAGCAGGACAATGCTCAAAGGGTTCACAGTTCTGTATGGAAGAGAAACATTCTGGGGAATCAAGATCTTAGCAAGTTACACTAGAACTAGAAAAAGTGATTTCAGAGTCATTAACTTATCATGGTAGGCTAAAATATGATTTGATAGTCTTTGACCTATCGTCATCGATGAAGATTATGAAAGAACGGGAATGTGAAAATCACCAAGATTTAATGAGTTCACACAAGATTTAGTGAAAAGGGGAAAAGAAGAAACTGAATAGGAAAATACAGCAATGAATTGGTAGAGTTAAATATTTATATTTATTTGAATTCCATTAGAAGTAAGCCTGAGACAGTTTTGAGAGCAAACAACGATCCTAGGGAGAACCAGGAAGAGTATGAAGTAGTATAATGTAAAAGAAAAAAAGTCAATCAAGAATATGGCATCAAGCAAGTTGTAGTGAGCAACTGAAGCTGACCTTCAGTATGAAACTCAAGAGCGCAGATACCCCAAGGTTATCTCATCTAAGAGGTATTAGCCATTGGCTAAGGGCTGTTCCCAGAAACCATAAATTCCCTGGCACTTCTGGTTTATCATGGTTAGTATGAATATATTCCAGTGGCTGGAGAGGGCCCTCAGGCAAGAGAGTAGGGCTCTGGTTGAGGAAAGTCCAGATTGCTGCACCTGAAAATGCGGTGTTTTAGAAGTATGGACGGAGAGTTGACCTTTCACAGTTGAGAACCAAGAGAAATTCGGGGAAGAGAAAATAATAATCAGTGTTCGTACAGGCTGACAAAACAAATGACTATAAGAACTGGAGAGTGTAGGAGTCTTTGCAACGGGTATTAAGGGTGGATGCTAAGATAAATGGAGGAAATAGAAATATAGAATAGAGAATGATAAATAATGGTGTAAGATGCTGAAAGAGATGAAATGAGAATATGTGAGTCAGTAAATAGACCTAAAATTAAAAAGTTACAAAAATACAAATTGAAAAAAATTAAATCAAACCCCCAAACAATATTTTACAATTGAATTCAAAAGTCACCTTATCCAAGAGACTCGCCTTGTCCTGCCAAAATCTAAGTGCTTCTTGACTTCCCAGTGCTGTCTTTGTTCATTTTTATGGTGAAACTTACCATATAGACCCCAGATTATTTATTTGCGGTGTAAGCAAGGTTTCTATCAGGCACAGAGGGAAGTTAGAGCTCAGCTGGGTTCATTTTAGCTATAAAGCATTGAATTAGTTTGGGCCCAGCAATCTTAGCACACATTAATAGAAACTAAACCAGCGTCCTGGGGGACATAAACCTGATCACAGTGTGTCCATCACAAAGCAAGGTTAGCTGTGTTGTTGATGCTTCCTCCTGACGCATTGATGAGCTGTTGGGTTCCAGCCCATCATCAGAATACTGAATGATTTCTTTGGAGCAATTACATTTTTCCTAAACTGGCTCTAGATGGAGATATTCATCTATTGTTCTTTTGTTTGCTCAACAGTTGAGATGAACAATATACCCAAACCCTGAAAGAAAGTAAATTGGAAAATTTTTCTCCTTTTTAAAATTCAGAGAAATGGTTTAGAATATTATTGAAGACAGATGTGGTATGAAAAATATTTTGGAGTTGTTAATCTGGACAATTTTTGAAGTGGGACATCACCACAAATCACTTCTTCCTATATATGTGCATTTTCTAAAAAGGAAAAGAAATTGCCTTTAAAATAGCAAATAGGTTTAATCTGAATAAAAAGGACCTAAAACATGTCAGTTGATTAAAAAAAAAATCCTGCAGTTTGTAAACAACAATGTAAGACAAAGGAATCAATTCATAATAGCAAAAATAAAAAGCAAACTTTGCAAATATTCTCGCATAAGTGTTGTTAACCTTTAAGTAATTGTTAAGAAACTATAATTATAATTATTGAAGTAGAATAATTATGAATGTCGCTTTGCCCATGAATAGAATATTCTTTTCTTTGGGGCAGGAGGTGAGAGAACAGAAAAGTAAGCATGTGATTGAGAGAGAGAGATATGAGCGATGAAAGCAGAATGTGAAAACTTCTGGCATGGCCAAGCGTGTCACCTCCGTGAACTGCGACTTTCTTCCCTGCTCCACAAGAATAAATTTTCTGCTGTACTAGATCACATAGACTAAGGTGTGCAAATTAGTAGCTCTGACCAGGCAGCACAGCAGAGAGGCGGGGGTGCAGAGCAGGGCAGCCGGCTCTGGAGTTCTCAGATGCCTGCTGAAAGGACGTTCCAGGTACGGTGTCCCTGAGGTGGTGGGCTCGGCTTCCTGCTCTGTCTCCTGCTGCCTGGCCCAGGCTCCTTGCGCTGTCCTGCTCCACGGTGCGGGAGCTGCACTGGTGCTGTTTGTTCTCTGCAGCCCCATCTTACTGCTGTGGAGTTGCCACCATACCCTGAGGTTCTGGGCCGCCTGGGCCAGCTCCGAGCACCCCTTGGCTCTCACAACCTCCCCTACTAAGCCTCTGCCTCCACCTGGAGCCTCAGAAGGGCTCAGATAGCATAGAGGTCTTTGTTGCCTCCAAAAACCTGGCCAGAGTGCATTGGGTAGGCACAGGAGCTACGGGAGGCCAAAGCAGGCTGCCAGGCGTGCCCTTCCTGCCCACCAGAGGTGAGGAGTAAGAGGCTGGGAAAGCAGGCCCCGAACAACATAGGTTCCAGTGCTCTCCAGCCCAGTGAGGGACTGTTGTTTACAACAACCTATTACATATTTTATGAATAAAAGAGGAGCTTGATGGCTTGCAACACAAAATAATGGCAAGGAGAAGAAAAGTCTAATTACTCTGATTTGATAAGATCAAGTTGTAGACATGTATTGAAATATCACACTGGACCCCTGTGAGTATGCACAATTATTACCTGCTTGGGAATGATTTAAATTACAAACTGCTTGGTGGAGTCAATGGTGTTGTGATAGGAGGGTGGAGGACCTTGTGGGCAGGGAGACTTCCCTCTATCCTTTCCCTGTGAGCAGGGAAAGGATTCCTCATCCACAGTACTTTACCTCTGTGCTATAGACACTAGACCAGCACGATGTCTTCATTCCTTCAAATAGTTCTGATCTGGAAGTGTCATGTATTTGGATGTTGTGGAATGTCTATGGAACCATGTGCTGTTAACAGGCGGGGCCTTGTTGGAAGGGGCAGAACACTGAGGCTTGACCTGGAAGAGGATGCGCTAGCTCCACCCCTTCCTCCCTCACTTGGATTTCTGTCTGCTGTGCTAGGAACAGGTTTCCCCTGGCGGTATCTCCTCCCTTGCTTCTACCATTGCCAGCCATCTATGAATGGAATGAGACCTTCTGACACTGTGAACTAAAATAAATCATTCCTCCTTTAATTTTAAGATAGGTATTTTGTTCCAGCAAAGAAAAATAAGTAACACAACCCCCACAATACCAAGCTGAGATCCGCCATTCTGGGTGTGCTTGTCCCTTGGGCCTTATATTTTTGAATTAGATGCCACTCACTGCTGGTAAACTGTGGTTGACTTCACCTTGTAATGCACATGAGATGAGATAGAAAAATACAGTGAATGTTTGAATTTAAAACAAAATGATGATAGTAAAAGAGGCAATATCATTAATTCCTGTGACAATACTCCCCCTCCTTTCCAGCACCCTTATTGCATCCTCCTTACCATGTTCTGCAGCAGTTCTGCAAGTCCTCTTGCACGAATGTCTTTACTTACACTGTTGCGGCTGCCTTGATGTCCTGAGTCAATTCAAACATTTGCCTTTAGTGGTCATTTTGACTTTGGGGAAGAGTTAGAAGTTGCATGTTTTCTGCCACAGACAGTAATTAAGAAGGATGAGGACACACTGTAATGGTTTTACTGCTCCTTTTTCCATTGGCTGGTACTCAGCAGACACAAACTCTAGAGTCCTTTTTATATTTTTCAATCCAAACCTATGCCTGCGTCTGTGTAAGGAATGGCTTGTTGTCACTGTTCCAAAGCGTCCCTCACTGAAGCCTTCCAGTAAGTTCGGCACTTTCTGAGGCAATGTATTCTCATCTATCAGAAGATATTTTCTGCTCCTATCTGCCAGTCACAAACTTAAGGCCTTTTCTGTCTTAACTAAATAGTTAAACACTCTGATCATAACATTGCAGTTTGGAATATGCCAAGAAAATTATTCCAAGTTTGTTTTTTCTTTTTATGATTTATTGAGTAAAGGATTCAGGCTTATTGCAGCTCTTAAAAACCTCACCATGTAATCTTTTTCTTTCCTTATCCTGTAGAGACCTTCGTCTTTCCATCTAAAGGAAGCAATTTAAAGCTTCTCTTCGACCTATCTAAAAATTGTCAGCATCACTACTACAGCACTTTGGGGCCATTGCTAAATAAAATAAGGGTTACTTGCCTTGACTACAAGTGATGACGCAACAACGGTGAAGGCAACTATTAAGTGACTTGCCATAGGCAACAGGCACAGACTAGATATGGTGAACAACAGTGACTTACGTTGTACACGTGTTGGGTTAAGATCGCACTAGATTTTTATCATGCTATACAGAATGGTTGGAAATTTAAAGCTTGCAGATTTTTTTTTTTGAATTTTTTTCAATTAATATTTTCAGATTGCAGTTGACTCTGGATAACAGAAGCCATGGGAAGGGAAACAAACACGATGTATGTAAAGCCTTGGAAGTCGTCCTTGGTGAATAAGGGGAAATGACTGTACTGGTGATAGAATCTCAATCATATCATGATTTTAATTAATTTGTACTGAGCTGATGATCAGTTTAACGATTTTAGATAGATGAAAGATATACCTTCTGGGTTTTCTCTAGAACTTAGTTGCTTCCCAGACTGGTTTAAGAAAATCTCACTCAGCAAATTCACGCTACAGATGCCATGTAATTGTGACCTGTGATTTAGTGTTTTGGTAACTTGTAGCTCTGGACAGTTTCGTACGCTACATCAGGCACCACGTAAGGTGTTTTCAGATTGTTATCTAGTAAGGTAGATTCTAAGGTAGGGTTTTCCTGGCCATATCACACAAATCAGGATGTGTCCTTTAAGTCTGCAATTTTGAAAGATGGATTTATAAGCACACTGAACATGATGAATAAGTTCATAAACCAGAATCAAGTACTAATATAATAAGCTGCTACTATAATATGCTAACAGAGAAATTGATAAACAAAAATCATTTTGACAGTCTTGTAAGGTGTTATAGATAGGGGAGGTGTCATCAAAGCCTTGGAATGTAAACAGGGTATTTCATGACAGATTGAACCTAGTAGGATCTCAGTTCCTAGAAAGAAGAAAGTTGTGTTTCTAACCGACCTCTTGATCTGTTTCTCTGATCTTGAAAAGCCAACTGACTTTTCTGACCCTTTGCTACATAATCTGCCAAAGTAGGCTATGAGTGAAGAACCAAAGGTGAAGTCATCTGTAAGTACAGAGTGTTAAGATAATTAGCCACACGAGATTCCTTTGTTCATACAAGTTCAAGTTTTTTGAGACTCTCTTTGGCAATAAGGTTCTTAGGCTTTTCACGTTTGGCATTTGCACTTCTGAGGAAGAGAAAAATTTGTCTTTTAGTTTTAGGTGAGAGAGACCTGGAGTTCATTAGGATTTTCTTCCTGCTTGTTTGAGATTGGCTCTAAGTCAGGACCAAGAGCAACAGGGTTGAATTTCTTCTTTACAGCAGTCAACAGCTTCAGTGAGACCATTTCCTTCTGCTTGATACAAGAGTGCCCACCCTCCATGCATCACTCCCCTCATGCATCCCATCTAGGTGATGTTCCAGGGCCAAACCCCAAATCCCCGCAGGCTTTACCGCAGATAAGGGAAACCAAAACCACACAGCTCCTCTAGGAAAATTCCAAATCGGGGTCAGCTGGGACTCTGAGAGTAAACTTCACTAAATACAATGTTTAAATGCAAGTTACGTCATTACATTGTTACAAGTACATTGTTCACATGCAGTGTTTATTTTACTTTTTTATTATTTCACTGAAAGAACATCCACCCCCCACCCTACATACAGATTATGTTACAGACTAGAATATCTAGTATCTAGTTTTTCTTTTTAATCATTTACAATGGCAGTCTAAGCTTTGTCCCATCAGTGCCTACTGAACCTCATGACACAGTGATGACCTTTTGGCTCTATTTGTCGCAGAAGGATCTATTTAGAACAGTGTTTGTCCCCCTCCTTTTGAGTGGCACTGACTTTCCCAGTGTTCTTTTCTGTGGTCATTTGTTATTGTAGGGTTCAGGATCCAGGAACAGTTTTCTTGTTACTGCGAGCAAGGAACTAGGCACACACAGTCCAACAAGGAGACAAAGGCAGAGATTGTGACAGAGACAGTACAGAACAAGGGGAATATTAGTATGAGAACAAGCAGGCAGGTGAAAGCCCGACGATGTGGGATGCAGGGGTTTAAACGCTCTGTCCGTTCCCCATTCTTCTTCCACCAGGACCTTCCCCAACATGTAGACAGTGTGATTGACAGGGTGTTGAGTCATGCCCACTGCATGTCCTGACTATGCCCCTTCCCACAATTTATTTTGTTACAATTCTATGCATGAGATGCAGCCCATAGTTATGAATGTTTAATGTTTAATAAGCTCTAAGAAAGAGGTTACTTTTGGATCTGCAGGGGGATTCTGGTTTGAAATTTCCCCAGGCAGGATTTGTAGTATTCTCTTCCTTTATCTTGACCCCAACTGGCTGGTCTTTTGGTAAAATCTGAATGGCTTTGGGCTTTGGCCCTGCGACATTACACAAAATTGGAGAGAAGTGACGATTTGAGGGGAAATGGTCCTGTATCAAAAGGCCAGGAGTGGTCTCACAGCTCATTTATGCCATCTATATTAAGTTCGGGTTCTAGTGAGCAATTTTGACTTATAAGGATATTATGTGGTTAACAACAGAAGTTTCATAAAAGCTTCAAGAAAAATTGTGTTAAAAGTAAAAACATTGCTTTAAGATAGGTCTATATAGAAATCACATATGCCTGTATGTGTTTCATATTTTATATGATACATATACACATGTATGTTTTATCATGATTCAAAGCAAATGAGTATGTCAATAAACCATTTTAGGGATTAGGTGGTTAGGTTCAGCCTTCAAATAGAAGTTGATGAAAATCCTTTAGACTTTCCTCCTTATGTTTTCCTTCTTGCTACCCCTTGTTTTTGGTTTTCCTTTCATCACACAACTTCTCAAGCAACTCTTGTGTCTGCACATTTTTTTTTCCATTCTTGACATTGCTCTTATCGTGCTGTAATTTGTTTTTATTTCTTGCTCACAACTCCAGTTCCTTCACGTGGAGTAAAGCGTATAGCTGAGGCTTAATCATATGTACTGTGTTCCTCAACATCTGGGCTGACCACAAGAGACTTAAATGGTTTTACCTGTCTTCATTGTACTTCCGGGAATCAGATCTCCTAGCCAAGGCGCTCTCCTTTCCATAGGGACTGAAACTAGTTCTTTCTTGTCTCTAAAAGAGCATGTTCAATTTTCCGAAAGCCTACATAATAATTCTGACAAGTCAGCCACTTCACCCGTGGGGTACAGGTATCCATACCCTCTGGGTGTGACTAAGCCAGCTTCCCACTGTCTGTGGATGTTTACACTGCCCTTGGTTGCCACCTGGTGTGGCCTTACATGTCATAGGCATCTTCCTCCTCCACGTTGTATGTATACAAAACTAATACATTGCTGTATTGTGTTGTGTTCATGTGTCCCTATAACTCCAAGACAGAAATCCATTCCTTATCAGGATGAACAAGAGGCAATGAAAACATCCCACTAAAAGGAGAGGGCCTGTTCTCATGGTTCAGGTACCCGTTTTAAACTCCATGTTTAGATAAAAATTGTAGACAAGGGTCCAGTCAGTTGTGGGATGTCTGTAACTGCAATAACACAGGTATGACAGTTGACCACATCCTGCTCCAGCAACTAACATTAGTGACTTCTGCAGTTCTGTCATCATCCAGGCACCTAAATTTCCTCTCTGCATATTATGAAATATGGATGCCAAGAATCTTCTTTCAGAAACTGAGAAAAATTTCATGTCTTAGTCAAAATATTCAAGTACAAGAAATTTAGTCCATTGGTCATTAAAATCACCTCTCAGCTCTAAAATCCACCTTTTTACCTGAAAGTTGATTCTTCCTATGTCCCTTGCTCATACACACATTTTTCTACCCCTGTTCATTTAAGCTTATTACTCTCAAATCTCTAATTTGGCTTCGCTCCCAATAGCTAGTTTCCCCATTTCTAAGTATCACATGTGCTGATGGTTGTGTTGTCATAAACTCCAATTCTTTGTTTTTAGTCCATGTGCATTTTCCTCAATACAAGCTGTCTTCTATGGCTGACTTGCTCCTTACCAATCCTTTATCTTCTCCACCGACATTTCCCACCTTCCTTTGTATATGGAGGAAATTCATATGACTGGTCTGATCCAATGGACTGAGAGTGAGAGGGCAGCTGTAGCTTCTGAAGCACTCGACTAAAAGCCTGTATCCTTTCTTAATTTCTTTTGTTTCCACAAAGCCTTGGAAGCTATTATAAACATTCTAGAGTTTATAGCTATCCAGTGAAGAAAAGCCTCTGCCCTGTTCTAGATTTTAAGTTGCTATAATTCCCATATTTATTTGTTGCCAAAATCAATAGTGTCTATTCTGACTAATAAGCCTTTCTGGCTGGGTACTCTATCAATATGGAGTAAGTGTGCACTATCTGAAGAAGGTAACTACTGCTTTGCCCCCCTGCTGAGATAGTAATATGACATCTCTCTTTTTTTTAGATGAAACCACAAATTCAGATTTTCACGGCGCAACCTCTCAATTTAAAAAAAAATGGGTTCAAAAATTTAAAGCGCTATTTGGGCCACATTCTGATCATAAGTCACTTGATTGCAATTCATGATCTGAGCGATCATCTAATCTTCTATAGCTTTCTAAAATCTGCAGAAACACAGCTGCATTCACTGGCCAAAGGGGCAGATGTTTCTAGATTGGTCTAGAATAATATTATGAAGGTACTCATTATATCACAATCCCATTTTAAAAATAGAAATGCAAATGAAAACAACTAAAATTTTTCATACAGCGGTTCCTTATTTTCATCTACTTTAGGGCTTTATTTCTTTCTGCTATTTAGAGCTCTCCTCCTTAAAAAAAAGTCTGGCCTTCAATACTCTGTCCTCATTCCAGGCACCTTTGCTTTCACAGAAAGTCACTATGCTTGGGTATTGTACTTCCACATCTTCACTACTATGGGATTATCCTGTGCTCTTTCTGTGCAGCTAAAGCATTAAGAGCAATTTAACTCATTCAGAGATACCTTCTGTTTTAGTTATGCATTTGTTGCTGGGACAAAATATTCAATATCCACAATTTAATGGAGGAAAGATTTATTTAGTTTACAGTTTCAAAAGGTCTCACACAGTCTGTTCATGGGCAGCTGGCAATGGTGGCTCTCTTTAGCTGCTCACAGCATTGCAAACAGAAGCCAAGTGTAGCGGGAGCAAGCTTATATCTACAGACTTAGGCGGGGCCAGAGCCTTCCCAGGAAGAAGCTGTAACAATGCTTCCTCTTTCTTCCTGTAACTGCTTTAAGCTACCAGTTGGGTTCCCTCATCAGGGTGCGTGCCTGCCCCTCCTTCTCTTCCTGGCCCACAAGTCAACAACACATACCGGAAACCTCTGCCTTGGCAACACTCAATCTCAACAAGGTGTCACAATCCTTCCAGTTCAAGCCCCAAGCACCCACCCATTCGAGCCAGGCCCTACATCCCAACAGCACACGGTTACACAGTTATCTCACTACATCCAAATACATGAGCCAACCCATAGCACCTTCTTAGTAAGTAGCATCATTAATGAGCCACTTTTATTTTAAACCCTCAAAGGATCTGTAGTTCAGAATACAAACTATGCCGTTAAACATATTATCATGTATTCATAATATTATCCCAAATCCACTAGTGTTCTTGCTCAGGTCAGAGTGAGGACTAGACTTAATCTTAACTCAAATCACTTTTATAGTATAGTGCTCAGCAATGTCCTTTATTATTATATGGGTAATTTCTTTTTGTTATCCAGAATGGTTTTGCTTAGACTTTGAATCACACTAATATTCTTTCTTCTACTATAAATGTATTAGGCAATACCTTTTAGTATAGGCAAGTGAGGTCATAACTTGAAATCAGCCTGACTGGTGTGGATAAACAGAAGAGGAAGAAAACATAATAAGCAAATGAAAAAGTCCAGAAGAATAAAAAAGTGCTGGGAGATCTATGTGTCCAGCAACATGGTTTTAAAAAACTTAGTGTTTTATTTCTGTTTCACACAACTGGATAAGACGACATTGACATTTGACATCTTCACAGTCAATAACCAAATGACGGGGAAAAAGTCATCATAGTCTAAAATGGAATTTGAATCTCCAAATAAATTAACCTATAAAAAGTCAAATTTATTTTTTCCAAATGCTTCTCCACTGATAAAAAAAAGTTACAGTGAAAAGCAAAATCTTCAAGCTCTGTAGTAAATTAAGAGTGAAAATTTTACATATTAAATAAATCATTCAAATATATTACACAAGTTTCCTATAAGAAAAAAGGGCAGGTCAAGCATTTAACCCATGCTCATCTGGTTTACAGAAATACCGGTTAATAAGCTGATTTTTAAGCTGTCCTGAAAATCATATCTTGCAAATAGGTCAAGTATTTTACTGAGCCTGACTGTGCAAACATGTGTATTCCATACATGGTAAGGGGCTAGCACTGTTATGCCATCTTAGCCACTTCCTTGAAAGAATTTTTAGCTTCTCTTGAATTGAATTACAGGTACAACTAGATTAAATACTTAGATTTTTTTAAAGGCCAAAATTATGAGGCTTTTGGGACTTAAAGATGATTGGATATGGGCTACAATTAACACTTCTCACAAGATACCTGGATGTGGAGAACACGACACGATCATGTGGAGAGGGCAGAGTGAACATGTTTAAAAGCTCTCAACATAACTCTGTTTTCAGTAAGTCCATTCTTATTATTTTAATATAAAATTTTACATGGCACTTCTTTAGAAATAGAGATTGGATAAAATAATACAATTCTAACCTTTTTTGTTATAATAACTATTAAGAAACACAGGAGAAGAGACTAAGTCTTCATATATTCATAGTTTTAAGGCCAGTTTGATATTTGCTGGACTGCAATATTTTAATTAACGTTCTGATAAAAATGAAATTGGTTGCATTATGGTTTTATTCACATGATTTAAGTGTCTTATTGCTAAAATATTGTAAAATGAATCCAACACACATTTTCCATTGCCATTGCCTAGAAGATGATTCCAAGTACTTTTATCAATTGAAACTAAACTGGGCTGAGAACAGCTGTGTTAAAAACCCTTCAAATCAAAACAGACATCCAAAAATCTAAAACACCAATGGTCTCTTTTCAAGACAGAAAAAGCACCTAAAATAAAGAGAATCATGTGATTCCTCAAGTAAACAATCAGCATCCCTTCTATTGCAGTCATGGCACACTAGCATATTATTCAAGTTGTTACTTGAGGCCAGAAACTGTCATTATTGAAGATTCCTAGTGTCATAGTCTCAATGATTAGTGTGACATCCCTAATGATCCCCTTGCTGAGGAATAACTCTGGGGAAGTCATTAGTTCATTTCCACTTACAAAAATGGCCACATTTGTACAAAAGCACACTGCTTGAGTCTTCAACAGATAGTCATATCCATTTTGTGACTGTACCCACTTCGATTACCTCTTCTGTCACATGATGTCTGTGTTTCAACTCTGGAAGTTAATGCCTGCACACAAAAATAAGTTGGAATTGTGGTGTAGGATAGATTTCTTTGGTGGCTCACAATGTACCCCAACTGCTATTCACAAGGCACTAATGTGGAATGATCTATCTAAGGGAGGTTCCACATGTCACCAGTCACCTCTGAGCTGTTAATCAATATTGGAGACTATATGCAATGCTGTGCACTCATTCAGATCCTACATAGACATCCTCACAATAAATTGAAACATATTTATTGAAGTGGAAACTATAATATTGGGTTGTAAAGTCATTATTCACCTTGTACCATTGCACTAGGAAACCTCTCTATTAGTTTTTAAATCTGTATTGGTGGGTGATATGCCAGTGGTTCGTGATTAAAAATGTAGTCTTTGATTGGAAGAGGAAGAGTTGAGTGCCCCAACTGAGCAGGTCAGCATGGCTCATAATTAGTAAAGGCACTTGTCCTGACCCGTGGAAACGTGTGAGACCTTTGTGATAAAGGCCTGTTATCTCGTTCTCTTCTCTTATACTACTAAAAGTGATGATTTCAGCTTCTAGGCCTACAACCTCTGAAATTTGAACTCCATTCTAGGATAGCAGTCACCCAGTGGCTTAATGGTTTCCTATTCAATATTATCCTCTGTGGTAAAGAGAGTCATCACTCACAGGGAAGGCCTCCCTTAAAGTGGGCTCCTTTACATATTAAAATGCTGCCCCAGGACATCCTTTGTCTGGGATTCTGAATCTCTGGCCTCTGGCTCACAGAGTTAATCCTTTTTGAGTCATGATCTTTTCTGGGAATCTTGATGACAGCTTTATAGACTCTGTTGTCAGAAAAGTGATCTTCCACAGGTCAGATGCCTCATGTCTGTAGTTTTTGCTTGATCTACTTTTCCTTGGAATTGGTTCAGGCTCTAGATCTGTATTTGTCTATACAGTTTGTGGGGCCGGTGGCTCTGGGGTTGATTCCCGACTGTCCTGAGCCCCACTGTGCCCTCTAACACTGTAAGCAGAAATGAACTTCGAAGAGAAGCAAGATCTGTTTGTTTTGGCATATTAAGCCTCAAACACCTTCAGCCTTGTTTTTCCTCTTCTGGATTGGTTGGTCAGTGTTATCAATGAGAAAAAAATAATTCTGTCTGGTTTCCTAAGGTGCCAGTCCGAGAATATCCTTGGAGGGGAAGTAGGTATGGGGTGGGAGTAAAACCAGCCACTTTATGACAAAGAAGTCATTGAACCAAGCTCGAGGCTCTAACTTCAAATCCCGTATTCACCTAGCTGTTGTTTTATTTCCCTACTTCATCTATTTTCTGATTACTCTGTTTGGTTCCAAGAAAAAGACCTTTTTCTGGGTAAATCATATACAACTTCTGAGGAGAAATATATAAGAAAGTTGAGTCAGGGGAATTAACATTGAAATGATTTTTTATAAGCTTTAACAACATTATGACTCAAGCATAAAGTAATAATTTTAAGTGCTTTGAGTGTTTTATGAGGAGAAAATGAGTTAGGCACCGAAGGGAGAGTGTGAGAATTGTCATTGTGCATTGCATTCCTTACAGCTCACAGGCTGCCTGGAGCAATGACCTACAATTTTGGAGGTTAAAAAAGAAGCACGAGACATGAGGCAGGAGGCTGAGTTGGCGGCTGCTTTGTCTGTAAGGGGATTAGCCCAAGGGAGGTGAGAGGGGCATGTAATTCCATTTTGGTAGCCTGAGGTGAGGTGACTCTGGGTCACTGCCTCCGCAGGGCCAGGTCCATCTGAGGGCCTTCAGTTTTTCTCTTGGCTGAGTGTTGCCAGAGTTTCTAGGGCCAATTCTCTGGGAAGCGGATGCAAGGTTGCAATGGACAGCAAGCCAAATTCATTCTGGGTGCCCACTGCTCCTGTGCTGCCCTGGCAGTCTCTCTAGCCTCCTTGCTGATTTTTGCCCATCTGGGACTCTGTTTCTGTCGCAGTGGACTCCAGTCTGGCTTGCTGTTTGCCTGCATTGCAGAGTCTTCCAGCTCTTTCTGCTGGGGGGTCATTCCAGATGAAGTGCTTCCCTGGTCAATCCCACTTCTTTTGTTCTCCAAAGAATGACTTGTGGGAAGTTTAGCTACACGAGCTTGCTAACCTTTACCGAATGGGTACTGTAGGATGGACATGGTTCTAATGTGCTTTACCCGTCAATTCATTTGATTTTTGTGGTGATCGTATGAGATTGGTACATTATTATGGCCATTTAGTAACCCATCCGAGATCACACAGATATAAGGTGGCAGAGATGAGAGTCCCGTCCAGGAAGTCTGGCTCCCAAAAGAATCATGGCATCGCGGGGGCTCTCTAAATAAACAGCCAGGTGATAAAATGGGAAAGCCAGAGCAGCAGATTGAATCATCCAATATTCATTGCGTTTGCATTTTGTGCCAGGCTGTTATGCCTGCGATGACAGACCTTAAGTTGTATCAGATAACAATTTTATATTCTCTGAGTTCACAATTCAGCAAATTAGAAAATAAAGGAGAAAGTGATTAACACAGGCTGAAAAATGCACTATAATTTGCAAAGTAAGCAGAAGAGACATCTCGGGACCAAGGACCAGAGAACGGTTCATAGTTGACGGAGAGTTTGGCATGAATCCAAGGGCCAGGAGCAGTTCCAGGAAAGGGAATAGCATAAGGCATGACCCAAGGGCTCAGCATGTTCAGAGAGCAATAAATAAATTTGTTGAAAATTTTGCATAAGAGGAGAAAATGGAGCGGAAAGGTTAAAGCCTGTGTTGAGAAGACCTTTTATGCCAGGTGAGGAGGTTTTACATATAGATTGACAGGTGACGCATGTCAGAGGTTTTGAAAGTGGTACACAAAGGTTGATAGGGCAGTGGAGTGCATTCTACAGCATAGCTGGCAGAAACCAAGGAAGAGGTTGATACAGGTTAGCAGTTACAAGGATTATTGAACAGAGGCCATGGGAGTGACAAACTTGACAGGCACTATAGAACAAAGATAAATTCCAAGCAAGCCCTTAGATAGGAGAGGTGAGGAAGATAAGTTGTTAAAGTCAGTGATAGTCAGAGTGCCTTGAACCTCCCCTAAGGGCAGGCAGCTTTTTTTTTTTTTTTTTTCCATTTGATTTCTTAACATTCTCCCCTCCAGAAGCATGCAGGACAAGGCCCCCTACTCCAGTACTGTTTTCCACTGACCTGAGAACAGGAAGAATGACTTGTGCTTGCCTCTGAGATGACATCTGACCAAATACTGCGTGATGTGTAACTGGTGCTAGTGAGTGCCTGCACCGTTCTCGGGCAGTTCATGACTCTCCATTTGGAGAGTGAATCAGCTCCTAGCACCGGCTTTCCCAAAAGAACCAGGACAACCCCTAAAGTAGCCTTGATAGCCACAGTTCAAGCCAAAAACACTCAAGTCAAAAGCGCAAAACTGTATTAATTATTCATCAGACTTGTAATTTTTCCTCTAAAACCTCAAGAGAGCAGCCAAGAGAAAAAATACTATTTTGAAAAGGGTTGTGGGAACAGGTATCTGATAAGATTACTTCTTACCAATGCTAAGCAGTCTCATTTTTCCTCTGAGAAAATTGTTGGGGTTGAGCTGCTGTTGGTTAGATTATCCCCTTATCTCTAAAATGTGGCTAGTGTGATTCAAATAATGGTCAGCGTCGTGCTTACCTTGGGTTTTGGAGCCAATGACTACTCTCACGAGCAAGTGCCAATGATTGTGGTAGAAAGGGCACAGATCAAACCTTGGCAACGGGGAGGCAAGGTCCTTCACTCCAGGCCTGGATTCAAGGTTCTCTCAGCTCTGGTATCATGAGGAAATGATGTGGATAAGAGCTGATAGCAGAGGCCAGTGAAGCAGGGCTGCAGAAGTAGGAGCACAGCACGTGGCCCCCTCCTCAGTGAAGCCAGAAATCCATCCTTCTTAACTGAAATTGACGAGGAGGCCGTTTGTTCCAATACACGCTAGATTTACCTTGGTTCGTTGTGGTGGAATTGAGGCTTATTGTTCAACAGTGATTGCAGCCAGGAGAGATTTGGGCCAGAGAAGGAAATCTTGGTTGATGACTTGCAGAAATTCCCAAATGCAAATAAATGAGCTCCTGTCTTCTGTGCGAACTTGGCTGTCCTTGGGCTAACTTGGAATGGTTCCCTACTAATGCATGTGCCCAGCTCAGTGCGGACTTCGTCACTTCAGCCCCACACTGAGGTCGGCACTTCACTTCCTTGACGGCTGCACTCTGCGCTTCTCTGGCCACGTTTTCCTGCCGAGCTCACCATCCTAAGTCTACCTCTTGAGTTGAGGGCTCACAGCGAACTGTCAGCACTTAAGAGTTTTCCTTTTTTTATTATTCCTGTTTATATTTTGCCATTGCTGATTTAAAAAAGAAGCAGAAACTATAGTTTCTCGCAAAGAGCCAAACTGTAAAATCTGAGGGAACAATTTTTGCCCCATGAGATTGCCTCAGTTTAGTTTGCTGTGAACTCAGAAGTTCACGGACTGTCCTCTTTTTAGTCCCATTGATGTTAAATTCGGGGGTCCCATGACCACTCAACTTCAATTCACAGAACACACTGAAAGTTACTACACTTAAATTTTATTACAAAGGAAAACATATAAGCTAACATCATCTAAAGGAGGAAGGGAGGGGACTGAATTGAGAAGGGAGGGTTTTTAAACCCAGAATCTTTGTCATCCTCCTTAGAAGAGTCATGGGCAATGTTACCTCCTCAAAGCCACCAGGTGTGATAATGGGCACAAAGTATTATTAACTAGAGATTCTCACCCAAGCTTTGGTTTCAAGAAGTTTTACTGTGGTTCATCGCCTACTGAATGTGTGGTTGTTTCTACAGATGTTGGGATTGATGGAGTCTTGTGCATAGTTCCCATAATAAATCTTATTGTTAGATTGTTTAGGGACCAACCCTCCCCTCCCCTAGTGCCTTAGTTAATTTTGCATTGCTGGGGCAGAATATCTGACATCCACAGCTTTCAGGAGAAAGAATTTTAGCTCACAGTTTCAGAAGGTCACGGTCCATCCATGGTTTGGCTAGAAATGGTGGAATCAAATGGCAGGGTTGAGTCTGGGAGTAAAGCCAGAAAGAGAAAGACAGAGAGGAACAGGGAGAAGAGAGAGAGAGAGAGAGAGAGAGAGAGAGAGAGAGAGAGAGAGAGAGAGAGAGAGAGATCACAACATTACAAACAGGAATCCATATAGCAGAAGAATGGGAGGAAGAGGTATTTGTCTTTCTGATCCTATCCCACTGATCTGCCCCTTCAGAGTCCAGCCTTAGTGTTCTATCCTTCCAGGTTTAAGCTCCTGTCTACCACATGATCTATAATCTACCACATGCTTGTCTTCTACCGCACACCTGTAATGCACCACATGCCCATCATCCACCCCTCCAGACCAGGCCACAATCTCCTAACAGCACATGGTTCCACAGATAACCCATAACATCCAAATACATGAGACTTTTGGGGAACATTTCAGATCCAAACCATAATATTTACCAAACAAAGGCATTAGTGTCAGATAAGGTATTCTGGAGATCTAGATGTTGCTATGTAATATGTCAGAGGCCATATTTACCTTTGCATGAGAATGAGTTTCTTACCATAAATAGCTTAAATAATACAGATTTTTATTATTTTATAGTTCCCTAGGCCAGAGGGGTTTCACTGGACTAAAATAAGGCATGCCTTAGGCTCTGTTCTTATCTGGAGGCCACAGGGAGAGGCTGCTGATATCTGGCCACTTTCTTCCCTCTTCGAGACCAATAATGCAGGCTGAGCCCCTCAGTGCTCTGAATCTCTCCTTTTCTCCTCTTTCTGAACCAGTCTGAAAAAAATTTTCCGACTTTAAAGACTCTGTGATGAAGTTGAGACCTCTGGATAATCCAGGCTAATCTTCCCATTTCAAGACTCTTAATTCAATTATATCTGCATAATTCTTTTTGCCCTGTAAAGTATCATATTTATAGGTTCTGGAGATGAAGGCACAAATTTCTTTCGGGACCAATATTCTGCCTACCATAGAAACCAAACATATGAATGCTTAAATCAGGTTTTATTGCCTTAATTCAAATAAAATTATAATATAGGGACTTCTAAGTCTTAACAGGGCCAGAAGGAGGGATGATTCCAGTAGGAGGGTTTTCATTGCCCATGAAATCTTATTGGTGTATATATATATAAAGTTTGCTATCACAAAATAGAAAGAGCTGCTTAAAATGGCTATGCTGTACTCTCCTGCCTCAATTTTCATATACCTGGTTACAAAGACAAACAATTATGAACACATGGCATTATGCTAAGCATATCTACTGAATTGCTTGGAACCATCCACTTTGATTTCATAGATCAAAAAACTGTCTTTAGATCTATATAGAGCGTTGCTTAAGGTAAAACAATGAGTTAATGGTCTCTCAGGGATCTGAATAGGCTTTTCTGAATCTAAGAAGCTTCAAACGGCAAAATGTCATCTCTCTAATTTGATATCTATATTTTTTATCTTCATTTTATATCTACTATATTGATCTCTCTGCCCTTTTGTGTATAAAATTCTAGATTTAATAAATCAAAATTGAGTACCTAGAAGCAGAAAATAAATAACTTCTTAAATCTATTTGTACTATAGTAATAGCAGTTATTCCAATACATATATACTATTTAAAATGTAAATATACAAAATTAACGTATGTTACTCCTTGAATATTAATTTGAATGACATCGGTTTCTGTTCAACACTTTCAGTGGATTTATCTATAACAAGAAGAAATCTTTATCTATCTATCTATCTATCCACCTATTGATCTATTTTTGCTAAATTGCCCAGTCTAGACTTAAACTCTTAATTTGCCCAGTGGAGACATGAACTCTGGTGGTCCCATCTCATCCTCCTGAGAAGTTGGAATTAAGTGTGTACACCATCTGCTAATTTTTACAGTTGTATTCTTGTAACTCACAACTTTGCAGTTGTTTACTTCTTGACAATTGTCTTTCTGATGTTCCTACCTTTTGTAATTTACTGATATAATTCTAATTTTTCTCTAGGCAACTCCACACTCATTTTCCCAGACTCCCTTGTAAGGAAAATGTTGTTGAGTTCTAGTCATAAGATAAGATGCAGGAAAATGTTCCTGCAAGGCCTTTCTTCTCCTCAAAAGTGGAAGACTTTGGAGGAAAGTGCTCTCTGCCTATACCCCTCTGTGTAAGGTGTCTATTGGTCAGAAGGTCAGGAAAGGGAAGTCAGTCAGTAGTCACACCAATCGTCCACCCACTTCTCTCAACATCCCCGTATTGCAGGTGCTTTGCCCACTGTAGCACAATTCTAAGGGCTGCATCATGGATCGCTTCTGTGAATGAAGCCTGACATTGTAGAACACTGCAGTACTGGATATTAGCTGTTATTTGATTTATTTATGGGAGTGAGGTTGAAAATTACATGCAACCTCACGTAATATTAAATGGTTCAAATAAGGAACTAGCCATAGGTATAATTTCTCTTCCAACTTTTCTCTCAGTGTACAGAGGCATATAGTCAAGTTGAATCTTTGAGCAATTCAAATATTCTATATGGCAGATATGAAAGTTGGCTATCAGCGCAGTGAGGTGCTTTCTCACTAACCCCCTAGCTAAACTTTGTGCCTTGTGAAGCCTACATTCTGGCATTTCTAGAATCTTTATACCTTGACACTGAACAACTCATATTACCTAACGTTAGAAGTAGATTTAACACATTTTCTTACTAACAAACCAAACCAACACTTTCAGAGCTTATATTGTACACACATATGTATTAAATTCAGGTACCTAGGATAAGAATCCATTGAATTTGATTAGATAAAGTGGCTTAAGCAACAGACATTGATATCAACAGAGTTTATTTTATTCAACGTGGTGAGTGCTTAACAATGTCAATTAATACATGGATGCCCACTGCAGCAAATGGAACATGGGGCTGTTGATCAATGAAGTTCACTGAACACTTTCACTCAGTGGTGTTATCTTTCTCCACAGGAAAGCAAAAATAAAACAAAAAGCACAAGAGACTGTTTGACACTTATGCGCAATACGGCCAGAGGACTCAGGCTTGAAGACAGATGACTAATTCTTTTCTCTGTTACCAATTCTCAGGTTGTCATAAGAAAGTGGAGCCATGTGGGCTCTACGTTCATGAAATTTAACCTGAGTACTAGCATTTTCCTATTTTTAAAAAGGCATTATTGTTCTTTATGTCATCTTGGTAGACATTCATATTTTCTATACTTAAAATGCATCAATGAGGGAGACAACACACTTGGGACCCCCTCCTAGACAGTGGGACCTTTTACCCCTCTACCCTTTGTTTCTAAAAGAGCTGTAACTCTACAAAAAATGCATCAGCGAGAGCTCTGTAATTCATGTGTGTGTAAGAAAATTAACTTTGCACCAAAATAATTGTCTGACATTTGACACAGTCCACTCAAATCCATATTCCTGAGGTAATTTTTAAGGCATTTTAAAGATTTTTAATAAAGAGCACACACTTCAGTGGTGGCCCAAGCAGATGCTTCAAAATCTATACTTAAATGTGCACTAGCTAGCATCTTCCTACTCAAAGGATAGCTCAGAGATGGGAAGCAGGATGTCATCTAGTAGCTTGTTCGAGATGCAGGAGTTTAACCCACAGCACAGACCTAATAAGTCTGCATTTTAGTGAGACCTCAATAGACTCCAAATATTTAATTTGAGAAACACTACACTAGACAGGTAAGATAAGCGATACTAGAAACAATATTCTCTCTGTTGAAACAAGGAATGGTCCAAGATGTGATTGGTGAGAAATATTATACAGCCACCTCTACAACATTTGGAGGGTCACTCCGGAATTAATCTAGAACTCACTTGGGTTAATTCTTCACTTAATAAAATATCCTGGCATCTGACTATAAGGTTAGTTGGACCTGATCTCAGAGCATTGTCCAATTTTCTTTGAAATAAAACTTCTATGAGTAGTGCTTGTGATTCTTTACAGTGGCAAAGAATGGGTGTGTCCTGTGATTGCTGTTGTATCTGTTTGCTAGTAAATGTTCGTATGTGGTTATAAGAATGTGGATCTGAGACGTCTTGCAGTATAAATTGGTATCGAATACCACCTGGTAGTGAGCCCAGTAATTGCTGGAGCTTGGACACTAACCAAATATATATATATGGAAAACCAAATTGGTTTGGGTTAGCTTGTAACAGAAATTTGGAAGCTACACAACCCTAAAATTTCTCATTTTTATAGTGGTAACTAGTCTTAGAGCGGGATATGCTGTATGTAAAGTACACCTTTAGTCCAGGTTAGATTAGGCTACTGATAACAATATTCTGTTCTGAATCTTGCTGTGGGATTATATATTCATTTATGCAAATGGAACCTGACCTTGGATTCTCTTCCTCTTCAAGGAATCTTGGTGATTGCCAACAGGTGGCACAAATATCCTGTACACTTGACAGGTATATCTGCAATAGTCTTTTTTGTCATTCAGGTGAAAGATTCATCTGGCTTGTTTATACACCTTTAATGTTATTCTGAATTAGCATAATAAAATCTAACCCATTGGTTTTTAAATAATCTTTGAATCTATTTTTTGATCTTCCCATTGTGCTTAGTTTGTTGAATGGCTTATTGGGTCCCAGCAGTTAGATCTATCAATAACATTCATCATTATCAGTGGAGGGATCTGGGACAGGAAATTATTATTATTATTTTAATGGAAAAAGATGAGAATGGGCAGTGACCTTAAGTGATCTGTTTCAAATACATTGAGCGGCATGCTGTATTGATAATTTAACATATATTGCTTTCTGCATTTCAATTTCAATTAGAAAGTTGGCAGAAATATTGCCTTGATCACTCTTGGGAAGGTACCAATAAATCATCGTTATGGCCCTATCAATATTTTCTTTCCTTATAGCAGGGAAGACTTAGAAGGTACCTTCTGAAGACAAAAAGGATAGTAGTAGCACTTAGGAAAAGACTGGGAACTCCATACTCTCTCTGAAACTTGGCATAATGAGATTGTTTTAATTTTTTGGAATACGGTTGTCACAGGTAGGATGTGTTAAGTCCTAAGAGCTGCAGCATTCAGGGAAGAAAGATCCGTATCAAAGCTGCTGTTGAAGAAGTCTGTAAAGCCCTACAGAGCCTACCGTGAGGAATATTTTAGGGTTGTCATGTTTCTGAAGTTGATTTATAAAAACTAAGCTTTCAGCTGGGCTGTGAAGATCATTAAGAAACATTGAGGGTGTGCGCAGCGAACCTAGAACTCTCCCCTCTGATGGTGGAATCAGACAGATACTATCATTTTCTGATACTCTGTACAAGGGTATGGGCTCCTGTATTGAGCTTCCTCATATTACAGTACAGGTACAGATTTGAATGGTGCAATGTTTATTTCCATTATTACAGCAATTACTAATGACGATCATAGTTGTCCGATATATCTTTTTTTGAACTGTAATTCATATAGTTAATTTTGCATATAAATTAATGTAGGCCTTTAAGCTCAACATAGCTAAGACTGATGTTCCTTTAATACGCAGTTATTGAAATTCTGCCACATACTAGGCACCGTGCTGCATACTGAATTAATTATCCTTCATCTTCCACTGTCAGCCCCCAACTTGGGTCATCTTGGAGATGAGTAAACAAAACTACTCTCTCCGGCTGATGTACAATATCTAAATATGGACACCACCTTTAGTGTCTTCCTCTTTTGTGTTTTCTGAACCCTAATCATGTCACCTCATCCCTAGAACACTGTCTCTAAGATACTTCACATTGTGTGCATCTGCTTCTATTCTTTCTCACTTTTCTGTGGTGTTCAAGCTGTTCACATAAAATTAACTCTATCTATCTATCTGTCTATCTATCTATATATCTATCTATCTATCTATCTATCTATCATCTATTAGATTTCTGGTCTCTACCATAAGCTGATTCAGAGACTCTGAAAGCTGAAGTCAATTTTTCAAAGAAGCATTGGAAATGACCTTACCATGGGTTATAAAGATCCACATTTGGGACCTTCTGCCTCATCACCAAGTGGATCTTTCTTAAAGGCAGATGTCACCTGTCATTACCTTGTGTGTTACCTTCTATACAAATATTTCTTTCTTTAACTCTATTTTTGCTAGCCTTATTTTTTTTTCAACTGAATTCCTATTCTGGTCTCCTGCACTTTAAACTATTATTTTCAAACCCCGCTGAACATTGCAATTACTTAAGAGAGCTTTAAAATTATTAATGTCTGGGTCCCAACCCAGGAACTTTGATTTAATTGATATAGGATGCTGGCTGAACACTGAGGTTTTTGTAGCTCCCTGAGTGATGTTAATGTGTCTTAATATTTGAGAATCACTCCTTTAAATGTCTGTGGTTTTAACAGTTGGGTGCACGGCAGAATCTCCTGTGTGTAAGAGCAGTGACTATAGACTCCTATATTTTGCCCCCAGATAATGTGATTTAGTTTGTCTTGTATTGTAAATATTAAAGAAGCGTTCCAGGAATTCCAACTTGCTAAAGAGTTTGTGAGCTACTAATATGTACAAATAAGTACTAATATGAGTCATAGTCAATCTGTTAACAATCAGTTATTTAACTTAAAATATATAGTTTTGGTTAGGGTGTTTTTTGGTTGCTTTTTCCATGACTCTCTGTCACATTTAAGCTCACTAAGTGACGCCAGACTTAAGCTGACAATCAAATTTGAATGCAAAGTTGGAGTGAGTTAACTGTGGGGAGTCCGAAGACAGAATTCACTTATCTGTATTCAGGAGTAAGGTCAGAGCAAGGGAATGGATGTTTACTAAGAAGTATGGAGTTCAAATGTGCTAAGACAATGTAGGCAGCTGAACAGGTGTGCTAACAGGATCACAAGTGGCCCTTAGGGCCACGTGAGGAGAGAAGTTAGACAGCGGCATTCAGTTTCCCATGAAGCTCTGGAACTTGCCCCAGGGTCTCCTAAATTTGCCTTTTTCAAGAACTTATTTTTTGTTTGAAGTTGTTTGAGTATCTGCTTCTTGTAAGCAAAAACGATCTCTGAGCAGAAAACTGGAGTGATCTCTACTCCTTCCCTTTACTTACCACACATTTAAGACTTAATAAAGACTGTTTAATCTCATTGATGTATACTTTGATGTTTAATTCTTACTTTTTTATTTTCTGCTTTTTTATTTTCCCCGTGTTTTCTCTAGCTTCTTGCAGTGTGAGAGATTAGGTAATTTTTATATTCTGTTTAATGTGTACATTTTACTGCTATGCATTTTCCCTTTAGCACTGCTTTAGCTGTTTTTCACAAATTGGAATCTTCCTTCCTTCCTTCCTTCCTTCCTTCCTTCTTTCTTTCTTTCTTTTTCTTTTTCTTTTCTTTCCTTTTGTTTTGGAGATCGAAGCTCACTCTATAGTCCAGGCTGGTCTTGAACTGTTATGTATATTATAGGAATTTGTTTCTTTTAAATATTTTAAAGTTTATTTTGTAGTGCAGAACGTGGCAAAAATTGGAGACTATTCCATTCACTTTATTTTCAAGTGCCCTCAGCACATATACTCAGATCATAAAAAAAGATGTTCTATGAACTTTCCATTCCCCACATTTTTAAGCGTTTGGCTAATGCATGGTTTCCCTCAATTTTTGTCCACATCCAAGTCTTCTGCATCATTCCAAAGTTGCCAAATACTCCTGAAGAAAAACCTAAGCACACTGGGTGAGTTCTGAGTGAATTAAGATTAAATACAGCATCTTTCTTAGTGTGGTCTCTTTGAGGGCACCCAGGAAAGACATCAAATAATGAAAATTTGGATTAGAGGACTTCAAAGAAGTCCAACCCATTCTGCCTTTCCAGTTGTTGCTAGAATGTTTGTTTCGTATGTAATTATGGAATACTTGTTTCCCAAGATATTTCAAGGGCAACTAAAGAGGAATGGGAACAAGATATCTAAGATGCCACACAACTTCTTATTCTGCAATCACATTTTTTTTTGATAAAACCTGTTGCTTCTATTAGGAATCAGCTCTGTGGATTACTGTAAGACTCTGGTTGATTTCCAGACTTTCGAAACAGTTGATTCTGACAATCTGCTAATGTTGCTATTGCTTTTAAAAACTAGATAATTTTGGAAGTCCTTATTCTCCTATTTCACTGGAACCACTCTGTGTATGATGCATTTGTGTCTTTACAGAGCCTCTCGAAGTGACTTCTCCATGCATTTTGCTATATTCATATATGACCTCATAGTCTGCTAAAGTCATCATATCACCAGTTTGGATGAATTATAAAAACATGGTTTCCCTTTTTATTTCTTTTTCTTCTGCTTATAATGCAAGTATCTTCATTATTTCCCTTACATACATTTAGAACCACGCTGTCTTACAATTTTTGTTTCAGGCATCAAACTTACTTCATAAAACTCAAGAAGAGAAGGAAGATCTGTTGTCCTTCCTCATTTTTCTGTTTTACTGACCATAGTCTTCACCAAGTCCCAAGGTTCCTTCTTTTCTCATGTCATTCTGCCTAGAGGACTTCCACTAGCTGTCCTTTTAGATCTATTGGTGACAAATTCTGCTACTTTTCTTTCATCTGTGAATGTCTTTTTCTTTTTTTTTTGCTTTACTTCTGAAAAATATTTCCACTAGGCATAGGTTTTTTTGGATTAATTTTTCTATCTGTACCAGAAAAATATTAGAATATTTACTTTGTGCCACAGTTCAACTTTTTTTCTGTTAGGATTTTTTGCCCTACCATTTTTCTTTGTTTTAGGATTTTGACCATAGGAATAGTAGGTCTTTTGTTGAAATTCCTCAGTTCCATAAGTCCCTGTTTGAGTTTTTTCATTTGAGTTATTTCTGCTGTTCATACAAAGAATTTCCATTTCTCTATATTTTAAGACCATTGATTGTACTGCCCCCTCCATTTAGCTATGAGATGTATTTGCTGAGCGTCTTATTTTATTAATAATTTTTCAGTTACAAAATTGTATGCTCTTAGTTCTTTTACTTCTTTCCTGAAGTTTTCTTTTACTTTGCTGAAATTTTCTGTTTTTTTAATATTATACTTACGGGTTTAATTTACTCATTGAAACATTATTTTGACTGTTTCTTAAAATCTTTGCTAGATACTTGTAACATCTACCATTTTACCGCTGCAGTTGTTTGTCTTTCTGATTTTGTTTGAAATGTTCCTTGTTCTCAGTAAGAACAATCTTTCTTTAAATGAAACCTGGAACTTTTGTGTTGCCATAACTCTAGAAATCATTTCAATTTACTCTTCAGCTGGATTTCCCCTATATATTGCTGCAGCCAAGGGGAGATTCTTGTGTCGTTGCCATGGAAATTTAAACTTTTTATTCTATGCTCACATGAAGATAACCTTTCTACTACTGCTGGGCAGAAGAAGGAGCTCCAAATGGCATTTGTCCGTTACTACAGACAGTAGGGTGAGGGGCACTTCATTTCCCCTGGTTGATTGATTATAAAAGTCTTGCCTCCCCACTAGGGCTTTGTGACTCCATCCTTGTAGAGAGAAGTGGCAGTTTATTACTAGGTGGAGATGCTAGTGTAAATTTCTCAGTTGATCTTTGTTGTGGGTAAACAGGAATTGAGTCCAGAGTCCTAAAATGATCACTACAGTTTAACTGCCTCTAAATTAAAAAAAAAATGAACTCTACATTTTTGAGGAGACACTTGAGCTGTGATATCAGCTCTTGTGCAAAATGAAAGAAAAATAGACCTTATGATTTGACTCTGAAAAACTTGCATTTCTTGTTGATCCTTATTATCTTTTTTCTTTCGTAGTCAGTTTCCTTTATCACACAGTGTCACTGTACTTAAGAGTCAGCAATTATACTCCAAGCGGGAAAGTTGCAGCGGCTTCACCAAAACATTTTGATTTCTGTGAAATAAAAGGTTTTCACAGTATTTTGTCTACACACTGTTCCCTCCCCGGGTTCTCAATCTTGAAGAGACAGATTTATATGGGCGAGTATATCTCTGCGAAAATGATCTTGCACCAATATCCCCAGGCCAGAAATTACCATTGTACAATTCTCCTGGTATATAGTTCTTAAAGAAAAGGATCGTTTAATCAAAAACTTAAGGTCTTGAAGACATATTGCCAATGTGACTGTCTAATGTTTTTATATTATTGACATGCTTTTTCGTGTTCTTGATGCCAATTAAGTAGATTGATTAATCTACTTTATGGAAAGTGCTCATTTAGTCTAGGAGTGGAGAAAATGTCTAACCGGAACTTCTTATCTTGCATATAGTTGTACAGTTCTCATCCAGGACAGAATCAAATTGAGAAAGCAACACAAGAGATTGGAACCTCAGGTGCTTCAGGATTTTAAGGGAAGTGTCAGAACCTATTGATGTTCAGATTCCAGGGGGGAAAAGCAAATCACAGCTAGAAAGTAGTTTCAAACATGAAAGTTTTAAAAAGGCCACTAAGCAAGTGTCCTGAAAAAAAAGTCAATTTGATAAGGAAATATGACAAAAATCTGAACCTGTGCACTTGAAGCACTAATTTTTCTTTCAAAATCTTGAGACTTAATTGTGGTCACTATTGCAATTCAGATGTTGCTAGATGTAGGAACTTTCTGACAGTTTCAGATAATATTCATTTCTACCCTCTTAACTAGAGAGATGTATCCAAGATTCAGTTGCAAAAAAAGCAATTGTAGAGAAATAGAAAACGGCCATAGTACTTATGTTATAAAGACCCATCAAGAGTTTATGGTGTCCTGTTAAAGTTCAATTTTGTTCTTTTACGTGTATTTTCTGATTCTCTCTCTCTCTTTCTCTCTCTCTCTCTCATCTATCATCATCTATCTATTCTCTATCTCTTTCATTTTATTTCAGTTACGTTGTTGGTGAAGATGGGATCAAAAGGACTTTTTTTGAAAATTTCTTAATTCACCCACTTTTTGATTCACTCTGGGCATCTCTGGAAGAAATTAACTTATAGCTTATAACTCATAAACTTATTTCTTCTGCCATAATACTTACGTTGTGTTAATTATCTGCACCCCTGCAAAGATGGTGCACATGCACTCTGTCTAAACTCTAAACTCACTTCTAGATCAAATGTCTCTTCCCACGTATATCTAGGAGCAGCAAGAATTTTAGTAGCCAGTGCTAGTATCTTAGTATTTTTATTCTTTGTTTTGAACTTCTTAACCAGAGAAGATCAAAATGTTGGTGTCCTTTCATAAATCTTACCTAGTACCACAAGAATTCTCAGTTGTGGGTTCAGCTCATGTTGTAGTGTCTCTATTTGACTTTTGACTATGCCTCCTGTCCCATTTGCTAGTTTCCCTACAGTGACATCAGTTATCCACAGGTTAAATCTCCATTGCATGCCTATCGTGCTTAGCATCTGTCTCACCATTTTCATGGGCCTTTACATGATTCTTGAGTAGTGCCACTATTTAGTCATCCACATATTAAGATGAGCAGGTGTGGAGGTGGGGGTTGGGCTGTTACACACAGCTCCAGCCCATTTGGTAGAAATACATGCTCAAATTCAGTTGAATTAGGTAAAACCTTGGGACATATATATGTTTGGTTTCTTTGTGTGCAATACCAATAATGATTTTTATTTCTACAGAATAATCACATAAAAATCGACAAGCTCCAAGCTGCTATGTTCTCACATCCTCTCCTGTCTCTTCCGCATGTTTTTCTGCATCAATACTGAGGGGAACGATGGCTACTCCTCTTTTTGTGATGTGCAGAGGAACTGGTTGGGGTGGGGAATAGGACCACGCTAAACCCAGCCTCCCTCAGAACATAAGCATGTGTCTTGCGTGACACGTGTGAGAATTACACACAGGGTGCTTAGTGCTTCTGACTAATTTTTTCCCCATGTGATTCAACTTTTCTGTTTTAGAAGCCAAACTTCTGTTAGAAGTAAAGTTGCCATTTTCTGGTAATATCCTGCCTGGTGACACAATGAATGTAAATGCTTGGACCTCTATTTTTGCTTCATAGTATTTATTTTTACCTGTTGTATTATGCGACACTTGCTTATTTCTCTACTGGCTGTCTCTTTTTAATAGAACATGAGCTCCTGTGAGCAGGAAATTTAATATTTGGTTTATTGTTGCATTTTTAATGCCTGGTACATAGTAAGGACATAGGATAAATCTGTTAAAGGGAAAGAAGGATTCAGTGCAAACCGGAGAAAACAAAGGGGATTAAAAGGCTCTTCAAGCCTTTGATTCTATGATCATTATATATTTAACTTCAGTATCAAAAATCGAGGGAGAAGAGTTTAGGAAGAGAATGTGGGTAGTTTATGATGGAATATATTAAATTTTGGGTGTTCAGAAGACATAGTCATAGAAAAAGCAGCTAAACATTTAGTTCTGAAATTCAATGTTGAAGGAATAATTTATACTGAAAGACAGGATTCGGTAATATGTGCAAATTAGTGCATAAGAATCACACAGAAGATCTGCTAGCACGAGATGACCATGATTGGAAGACCTGCCCTTGTGTGCCCTAGCATAGATCCCAGAGAAAACATTTTCATATTTTTTTACATGATAGAGTCTAAGCAAAGGAATCTAAACAAAGTAAGAGACATTAGATAATAATAACAAGTGATTGGATAGATACTGAGAGATATTAAAATACTTATCTCTAGGGCATATGTTTTTATATCTCAAAGTGGGATACATTGGTAGCATCATATGTAATCTGGTAGAAAAAGTTATAACTATTTGTTTGAAGGGGAGAGTAGCAGCTGTAGTTTTAAAATTGGCTCCCAGATACATAGTTTTAGGATTCCTCACTTCTACTGCCATGGGAGAAAAAGAAATTATGCCTGCAGGTGACGTGTGGCTCCTATTGCATCACCCTGAGGGGAGGACAATGGGTCGTAGGGAACCAACATAGTTGTTGCTGTAAGTAGTATTACTATACCTCTGACATGAAATAAAAATCTGTTTTTGAATAATCAAGATAAATAAATATGGATATTAAAAACATGCTGACCTATAGATCCTACTGAGAAAAAAACAAAATATGATTATAAAATGGGAAAGAGTGGTATCCTAGAGAATCACTAGGTCTTTATACATTTGAAGAATTCTCTGGTAGAGGACAGATTTCACTGTACATTGTAAAGGACTATGGAAGGTTCAATTGTTGCAGATTACAGGAAAGCAAATTTTGATACAAAATGTAAATACATTTTGTATCAAAATTTTCATTAGTAAACCTCAGTCTGAAGAAGTGATGAAGTGTAATGGAAAGAGTCCAGTCCTGAAACAAGAATGAGACAACGTCTGAGTTTTCTCCAGAGCCCAAAGTCATGTTGCTTTATTCGACAGTTGGATCTTTGGATCTGTTTTCTCATTCTTAATCTGCCTACTTAACAAGAGTGTCTGAAGATCAACTGTGTGAAAGTAATAACGTACAACAATTTACACAGTTTTAGACACCAGAAATAAATTCTTCAGAATTAAAATGTTAAATAGAGAGCGGGTGGCCGTGTGTCCAGCTATCTACAATCATCTTGGAGTACTAATATTCTGACAACTCCAGTTTCAGCTGTCTGAGGACAGTATCATGGACAACCCCAACTTGAAACAATCCAGCTGAGTCCAACCAACCCACAGAATGAGGAGGGACACAAAGAAATGGCTTCAGATTGGAGTGGGGTTCTGTATTGTAGCAATAGATGGTGTGCCTCTATTCATTTCAAGAAACCAAAGTACCTGAGAGTCCCAGGACTAATCATACTCCCGTGTTTTACTACAAGTCTTTCCTTGTATGAATGCACTTAAGCGTAACTTAAAAAAATTCTCCATTAGAGTGCTCAATTGACTCCAAGTCTTTAGTGCCGTTCTCTGCGAGACACTGTCATTGTGACTCTGGTTACCCTAGAGAATATAACTCAATGTTTTTTCCAAAGTCTTTTATGTTGCCAGAGAGGTACTACAAACATATTGCATACAGAGAACAAATGAGTTTCCCTTACAGTATATTCTTTATCATAGAAAATAGAATTACATAGTGAAAAATAAATATATCATACCGTCCTTTGAGAAGTCCCGTGAGCACCTGAGAATTGTGTGAGAATATGGTCTTGTTTTTGAGGAAACAGTCAGTCTATTTGGGGCCTACTTTTTCTGAAGATTGAATGTTGATGTTATTTTGCCATAGGACAGCCATTTCTCAGCGTGGAGGCAATATGCAATAATGATGGCTTGCATTTTAGAACCGCCTTTAGCGTGTCAAAAATGCTTTCACATATGTTTATAAAATTACAGAGAATTAAAATGAGGAAGGATGCCAGACAATGAAAATTCTAATTCCCCCATTTTCTCAGTAAGGGCAAGGAGGGCCAGCAGGGAGTTATTTGCACAGGAGTGTTTAGCTGGATCACGGCACAACTCAGATTCTTCAGCTTTTGTGACTTACTATATCATTTCTGCCTTGGAAGTCTCCTCTGTGGTGAATGTAGCGGGGATTATTTGAATGGCATTGTAGTGCCTGTATTTAGCTGAGATGTGCCTAAACTTACCATTTATATTCATTAAAAACATCGTATGTTAAAAATGCATTAATACACCTGTTACGATTTGAGTTTGAAGTGACCCTCAAACTAAAGGCTTGCTTGGTTTTTCAGCTGATGAACTTTTGGGAAGATATTGAATCATAAAGGGCTTCATGTTATCAAGAGAACTAGTTCACTGCCAATATCGTCATGTGTTGGGAAGTGATAGAAACGAAGATGGGCTTTAATTGAGGAGAGAGTACCGTAGATTCATGACCTGGGTCCTCAGCCCCTTCCTTGGTGGTTCTGTCTCATCTCTGTCTCCTGAATGCCAGGAGGTGAGCACCTTTCCTCTAACATATCTTCTCCTCCATGATGTTTCACATTTCCTAAGTCTCAAAGCCATAGCTAGAAATCTCCAAACCGCGGGCCAAAACAAGTCATTTCTCCTCTAAAAGTTGATTTTCTCAGGTTTTTGTTTACACCAATAAAGAGTTGATTAATATAACATACAACCTACCAAACAATATAGCTAACAACACTGTACTGTGGGGTGTGGGGTGTCCTTGATTTGATCTTGTGATCTCCTATGAACGGGGGCTGCAGCTTGCTGCTGTTGCTCAGCTTCTCAAAAAATTATTGTACCTCATATCGTAGCACAGAAGATCAAAAATTAAAGAATAGCTTCTCCTAAATTCATATAGCTTTCACATCATTGTACAGTTGAAAAGTAATAAATTGAATCCTCATTAAGTCAGGGACTGTCTGTGTTTTTGAATGATTCAAAGAAGGCAGAGAAGGTAACTTAAAATAGGGCTCAAATCACTGTTGAAACCTTTCATTATATCAATAATTCTACTCCTAGGCATATGCTCAAAAATGTACATTTACAATTTGTACACACGTATTCATAATAGCTGCAAAGTGAACACAATTCAAATGACCATTGACTGGTAAATGGTTAAGAAGTGTGGCGTTTTAATACAATGTAGTATTGTTCAGCAGAAAGGAAGCCAGGTGTGCTGATCCATTCCACAACATGAAATTAAGGGTAAGAAATAAGATACCAATTGTCATGTAGTTAGTTATTCTATTTATATTATAATATTAACATTTATATTAAATATCAAGAATAGGCAAATATACAGTCAGGAAGGAGGCTGGCGGTCGCCCCAGAGATGTAGCACATGCGAGCATCAGTGATGACTACCAAAGGGTATGAGGTTGCTTTTTTGGAGTGAGGAAAATATTCTAAAATTGTTTTGGTGTTGATTGCACATTGACTATTGAATCATATAGTTTAGGTGGGTAAAATACTAAGCACATGAAATATAGCTTAATAAAATTGTTGCCAAAAGAAAGACAATCTTTCATATGACCTCGGAGCCTATGACGGGACTAAAAAGGGGCAGCACAGACTCGAAATGGGACCACGTCCTGGGACACATAAGTATGCCAACAGAGTAGCTCCATTACAGTGAGATGCAAAGACATTAAGCGTCTTGATTTATTCCTAATGTGGTCACATACGCTTAGAGCAGTACTTCATGGTGCGATAAACACTCTCTGGAAGCATAGATGATCGTTTTTAAAGAGATACCCAGGTTTTTCTCAATGTGGAATTAATTGATAAAGGCATTCTGCTTGCGATGGTATTCTAAAATGTTATATTGTAATATATTAATTTAAATAACATTAATATGAAGGAACAAAATATATAACTAGTGATATGATTGATGTAAAGGCATGGTAAAAATTGTGAATAGGTATTCCAAGAACAATTGATTTTTGGAGAATAATAGTCTAGAAAACAATCTTCTTTCTGGAAATCATTCCTTCAACATGAAGGAGCAGTGAACCCCGGGTCCTCAAAGCGGGTACTAGGTATGGAACAGGTGGGTACACGATTTAAAGCCTCCTGTTGGTGAATCCGGAAGCACAAGGTTTACAGTAGCAAGTCAAAAGAGGCTGAACGTGTGCGAAAATCTATACCCAAATTGGGTTCAGGCAGAAAGTGAAGGGAATAAGGGCACATGAGCCCAAGAAATTAGTATTTGAATATTGGTGTGTGACCTGAAAAACCTTAGGTATATCGCAGAATCTCTGAATTTGTGCCTTAGTTATAAAATGGAAATAGCTAGGCTTATTTTAATAGCTGGTTGTGATTATCAACTAAAACGCCTCAAGTGACATCTATTATGGGATGTCAAGTAGATGGTTAAAGGCTAGCTTTCTTCCCTCTGTTGTATGTTGTGCCCTCATATACCACGGAGCAAAGTGGTAAGTTAACTGACTATGTCATTCTGTCAGAAAGACACGAGTCAAAGTTCTCATGGGGCTGAAATGTGAGGCCCTCAGGCCTTTCTACATGAAGTGCAGTTACAGGTTAATCACACTCTAGTGTCAATTCATAAGATGACTGTAAAAATTCACTTCCTTTTAAAGAGCTTTCTTGTCTACCTCTGCCATTCTGATAATAATTCTAGCCTGTTGGTCCTTACATAGAATTTTTGATTGTGCTTGGTAAGTACATCTCTCTTCAAAGACTGAAAGATCTTTCAGACAATCCTTTGGCATCCAAAGGATACTTCCTGCTAGAGGAAGCTGATCTCTAGGAACCTGGCTGTCAAGGCAATTTACAGACGCTGTAGACATAGATAGCAATTACGTACAGGATACCACAAAAGCTAGAAGAAAGGCTACTGAATGTTTCAAGAGTGAAACATATTTAATGTAATACAAACATTACACAATGTATCCATAAATTGAAACATCACATGGTATCCCATTGTTGTGTATGGTTTTCCTGTTTGTATGTATCAGTTAAAAATGTCAAAAAGTAAAGAAAGAAAAGAGTTGGCTTCCCCTTAGGTCCATGGTCCCATTCACAGGAAATAACACTTTTTTTTTTCAGTATCCAGTCTGAGGGAGTAAGCAGCATTTGAGCTGTGAATTTTGCATACATGTGCATGTGCCTTCTTGTTCCAAGTTTCATTAGCTTTATGATTTCTATAGTCATCTCTCTCTCTTATTCTGAGTCCTTTTTTATAATCATTTAGAGAGAGAGAGAGAAAGGAAGAGAGAAGAAAAGGAGGGAAAATGATTATTTTTTTCTATCAGTGAGCTGTGACAAATCAAAATGAGGTAATTTGGGAAGTAATTAGATTAAGAATCTAGAGAATGTCTTCCTCCTGATTTTCTCCAATCTTTTTTTGACAGGATTTCAGAGTTTGAAAGCACTTGTTAAATAATAATCTATACCGCAATGCTGGGTGGAGATGATTATGAAATCCACAAGGGATTAGTTATTGTCCTCAGGAATAGCTTCAACTCCGACAAGAAAGAAACATGTTTAACAAAAATTGGATTTTGGAGCAATGATCAGGAGCTGTGCATAAAAGCTCATAAAAATTCCTGTAAATATCACTGGGAAGGTTGTGTAGAGAGACTCTCTTTTCTCCTATATCATCTCATTACAATGACATTTCAGTCGATATAATTTTGACTTGATTAATGACTGGTTATGTCCTGAGGCACTGGATACTATTTCACTAGCACACCTGGCATATTCACAGAGACACTGAGATAAAGGCTGTATTATTATTGTCATTTCACAGGGGAGGGAATGAAGGCTCCCTGAGTTGAAGTAACACATGCAAAGTCATATAACTAGGGAGGGAGAACTCGAACTCCATTTTATCCAACTACAGAGATTTTACTCGTTGTCACTCTGCACCATTGCTTTTCCAGGTCTTCAAGAAAGTGAGGAGAACAAAGGACATGGGGGAAGGTATTCTACTGGTTTCTAGAATCGCAAGGAAAACACATACACTGTTTTGAAGAGATAGATATCCTTTTAATTGGCATATTTGGACCAAAACATGGGTTATATGTTGGTATTTACTGAGACACTTAAGAAATGTCACTCATGTATAATACTCAGGTATAAGAGAAGAAATAATCTATCAGCCCAAGTGCTTGATTCTGAAATAATTCTTTTTTTTTTTTTTTTGCTGTGTAGGTTAGGTAGAAGAAACGACTTTCCATCAATTTCCTTTTCCCTGTTCTTATACAAAGCTCTAAAATCACTGAAGTCTTGGTTAGTGGTTCTAGTATTGCGGCACCAGTGAGAAAAACCATTGTGATGTGGAATGAGGAAAATACTGAAAGTCCTTATCTCTGCGTGTAGAAGGGAGTCACTTCAATTTCTGCGAAGCTGTCCATTATTTTGTGAGATTCTCAGGAAAATGCAGAGAATGCATGACTTCTATGGTTTTAAAAACTACTATGAGATGGACGTTGTCAAAAATATAGTGATAAAACCACACACAGGAGAGAGTGCTGTGTGAGCTCTGCATGCTGGAAGATTACAGCCTTCTTTAAAGACAGGCTGGCCTGGGTAAAGTTTATCTTTGAGGGAGTGCCATTTGTCCTTTCCGAGCCTCTGAAATCGTATTACTATGGAGTTGCTCAGAGTGACTTATTTCCTTTGGTTTACTCCACACAACAAGCACTGACCTGTACCATGCCTCAATTTTGTAGAAGCAGCAGCCAGAAAAACAAAGTCTCTCTCTAGTTTCAGGTAGACCAAGCACATCATAGGCTGGGTTTCATAAACAAGGACTTGGGAATAAGATCATGTTTATCTGGGAATTTGTTAAAATGCAGATGTTTGGGGTCTATCTCAGATGCAATATGCATTTAAACAAGATTCTCCAGTAACTGAGGTTTGAGAAGCTCTGCTTTTACCTTGTATGAGACAGGAAATCCAGTCTGAATTCCATAAATGCAATTTGGATTCCAAACCTATCTCTGTATCTTTGATTCCAACTAAGGTTGTGGATCCTTTAGAATTCTGACCACGTCAGAAATCTCCAAATCAGTGATGTCATAGTTAAAGTTTCTCAAGTCAGTCTGACACAGAACTCATTTGGAAGATGTAGAACACTTCTCCGGAATAGATTCCACAGGTCATGACTGGCAGATTCTTTTTGTCAGAGCCTTATGGTTGCTGATGGGCGTAGGAAATATGGCAGATGAATCAGTGGGCATTTTGTGTGTAACTTGGGGCACTGACTGCAAAGACTATGGAATGCTCACTACAATATCATTTGTTTTTCTTAAGCCCTGAGAACTTGTATTTTGTTAAAGCCCTTTTAAACTTTTTGGTAGGTATTGAGTGAGCAGAAAACCTGAGATGTTCTTTCAAGTGATTTTTTTTTCAAGCTGTAATTTCCCTTTAAGTCTCATTCCTTAGGCTTTAAAGAATTTGTATAATTTTTGCCATCTGCTCAAGGCCAAATATGCTCTTTTCCCAGAAGCTAGATTCCCTTGCTAGCTTTGAACACATTAGTAAATTTCTCGTGGCCACTGGCTTATGGATGGATTTGACCAAATATGGAGAGATCGGAGTGCAGAAGGCTGGAGAGTCCCCAGCGTGTATCTACCTCACTCCTTCCCTACTGGCTATACATGCAACAGCTGGAATGGATTTCTGGTTCAGATGCATCACTGTCCTCTTAATTCTACACCTATAAGCTGTCGCTTACTCATCTCTCTTCAGCTTCACCATTTGGATATTTGTGTCCTACTTGAATTTTGACCAATACATAAGCTAAAGTATAATTAAATACAATGCAATGAACATGTTACTTAAAGCATTTATCTGTTGTTTTGCTTAACTTCTTCCAGATATCATCCCTCTTTCTCTAAATTTTAAAAATTAAATTTTTATTCCAGGAAACAGGCCATGTGTTTCCAAAGGTCTGATGTGTATTTCAGATGGGAAAAGATTCTGTGAAACTAACATGAACATTCACACCCGAAGGAAATGAACACAACAGAAAGCAAAATGTCAAGGCATGGTTTTTTTTTTCCTCACCAGACAAATAGAGAAATAAGATGTGGGCCTCTATCTCCGAGGAAATCTATGTGAACCCCAGAAGAGGGGTTCTAGGAGCTTAGGGACAGGGTAGAGACAATGAGTCCCAGGGAAAATGGGGGTGTTGTCAATCAGAAGGATGCTTTGGAGAAGTAAATCTTGTACTGAAAGTACCTTTGGGCTTAGATAGGAGTGAGATTATAGGAACACATAATCCATGTTGCACTGGTATTTGTGACAGACATCAGTGTAAGAGCACGTCTGTTTCCAGATGGCAGCTGGCAGTTCATGCAAGGCCCTCTGGAGATAGAGTCACCTAGACATGTGGATGTTGCCAGCATTTGAAAAGCCCAAGGGCATCTGGCAAAAGAGCAGGAAGCACTGTGAGGAACACTCTTCCTATTGGGGATGATGAGCTAGTGAACAAAGGGCCGTGGGAGTATCTTTTCCCAATACTTTAGGGACAGAGAGAGAGAGAGAGAGAGAGAGAGAGAGAGAGACAGAGACAGAGAGACAGAGAGACAGAGACAGAGAGACAGAGAGAGAGAGGAAATGAGGACACACTGTAAAATGGCTGCCTGATCACTGACTTATGGAAGTGAAGGGTGGTCTCTGATTTGGTAATAAGAATCACTGCCAGAACAGTGGTTTTTGATCTGGACCCGATGAAAATGGGAAAAGTAGAAGATGGACTTCCTTCAGCAGAGAGAGACTTTGTGGGACATTCTACCCTATCGCTCTCATTTTAAACCTCTTGAGAAAGTGATCTTCCCCCCTTCCATTTTATACACGAGGAAATGAAGGGTCACAATTTACTAGGAAAAAGATCATAAGACTAGCAAGTGTTAGAGCATTAGAGCTTTAGTCAAAATCAGTGCCGTCTGAATGTGGGATGGACTTTATCGAGCGGCCTCTTCTTATGGCCAAGAGAAAGTCTTTTTTTTTTTTTAACTTCATCATGGGGAGGAGATTAGCCAACAGCAGTCAGCCTAGGCTTGGGATAGCAATAACTCAGGTGATTAAGAAAAACAGTGATTTGTATACTCAAGACCCTAAGGAGAAAGTCTATGGAGTGGAAATGGGAAAAATGGAGGAACTCCCTGAAAGAAACAGCAGTAAGCTTGCAATCTGTGGCCAATAAAGTTAATAAGGTGAAACTCCATATTTTCAACTTACATGAGCCATATGTATTATGCAGTTATACTCCATGGCTCCTTTCTACGTCAGTGAATCTCAGCTGGGCATCAAATTATATTTTAAGTACCAGGCCACACAATGGCTGAATTGGGAAAACTGATCTCAGATTGACTGTGTGTGCACATCACCAACAAGAGACAGTTAAAAGGCAGATTCCTCAAGCCTGTCCATAACGATACAGACTCAATAGGTCTGAAGTAGAATCCAGGAGTTGGCATTGTGATAACCAGCCTTATCCAACCTTCCCTTATTCTAATAGATGGTCTTTTATATTGATGCATAGACCTTAAGTCTATGAAATCTGACCTGGGACAAGTGACCTTCATAGGAAAATATGGATACCTAGCAGATAAATGGTAGATTCTTCTCTACAAGAACTATAGAATTTTCGTAAAATTATAAAATGCAGGCTAGATTTTTCTACTTGTAATTTCAAGTCCTCTGAAATCTAGCCTTTCGTTGTCTTCCAGGGTTATCCTCAATTTTCCACTTAGAATGAGTGTGTTCCTTCTTTTTCAGAAATGCAACCTTTTAGCTGTTTCTCCATGTATCTGCTCCTAGGGCAATTATGAGGAGGAAAACTCTTTCATCTTTTTTCTCACATTTCTACCTTGAGATAAAAAGAAAGAGGCATGAGGCCAAACAGTGAAATGTAGTAAAAACAGTATAATAACAGATCATTTCCTAGGAAAAATCTTGTTTTTTACTACTCATTATTTGCAATTCCAGTGATGTAAATATTTCCATTAGAACTGGCTACTAATACAATGGAAGCTCATATTGGTCAACTATGATGCCATTAAACGTGGTGTTTGAAAGTATGAGTGTGGTAGTTAAGCTCGTGTTAGCTTGGTTGGGCTCCGAGCTACTGAGGGTATTATTAATAAAGCCACTTCCAGTGTGTCTGAGTGGATCGGGAAGGTGTGACGTCAGGTACTATCCATGGCTTCTTGCATCTTCGTCTCTGGCACTATGACCCTGCTCTGCCCCTTGGCCACCATGAGTTAAAACATCTTTGCTGTGTTGTGCCCTTCTGCCGTGACACATCTGCCTTAGAGCCAACTCTTTATGGACTACACTCTCCCAAACTCTGAGTCAAATTAAACATCTTATCTCTCAAGTTGTGGGTATTGGGGATTTGTTTTGACAATGGGAAAGCTGACTGATACAACGTGCCAATTACCTCTGGTGAGCCTATGTGAGAGAACTCAACGTGCCACTCAGGCTACACTCTCTTTTTCATATACCAAAATACAGACCACTTGCGGGGGAAACTCCGTGTTTAGTTCATGAATGGACTGGTGACTAGTTTACTTGCAAAATTTATTCTGTCTCAAGGTCTGTGAGGTGACCCACCCCACCTCAGCTCTCACCGATGTTCAAATCTGTATGTCTTAGCCACTCGGTCCCCTGGTTCTTGGCTCATGCTGACCTTCCCCTGTGGCTGTGCTACAGCAGGCCTGGAGTTTTCAATGCAACCAACAGGGTATAATGAGGGATTCTCTGATCCCTAATCCAGGGAACTGAAGAAGATTCTAGTGGAAACATATATGACCTATTCTCTGCTGACACTCTCCCTTTCCTCATTTGTTTTCAATAAATAAGGTTGTGTCAGTCTCAGAGATTGTTCAAAAGGACTAGGAAATCCCTATCTTTCCCCCACAAGGAAAGGACTGACAGCAGTGCTCTGGGATCTCTTCCTGTTTGCTTATTTCTAAAGTTACTACTATTAACACTTCATGTGTTATCAACTGAGAGTGATTAGTGGGATATAGCGATTTCCTTCTCTTACCTTCCCTGGCTTTTATCTTTCTTGCTCAAAGACTCCTATTTCTATTTCTTCTTGAGAGGTCACATTTCCTTCTTTTGAGTGCTTCCTCCAAATGGCAGTAGGAAGAATGTATGAACAAACAAACAAATGTATTATTTATTTTCTTCACAGTTACAGACACAGGGATGTGAGCAGCAAATAAAACTCGAAATGGCATCAGGATTTGGCTCTAGAACTCATTAGAAAAACAATGAGGTCTCGTGTTCTTTAAAGTTTCTTGCACTGAGGATTATGTACTTGGGCACACAGCAGTACAACCTGTCCTGATTAAGGGCATCTCCACACCCTACAGTGTGTGTGTGTGTGTGTGTGTGTTTTCTTTTTTACACTGATGCTATTTTTTCCTGTTTCATGAGATTGTGTTACCAGATTGGTCAAATTCACTTTTTTTTTTTTTTAAGATTTCAGGTTTATAAGATGATAGTTGCAAGGAAATCAACGTTGAGATTCAAACATGTCCGTTGTGTCCTTGGTATTGGTTTCTTCCTTAGCACAGGAAGCTTCAATGTTAACCTTAATGGTGGGAAAAATCAGGGAACAGAGGAAACTAAAGTCTTCATCACTTTAAACTTTTTGAAAACTCCTAGTTCACAATGTCTCTTGACTTCTGACTTTAATAAGCTCTTGCTTCCCTCTCTCTATGGAATAAAAAGGTGGTATTTTCCTAGTGGATGAAGTTATGCTGCCTAAAACAGGAACTTGGCTTTATTTTCTCTATTATTTATTCATACAGGGATGGTTGACATGTCCATTTTCTTACAGAAAATACTTGTACATGGTGCCTAGTAGCTTACCAGAATCCAGTCCTCTCCATTCTGGTTGAGCAGGAAGTTAGATCAGGCCTGGCTGAAGATCTGTTGTCTTTAATTTGGAGGTGGTGCTATGGTTTAATGCCTCCCTTCAAGTTCATGCGTTGGAAACTTGATCTCTAAGGCAACAGGGTTGGGTGGTGGAGCCTAATGAAAGTTGTTTAGACCCCAAGGGCTCCACCCTTTGGAAAGGGCTCGTGCTCACCACAGAAGGGCTCCAGGCTGCATGTTTGACCTCTCCATTCCTCTTGCCGCCCTTTGGCTCTCCCGTCTCCTGCCTCAGAAGGATGGAGTGAAACGTTCTATTTTGATGAGAAGAGATACATTTCTTTTGAGCTAAGACACAAAGAAAGCCTTGGCGACCTTGGTTTTCCTTTCCTGTGGTCATGCCTAGACTCTGATTTCTGATACTGGAGAACTTAAAGAGAACTTAGTTGAGTCAGCGTTTGCCTGAGGGCATTTCTCCCTGAGAGAAAACGTTGACCAACAGGGAATAACTTGTTTCTTTGGGGCGTTAAATATTTAGGGGATAATATTCTCACTGGGTATCTCTGAATTATTTAAAGTAAATTGGCTTGCTCTGTATGCCTGTTCTCTCCACAGGACTTGAAAGCCTGACTCTTCTCACAAGTGGGTAGGTTTATAGCTTAATCAAAATGACTATTACCTAAGGCATTATGTCTAGTATAAAGCACATCTATTACAGGGTCACTGAGGCAAGGAAGAGGGAGGGCATAACTAAGTTCTCCTCTCTTTCTTCTGTTTCTCCCTGAAGATTAGGGGTGAGTACACATTTGGGGCGGGTCACCCTCTCTAGATGAATGTGTCGATGAATATTTGAACACATCAGTGACTCGTGTCTACTTATTTAATGTACTCGAAAGCTAGAAATTCAGATTTATCCATGTTTCTGTTTTCGGTCACTCTTCAAGATTATTTTTCTTACAAAACACAGGACTTCTTTTATTGTGAGGAGAGAGAAAAATACACTGAGTTTGAGAAGTGCTAACTGACTTCACACATTTTAGGGCTAATATTTTATGTATGGATTCTATCTTTCTATATGGAAACTCCAACACTAGAAATCAATGGTAAGAGATTGTAGTAATGGTGTTTTCACTCTAATTATACCATTTCATGAGCAGGTGCAGAGGAAGGAGCAGGAAGTGAAACTGTTATGATGTTGAGCTTTGAATCTAGAACTCACTAGAAAACACCTAGTCTTCTAAAACTTCTTTTGTTAATATTCTTAGGATGGCATTTAAGACTCATCTTAGGTGGACCAAACTATATTGTAAAAAGTATACCAAGGCAGGCCTAGTGGCCCAGGCTTAGGATTCCAACATTTTGGGAGGCTGAGATGGGAGGATTATAAGTTCAAGCCCTGCCTGGATAACATAGTGCCTTAGTGAGGCCTTGTCTCAAAAATCAAAGCTAGAAATTGGACTGGAGATGGAGTTCAGTGTAAAGGCTTTGGATTCAACCCTAGTATCATAAAAAGAGAAGTGTACCAACCTCCTCTGTAGTATTTATTTGCTTTACTAATTCAACAAGAACAAAACTGATGCTTTTTTCCCCTATTAGCTTGATCTCTAGTCACGGTAGCTTCTAAAACCAATTCTCTCACCTTCGGTGTTAATGGTCATTTTAATATTTCAACAATTACATTAATTCACTGACTATGATTCCAGATGGTGCACTGCCCCTCCCCCACGGTGCTTTGGATATAATATTTGCACATAAGCTTTGGCTAAACAAATTAGGTGAAGTGAAGTGAAGAGAAACCTGGCAGAAGGGACATTTTTCTTGAGTCCTTAAAGCAAGAAGTAATTTATACTTTAAATGAGATCTTCTTTCTCTGGGAGGCCCCCATGGCTAAGCGCATTAAAAAAAAATAGAACCATAAGCACATCATAAACCAGGCAAAATGTCTCAGTGTGATCTCTGGAAAAGTACCAAAGTGGAGAATCATAAGTGGAGCACGGGGACCAAGATGAGAAACCCAAGGCCACTTTGGTCCGTGGTTATGTTTCTCCACATTTTAGGAAAAATGCCTCCAGGAGGGGCAGCTTATAAAAAGTTCATTTGAAAAGACATTTTTTACTTATTAATATGGGAAGTAATAGTTGTCCTCTCTATGGAGACCTATAGAAATAGGACGGGCTGATAGAGTGGGGACAAAGTGGTGATTGGGCTTTGTTGAAGATAAAATGAGCTAAAAAATTCATGTATGAGAAAAAAGTATGAACGTAAGCTCAGGATGAGTTTTATTGCAGAATATTGTTTAGGGAGCACTGTTGGGAACATATGGATAAAACAGTGTTTTTTTTGAGTATAAAAATTAAATCTAAATAAAGTTGTATTTTTATTGTAGAGAGAATGTCTTCTGCTATTGTAGTAAGGTAGAGGGATCAGGTTTTGGTATTAATTGTAAGGTACCTGTGAATAAGACATTCCTGTAAAAAACTAATTTAGGGAAGAGTGATGTAAAAATAGTCCCTGTCTTAATCTGTCTGGGAAGTCTCTAAAGGATTGGCAAAAAATGACACTTTTCTGCTTTGTTTAACCTGAAATTTATTTAGAATAGAAAAGACAAGTGCATTATCCAAAAAAACGTGGTAAGGTAAATGAAAAACCTGCAGCCACTTAGGCAATGAATTAATGGTTGAGATATGCAAAACACAGCCTAAAGTCCAGGAGCAAAATCTTCTTCGGGAAATTAGAGCTTGCAAATACAGCTGAGTATATTGGAGAATTTATAAAGCTCCATGCATGATTAGGATCGGATGCATACCTAATGAAGCCCTGAGAAATTCAAAGCTTCCTATTTGGTTTCTCTCAGCTCAGTAGAAGAGAATGTTAAGGCTAAGAGCTGTAAATGGTCAGGCTATATGTTGGTGTTCAGAGAAATCATTGTCAAAACACTAGCGGTACATAGGCTAAAGGAGCAGGGCTTTCTGTGACAGCACACAGAGTACAGGCTTTACAAAATAAATTGAAAAAATGAATAAATTAGACAAGTGAGCATTTATGTAAGAGCTATGACCAGCATATCAAGTAGTCCAAGAAAGTGCTTCACCTATGATTAGAAAGTAGACAAGGATGTTCTACCTTAACCACCGGTCTGCAATATTGTACTAAAAATTATAGGCTGAGTAATCAGGCAGGAAAAAGCCATAAAAGGCATTTGAATTGTAAAGCAAGTAAATCTATCTGTATTTTCAAATGCTATAATTCCAATGAAGAAAAATTCAATTATCCATGGTAAAAACTACTAGAACTTAATAAAACTGCAGAGAACAAGTTTGATGTGTAAAATTCAGTTGTTACTGTGTGCTTACAGTGGACTATCCGACAATGAAATTGAGAAAACAAAAATACATTTATAATATCAGGCGAAACATTACCAGAGGCAAAGCTGTAAGGTGGGGCCTCCTGAGCCCTTGGAATTCCCACCTCACCTGGCTTGCCCAGGTGCTTGACACAGAGCTACAGAACTTGATGGAGCCACAGGATTTGGTTGTTGTCCTGTTTTGCTCTTGCGTTGGTCCCTTGCTTTCTATCCTCCTATTTCTCCTTTATTGGAATAGGAATGTTTACTGTGAGCCATTGGTGTTGGACGTGCTTAACTTTGATTTTCATAGGAGCTCACAACCAAGACTTGGCCTTGCATCTCAGAGGAAACTTTAGACAGGGACTTTTTAATTTTTCTTAGAGAAGACTAAATGCATTTTGCATAAGCAGGTGGATGTGAGTCTTTTGGGGTCTTGAGGCAGAATGTTATGGTTTGGATCTGGAGTGTCCCCCAAAAGCCTCATGTGTGCGAATAATGTAAAATATTGACGTGCTATTGGGGAATAGGATCTGTTTAGAGGCGCGGAACCCTGGGACCTGACCCTGGAGGGGCTGATTGCTGGAACAGTACCTGAAAGGGCAGCTTTGATGTTTCTCCTTCACTCCTTCCCGCCCCCCACTGGTCATGCCAATGAAGAATTTTGCTTGACTGTGGCCCTGCTGTGTGCTTGTATCCTTGCCAGCTACCGATGGGTGGACCGTGACTTTGTGAAACTGTGAGCTAATGTAAATCTTTCCTCCCTTAAGTTGGGGATGTCTGATAATCTGCCCAGCAGTGCAGAAGTAACTACTAAGACAGTCATACACTGACATGCGACAGTGAGAATGTACCTCTAAACTGTGCTAAATGTAAAAATAAAAAGATGAAGTTCATGCACACGTAATTCCATTTATATGAAATATCCAGATTAAGTAAACCTATAGAGACCTGATGTGGCTTAGTGGTTTCCAGGGTGGGAGATGTGGCGAGAAACTGCTAATGGATATTGAAAATCACGGGGACTACACAGAGGTGGTTGTTGTGCAGCACTACAAATGTAATAAATGCTTCACTTTAAGATGTCAATTTTATCCCATGTGAATTTCACCTGAATAAAATCACTAATAGAATCAGATGTTTGATAGAAGTGAACAACATTCTGGATGCCATACTGAACAATTGGATATATGGAGTAAAAAAATTCTTTATTTTAAATTATATCTACCAGTCAAGATATCTGGGATATCGAAGTGTCTACAGGATCTCTAAGATTCTGTGTCGAGATTAAAGAAAAGATATACACAATAATTAAAAATGTGAAGGAATCTCAGCAGAGAAATAATAACCATTATGTATGACTGACTAAAATCTGATAACTGCAAGGGACATATGAAATAAAAAAATGCATTTGATATCCTAACAAAAGGTAAACTGAAAAAGAAAAGTCCTGTCAATTTAAAGATTGGGCAATGGCAACAACTTACACTGGAGCACGACGAGAAAACAGTCTGAAGTAGATGAGCAGCACCTCAGGTGTTTGAAGGACAACACAAAAACTTTGTAACACATGTCATTCGAGTCTATGTGGGAGAGGAGGATGATATGAGGACAAAAAAGTATTTTCAGAGAGAGCCAGCTCACCCCCCATCAATTCAATGATAAGTAGCAAAAATCTCCACAAGTTTTAATACAAAGATAAACACAAACTTCATCTTCAAACTGCTGAAAAGCAAACAGAAAGTGGAAATCTTAAAAGCAGTCAGTGAGAAATGGTCATACATAGGCCGACAACAGTAAGAGTATAAGCTAACTTTTCAACAGAGAGAAAATGCCAGCCAAAAGACAATAGAATGACATTTTTAAAGTACTAAAAGAGAAATAAAACTGTCAACTTAAAATTTTATATCTATCCAAAAATCCTTTACATGTGAAAGCAAAACAAAGACATTTTCAAACAAATAAAAGCTGAAAGGGTTTGCGAGCAGTAGATTGTATTATAAGAAATGTTACAGGGATACTTTTTTGTTTGGATGGAAAGATATTTTCTGTTTGAAAAGATACCAAATAGGAGATTGGATTGCATAAATGTACAACAAGATCACATGGATGGAGCAGGTAAATGGAAATATAATGTTGGAAGCTTACTATATAGAACAAACAGCAATGTAAGCATAATAAAAGGTAGACTGTCATAAATGAAGAATGTCTGTGGTATTCCTTAACAGTTTACAAATGAAAAGGAGTAGCCCAAAATCAATAAAAAATAAAATGGAAAGCTAAAATATTTAATTCATAATGAAAGGAAGGAATTTGAAGAGAAACAAAACAAAAATGACAAACAGAAAACAAGTAGAGTGATCATGCTCTTCAACCTATCAAGAACTATACAAATTACATTTGAGATGGTTGGCACACACATAAGTGACTAAGCACTTCTGTTATGAGGGAGAAATTATTGGAGAGATTAAAAGAGCATGAAACAATCTTATAATGCAGGTAAATGTCATTTAGATACAAAGATACAGTTTAAAAGTAAAAAGAAAACAGTTATGGTGCACTAGTAGGAAGAAATCAGGAGTGTCTGTGGCATCAGGGTAGATTCTAAGACAGTGAGCCTGACTGGGGATAATTTTTTCATTGAAAAAAAGTGAATTCATCAAGAAGAAACAAAAATATTAACAATACAGGCACAAAACAAAGGGCTTCTAAATAAATGTGGCAAAATTGTTAGAGCTCAAGAAAGAAAATCTGGTGATTAGAGGTAGAGACTTGAGCATTCATCTCTCAATAAAGAAGTCAGCAAGTAAAGAAAATAGTCAACGCAACTACACTAGCATCTAACGTGATCTAAGTGACGCTGTAAAACACTCCTCTTAAAAACATCAGCATGTTTCTCAAACCAGAAGATGTATTAAAGAAGATTCATCATATATTGGGCTATGAAGTATGCCCCAGTAAATTGCAAAATACTAAAGTCATGCAACATATATTCTCTGGTTACAAAGAAAAACGAGAGACCATCAGTAGAAATGTCCCTGAAATAACTCCGTTATCTAGAAATTAAACAGCACACTTCAACCCAACTCCATGGTTCAGAAGAAATCACAGCAGGAATTAGGAAGCATTTCAATTGGATAATAATGAAAACACATTATTTTCACTTTTGGGGCATGCACTAATTACAGAGATTTATAGCTTTAAATGTTGACAGTAGGAACCAGAAACAAATTAAAACTGGTAGCCTATGTTTCCATCTTGACTTAGTAAACAAAGAAAAAAGGACTTTGGAGAAAATACATGACAATGAGAGCAAAAATCAATGAGCTATAAAGTAGATGAAAAAGAAAACAAATAAAATTAAAAATTGGATTTCTGAAGTGAGCAGATTGATCAAACAAACATGAAATGATGAGCTAAATTGGTCAATGAAAACCCGAAATGCCAATATTAACAACAAATATAAAGTATATTCGCATAGATGAGGCAGATTTTTAAAAAACATGGGATTGTGGTTTTAAGCCACAAAATTTAAAAACTTAGATTAATTAGAAAAATTTCATGAAAGATGTAAACTACCAATATTAAAGAAAGATGACATAAAAACTCTGCATACTCTTATTGTTGAGACTAAATTCATAATAAAGTCTTTTACAATGAAAACTTCATGCTTAGTTAGCCTTGCTAGTGAATTATAAAAGTTATTTAATCAAACAAAAATATTAATAATAAATTATTTTAGAAATGGATGAAAATCCCCTATAGTGCATTTCTTCAATGACTTTAGATGACTCTGAGGTCAAAATCAGAGGACAAGAAAATAATAATTCCAACTAAAATCTTTCATTCACACAGATATAAAAACGCTTTCTCTAAATATTAGCTAATTGTAAAAATATTACAGTAATATCTCTTGGTCCAGTGCTATGAATACAAAGGAAAAGGATGTGGAACAATTGGAAAGCTCCTGTACTACTCATGAGAATATTTACTTTTCCTGCTCTTCCTTTATTATATTTTAAATTTGGAATGTTCCCCCGAAGTCTCAGGTATTTGGATGCTATAGATTATCTGTGGAACCATGTGCTGTCAGGACATGGGGGCCTCGTCTAGAAGGGTGAATTATGGGCATGTGGTGGATTCTCGGTGTGTGGTGGAAGACAGGTGCATGGTAGATCGTAGGTTACAGGCATGTGGTGGGTTAGGGGCTTAAAGCTGAAAGGGGTGGAACACTGAGGCTGGACCCAGAAGGGGCAGAGCGTGGAGACAGGCTCTAGAAAAGTGTATGTTGCTGTTTTCCTTTCTTACCGTGAATTTGGCTTCCTGTTTGCAAATCTGTGAGGAGCTGCCTCCACCTCTGCTTAGTATCGTGCACTTCCACTGTTGCCGGCCACCCAGAAATGGACTGTGACCTTCTGAAACTGTGACGTAGAACAAAGTTCTCCTCTCTTACGTTATGAATGTCGGGTGTGGAGTCACGGTAATGAAATAGTGTGTCTGCTGAAGCGATTATGTCAACTTGAGGGAATTAGGAACCACACGTCTCTTAGGATTCGGATTTGTCAACCACCCTAGACTGGGGATCCGGAACTGGTCTGGGACAACTGGAACTCCAAGGGTATAAAAGGAAGGAAGAGGGAAGATTGTCACAGCTTCTTCCTCTGGGAAAGCTCTCGCCTTCACAATTGTCTACGGACGCCAACTTGCTACACATCACAGATCGTCAGCACAGATTCCCTCCAGTCTCCACTTGTGCCTGTCTCACCTTTGCTGCCTTTCAGGTGCCGATTTTCAGGCTTGGGTCTTCACCTGAGATCTACAGCAGATTCTCACCCCACCGGCTGTTCTGCAGTCCCGGACGGGAGATCTACCTCACAGCTGAGCAGCCATCTTGGACCATCTCTATCCTTGGATTTGAAAGTCTTCCTAATCGATCCTTTTTGTGATAAAATCTGTAGATTCTGTCTTTTGAAAAAACCCAAACTAATACAAATAGTGTCTAAGACATCTATTTGTGATACATAATACATGCTTTCATCCTGAGAATTTGACACATACACAAATAGTTGTTTTTCAAACACTGGGCAACAGCTCAGTCTTAACTATGGCATGACCACATCCATACCTGTGGCTTAGCAGTTTTATTCCTAAGTGTATATCCAATAGAAATGACACACATTTGTTCTTTATCGATAACTTCATGTGCTACATTGTTCTTGACAAAAACAAAATGGAAATCGCTTAAAAAGGTTTATTGGTAGAGGAATAATTCTGTGTATTTATGTCTACATTTTCTAAAACAATGAAAGGGAGCAGCTTCATATAACATCATGAACTCTCCTAAAAACATGTTCAGGAAAATATGGCAAATACACAAAAATATAACCTTTCTGATTCCATTCATGCAAACTTAAAGTTTACAATGTAAAGTAGCGTGGAAAATTCCTTGTATGTGTAGGGAAGTTTAGGTATTAAGACAGACTCCCTGAGCCCTGTCTTGGTGATCTTAGTGGTGGTAATGAGGGGTCAGTTTACAGTGAGTAATTTGTGAAGCTTTGTCTTTTGAAATGTGCAGTTTTGTATTTTTAGTGTATCAATTAAAAATTAAAACTCATACCATCACATCAAAAATTAAAGTGGCCATTTTAATGACTGCATTTTGATTCTGTTATATAACTGAGACAATTACCTTTCCATCTTTTAATTAAAATTACCAATAAATCTATTTTTAAAGGAACATAGTGAAAGTACCTAAAAGCAACTAGTAAGCTTCAAGCGAACAGAAAGAGCCTTTGACAACAGCTCGTTTCTAATGCAGAGCCCTGTGATATGGCATAACTCATTTCAGAAACAGAAATTTCACTGTAAGTGCTGATATAAACTACAGCAAAACTTAGGTCTGCTGATTTTACATTATTAGCCTCACTGGTTCTTCATCATTTCATCCTTCTATAATTTTGTGAACATTGTAGGGGAGAAATGCCTCTTTCTCAAGATATTGTCCACTCACTCATGTATGCGGAGCTTTTTCCCTTCATATCTGAGGGTCTGAATGCATGAAGAAATTTTTCTATTTTTGGTTTGCTTAATGCTAAACTAGTTAAACTTCCTGCCTTTCACACTGCCCTTGACATTCCGAAAGCATTGCTATTTCTTGGCAATAATATGATAAATCCAGAAGCATTCTGGTATTTCCTTGGCCAGGTCACAGAATCAAGTGTTTCCCAAGATTTCCACTGATTTTCTCAATTTCATGTGTTAGGTGGCTTAATCCAACTTTATTAGAACAAGCTTTTATCAACCGGGAGAGCTGTTTTCTACCCTGATAAATTATAGCAAGGATTTGAAATGGAATCAAGGTGGAGGATTATAAAAGTTGTTGCCCCTGTCTGATGGAGGGCAGAGAAAATAAAGCAATATACCAGGAGAAATCTATCAGGCGTATCCCAAGACAAGAGCATGGATGGTGTTCCCCAGTTTCGTAACTGATCATGTGATAGAGTTTGCTTTGAAGGACACCACGAGAATATGGTGATGGAAGACTATCTAGGTAAGAGGCTGGAATAACTTCCACATCTAAGATTCTATTGCATAAGCCAGTCTCACAGCAATGTCACTCATATCTCTTACAATGTTTACCAATGTTCTTCATGGGTCATGGGTGGTATCTGAGTGCATAATATGTATGAGTTTCTTAAGGTTGTCAGAAAAAAGTGCCACAGGTATCTAGACATCTTAATCTTGATCGGATACATTGACTTGGTATAAGCCTGGTATACGCCTGGTATATACAACCAATAGATGGTAGTGAGTCACTTGCCTGTCACTGATACTAAATATCTGAAACCTGCAACTTAAAGGAGAAATTTATTTTGGATCTGGTTTTAGAGGGCTCAGTTCATGGTTGCCTGGCTCCAAGAAATACGGTGGAAGGGCCTAGCAGAGAAAAGCTGCTCAACTCATGGCAGTCAGGAAGCAGAGAGAGAAGAAAAGAGCCAGGGAAAAGAATAGTTCCTTCAAGGTCATCTGGGAGTGATGCTCTCTCCCAACTAGACCTACTTCCCAATAGCATAGGTAGCCATGAAGTCATTAAGGATTAATCCATGACTGAGTACAGCTGCCTGTAATCTAATCACCTTCCCGAATCCCTCACTTTGGAATTCATGGAAGTTTTGAGGTCATTTGAGATCTAAACTCTAAGAGAGATCATTGCATTCTGAAGTGTGTACTTAGGTTCACCGTGGAAGGTGAACTTGGGTGTGAAATCAAAAATGAAATGGAAGCATATGGTAATACCTGTAATTTCTTGGTAGAAGGCATATTAGCATTCCAATAGAATTTTGTAACTAGATACATTTTAATGAACCTAGTTATTTGCAAAAGCTTTCTGAAGTAGGTTATAAAATATCAGTTACTAAAGCACTGCTTTGTCCCTTTCTCCTTTGTTGTAATATTGTAACACATGCTAATGTAAGAGCACATTAGAAATTAATGACCCTCATAGTCAAAGTGAATAGATTAAACTCATCCTATTTGCTTTCAAATCTCTTCTTTGTTCTATGTCTTTTAGTGGTAATGCCAGTTAACTGTCATCCAGTATTCCAAAGAGTCTCTGGTTTCTTTTCTATTCTTTTTTCTTTCTCCTCTTTCTCTCTCTCTTTTAAAATAACAATTAGACTCAAGTAGACCTGGGTTCAAAATCTAATTTTGCTACATACTTTGACTTACTGTATTATCTTCTTTAATTTACTTACCTACAAAATGTGAGTAAATATACTACCCATTTTACAGAGCTGTTGATGTGATCAAGTAATGAAATAAGTGAATTTAAAAAACACTTGATTTTTAGAAAGTTCTCAGTATTCTTACATCCTCTATGATTTCATAATTGCACATTTTTCTTTAATCTTACTGTCTGTGTCCTCCTGATGAGCTGCTTTCCCTGACTTCCTGAATCTTCATAGACGTAATCCAATCTGGCCCTTTCATGTGGCTCTTATTTTACCTTACACTGTTCAGAAATAATCAAGGACTTCAAATTGTTCCCGAGAGTAAAGTCAGATGTCTTCATTTTCTTTTTTAGGACTTTTGAGTTTTGCATTAATATACCCTTTCAATTCTTTGCGGTCTCAGTTTGTGCTGAAATTGTTGTGTTGTCTTGGATCAGCCAGTAGACTGAATCTACTCTCATGATTTATTATAAGGATTATTACATTTAATCTTTGCAACTCTTGTTGCCAAGAGGCCCATGAACTAGCATTGTAGCCTTTGGAAAATCAATTGAGTCTCTTGGATCTTATTGTGTTTGTCTTTAAGTTGATTTATTTATTTGTTTGTTTTGTAGTCCAGTTTAGTCATGAACTGGTTATGTAGCTCAGTCTGGCCTTGAGCTCCCAATAGTTCTCCTAGGTCAGCCTCCCAAGTGCTGGAGTTACATGTATGTAAGTTGAAATGCTTCTCAGTGTGTACCATGCATAAAAAATAACCTAGAAACTTGCTGCGCAACATGTAGATGCTACCTCTTATTTCAGAGATTCTGACAATATTTTGCCTTTAAAAATAAAATCTAACCTATGATAAATGCCTAAAATACATCAATGTTAGGATATATCCTGTTGATTTTATATATGCATAATAGCATGTGAACTCCATCCAAGTCAAGATAGAAAAATTTTCCAGCTCTCAGGAGTTTCCCATGTGGGCTCAATTTATGCATCTTTCAGAAACAAGTACTATGGTTACTTGCTATACCAAGATTTTTTTTACCAACTTGGACTAGATACTTTTGTACAATGTAGACAGGAAAATACATAGGCAGGCTAAGGTAAGAAAGGGGGAACCCTCAGCAAGGCCAGACAGGAGGAGGGACCCACGAGAGAGATCAAGCCCTTCTCACAACCTAACCACAGGACTGAGACAAGCCGGCTAGATTGAGTCAGAATTCTTTCAGTCCACCTGCGCCTCAGTAAAATAGCTGAATTCACAAAAGTTAAAAAAATTCCTAACAAGGAAAAGTAGAGAGCAATTTAAAGGAAACACTTAAGCCGAATCCTGATTCAGTAAGCTTCCCCCCGCCCCCCTGTGGAGCCCCTCTCAGCTGCCTGAGAGCTTTCTGTTTTTGTTTTTTATTATTTTTATTTTTTTGTTTCTTTTCCTTAATAAGCTTTACGTTTGCTTTACTTTTCTCTGGACTTCGCTTTGTTTTCGATCAGCTGAGATTCTGGGACTCGTGAGCCCTAGACTTCTAACTCAGATGGAGAGATACAGCGAGAAAACTCACTCTGTTATCGCAAACATAGACGGTATCTAGAAACACGTTTCCTGCTCGCCGGTTCCGTGCCCTACCTCTGCTTGCACAGGAAACACATGTCCTTACTCGCATCCCTTGTTCACTCCCACATCTTCTTAATCTTTTTTACTCTTCATCTCTGGACTGACTCCCTTTCCAAACTAGGCTAGAAGAACAGAATACTAAACTTAGAGATCAAGTATTTTACCTCTTCTCCGATGCAGCAGTTCCTTGTACGACTTCTCTGGCAGGGGGTCCTTTATCTTTTATTGAAAAGGTCAGACACTAGAGGCCTGATTACATCATATTATTGGCCATTTCACTTTTGCATGAAGTGTTTCCCTAGGTTGAGCTTTATGTATAATTTGTTAGGCAGTTTTGCTACTAATTATTCCCAATAGGATAGGTAAAAATGCTGGAATGTTTTCATTATGGCAGCCTCTCAAACATCTGAGACAGTTGCCCTATCTACACTCTAAGACTTTAGTCATTGGAATCAGAGCTACTAGTGCTTTCTTGGCTGTCGCCCTTCCTTTGACAGACGTGACTCTGAAGGATACTGTGTTATTGAGAATCTCAGCAGTCTGCCAGGGGAGAAATTATATTTTATGCTATAGGACAACTATTGGAGCAATGCTATATAAGTTCTTCCCACTGGGACATGCAGGAGACCAATTCCTCCCTTACAGCACCAGCTTTATGGGTATAGAACTTGTGCCACCTCTGTGGGCTCATGCCCGGATGTTCCCAGGCTTAGTTTGTTGTTGGCTCTTGCCATCTAAATAAAAAATAAATCTTTCTTCATGTTCTTGAGTGTTTTGCGCTGGGTTCTATACGTTAGGTAGCCCATTTTGCCCTTTTCATTGTATTGCATTTGCTAGTGCCCTAAAAAGTCCAATTTTAGCATGTATTCATCGATAATAATTTCTATAACATAGCTATTAAGAGTGTATTACATTTGGTAGTGCTTTTACTTAATTCAAAGAGGATTTTTCCTTAGAAGAATGAACATAGGTTTGAAATTATGATCATATCTATATTATAGAAAACCTGAAATTTAAAGAAATCAAATTAAGCCAAAGTTTCAGAGCTTAACAGTCATCAAGCTGGGTTGGCCCAGGCATGTCAGCTTTAGTGCTCATTTTGTAAGGGTCCACTTTGCTCCTGGAAAAGCCATATCTCAGATTCCCAGGGTTGATGTTGAATATTTTTATTAGCTTCTCAGTTCCTGTGGTTCTTTTCTCTCCTGCTTCAACTTGATACCCTTGTATTGCTGACTCATATTTAGTCTAGAATTTCCTCTATTTCCTCCTCAGGTCATTTACCCATAATTGCCTAGTCCTCTCTTATCTGATAATTGAAGTTTATTTTTTTTTTCCACCAAGAGTGATTTACCCTGAGCTTGCATTTTTCTTAAAAAAAAAAAAAAGCCAACTCAGGTTAATTTTGAGAGAATTCCAATGCAATCAAACTTTTCCCTCCCTCTATTATGATTCTGATCTATAGCTAATCTCTACATCATTAAAGATGTTTCAGTAATTGGGAAAAAAATCTACATTTTTTTCACTAAGTGTTCATCTAACTTGCGTGAGGATGCTAAACTAACTGAAGTTGCTGAGACTTGCCTTATTTGACCAAAAGAAATCCAAAGCAATTCTATGAAAATGTGGCTTCATTTGCAATTATATTAGTCAGCAGAAGGGAAATGGAGAGTATAATGTAACAAGGTTATAATGACCATCTTTATAGGGTAAGGTTGATTGTGGTGTGAAGTCTGGATGTTGGCATTACCTCTGCACAGATGGGATTTAGCCTCGAGGGCTGCCTTGTCTCAGTGGAATTGTCCTGCTAATGTCTGTGTTCTAGTGACAGTGCTAACTCACTCTCTGCCTGCTTGCTGCAGAATCCAGGCTAATATATATATATATATTATACATATATATATATATATATATATATATATATATATATATATATATGAATTTATGTATTTATCACTTGATGTGATCTGCTATGCTATTTACTATTTCCTGGAAGATTAAAAAAGATGGTGAATAGATTTAATTACCCTGATGAATTTGTTCCATGTTCCCTTATAGGTTGAGAAATAATATTACTTTAAACAGATATCATTGACCCAGTCATTTCCAACTCAATTCACAACATACCATCTCCATCTTTTTGTTTACCTCCAAACCTGACCACACAATTAAACCATCTAGCTTCTACTGCTAAATATGTTCAAGTGGTCCTTGCTGTCTGTTTTTACAGCTGCATATCAACTATCAAAATGCCCACACACTACACCTGTATGGGGCAGCAACATGCTGCAGCTCAGATGAGCATCAGGTCTTTTTAAAAAAATTAATTCTATTTCTCCATTCAAGCCAAAATCAAAAGTTGCAGTTGGAAAAGAGGGTAACTGTTATCATAGACAATAACGATAAAAGCATTAAAAACATTGATTTTTACCTGGTCCTTGCAATAAACTCTAAACTGGTCTCTGTGGCTCCTTTACAATCTATTCTCTATATAGTTGTGAGATTGGATTTTAAAGTAACGTACATGGAATTGGGCAATTCTGGTCATAACCCTATTGCAGTTCTGCATCCTTATGCTTTGTTTTACTTTGTAAAATAAGACTTAATGTCACTTGTGTGTATTTTTCTTCTTTATGTATTTCCTTCTCTCTCTCCTCTTACCACAACATGGAATGAAAAAGTGGCCTCCTGTACTCATTTTCCTTTACCTCTCCATGTTTGTGAGAATAATGGCCTCCAGTAGATGCTTGTAAACGATTTGCTGAGTACATAAGCAAACCCGCTAGATAAAGCTGACACAGAGCCCACTTCTATTTAAGACCACTCCCTCCAGTATCCTGGTGTTAACTGTAAACCTTGGAAAACTCCTGGCTTCCCTATGTCAGGCTGGCCTTGAGCCTCTCTGCTTACCCCTTTTATTCAGCTATGGTTGAATCTTTAATTCTGATTAGGAGTTGCCTTCTCTTTTTCCCATAGGCATCTTTCCTACCCCACCTTCAGCTGTATAACTCTTGAAGTAATTGTTCCTCCAATCAGATTTCAACCTCCTTCTGGTTCTATCTTCCCGCTTGCCCTTTTCGGATACCCGAGATTGCTTCTTTACCTTGTAGGCTGCAGTTCCAGCTTCTGCTTCCTTGGTTCCCTCCCTTGGCCAATTAATACGTACCAATCACTACATACCCTTTAAATCCTATAGGGTTCAACGGATACCAGGCAGACTGTGCTTGGAGCCGCTAACCTGGATGTGTGCCTCCTGAGCACTAATTCAGGATAAATGTGTTTTCCAAGCTGAGGTTTGTGAGGCTTTAGTACATAAAGATAAGTCCTTATTTTATATAAAAAAATCTCACTTGCATGTTTGTGCTTACCGGATCTGCCTATGAAACTAGTAGTGCGGTGTTGATCGCCCCCCTGAAAAAATTTGAGCTGAATTTAAATTATCCCCAAATGTTCTCTCATCTTAAAAATTAGCCATTCACTTTGAAGTTAAGAGCGATTGTAACAAGCAGCTGGCAAAACAGTCCTAACGGCAGAGATGGGATGTCGAGCAAAGCTTTGGCTGGCATTTTCAGGATTTTTTAACTGCTTGGTTGCAACTGTCACTTCCATAAGGATTTCATGAAGATTAATAATGTAAGGAAAAGGCCATCTTTCAAGTAACTGAATCCAGTAACTCTCAGTAGTTTTCCTGGGAAAGATAGTTTTTCTCTTTGTATATCAAATTTTATTTTTATTGTCTTCTTTACTTAAAAAAACATATTGCTGTATTATTATGCCATAATGATGTGTGTGCTCTCGGATACACGTGCATGCATGTGGGTGTGTAACTCTACACAGTGCTTCGTGCACATCTGGGAGACGGGTCTGTGGTTTGACTGAAGATAAATGAACTCTTGAGAACTTTGGAAGAAATATTTTTGCCCTGGAAATTGTTCTTAGATATGTGAAAGATAAAAGAAATATAATATAACTGTGGGCTAAACAAACAAAAACACACAAACAAATCTCTTTTCTAGTGAAGTAAGTGATGGTTTGATTTTAGCTAGCTAAAATCATCAAACTCTTAGAAAAAAACTTCAGGGTTAGTCTTGTGACCTTGACTTTAGCAATGCATTCTTGCTCATGACATCGAAAGCACAAACATTAAAATGAAACATAAACTGTATTTTATCAAATTTGAATACGCACCAAAAATTTGAATAAAAAGAAAATATTTGCAAACTACATTTTAAAACTGAAAATATATGGATGACTTTTGCAAGGTAACAACAGCAGCAAAGGGCAATCCCATTAAATGTGTGCAGGCCCCTGAGTTAGGAAAATAGTCATCAAAGGCTCAGAGAAGTTAGTTCACACAGTAGGCCAGACGCTACTGCCCTTCGGCCACACTCTCCCTAGCCTCTCACCAGCTGATTCTGCCATGATCTCAGATAGGATCTTGCTCGCTATAGGTACTGTGAAAGGTTTCCTCACCTGGGTATAAGATCCAAGAGGGACCAGCTTTCAGACTAAAGCTGTGAGAAGAACAGGACAATTACATCAACAGAACATTTGATAACAGAGAATTTGACAAGTGATTTTCTTTCTTTGGGTCTCAATTTCCCTTTCTGTAAAATGGAAGTAAGAAGAAATGGTTTCAGGACTTCGAAAATCCTTTCTTGCTAAACACTGATAGCTTTCAAAATTTGTCTGTTTTCTAGCTAGACTTGGTGAGGCTGAGGGCAGATGGTTCCCAAACACTTCCAGGATGGTGTGGCTAACATCCGGGCTGTTGTGCATTCCCCCAACATCTCCAGCATGTTGGCTAAATGCCATGATGCTGGAGAACTCAGATTCAGGAAGAATCAAAGAAGGCTACGCTTTGTCTTCATGTCCCTGTCCTAGAGCTCAGGACCTCTGGCTAAGGTTGTCCAACCGCAGAGGAGAAAGGTTTACGGTGAGCAGTAACAGAGTGGGCATTCAATTATAATAGTAGCTATTGTTACACTTTATCCATTTACATATGAATACATAAACGATGTCTTAGAAAGAAATGGAGAAAGGAAGTCGAAGCATTTTTTTCTCCGCATAATGGCATGCAACCACAATGATGTTAGTGTGATGACGCATGTGTGATTCTTACTCTCTCTGGATCGTGTACAATTTACATCCCAGGGAAAGAGAATGTTGGAAGGGAATAAACCTGGCTGGTTTGCATCCATGTATTAAACATGTGCTTCACAGGTCAGAGTCATTAGCACCACTAGAGAGTGTGTTAAGAGGGCAGCATCCCTGGACCGCACCTAGGAGATATGAATCGAAACCTACCCTTTAATCCCTGTCAGTGATTTCTGCCCCCGTATAACGTCAGGATGTGTAGCTGAGTTAGCTTGTGCCACAGGATGTCGGAGGGTCGTGAACAGGACAGTAATTCATTTATGCCTCTGAGAGGAAGCAAATGTTGCATGACTTTTTCAAAGATCTCAGGTGAGTGTTTTCTTAAGGACTCCCATTTTATGTGGCTGGAGTATTTTAGGAAAGGAATATATTGGCACAACAACGTGCATTTTAATAAGATCCCAAGTGATGTGTGCCTGGCTTCACGTTTCAGGATACATTTGGGGAAATACAGGCAAAGTAACCATAAATTGATGATCTAGGCAAATTCTTGGAGGAGGAAAAATTGCTTTAACTGTCTACATTTAATGGGAAGGTCTTTTGATAAGGCTATTTTTTCCTGCCAAAACCACAGAAACGAAAATATTAAGTGTGTTTAGTAACTTTGCCAACGTGGCTAATAAGAAGAGTTCTGTTTTGCCACGGTGGCGTAATCCATTAAAAATATTGCTTTTTCCCTAAGCCCCCCCATTTATATGAAGAGTGGGCTTCGCACCCTCAAGGATAAGGCCACTGTTTCAATTCCGTTTTCTGTCTTACTTGGTGCTTCTGTTTCCTAATTTACACTGAGTGCTTAGGCTTTCCTAACAGACATGGTTGGGGTCTTGATGTCATAATACGTGAAAATGCCTTAACAATTGAAAATCTTGTGAGCTCATTTGGTAACGGTAGATCTAATCTGGTTTCTTTTTCTTGGTTCTAGTGATGGCAGGAACAATTAACATTTGTGATTTTCTAAAGAGCTTTCTTCCTATGTGCACACATGTGTATGCACATATGTTTCTATACAGGAGAAAGCAAGATTCTGAGGCTGAAAGCACTGTTCAGGTTTAGCAGGAACTGCATGCTACTGTTTATTCATGCATCCCGAGTCTTCGTACTGAGTTTTTCCCGATCTGCCACGTGGTTGGTAATGCTCCCTAAACACCACTGCTTACAGTTATAATCTCTTACATTTTACTTTTGCTTCCAGATCGCCTGCATCTCTGTCCCAATCTGGAGCACCCGCTGGGGACTGTTTCATTTGTGGCACCTTCCTGTGCAAGCCTTGGGAAGGTTTCTTTTTCACGTTGCGTGCAGCTAATTTTCTCATTAACATTACAGGAAACACCCAGTGGTGTTTTCAGCGAAACACAAATTAGAAAACGCTGCTGTTTTTAGTTACTCTTTTCTCCCAAATTTGAAAAGAAATCACACCCCAAGTCACATACATTTTTGTCTTTTTAAACTCCCTAAGCTTTTGTCAGTCTTTCAAACTCTCTATAACTAGCCCGTTAGACAGAAATTATGCCCCTTTTGGAGCAACAATGGAGAACAACGCTGAAGCACTACGTATTTAGAGGAAAAATAATGCTCGCGAGGCAATAATAAGAATGACTTTTCCCAGCACTTGGCACGCACGCCTGCTCTGTGGGCTCCTGTAGCCCTAAGTGTGCAGATCTGTGTTTTACCTGCATAATGTTCATCATAGCAAACAAGCAATACGAGTTGGTAGATCAGCTGTTAAGGAGGGGAGGCTTCCTTTAACTAAAATTATGTAGAAAGAGTATGCTCGCCTTTTCTCTTTATTCTAAAAAGCTATTATTTTATTAACTCTCAAATATGCGCCATGCATTTTGCTAAGCATGTTAAATGCACCATCTCCTTCAGCAGTCCCACCCAGTCATCCTAGGAGGCAGTGACGATCACAATAGCTAATTTACCAGAAAAGGATGTGTCAGAGGATATGTTCAGAAGCAGTTATGTTTCCACACTGAGTGTGAATTCCATTAAGTATTAATTAATTTAGCCTCAATTAATTAATGGAATAATCAGGACATATGCTCTGTTTCATCAGACAAACCTTCTCAGCATGAAACTAGCCAGCCATTACTGAGCATTTACAGTTTGCCAGACACTATAATGCAATTTAAATAATCATTTCACTTGATTCTAGTAATTGGCTTATGCAGGGATGTGCTAGTCGTAGCTTCTGTTTGTGGATATAACAACTTAAGCTATAAATGATTAAGGACAAACCTGAGATTAGAGAATTACGGCTGAGGCGGGATTTTCAAATCAGAAATGAGTTCAGCTTGATGATTGGATGCCGCAAGCCTGTGTGTGTCACTAGTCAACTACCAAAAATTTTAGCGCACAGTCACCCTCTGCTAAGCAACTGCTTCTGAAATGTCTTTGAATTCACAATTCTCTGCTAAGAGGGGAAAAGAGCAAGCATGCTGTTGTCACCAGACTATCGTGGTCTGCGTAGACTCTGGGCCAGGAGAGCTTTCTTCTAGAAAAAGTATTCTCCAAATTCAGCTTGGTGTCCTGTTTTATTTCTTATTTAATATTGTAATGGAGATGTTTTCTTGTGATCCAGAAAACTCTTGGTGAGCAAACTTTTTGTGTTCGCCTACCTTTTTATGGAGTGAATGTATCAAACTTCAAGTATCCATTTTTGGATTACTATGATTTGCATTTTTAAAAGTTATTTCATGCGACAAAAAGCAACTCTTCACGTGTAAGTACCACTACACCCCTGATTTAGGAGAAATGCATGTGAAGGGTACCTAGAAGTGAACTGGGTTTTGGATATTTCCAAGTGTCTTCATCACTCTGCCAAACTACTTTCTCAACATTTTTCTACCATTTTCTGCTGCTTATACCAGATTCCCTGTGCCTTTACATCAGAGATTTAAAATACGAAAACCTTTGCTAATTATATGGGTGAAAAACTTCATCACATTATTAAAATTTGTACTTTCTTCATTAATAATTATGAGATGTTGCATTTTTTCTCATATTTGGCAAACATAAAGTCACCTAATATTCTGTTCCTATTTTTACTCCAGTGAGATTTTTTTGTTTTTAAATTTTAATTGCCCATATTTTATGGGATACAGTGTCATAATTTATTCATGCATACAGTATGTAGTGATCAAATCGGGATAGTTAACATTTCTTTCTCCCTAAATATTTAAAAAGTGGTTTGACATATTTATGTAGTACAACATCATATCTCAGCACCGGTGTATAATAGGTACTGTTAAAATTAGGGCAATTAATGTTTCTATTTCTTAATTATTCCTTTTAGAGGATTCAAGGTCCTCTCTTGTAGTGAGTCATAAAATACACGCTAGGCCCTGTCCCCTTGTTGTTCTGCTAAGCACTGGGGTTTATTACTTCTATCTACCTATGTTTTTGTACCTGTTATCTAATCTCTCTCCACTCTCCCTTGTCAGTTCTTCTCAGCATCTAGCAATCTCCCTGATCTATGTCAAGCTCATTTTTTATATTCACATATAAGAACATATATATGTGTCCTCTGTGTCTGACTTATTTATCTGACATAACATCCTCCAGTTTCATTAACTTGGATGTAAATCAGTCCTGTCATTTGAATCTTAGGTGTTTGACAAGGGTCCATGTGGTAATAACATGACCTCCTGAGTGGTGCCAATGGGAAGTGGTGGACTTTTTAAGAGGTAGAGTGTTATGGGAAGTCTTCCTTGAAGGTTTGTCCTTGAAGGAGACAGTAGGATCCCAACCCCTTTCCCTTGCTTAAATTTTTTTCCTGGCCATGAGATTAGTGGGTTTCCCTTACCATTCATTTCCAACATGATGTGTTGTAGCGTAAGTAACAACGCCAACAAGTTATAGACTGAGCTTCTAAAATTGTGAATCAAAATCGCCTTTTTCTTTTACAAGTGATTTCAGGGTTTTTATAGCCGTACAAAATAACACACAAGAGAATAACATTTTTATGGTTGAATATATTCTATAGTTTATGTGCACTACTTTGTCTTAATTCATAGATCTGTTCGTGGGCATCTGAGTTGACTTCACATTTTAACCGTTATGAATAGCGAAGAATAAATAAGGGCATACATACTTTTCCTTGATATGCTGATGTCACTTTCTTTGGGTATCCAGTCAAGCTGGTTCCTAGGGCAGATCAATTTCTAGTTGTTTTGAAGAATCTCAGTGCTATTCTCAATAATGGCTGCACTGATTGGCACTGTCATCTGCAACGTCTCTTTCCTAGCAGGCTATCATCCCTCTCTCTAGTGTTAGGATCTTTTTGTGCATGCATATTCTTGCCTTCAGTCTTTGTCTCACAGGTGGTGAAGGTCGATTCCTGGTTGCTTGTGAGGACAGGAAGCAGTTGGAGATTCTGACATAATGACTGTTCTCAGGTCCATGAGCTTCCTGTGCCTTAGTTCCTGAAGAACAAGCACGTTCTTTTGTTGGTTCATGGGCATCCATGCCCTTCTCTGTGCTGAAACATCATATCCTGTAGCACAGTGTGGGCTTGAGTGCTTGGGTCACTGCTGCATCTAGGTGAGTTTATGAGTTTCACAAAGCACCGTCTCCCTGTGCTTGTGTGGTGAAACGCCTACAGAGCCCAAGGGTTGGTATATGGAGGGATTTCTCCCACTTGGGACAGTATGCCTGGAACAGAAGTAGATGCAAATATGTTGCTGAATCCAAGGAAAGAACCTTGAATGATAAAAGATTGGCAGTAGTTTCCAATGCTACAAAAATTTTGTCAAAGTAAGGTTTGAGAAAATAGGCATTGCCGCACTCCTAACTTACTAAAATAAATGGCAACAAAGCTTATTTCCTGCTTTAACTGAGAAATAATTCCTATTATTTATTTAATTATAGGTGGTATATCACTGGAACATGACCTGCTGGGGATTTATTAATAAATAAAAAGAATGTGATGTATATTTGATACTACATTGGCAGGAAATAGCAGTCCTCGCCTCTCCTGTGTTCCGATTGAAAAGGAAATTGAGTTTTTATAGAAACATACATTTTCTTTGGTTCATATAAGAGAGATCATAGTCAAATTTATAGGATTCATGTCTAGGTAAATATATCATGTACATTGTCTTGCTCAAAACAATTCAAATGGAAATATTTTCTGATTAAAATAGCACCAATAATAAGACAATAGTAATTATAGTAATGAATGTGTTTGCCCTGGTTTATTAGGGTACTCTAGAGAAATACAATAGAACAGACATGATATATTACTTTAAGAATCGATTCATATAATTAAAGAGGTTTGGCAGTTATAGAATCGATAGGTTGGTGGGAGGCAGGACCCTCAGGGAAAGGCAGTTTGCTGGTATTGAATAGAATTTGTTCTTTGTGTGGGACTTCATCCTTGGTTCTGTTAAGACCCACTGCTGACTGCACAAGTCCCTCTCACATTACAGAAGATAATCTACTTTCTTCCAAGTCCGCAGATTTAAATGTGAATTTTATCCCAAATTCATCTTCTCAAAAATGTCCAGAAACCATCTGACCAAGCATATTGGCAGCACTGTTTAGCCAATTTAACTCATCAAATCAGCCATCAAACTGGTAACACGATGACCCAAATCTTACTAACCTTTAAAAATTTTGGTAGCTGAGGGTTATTTTAAATGGGTTATCTCTCAGTCAGACATTTCGCAGCAACCTTCTTTCCCCTTGTTGATAATCTACCTCATCACTGTCCCCTACTTTCTAATCTTGGCTGTCACCAAGCTTAGAAGTGTTGTCTGTGTGGAAAGAGAGTTGTGCAGTGTGCCTCGAGCTCTTAGGAACTTCTTTTCTGTGAAGACTTAATGACGTGACTGTTCTGCCTTCCCTTGGGGTTTTGTGCCTTTTCATTTCAAGTTCAGTGACCACAGTGAAATTAAGATGATAGATATGAAATGGAAATTTTCTGGTTCAGATACAATTATACCTTTTCAGTGGCTTCTTAAAATTTTAGTAAATATTCATCTACCAGCCTCTGGTAGCAGAACTAATGATGATCATTTTGCCTTAAACAAAGGAGGAGACAAATACTGTAATTATATAAAGTCCAAATGAAATTACCTAATTAAACAGAGAAAGAAAATTTGCAATAATTACCACGGTATAGGCCAGTTAACAATGTACAGTAGAAGAACCCATAATTTTAAGAAATACACCAATGGCTGATTTATCAAGAAATAAATGTAATAAATGAGTGCATTTTTACTTTAAAAAACACAAGCTTCATCTGTGCTAAATTAACCACAAATGACTACTCAGGTGTCAGAATATAGGCTTTGCTCTCTCTGTTTCTTCAGAGAATAGAAAAAAATTATTTGTTCTAGGTGAAAAATTAATACTTAATTGTAGAAAATTAAATACTTCTTTGTTCATATTCAAACTCCAAGAGGCCGCTGTGGCGGCAGCCCACGGCATCTCAGACATTTGGTTCGTCTTAGTTTCATTAGTACCATAGTTTCCATGTGGCTCACACTCATGTTTTTATTGCTTCCTAGAAACACTGACTGTCCCCGCCCAATTTCTGTCAGAAGCAGAGATCATGCCTTCTTTCTCTACACTCTTTTCCAATTTGTACGCCATTTACTTGAAGCAATAACCATTTAGCACGTGTGTGTGTGTGTGTGTGTGTGTGTGTGTGTGTGTGTGTGTGCATGGTTGCATATCTACCCATGCACTAATGGTGCTTTATCTTGTGGCAGGAAAAACAGAAAACCTTAATCTAGAATGCCCCTGGATGTATCTTAGTGTTGACCTCATTAGCCCTAAGTAGTGCATGAACCAGCGTGGGTTCTTAGCACGTCTCTTTTTATGGCAAAATCTTGATAAGAGATACGGCAACTATCACAAGATATCTCAGTCCAATAAAATTATGTTAATGTCAGATTGCATGTCAATTTTGTTATGCTTTGAAAAATGTGTCTCTTTAAACCATTAAGGAGAATCGCCACTGAAATTCTCACCTGGTCACGTGCCCAGCAGAAGCTATCCCAAGGGCTGTGTTGTCTCCGTGAATCCTCCCTGCTCAGTGAGAGCTCCTAGCTCCAACCTCATTGAGAAGATGTCTAAATCCAAGCAATTTTCTCTGATTTTTTTTTTTTTTTGCTTTTTCACATCAGAGACTTTATGAATCTTTTCTCTATTTGGACTTGATTTTATTCTTTTTGTCTAACTTTTCCTCACATCTGGCTCTCCAATGATCCATTCTAATGCTGACCTATGCCACTTTCCCTATGAACTTGACCAGGTCTCTCTCATGTTTAAGCCCTTGTAGTGAACCTTGTCTTTCCTTTGAGAAATGACGGGTTATTTTACTCATATATCCAACATTATAAATTTCTGCCCGTTCAAAGTATGTTTCATGTAATTTTTTTCTTAAATTAGCCCTTTCAACATTTTTTCACTGGCTTCTTAGATGGAGGGAAGTGATTGTCTTTCAGTCTCTCCCCTCTTTGAATTCTCTGCAACACTGCTGGCTCTTTGGAATTAGTCTCCACCTGAAATGTAGTTCCCTTTCAGTTTTCCTAAGATGTACTACTAATCTCTTGAATTTTTTTCTAGTGTGTCTGTGACTATCATTCTGTCTTCCTCATCATTTCTTCACTCAGTTTTGTTTTTATATTTTAATTTTATTTTTTCCCATTTTATTGATATGTATAAGTGCAAAATATAAAGTGTACATGGATCTTGAGCATTTTGTGCACATTCCTATCTTGGCAAGGTTACAAGACCTTCCCTTCTCTCCCTTTGCCCCCTCCCCCCAGTTCCCATTATTTTCCACATTAAGTTCCATGAGATAATTGTGATCTGGGTTTCTCATATCAGAGAAACCATTCGATATTTTACCTTCTGCTTCTGACTCAATTCACTAAGCATGATGGTTGCAAGTTGCCTCCATTTGTCTCCAGCCTATCTGACTTTATAGATGCATAGTATTCCACTGTGTATAAATACCACAATTTGTACATCCATTGGTCTGTTGATGGGTACTTCCGTATCTTTCACATTTTAGCTATTGTTAGTTGTGCTGCTATGAACATGGGTATAAATGTATCTCTGTTATGTGTTGTTTTAACTCTTTTGGGAAAATTCCCAGAAGAGGTATCACTGGATTGAAGGGGATATTTATTTCCAGTCTTTTGAGATACTTCCATACTGCTTTCCATAGCGGCTGTACCAAGTTACATTCCCACCAGCAGTGCAGGACGACGCCTTTTCCCCCACAGCCTTGCCAGCATGGATTGCTGTTTGAGTCCTCCAGTTTTGTAACCTAGTGAATATACACTGGTTAGGCAGGGTATCTGAACCTCAAGCCCAGTACTGTCTTAAGGCATTTCTCTGTCTGAAAGTTTTATCTCTGTGGTTCCCAGCTCTTTTTTGTTTGTTTGTTTGTTTTGTTTTGTTTTTGAGACATAGTATTGCTCTGTAGTCCAGGCTGGTCCTGAACTTACTGTGTAGTTCAGGTTCACCTCAGACTCACAACAAGCCTTCTGTTTCAGCCTTCTAAATTCTACATTTACAGGTATGTGCTATTACATGGAGCTGATTTTTATGTGGTCCTGGGAAATCCAACCAGGGCCTTGCACATACTAGACAAGTTCTCTAACCACTGAGCTATACCCCCTAGCCTGCCTCAGCTTTTATATTCTATAGGATGAGTGATGGGTCACATCACTGGATTTTTATTATGTTCTTCAAGATTCCCTCAGATTCCTTCACTATTACTATTATTCTTATCTTTGTTTCAACCATAACAGTCACTTTCTAATTTAGTTTATGTATTAGGCCTCATAATAGATTTTAAACACCTCCTATTATGGGTTAGCTCTAAAATGTTCCTCTGAAATTTTTACATTTGGAGGTGGGTCTTGGTTAGAAAGAGAAGGCAATCCCTGGGCCGTGACCTGGAAGAGTTATCACCCCAGCTTCTTCCTGGCTCTGCTTCCTAGCTGCGGTAGTGTGGACAGCTCCCCTCTGCCAGGCTCTTCTGTCATCGCGTTTCTGCCTTGGAGTCTGCTAAGCGTAGACTGAACTCATTGAAACTGTGAGCCAGATCACATTTCTCCTCCTTTGAGCTGCAGATGTCAGGAATTTTGTCCCAGCCACAGGAAAGCAGTGATTAATATACTGAAACCGTTAACAAAGACCATTTCCGAAGATCAAGTTTGATGAAAGAACAAGTGTCATTTTTTTCAAAATGGCAGCCCCACTCATCACCAAGTGGTGCTTGTCCATAACTATGAAGTGGCAGCATCATCTATCTGGGGCACTTACATCACTTCTCATCTTAGTCCAGCCTTTATTTCACTTCTGATTTCAAAGGCAAAAATTCAGTATCTATTTTCTGGAGTTGGTGTGAGGATTATGTAAGATAATATTTTAAAGGCATTTGGGGTGGTACTTGGCATGCAGCCAGCAATTAATACACTTGTATGTTTTCAGAACTTTATTATACTGTAGAAATGTCAACACCCATTTTCCTTCATAGAGTGGCTTCAAGATGTAATCCCTCAAATGTATTAGATGTGAGTTCTGATTCACTCATTTTACAAAATCGAGACAGGACACACTGGTTCATTAAGAAGGAAGGGCATTGGAAAAGGCATTCAAACTTCAACTCGGAGGAAGACTTTCTTATATTTCAAAGAGAGGGCAGAAATCACTGTTTTGTTCTAATCACAACTCCTTTTGAAAGTTGGAGGGGTCAAAAATCACCCTCTGAAAACAGAATAGCTGAACTTTGGAAGCCTGTCTACCAAGTTTCTATCTGAAAAGCAGAAAAACTCCTGCTTCCCCTGCTCAGGAGGGACACCGCCTCCCCGCAGTGAAATTCTTTGTTTTGTATCACCTCACGCTGTCTGGGAAGATAATACTTGTGATTGCTCTCAGGTTTATTTCCCCTGCAAATTGCTGCTAGGACACCTCGGTTTTGTGCAGAGAATCATTATTTTGTCAGACTACCAATATCAGTAGCACCTACCTCGTTTCACTTAGAATAAAATAAAAAAAAGGATGAAATAAAACAGGGAATAAAACTCAAACCGCCAAGCAAGCATTCTCTGAGTCTGGCATTGCTGCAGCAGGCACAGTGTTCTTTTTACGTAGAGACACAGAACCACAGGAACAAGGAACAGTCTTAGTCTGATTTCAGTAGGTTAGTGTTAAAGAAATCTCTGCTCTGGCCGTGCATTTAAATGTGATCAACAAAGACAAGCAGAGCTGTGCTCATTAGTTTCTTCCTCAGCACCAGCGCTTCAACAAGGGGGTCCCCGAGCTTAACACCAGTGCTTAAAGCCTATGGTCATTTTGTTAGGGACTCCCGCTTGTTCCTCACACTCATTCAGCAAGGTAGACAGGGCAGGATTATGGCCTTTGCATCAAATGAAAATACACCCAGAGAAGTGTAGCAACTTGTCCATGTTCACAAAGAGATGAAAAAGAGAGCTGTAACTCAGAACCAGGAGCCTGTTACTGAGATGTGAGCTTTTACCATTAAATCTCCTATCTTTTTGCAACAGTGCCTGCAGAGAGGCAGGTTTCTGTCAACAGACTTCTACCTAATTGTGACACAAGAAGGAGGCCTCCACAGGCCTTCTCCCCTCATCCTCCGTGTTTCTTCACCATCTGGAGGACTTCACGCCACCGCACAGACTTGCCCCTGCTGACTCACACCACCCAGCACGTCTTTCGTAATTTGCTTCCGAGATTAACGAGATCTTTCTCAGCTCTGTACTTCCCAGTGAGTAAGAATTGGACAAACGACAGTGTCTTAGTGTGTTTCTCTTCCCAGGGTGCACTTTTGTTTCCATACAGGGATGTTTAGATGCTCAGCTTGGACCTAGTGTGATGGTCACCAGGGGCCCCTGGCCAAGCTCGGCAGCTACCTGAGTACAAGGCTAGTAGTGTTGACCCACGGAATGATGTAATGAGCTCACGGCCCTTGAAAGACGTCCTCATCAGTCACTTGGTGGCCTTGCGGGTGTGCAAAGTTATTTTCTCCCCGTGTCTCGTTTTCTTCACTGGTAGAATTAGAAAACTTAAATATGTCCATCATTTGATAAGTATTATTTTTTCGGTCGTTAATAGACCCTTTGAGTGAAACAGATAAAGACGATATTCTGATGAAGAATAGAGAAATCCAATGAGGCTCTCTTGACACAGCAAGTCCTCTGAACCTTCTAAGTAAAGGGGAAGGCCTTGCGTGTGCAATGGGAGGCGCAAAGCTCCTAGTGTTTGCGGAAGTTGCACATTGAACGTCTTTTTCTTCCTCTCTGATTTACATTGGGTGTGTCTCTATACTCTGTTTCTCTGCCTCTCTTGTCTGCTTCTGTTTCTCTCTCTCCCTTGTTTTTTGTCTTCCCCTTTTTAAACAATGATATGCTGAATGGAAGGGAGGCAACTGTAAAGGAGGAGAAAGATGTACAAATGAGTTAATAAAATTTTCACCTGTACTTTTGTGCGTTCAGTTAGCGGAAGTATATTAAACTTATTTCAGATGTGTGGTCAGAGACTAAAGATACTGCAAGACTAATCTCTTGCTCTCTGGGGCTTTACAATACAGAGTTCTTGGATCAATAGAGCAGTACAAGATAAAAGTGATAAGGGGTCCATGTGCACTTCAGAAAAAGTGCCTTGACAGCCCAGCAATGAAGGCAGAGAGAGAGAGAGAGAGAGAGAGAGAGAGAGAGAGAGAGAGAGAGAGAGAGAGAAACATTGAGGAGGCAGGCAAAGGTATAGAGATTTCAAAGATTCCAATCAGTAGCAAAGTTTCACTAAACTCTGAGTAATTATAAGGCATTAATTTCATACTTATGGGTAAGATGAACAGTGAGCTATTTAATTTATTTATTATTTTTATATTTAATATCAAATCTAGGGCTTTTATCCTTAGCTACATCCCTATACCACCCGTGGGGTTGTTATTTGTATGTTTGTATGTGTGTGTGTGTCTGCGCATGTGTATGTGTATCTATATAGATGCACAACAGGGTTTTACTAAGTCACTCTGTTGCCAATTGCCCCAGCAAGGCTCAAACTTGAAATCTGCCCATGCCAGCCTTTCAGAGGGGTAAGATGATGGGGATGCTGAGTGTGAGCTTCATTGTAAAAGAAACCAGCAGAAGAGGCAATGTGTTTAGTTCTAATGAGACTCTGCTTCTCTGTCAGAGAATCTTCCCAGCCCACCTGTGATGTTTCTCTGTGTTCATCACGTGGACTTTCTCTGTTTTACCTGGATGAGGCATCACTATCGATCAGCCTTATCCAAGAGTAGCTACTCTCTCACAGTGAGACCTTCCTCATTTCATTAGGATCTGAGGACATGCCCCCTTCGTGGACTCAGAACTGTAAGGGGAATTTTATAGCACAAGAGTCTGATAGCATTTTAATTAACTCAATGAAGCTTTCCTATTTCATCCACAAGCAGGAGTTTGCAGGCTAATATAGTTTCCTTAATTACAGTGATAAGACCTGATAAAAATTCTGATAAAGTAACAAGGTAGTAGTCTCCATGCTTAATTACACAGTTCTCTCTTTGCTTCCTGAGCCTCAGGTTCATTGAGGACACTTTTAGACAGAATGCTTATTCTCAAACAGAGAAGACACTGCTTGCTATTTCCAGACCTGAATGAACTCTGACTCACAAGAATGGAATGGATTCAGTTCTAGGGGACACCCTAGACCTGCACTGGGGCCACAAGGCATTCTTATCACGAGCAGATTTGAAAATCACCCTACTGGGGGAAGAAAAATGCAATACTTTAGGTAGTTACCATCTGCTGACTAAATGTGTCTGTCCTCGGTACTGGTCACCTACCTGAGTAATGTCAGCACTTAGAACATTTGGGGCAGTTAGTTCTTTGCTGTGCACACTGTATGGTATTTATGAGCAAGCTTATTCTTTCTTCTCTTTGCATATCACTACGACTCTCTTCCCAAAGAAAAAAATGTCTCTAGACATTGCCAAATATCCTCTGGGGGACAAAATGCTCCTGGCTGAGAACTACTTGGGTAAGCAGTAGTGTATGCCTCCACGGTTATGGGGTAAGCAGTTTAACCACTGAGCTTTTCCTCCAGCCCTCAAAACTTCTTTAGAACAAGAAAACACGAATGAAATAAATTAAAATGATGAGTATTGCCAATGGACCCACATTCACTTGGCTGCACCCCATCCGGCCAGCCTGACTCTGCTTACACACGAAGGCATTAAAACAGGAGGTGTGAGGTGACAGAAAGGGAAGGAATAGGGAAGGAACTTTGTGATTGGAGAAACAAGAGTTTCAGCAATTATTGAAAATCATGAGTGTGGTGTAAGATATGATTCCTTCTCTCCAAGTGATTAAAATTCACACACATGTGCCCACACGGGCATGCACACACACACACACACACACACACACACACACACACACACACTGACACATATACATGAACACATAACTTCAGAAACTGCTGTTGGCATAATCAGTTTTAGCAGCTAGGTGACTAACAACTGCCAAAATTGAATGATGTGGGAAGAGTAAGGGACAATAAATAGTTGCTCATTTTGTGATATCTTGCTGTTTTGTGAATACACTCTTAATTTCAGTTCTAGTGTCCCTGTCAATCCTCCAATACCAGTTCTTACTGAAATATGGCTTTTGAGGACTCTCTGACATTGGGCTTTGAATGTTTTAGTGAATTTATTTTGGTACTGGGGGTTTAACTCGGAGATGCTCTACCCATGAGGTCCTTCTGCAGACTCTTTTAGTTTTTAGATTGACAGAAGTTCTTCCTGAGTTGCCAAAGTGGACTCAAACATGAGATCCCCTTGATTTGTCCCCGTTAGCTGGGATTTCAGACATGTACCACCATGCTCAGGTAATTAAAATTATGTGTAACTGTTACATATAAATATAAAATTGTAAATATCACAAGGCACCTTGAGATATTTTGATATATGTATATATTACATAATTTTTAAATTAATGAAAATATAGGTATCTTTCAAAACATCGTTTTTCTGTGGGAAAAACTTTCAAGATCTTTCTTCTAGGTTTTTAAAACGTATAGTATATTGGGTTTTAAGACAAACTAGATTCATCGGTTTTTTTCTTTTTTCACCTCAGGCTTATTATTATTTACATCAAAATAATTTTCCTATTTGTAATGGGAATTATTCATTAATCCAGCTACATGCTAATATTAGAAGTTAAAGAATAGAAATAACCTGAAATAAGGTGAGGGGAATCAAGGGACTAGAGGAGGGATTGCTTGCTCTGCACTTAAGAACGTGTTTCAAAAGTTAGACAATTCATTGGTTTGTTTTCCATATGACAGAGTCAATAGGTGTATTATTCTTTGTTCTTAAAATTTTTATGTATGTAATCAGGCCATGCATGAGAAGAAATTAAATAAATCAAGTTATCATTGAAAGGTTTATCAACTTAAGTCACGTGGTTTCCACAGGGTTAAAAGAAATTGTTTCTTTCTATGCAAAAAATTGTTTATATCAGCGTTTGAGGATATGCATAATTCCAAAGTCTTGTTAGAATTATCATGACTTGTTTTGTTTTACCTTATTCTTCTAAGTGAGCTGTCTTGATATAATTCATCTGATGATTAAAATGTTCTCTCTGGATATTCTTCTGTTCTGTTTACATTATTATACAGCACTGTGTTGAGAAAATAAGTGTAGCTGGTTGTGGTTCAAGATAAGTCTGGGACAATTATTTTTTCTACTTCAAGCAAAGAATATTCTCTCTAGTCCACAGACTTTCTTAACTGAAATTTGCTAAGCATTTCTAGCATGCTCTCATCTGCTTTAGAAAACATACAGGGAATTCTCAAATGCAGACTGTATGGCTGTAGCTGTGAATAAACTTAAGAGAATACAGCACAAGACCGGGCAGGAACAGTGGGCCTAGAATCTCAACAATCGAGTCCATTAGTTTGCATCCCTTGCTGGGGGTCACATCGGGACCTTGTGGTAGGCCACATTGAGACTGAGTTTATGCTTATAGCCCTTCGCCCTTGCTATTTGTTATAATAATACTATCAACAGCATACGGTGCTCACTCTGTGACTGTAGGACCGTGACAAATGAAAATGTGGAATTTTGGATTGGCACAGCAAATCACAGGAAGGGTGGAATGAAAATAATTTACTTGAAAGTCTAGTGTAGGTACGTAGTTGCCAAGAAGCACGTGGTTTGAGAAAAGTAGCAAAAATTCAAAAATTTTCAACAAGTTATTGTTGACTACTGCTGTCTAGAAGTAGATTATTAACTCTCTTTAATCTCAAAACTGAGCTAAGACCAAGAACTGGCAATAACACCAAGAACAAATGTAAGACCCTCAGGAGAAAGAAAAGGCACAGGTGAAAGCCGAGTGTTGTGTTGAGGCTGTTTGGCGATGCTGTTAGTGGGCAGAGGAGGTACAAAATAATGGCGAGGATCAAAGTTGTGATATTTTAATCTGATAAAACGCTTCTCCCTTATAACTCTTTACTCCTGAGGCAATTCAGGTAGTTCTTGACTTGTAGCATTAAACTTTTCCTCAAAGGCAAGCAAATAATGCTTTCATAAAGGTCTTACAGGTTCACTGTATCATCCTCAGCGTTGTTCATTTTTATCCTCATCAGGTGATTTAAAGACAGAATTGCACCCCAGCACTCAGGGAGGCTGGGGCAGGCGGAAAGTTTGAGTCCAGCCTGGGCAACCTGGGGACTTTATGAGACTCTGTCTCATTAATAAAGACAAAATGGGTTGGTAATATAGGTCAATGTGAAGGCTCTGGGTTCAGTCCTCAGTACAGAGAGAGAGAGAGAGAGAGAGAGAGAGAGAGAGAGAGAGAGAGAGAGAGAGAGAGAGAGAGAGAGAGATGCAAAGTTTGTGTGAAACATCAAAAAATTTTAAAAAGCTCTGCAGTGATATTTTGCAAAAAGGGAAACATTATTATGTTGGAACTCAGAGCTATATGTAGGCTGCTGATAAGAGAAATTGAAAGGTTTATAGTGAATATTTTTCTGAATTGTATAATCTGGAAGAGAACCCACTGCATTGAGCAGAGACAAGCTATATTTTTATTGTCCCCCAGAAGGTGTGCACTATATTTGTTCATGGGGAAGCCATGCAAGGACTCCTCTTTCCCCCAATTCTTTAAAGAAGATTGTTTTGTTCCTCTGATAAATTCTTCACCTTAAGATAGCAAGTTGTTCATGTGTACTCATTACAACTTTATGAAGTAATAAATGCCACTTTTCCCATCTGGCAGGAGACAATTGTCCTGGAACCAAATTTGTGTTTGGAAAGCACAGGAAAGCTGTACCCTAACAGCTTTGTTGGGGATTTTATCACATCTAAAGTTCTCTAAAGTGCTCTGTTCTTTACAGAACCACAGGAGAGGGAGTGGAGGCATGCCAAAGGGCATTGTCTTAAGTTTTTAGTAGTGTTTGGTTGGAAAACTTTTCCTATGCCTGAGGCTTTGTTCGGGAAGAGCTAAGATTCCCTGAGGATATAAACAAAAGCCCTACCAAACAGTGAGAGTCAAAATGAAGGCAGGGAGGCTTCGCATTTTGGAATGTAGGTTAAAGACACAAATGGCTTGAAGTCTCAGGGACCCAGAGAAATTTTCAGGTGACTATACTAATCCACCCTCAAGGAGGGGGTGAATTTGGTCTTTCAGCCAGGAACAGAGGTTTCCTTCCATATTTATTTGGGGAAAAGAAAAGGTACGATAAAAAAGAAACAAAAACACTTAGTTCATAGAATCATTGACAAAGAATTTCTAAAAGCAGACCCAGAATTTACTCAATGGATGGTTAGCTTAACAGAGCCCACAGTGGGTACAATTAACAAAATTACTACCTATGGCACATTCTTATTGATGATGGAGGTAGGGGATGTATACCCATGATTCACATACCTAATGCGCCATTGTTGAACACAGATAGAGACCTGGACAGCCTTTGAAGAGAATTAACTCTCACAATCCCAGGTTTCTCTCTTTTTGTCTTAAAGCATTTTTAAGGAACTAGGCATATCAGTGGAAGCCAGATTATTGTGTTTTTGTTCCTCTTTGCCCAAAGGCGGCACCACATACCATCCGCAGATACTGAGTTTGGACTAAGCTTATTTGGGACCTTTGGGGCCAGAGTTCCAAAACTCTGGTTTTGTGTCAACCATGCCCTTGTGTAAGGTAGTTACAAAGAATTTAGGTGTCACTTTATGACAACTTCCTTGGGGATGTACCAGACATCAGAGGGATAGAACTTGGGAGAAGGCTGTGGATGGCGGTGGGTTAGATGCTTTTGAGTTTGATAAGTAACTCCAGTGGTCTGGAAAAGAGTTCCAGGTGCCTGACTGGAGACTGATCTTTGGAACACAGTGACCAAGGCCTTTGCCTTGTGGATCCTATTAAAAATATGACAAAGAGCTTTAAAGATTCCAAGAAAGAAAAAGACAAATCCATTTCCAACAGTTGCGGTGATCCAGGTGTACAAGTCCTGTAAACAGTTTTCGAATTAAGCTAGGTGTGGTGGTGCACACCTGTAATCCCGATACTTGGGAGGCTGAGACAGGAGTACTGCTGTGAGTACAAGGCCAGCCTGGGCTCCATAGTGAGTTCAGGACCAGCCTGAGCTACAGAGAGAGAGAGACACTCTGTCTCAAAAAAGAAAAAAAAATATATTTTTGGAATTAAGCAGTAAGTTGTATCACTAAGACATAACTTCTGGAGTTGAACCATTTGATTTTGACATTTAGTCCACAGATCTATAATATCCTAAAATAGAATGAAAAGTTCCATGAGGGAGATTTTGTCATAGATCTCACGAAGTGGACTTGTTGAAAGGAATGTAAATGGAGTGAAATTTAAGACATTGCAGCTGAATTTATCGTGAGTCCACACTGCTTGTTTGTGTTCTTCTAACAGGAGACAGCAGTTTCCAGGGCTTCTAATCTTTTAGAATTTCTTGACCTACAGTGCTTGAAGAATAAATTCTGAGGTAATATTTTGAAGGCAGTCATTCATTTGATGAGGAGTCTGCACAGAACCAGTTAGAACCACGCCAGCAGTTGTAGCTGCTGCCACACCTAACTGTTACATGGCACTGAGAGACCAAATCTGGGGCCTCACGTTTCCTGGCAAGCACTATCATCATGAAGCTACTTTCCCAGCCCAAGGCCATGTATTTGTTAAGGTGCAGTCTATAGGCAACTGGAGTCAATTGCAGAACTAATAAAGTCTCTAGTAACAGGACTGCTAGTTATTGTTCCCAGACACATGGTTCTATATTTCTAAAACTGTGTTCTTTATAATTGATTAAACTTAAGCTCTTAAAGAATAGGACTTCTTTTCAAGAAGTCAGCATCCAGTGTGTGACTGAACATGCTTTAAGTCAATATATCTGGGGTATAAAATAATGCAACCTTAAATCTGTAATCTTTCCTAGCCTACATCTCTGTCTCAGCAAACACCAAATCTATTAATGCTTAATTAGTTATATTATGTATAATTAGATAGCAAAAGATACCCGTTTAAACTCAGAAAGTGGGGAATTATTTGCATATGTTAAGTAACTCTAAGTGCCTTTCAAATGAATGTGTGACCAAACAGAGAGGATCCTGTGGGTTTTCTAAATCATTGTGTAGGTCTGTAGAATCAACATAACCAAAGCACTGAAGCCACACCAGGAATTTTCATTGTCAGCTTTTTCCTAATTTCTTTCTAGTGGCCTTTCCAGCTTTCCATCAGTGTGTGCAGCCTGTACAAGTCAATGTCCTCCTTTTTTTGTTTGAAACAGAACAAGACATAGACCACTTACTTTCCTTCCACCACTTAGTTGGAGAAGATGTGATGAAGTATTCACCAATTTGCTATTTGCTAGGCCAGAGAAGTAACTTGGGAATGACACTAGAGATTTAGAGTTATATATTTCCTCTACCTCTGACATGATGGGCCATTGACCATTACTTGGTTTTCTCCTTGGATTTCCTGCTACTTCAAGTTCTCTTCCATAGATTGAGAATTCTACATTAAGCCCAAATGATTAGAATTCTGGCTAAAAACCCGGGCTCTGCTTCCAGAAGTCAAGGTTCTCTTTAGTTCATTTTCTGAATAAGTCTTCTGAAGCATTGCTGTGAACAAACCACTCACCAAAGTTACACTCCTGATTCTTACTAAGCTTATGAGTCTCCTAGGACACAGCTGGTTGCCTTTGCTTTTGTTTCCTTGCCCACAGAAAGCATAAACAAACATCTCTCTGACGTTAGTCCACAAAACACATATTCTGGAAGATGCTGGAAAATGTCCTTTCATCATTGTTTGAAAATAGTTAATTTTTCTATCTCTTGTAGAAATGCATTTTGTATTAGCAAATTAAAAGCTTTGAAATGCTTTACTTAGAGGCAGAAATATACTTCAATTATGTTTAACTCAGAATTCTGATTATTTGCTTGACTCTAGAATATATGATTGCAACACTTAGATTAATTCCTATGACATAGTAATGTCATAGATCCAAGTTTAAAAAAATGCTAGCATGGCCCTGAATCATTGGGAATTTAGTCCACCTCTACGGGATGGCCCTTTGAACTGCAGGTTAACCACAATGTACCTTTCCTCTCTACTATTTCATTGTAGTTTTCTAGAGTTCTTCTCACTGCATCTGCTACTCTTATGACATGGATCAACATCTAATGGCTTTGGCTTATTAGAATTTTATATTTTTTATTTACAACTACTCCTGTCAAAGGCTGAGTAGGACATTTTGTTTTTCTTTAGGAATTACTTTTGCTATCCAGGTTTCCAGGGGACCTTTCTACTTGCTGCACAGCTTTTTTCCTCTGCTAGCTTTGGAAAATAGTTCCAATATGGCAGTTAAGGTAAACTAAAACATAACTATCATCTCTTTATGTTAGATCCAAAGTATGTGGTAGTGGGTATCCGTGATTCTGGAAGGCATGGAGGCTGATGCAGGAAGAGAGCAAATTGGGGGTTTCCTAGGCAACTTGTAGAGACTCTGACTAAAAGTGAAGAACTTAAAGAAAGATCTGGGGATATAGATGAGTGTGCTTGCTGAGCGTGTGTGACATCCTGGATAGAGTATTCACTCTTTAAAATATGATGCAGATTCTTGAATCATTTCTCTGATGTTTTATGACATGTAAGCAAGACAACTTGTTAGCTGGGTACCATTCAGAATGAAATTATTTCATCTCTTAACTAAGAAATTCATCACACTCATTTAAAATTCAACCTCGGCTTTTATTTTACCACCTCTTAATACTAGTGACCTTCAACCTTGTACCTGCGACATCTTGCTATTGCTATTTAGGACTTCTATACCTGGGTGGAATTTTAAACAGCAAAGTCGCCTATTCCTAGTAAACCTTCCCACTTCTTCAACATTGTTCTAGTTCAATCCTACTCCTGTCTCATTACTGACATTATTATCTCCACTTTCTTTCTGCATTCACCTTTGATTTTGCTGATGTACCTCTGTCTCACATAACTAGAGCCCCTATGACATGACGTGTATTCCCATACTCTTGGATATCAGATTGAAACGTTTTGGGCCTTAGCAGACATCCATCCAATCAGCGCATCTGCCATGTAGTCAATGGTCAAAATATGTTAGTGACTGAGTGAGTGGGTGAAAAATTCATGACCCCAACCTTAGGAATGTTAGACACCCTCTTTCTGCTTGTATCAATGCAACATCCTTCAGTTCATCTCCATTGTCTTCGTCAAATAGATACCAAATCCCCACCACAGTAGGGGACAGTATTGTGAAGTTGATAGCGGATCCTGAAAATAGGTCATCTCGCATGAAGACAAGGAGGAGGAATTTCCAGCGATGCCCCTGGTAGCAGTAAGTGCAAGAGTTTTTAAGCATATGGTGTGGCCTAGGGTAATGCAGGGAATCAATGTGGAGAAAGACAATTAAGTAAAACTTCATGGTTGAACACAGACAATTAGAGAGGTCTATTTCTGACTTTGGTTTTTCTCCAACATAGATGGGGGAAGGTGAATTATCACCATCTGTTAGCAGTGGAAGGAGAGCCTCAGGAAACATGGGGAGAGGTAGAAGCAAGAAGTGAGGGATCATGGAATATGGAGGAGGGCAGACAGAAGCGGGCAGGCCCCCCAGTTGCTTCCTTTGAGAAGTCAACGAGGAAAGAGAAAATGAACAGAGAGGACCCAGGAAAACTCAGAGAATGAGAACGCAGCATTTGGAAAGAAGAAAGTGTATTGGCCCCACTCTGAGTCATGTGATGATCTAAGAGGTATCAGATACAGTTGTATGATCTGCAAGCTACTCATTGTGTTTGAATCTTCTTCTTCATTAATAAGACAGGATAATAACAGTTTCTGCTGGAACTGGAGGGAATCTTTTGCACATATGTAATAACAATGGCCATAGATAAAGTTGAAGTCACTGTGGTAGAGCTATAGGGGTAACTAACATTTCTTGGGCCCTTACTCTGACCAGGTACATTGCGTGAAAGTCCTTACTTAAACCTTGAATCTACTGATAAAAAGTCTTGTAATTATTCTTCTTCCCAGATGAATAAACTAACATTTGGACAGGTTGAATAGGGTGCCACATGGTACAGATTGGACATAATACAGCTGGAATTGAGATCCAGTCTGTTCAACTGCACAGCTAATGCTCTTTGCTTGTGACAACATTACATTTTTGAGTTCTTGGATATCTTCTGGACCAAGCAAAAATAAGGAAACTCGATGTTGTGGTTAGGATCTGGAGTGTCCCCCAAAAGTCTCATGTATTTTAATGGAACCAAGTGATGTTGGTGGATTGGAGTCTGGTGTGGAGGAGTGGATTGCAGTTAAGTTAGGATTAAAGGTGTGTAGTGGCTGCACCTGGATGCAGGAGGGACTGGCTAGTGGGCGGAGACCTGAAAGGTTATATAAGCTGCACCTGCCTTCCTGGAGGACTGGGACTAGTCTCAGCTAGCTTCAGCTTGTCTTCCTGTTTGTCCGGGGAAGCTGCCTCCACCTCTCTCTGCCATGTACCTCGATTGTTGCTGGCCACCCCTGAATGGACAGTGACCTTGGAGACTGTGAGTAAAAATAAACCTTTCCTTTCCTAAGTTGGTGGGTGTCAGGTATTGAGTCACAGCAATGAAAAAGTAGCCAAGACAGTTTACCTTAAAAATAACTAGAGAAGTGAAATTTGACCTTTGAAAGACCTGAGCAACATCCAGAGACCACAGACCCGTGTCGTCTTCACTCATTACCTTGAATGGTAGAGGAAGAAGTCTGTGTGTTCTCCTAGAAGAATATAATGACCAAAGTCATTACCAAAAAGAATGACACAACAAAAGAAAAAGACCTTTGCCAGGTCTGGTGGCACAGGCCTGTCATCCTCAGCACTAGGAGGCTGAAGAAGGTGGATGACAAGTTTGAGCTCCACCTGGATGACTGACTAAGTGAGAACTTGTTTAAAATCAAAACTAAAAAAAATGGGCTGGGGAGATAAAAAACGGGCTCAGTGTGAGGGCCTTGGGCTCAATTTTCCAGACATAAAAAAATCACATTACTTGGTATCTCTAAGTTAACTTAAAATGTGGAAATTAGGCCTTTTATTCTGAATCATATCCAGTTTGTAGAGATATGTGAACAGAAGTGTTTTTTTGGCATAAAGATGACCGAGGAGGGGAACACCAGGGCCACCTAGATTCTTACATAATGAAGAGAATTGTACATGAATAAAGATGTTTTTGGAGGAGACGGGTACATTTACAATGTTCACTGTGATTATGGCTTCATAATTGTATACTTATTTCCAAAAGTCAAGTTGTATGCATTGAGTATTTACGTCTTGTTATACATTGATCATTCTCTGATATTGTGGCTGGAATAAATAAGTAAATGTATAAGAAGAATAGTTATTGTAATGATCATAGGGCTACAGAACTGCTCCCAGAAGGGTATAATGCCAAAAGTCTTTTTTTGTTGGGACTTTCAAGGAAAAGAGTAAGTTGAATGTGCATCCTGAAAGAATGGTTTGCTTTGGAAACTGAGGCAGTGTTATAAATACTGTATAGAATTGGGGGGGAGTGGGATAGAGTGTGATAGTATCTTTAAAGTGGTTATTTTTCATTTTTTTCCATCAATATTTCAGTAATCACCAGCTGCTTGATTCCACCTCTGCCCTTTAAAGGGCAGAAAGATCTGTCTTAAAAGAAACAGGGTCAACTTTAAAAATTAAAATTTTAAGGTTAGGACCAAGAAACTCATTTGGAATGAAATTAAGATTTGTTCAGTGTAATTAAAGTTTTTGAGGTTAAGACCTCAAACTCAGGCCAGCAACTGGATTCATTTTGCAAAATATACCAAAAACAAAGGATCAGTAAACTTGGGGTGATTTGCTAACTAAGTAGATGTGTAAAAATAAGTTTTTTTTTTTCTGTTAGGCTCAAATCAGTTTTGGTAATTCATTAAAACTAAAACGAAGTGAACAGATTGATATATCTAGTTAATGACAGTCCTAATGTAAAGGTAACATTTTCTGAGACATTAATTCAGGGCCAGTCATTTGAGCTGGTCGCAGCTGGAAGACCTTTGCACACATGTCTCTGTGAGCTTCACAAAATGATGCCTTGTGCCCACATAGGTTATGACTGACTTAGGTCAGTCCTGGCTTACTCACAGTCGTTCTCATTAATTTAGATTAATTTGAATTCATCCAGGCTTATTTAAACCTGTCAAAGCTATTTGAGCCATGTGAATGTTCTCTTTAACTCAAACTATTTTTAAAACTGCATTATAGTCTTAAAACTGACCAATTTATAAAAGTAGAGTAGACCACTGTACCTTAACTTAGTAAAATCTGCCATAACTAGTCCTCATCCTCTTTAAACTGGATCAGGCTAAGTTAAACAGCTTTGCATGGTTCATTCATGCCAGAGTCAAGGGAGAACTAATTTAACTACAAGGACAGCTTAGAAATCTAGTAACATAAATGCCGCTGTTTTTTTCTAGTGGATGAAAAAGAAAAGAAACAAAAAGGAGACAGTCAGTTGGCATTTCAGAAATAGAAGAGAGAGATGGATTTGAATGCCTGTAGGAATGCCCAGAAAACAGAAATTATGAATGATCCAAAGGAAAATAATTATGAGAATCTAAATTGTGCTGAACAAAAGTGACGTGGCTGGACTGCGTCACAGACATGAGACAAGGAAAGGGAGCAAAGGATGGCAAGGCGTCCAGTGGCATTCCAGATGGAAGGGCTAGAAGTCATCGAATCTCACTGTAGATGCATTTTATTCTCTTACATTACTTTATATTGTACAGTTTTCAAGAATAATCAAAACATATAGAAAAAGCTGTCTACAGTGGTTGCTATAGCAAAAGTAAAAGAGTAAAGATGCAGGTGAAAGAGGGGGTTCATTGCAAACTCTGGATTCACATCAATTCCGAAAAGTGGCTAAGTCACAAGTGGATATTGGGTTTATCACACAAATGTCATTTAAAAAGGCCATCGATGCACCCTAAGAACCATGAGACACAAAGACTGGATGTGATTTCAGAACACAAAATGAAATAATTAAATGTCTCAGCTGTGAAAAATATTGTGTTTCCTCTGTTTAGAAGAACTGGAGGAAGACAGGATTTTTGCTTAGTGATTATTGTGAGAGTATTTGGAATATTTTAATAGAATAAGAATTGATTCAACTGCAGGGAACTAAAATGTATAACTATACCACACTTTTTAAGAATTGTGAAGGGATAACTACTTAAAGAGGTAGATACACTTACATTGATTAGAGCATTACACATATTGATTACCTAAAGTATACCTGAAATCTAATATGTATTAATTTTCTCTTTAAAGTAAGAGAGCAAACACTTGAGAGAATAATATTTGTCATGTAGGAACCACTCATTGAAGGTGTGTGAATAATATTGTAGTGCAATAAAACTTTAAATATACTGGAGGGTCACTGCATGACTCAGTTTTTTTTTAATCTATGGATGAGTAACTTTGTTTTAGAATTGAACCCAATATCCTGGGTACTTAGCGTGTGGTCATTTTTACCCCATTGTCATCTGTGTGAGTACTGTTGCACTACTACTATCACAGTTCTTGGGGTAGACTACGTACACTTTTCTATGCTCAACTTCTGTTTTTAATATCACTGTGGAAACTGAGCTGGTCATATAGAATCTCAACAGATGCTTATCGCTTCTGCCTTTCTGAGAGTAGACATGTACTATGACAGTACTCGCTGTGCTATGTTATGCTCAAAAAATTGCTTTTGCTTGACGGAGCCTTGGGTAATTGTATGAGAATGCTGTCTCACATACACTAGCCCATTGATTCATCCTTATTTAATTCCCCTTTATGTAAATAAAATTAACACTTAGTTTGGCCTTAGTGGGCACCCCATGCAGGCTCCTTTCCTTCCTGTTCATGTGGATGTGTTGTAATTGAATAATATATGCTATAATGTAGGAACTAACATGTGGATGCTTCTTCCTCTTGTGTGAGTGTTGTTACACAAATTCACACCTAGTGTGAACTTGCAGCTCAACATATCTCTTACCTTACAATATGTGTAAGTCAAGTGGGGGTTGACCACTGCCTCGAACATTCAGGGCTTCGTAACGCTGATCTCTTTATTTGACTAAGTCTGTGCTGAAATAGAACTTGGTGCACACTAACACATTTTTTTTTCTTCCACATATAGGCAAGTAATAATGTTCTAGAATATTCCGTGGCATATTCCTGCACCATGCAGGCTGGTGTTTTCTCTTTATGCTATATAAGAATCAGATCCCGCATCTACTGATTTACTAATCATATCCTTATTTTTTTTCAAGTGGTGAAGAGAACACTGTATTGGGAAAATTGTAGAAGGGAAAAGGAAAAAGGATAGAAGGGGAAAAAGGAGAGTAGAGCTTCTGCTAGTCGGAAGGGAACCTGGAAATGTGGGTTGCCCTGATTGCATCTTTAATACAGATTTTCAACTAGGGTTAGCTTATTTCTCCTAGGTGTAAATAGGGTAAAAGAGACTAAAGTGTGCTATATACTAAACAGCGAATCACACTGATATCCTTTCCTTATGTGAGAATCAGGTCATACTGAAAGAGCGTCTCCTCTCTTTCAGTTAAATACAATTCTTTCTTTTCCACTATGCAAGAGCAGAATCGTATTCTACGGAGGCCTGGCGATATGGTATGTTGCAAGAGGACTGGTTTTGTTTACTTCAATAAAATGTAAGAATGCTCAAGGAATTACAAATGCCTTATGTACTACATATAATATAATGCTCTTTTCGTTGTTAAATATGGGGGTAACGTGCAAAATTATAACTTGGCATATGCAATATTCTGGACGGGTGCTTCCTTCTTGTTTCTTATACAAAAGTAATGTTGTACCTATCATGTTCTAAGTGCTCAAAGTAATGTTCTTCCCTTCCTCTTTGTGAATTATGTCTTTCTAGAATAACATCTTCATTAATTTAGGTGTTAAATGTGCATACCGTCAATTTATGTAAGAATGAGATTGCCCTAGGGGGAAAAAAAAACCTGGCATACACTAGCGCTTGATGAATGTTTGTTTCCTTTCTCCTCATTGCGAGCTATGTTGGATTAACATTTTGCTTGACAATACTGGATGCTCTATGCCTGTTTCTTTTCTTCTGTGACTGGTGAATCAATTGTATTAGAATCGTGTCTAATAAATGGTAGGTACTTACTGCATCCTTGTATCATTTCATTGACTCATGAGTGATACTGTTTGAGCAAAATTGCTGGAGTATAATTACACTTAATGCACATTAATTTTCTTTTTGAATACGAGAACAGACATTTACAAGAGTAATACCTGGCATGTAAGAGTCACTCATTGTAGGTGTGTGAATAAATTTACACTAGAACAGACATTGGAGTATGCTGGTCGCTCACCACATGATCGCTTTCTTCCTACTGGGAGAGCAATGTTGCAAAACAAAACAAATCAAAACCAACCAACCAAACAACAACAACAACAACAACAACAACAACAACAACAACAACAAAAACTACGCAGTTGGTCCAAAGTACCTGACACACTCTTATTTGTGTTCCTATTTGTGTGAGAAATATGTTAGAAGAATATCAGGCTTATACTAGTTGCTGTATCATGGTAATTTTCATCCCATATATAAAGTTTTATAACTAAATTATGAGCATGTCCGTTTTCTCCCTACCACATAATGCTTTGACAGAATTGAATTTGCCCTGTAGAAGTTCATGCTTGTTTTCTGGCCCCTTTGAAGTATGTCAGTTGGTACTAGAAGAGTATGAGGCGTTCCCTAGGTGGTTAAGGCATTTATGCCTCCTCCCTTTGGGTGAGTAGACGTGGAACTGCACTTTGCTGAGGTTCTCAGACCTGAACAGAACCACTGTGTGGTTCCCCCTGTGGGGGCCCTCAGGGCCCGAGAGCCTCAGCATTGCTGACCATGGCCAAGTTCCTTTCCACGAAGAAGCGTTTATTGTCTGGAATTTAAGTCAGGTGTTGTTCTGCTTGAAATTTGGATCAGGTGTTGAACCACGGGACTGTTCTAGTCAGGAAGTCCCAAGGTGGTGTGATGGGTCCGGGGAGTTTGTTAGCCTATTAGATTGCTTGTATGCTAATGTTAGCCTATTAGATTGCTTGTACGCTAATGTGTAGCCTATTAGATTGCTTGTATGTTAATGTGGGTATGGAAGGGTATTTAAGCTTGGGCTTTGCGGAATAAAGAGAGTCGAGTCAGTCAACGTTCCATGATCGTGAGAGTCCGTGTGGTGTCTTTGCCGGTCGAAGACACCACACCCCCTACTAGTGAGTCATACAGGTCTCTAGAATAATACTTGGCAAATAGTTGGTGTTTAATTCAATCTTACTTCCTTTTCACAGGGGTGACTTTGTTCTAGAGTAGGGTCTGGCTAACACTAGGTACTCAATTCCCGTTTGTTTCTTATCCCTACTTGTGAGTATATTTCTGCTGTAATAGTACTTGGGATCTATTATTTTTTCTTACTGGTGTGAATAATGTAACAGGAGAATTGTACCAGGCATTTGGGACTCAGTGTATGATTTTACCCCTGTGTGAGAGTAAATTCCTATCAAAAACTACTTTTATACATATGAATCAGGTACCTTTAAAAAATCTGACTTGGTTATGGTGTATGAAACACTTCTGGCCATATCTGAGACGTTCAATGTATAATTTGTATAACTGGTGTTATTCTAGCATATACTTTTGCATTCACCAATGTGTTAGTCAGCTTTGCTTGCCACAAGCCTAGTCTATGCAGACCTACTTTCCTCTCCAAAACGTGAGAAAAGTTACTCTGGAGTTGTTAGTCTGAAGCACCAGCTTCCCTTTGTTTGGGAAAGTTGTAGTAGAATAGTATATGGTGTAAAATAAGAACGCCACCCACACTCTCTTCCTGTCCTGTGTGAAAAGATGGTACTTAAATACCACTTGGGATAATTAGCAATTTAACACATGGCTCCTTCTTTTCCCTTAAATGTGAATAATGCAGTAGAATAATATCTAATATTTTACTACAGTGATATCTGGTATATATGAAGTATTTAGTGCATATATTTTTTATGTGAGAAATGTGGTGCCTGAGATGTCCTGATTGTTTGGGCATCATTACTTCCAGCCGCATACGTATTAGTGGTACACTAGAACATGTCTCTTGTATGATATTGGCTCTATACATTCTTCATTGCTTATACTTATTTAATGTATACCAGGATCTGATGCTGACTTGGTACCTATTACAAGCTCCTGATTTTCTTCTATGTGCCAGCAAGTCCGCAACCAATATTACTTTACATATATAACAAGTCAATATGTGATGTATGAACAATCTTTAACTCGAATCATTCCTGGCCCGCTGCAGCTAAACCACACCAGCTAATTGAGTTTTCATCTATGTGTGAGTAATGTCGTACCAGATTAGTCTGTGGAAGTTTTCTTTCATGATCAGTTCATCCTTTTATTTGACTTTTGTGTTAATATCATTGTACAGTAGAACCTAACATACTAAAAACATATTGCAGTTTTCTTTCTCCTGTGTGTGATTTATGCTGTGCTGCCAGTTGGGTTTAAGCATGATCGAGTCCTGTCTACTGTGTGAGGAGTGCGGTACAGGTGCACTTACGTGTGATTCTAATACAGGAAAATAGGCATATGTGTGTGGTGCTGTGTTGGCACCTTCCCAGTACCAAGGGTTTTTGCTTCTCTTCCCTATGAATGAGTCATGGTGCGCTATAATCGTCCCTGTCCCTGGCATATGGCTGGCACCGTATGTGTGCTTGTGTCTGCTCCCTGTGTGTGTAAAATATTAGTTTTGCTAAGTGCTTGACATGCACTAGATCCTCAATGATTTCTCTCCCTTTCTTTACATGTATAAATAAGTTGTCTGACTTTTAGTACTTGCTCAATTCATCTTTGTTTGTGTTTAAGTAATAATATACTAGGGTAGCACCTAGCAAATTTTAGGCGTCCAATTCATGGCTGTACAATTCTATTTATTAGTAATGTTCCATTATAATCTCGTCTAACACTCAATTGACAGTTAATGCATGTACTAGGTGCTTATATACATGTTCCAATGCAAGACCAACGTTATATTAATGTAGAACTTGGCGCACACTAAGCACTTAATGTGTGCACACTTTCTTTTTCCTATGCAAAACACTTTAGTGAAATATTGTCTGGTTTATACTTAGTGTCTTATGTACGGAAGCTTATTTTCATCTGTGCTGGAGCAGTATTTGAGTAGGTTAGTACTGGTCGCCTACTGAGCAATTAATGCTTGGTAACTTTCTTCCCCAATTTGTGAGTCATGCCATACTATCATAGTGTCAGGCAAATGCAACATACTCTGTTTACAGCAGCTTCCTTTGTCCTTACATGTGATTACATTTGTACTAGGATATTACTGATATCATAAGGAAATAGGGATGGTTGGGACAGCAGTTAAAGCACTTGCCTTACAAGTGGAAGGCCCAGAGTTCGATTCCCCAGCACGACATAAATCTGCGTGTGGTGACACATGACTGTAATCCCAGCACTCAGGAGGCTGACGCGGGAGGATGTCATGAGCCCACGGTCAGCCTAAGCTATATAGTGAGACCCTATCTGAAAAAGACAAGAAATAAAGGAAATAGGGAAGATTGCTTCTTTTACCCTACTGTTAATGCTATGCTTCACATTCTCCAGGCCGTCTACGCAAATCATTCCATCCTCGGTGTGTAGGAGAATAGGCATTCATTGCGTTTTCAGGCCCTCAGTCTTCAGTTCAAGAGGGAAATGGTACTAGAAATACTGGCTTGCATAAGTAGGCACCCACTGAGTGCTTGCTACTTTTCTTCAAGTTGTGGGAAATGCACTAGTATACTAGCGATGATGTCGAGTATGCCGGGTATGCTTTTTTCCATTTGGAGTGGGTAAGGTTGTACACGAATGACACCTTGAGCAGACTGATGGCGTATTTCCTTTCCTTATGTGTGAGTAATACTGCACCGTGACTGTACCACGCGTTCACTTAGTAGAGAACCAAGGCGCAGTCACTCCTTCCCCCTGTGTGAGGAGCATTATTCTAGACCAGCGCCTGCAATGTAAGTAATGCTTGATGCAACCTTGTTTTCTTTCTCATATTTATGAATAATGTCTTACCAGAACTGGACTTGGCACACAGTAGACATTCGATGCTGCTAGCTCCTTTCCCCCTGCACGTGAGTTATGTTTTACTGGAATATTTTCTGACATATATTAGGTTCTCCGCGCATCCTTGTTTCCTTGCTCTCATCAGCCTGTAAGTTTGTATCAAAACAGGACCTGGTGTACTCTAAGCACTTACTGTAATTTTCCCTTCCTCTTTTATGTCAACAGTGATAAATTACAATTGCGTCTGGCATAAACTGCCCACTCAATGCACGCGTTTTCCCCTTTCTCTTATGTGAAGATGATGATTTTCTGGGAAGCGTACCATGGATATACTGGGTATCTCATGTGTGCCTACTTTTTACGAATATGGAAAAAGATTGTACTGAGACAGTATCTGCCATGGTTCAGATAATTTGTTTAATCTTATCTTCTTTCCTTTATGTGTAAATAATATTCCAGTGAAGTATTAAGTTCTCATGGTCATCCTTTTTTGGTCAAAGTTATTCTCTTTATTAGTATGTATTTGCCATTTGCCATACATAATAACTCCAACCAGGTTGAGAAATTGGGGTGCATGCCTATCACATCTTGGTTAATTTTTGCATTTCTTCTTCTTTCAATGTTATTTCTTTCTGCTAATTACAAATGGTTTTGTACTAGAATGGTGTGTGACCCTTCTTCACCTATGTTACTTAGTGAAATAAATATAGTCACTATCCAGTAAGTGACCTTTGATTTATGCATTTTTCCTTTTACCTCTGTTTATTTGTGTTTTTAATGGTCTCTGGCATAGTCTAGGTGCTTCATGTATGCTTGCTTCTTTCCACCAATAGACGGCTGCATGCTGTGTAGTAAAAACTCAGTACACTCTTGTTTCCTTCCACTCATGGGTATACAGTATTCACTGTATCAGGATCTGGGATTAGGATCTGGGATTTATTTTTTGATTCAGTCTCCCTACCTCTGTATGTGAGTAATATTACATTAAAATTGTAGCTGAAACATAGCAGGATTTTTAAATTTACATATTCATGAACAGTGTTGCTGCCCATTGGTGTGTTTAAGAGCATATAGCATGTTCTTCTACATCTTTATTTTCTCAGTTCTTATTTATTTATTTTTGAGACAGGGTCTTCCTCTGTAGCCCAGGCTGGTCCTGAACACACTCTGGAGCCCAGGCTGGCTTTGGACTCAAATTAATCCTCCTGTCTCAGCCACTCAGGTGCTGGGATTACAGGCATGCACCAGCACTTCCCACAAATGTGGTGCTGGGGAGTCGAACTGAGGTACTTAGAGCTTTCTAGGCAAGTGCTTTAACTGCTGAGGCATTCCTCCAGCCCTGTTTTCTCATTTTTGAGAAAAGGACGGTGCCTGGCGTGGTCTCGGTTTTCAATGCACGGTGTCTTCTATCCTTTACACCTGAGTAATATATGTTGTAGTGCCTGGCAACTACTGTTTTTTCAATGATATTTTGTTTCCTTTCTCCAATATTTGGGTAAAGTTACGTAGAATAGCTTAGGGATATATCAGAAACTCAATAATAGTTTTTTCATTCCTCTCATGTATATATAGTTATAATACTACTAAAGTATACTAGGTATTCAATAAATCTTTGAACTCTTTTCCCCCATGTGTAAATAGAATTGTTTTGGAAAAGAAATAGTATCCTGTGCATTCAATAAATCTTGTTTCTTTGTCTGTGGATGGAATAGTGATTGGTGTCATAATGACTGGCTTGATTCATGAGTTGTATGCTTGATTCTTCTCCCTGTAAATAACTCTTTGTTGATGAATAGTATCAGGCTTGTATTGATGATCAATTCATACCTATTATTTTTCTATGTGATAGAAATGTCATACTAAGATATTCCCGGGCAACACCACTAGCTCCGTGAAGCAGACTTTCTTGCCCGGTAAGGCCCTTCACTGGGCCCTGCTGCGTCTGCTCATCATGTTGTTTCTTCCAGGGGACACAGCTCAGCAAATATATCCCAGAACTGTCAGAGGTAAAGGCTCAGTACACATCTCCCCAAACACACTCACAAGCGCACACATACACACATATAACTGTATTCAGAAATGATAAAATCCTTTCTCTTAAAATTTTAAGTTACAGTATTTTGAACCATAGGCACAGTGGATTGTAATAGACTTCTAGAATTTCTAGAACTTCTTCAAATTGTGTAGTCAAAACATTTTACACACTACTTTTTGTGAACGTTCTCTCTTACATGAGAGTTACATTGAGCTCTCCATAGAAATAATGACTTCAAGGTGAGGCATTTCTTGCCCTCAGGCCCTACACAAAACTGTTTTCTCTCATGGCTTGGATGTAATAAGCAAAGAGACATGTAAAACAAGATCAGAGGACAATTAAGCTGCAGACTTCATCATTGACAAAGACCAAATTCCACACTGTGAAGGTCAACATTCTGACCAGAATAAGCCTGTTCCTTTAAAAATGTAACCAATCATGATGGGCTTCACAGAAAATAAGCCAGACACGAGGAACTCTGTAGTACATGACACACTTACCATCCTGTATTGAAACCTGCAGATCAGTGGGCGTGACAAGTATTTAGGCAGTCCCAATGTAGTCTATAATCTGCTTAAAGACACCAATATGAAGACAGGTTTTATCAGAAATGATTCGAGTTAAGTGTTTGGAGCTAAAGAATCATAAACAATAACAGACATGGTCACTGATATTTTCACTGCTAAATCATATTCTCAAACTGAAGTCTATACATAGTAAATGTATATATGTATAAAAATGAATAACCGAATGCTGTTCACATCACAAGATGGGAAAAAGAAAAATTATTGAGGTAATAGAGTAGATTTTTATCAATTTGCCTGCTATCTTTGAGCCTCTGGTTGTTCATTAGCAAAAGGTGGATGGTATCATTTTCCTTTATTGAGGAAGAGTTGTACTGTGATTAAATTATACACTCAAAGGACTTAAGTGTGTTGCAAATGTTAAATTTTAAAGAAAAAACTCTAAGTCACAGGGGAGAAAATAAACAGGAAAAATGGGTCACTGTAGTTAGACAAAGCGATGTCACTAGGTTTGAGCCACATGTTCCCATCACTGGGCAACCATGTCTTTTCTTTCAAGGAAGGCAGATCAATTTGAGAATGTGACAAAAACCAAATGGTTAGCTGAACACTTTTTCAAATATTGTGAGAATTTGTCTTCTAGGGGTGGTAGGAGATCTGATACTCTCTGTGAAATTGCCTTAAAATATGAGTTTAGTAAAGTTGAGTCTAGGGATATCTTCTGAGCTGGAAAAGGCTTAGCAGATATCTCTGTATCATATTTGAGGAGGACCAATTTTGCTTTCATAAAATGTCATAGATTCTTATCTAAGAAACTGAGCTTGAGAATTAATAGAACTGATTTCTTTTAAACACACAAAAAAAGAGTTGCCAAAAATGATTTTATTCCCTTTAGTCATGTCCTCAGAAGACAGTTCCTATTGTGTGAAGTCAAAATGAGGAAAAAAGGAGGAAAGGAAATTAGACCTTACAAAGTCAAATAATTCTTTTGTTTCTCCTCAATGACCCGAAACCATTACAGTAGATGCTTTTCCTCTAAGAAAATCCTAAAGTTACAGTAAAGAAGATACTTTCTTTTTTGATGAAAGATAACAGAGTTTGCTGGGGATGATGATATGAATTTCATCTGCAAGTATGAGAAAGAGGGAAAATTCTGTTGTTGTTTGTTGCTTAGTGACTTCCACTTATTTCTTCCTTGAATAAGTTGAGAATTAAGTAGAAAAGTAGTGCACATTTACGGAACATCTGTGAAAATGCACCTTCTCTGTCTTGCACCTTGATTTGCTCGTCAGTCCTTGAACAGGATGCATTCAGTTGTGCCTATTATAGAGTTGTTTTTAAATGAATATAAAATAATACCATATAATTCATTGTAAACATTGATTTTTTTTCTCCGCCTACACAATACAGAGCAATACTTTAATGACAGCACCATGATATCATAGGGCATAAGATTACAATAATTTAACAGTCCCTGTGTTGTGATGAGTTAGGCTACTATCTCTAATTGTTGCCTATAACCACTAATGTTTCTGTGAACCTATTAATACTCTGATGTACTGATCTTCAGAGATTTCTAGAAGTGATATTTCTCAAAGACCATGTGCATTTGGTTTGATTTTTGTTTTGTTTCTCTTTTGGAGCCATCCTATACCTAGAGAATGGTTGCAGGGCCAATGAGAAGTCTGCTATTATGATGTCTTTACAACTCTGAATTGGTTAGTGTGGGCTTCCCGCAAATGCTTGTGTTTTCCCACAAGGCAAATTAAATTAAATTTTCATCAAAATTAGAAGATTAGCATTCATTAATTACTATCATCTGGTTCTCAGAGTTCATTCTATTTGTAATTTTAGCTGGAGAATCATTTCAGAATCCTTTGGTGCATTTAGCTGTCATTTCTTTTGCTCTTCATCTGATCATTTCTATATTTTCCTGACATTCACAACCTTAGTACTTTAAAGAAGCACACAACAATTAATTTGGAAAATGTCTGTCCAATTGAGTTTGTCTGATATCTTTTTTTTGTGATTAAAGTCATGCTACACAGTCTTGGCAGGACTCTCAGAGAAGTGACATTGTGTAGCATCCGGTCAGGAAGGGTGCAATATTAATTTATGTCATTACCAATGATGTTTGCTTTGATCATTTCATTAACACAGAATCTTCCAGGCCTTTCTATTTTTGAAGTTACAATTTTTTCCTCTTTGTAATTAGGAAAAACAATTTTTTTGGGGAGGGACAGGAAACTAGGTACTCATCCTTATCTTGAATCTAATTTTTTAAAAATGTATAATGAAACTGAATGAAGTCAGGAATACTGGAAAGACACATGCTTGTGCCTGCTTATTTTGACACTATTCATTGAAATTGAGATACGAAATCAGCTGAAGTGGTGGTGAACAGATGAATAAAGAAAAAAATGTGGTGTGTGCCTATAACGGAGCACTTATCATGCAGTCATAAAGTGAGAAAATGCTGTCGTTTGCAACCAAATGTGCTGAACTGGAGGAAATAAATGAAATAAGCTAGACATAGATGTCTTACACGTTCTGTCTCATATAAGGGAAGCTTGAAAATGTCAACATGAAAGTGGAATAATGATTATAGTTATTGAGGAGAGGAATGGATGGATGTTGGTAGGAAAAGGATATGAGGTTTGATCAGCACACACTGTGTGCATTATGAACATGTCACACTGAACCCATTAATATGGATGATTAAGACACATTTAAAACATTACTCCACAAACACCCCAAATCTTTCTTAGTTCTTAATTCATTTAGTTTGATCCATGTTATAAATCATACATTCCTCATGTTGTCTTTGAAATTTTTATTTAGACAGAGAATTGCTTCAAAATGAATGTATGATTTCTTGTTTGAATCAAAGAATCATGTTACAGTCTTTGAGCTCTTTCTTACTTTCTGGCACAGTAAGATGTTCCAGGTTTTCATACTTACTTGCTTCTGTCAGGACAGCTTTTTCTTCAAGGATACACAATTTAATTTTGTGGAGACCAGTATTTAAAAATTAACTTTCTGTGCTACACATGTTCACTGTTATTTGGGTGTCAGGATTCCTAATTCCAATTCAAATACAATTGTCTTAGTTACTTTTTGGTCACTCAAACACATTGTTCAATGTAGAACTTAAGGGAGGGAAGGCTTGTTTCAGTTCGCAGTTCAGAGGTCTGGCTATTCATGGCATTGGTAGCAAGACAGGAGGAAATGTCAGAGAACAGATCCTCAGGGCATTGCAGGAGGACGTATCAAAATTGGGGAGAAACTGGGGAAAGAGTATATATTTGCACACCATACCTTTGGTAATATGCCACATCCTCAGTGAACAACCACATTCTCAGTAATTCCTAAGTCCTGACAGGCCCCACCCCTTAACAGCAGCTGAATTCCATGAATAATCAACAACATCCAAGTACCTGAGGCTTTTGGGTGACATTCCAGATAACAAACTTTAGCATTCCAAAAGATTCATATCCACCTCCTTATGCGACATTCATTTAGTTCATTTACAGCAGTTGCCAAAGTCTTAACCGTTTCAGCACTGCTAACATTTTCAAGTCCAAAATCTTCACTGATACTCAAAGCAAACTCTTAGCTATGAGTTCCTGTGAAAAATCAAAGGAAAGTTAAACACTTCCAACATACAATGGCACAGAGTAAATAGTTCCATTTCAAAATGGAAGAAAAGAAGAATAGGAAGAAGTTAAAGCAAACCAAGACTGAAACCCAGCAGGGAAAACATTAAATCCTGTAGTTCCATTAAATTCTAGATCTTTGTGACTAGCACCCAGACCATGAGGTGTGGGTCTTATGTGGCTCCAGTCCTATGACACCACTTCTAGCTACAAATTTCATGGCTTCTCTTTTGTGCTGGCTCTGTTCATGGACTGTGGATTTCATCTGCAAACAGTCCACGTTCCTGACAACTTTAAATCGCTGGATTCTAATTGAACTTTTGTTTCCCCTATCCACAGATGCATTTACTCTCTCTCCAGGGAAATACCACCTGGCCTCCCAGGTTTTCTTCTGAAATTTTGGTGTATACTTTCCTGACCTCATAATTCTTGCCTTTGGCATGCCTATGAAATTAGCACCATGTGGAAAATGCCGATATCTGCCACAGGCCAGAGAGTATTCTAGCTCTCCTAGATTATGGCTTAAGCAGCCTCAGAGTTTTTGGAGAGCTGATTAAGAATCACTTTCTGAGGTTGCCCTGAAGGATGATTTTGGGGACTCCTCAAAGCCAAGTCTTTTGCCTGTTCAATGCTGACTGGGTAAAATATGGGATCTTGCTGATTTCTGAGATACTTTCAAGGCCTCTTTTTTATAGTCCAGATGCAAGGTGCTTGGGTTCATTTTAGTGCTGTTTTCTTCAATAACTATGCACTCTTGTCCCAACTTTGCAATGTTTTTCATTTTAGAAAAACTGTATACATTTTGTGTCTTTTTTTTCTTCTGCTATTGTGTGTGTGTGTGTGTGTGTGTGTGTGTGTGTGTGTGTGATTCTTAAAGTAGACCTGGGTAAAAGCTGCAAGCAGTATGCATGTGAGAGTCTGAACATTGGGCTTGTCTTGCAATTTCCTTTGCTGGGCAGAGTACTCCACCACTCCTAATCTCAACTTCAGGCAAAGTCTTATAATGGGCATGAAATGCAGACATATTATCTTTTTCCAAAGTGGGAACTACAACCACAATATTGCAGGATTTATTCTAATTTTTCCATTTGTTCAATTTCCTTCTCCAACAGTGAGAAACCTTATGTTTCTTTGTTTATTTACTTATTTGAATAATGTCCTTATATGTAACTTACCTCCTATTGATGCTATCACTTCCTCTCCTGCTGAAGATATTATTTTTCTCCTGCTGAGATTTCTAACTTTTTTATACCTGCTAAGTTATTGCATACATGCAAGTTTTAAAATTGGTGATCTGGGTCTATTAGGAAGTTGATGTTGGTTAACTTGGTAGCCACATTAGGTAGACATCCAAACTCACGAGACAGACACAAAGATTTCTATGAAGTAAAAAGTAAAACAACAGCGAAATCACCAACAAAACATATTCGGGGTTAGGAGATATGGTAGAGGAATCAGGGTGAAATGAGACAACTATTAACTTAGTCAGCAGAAGAGCACAGGTTTGAGGGGGAGATCCTCTGTTAGGAATTATCTTCTGTCTCTAGCATAACAGTTTCATGAAGCTGAGAAAACGTAGAAGAACAGCTACTACCTGATTTTTGAGGAATTTCCTATTTGTTCTACAACAGCTCAAACTCGGGCAATCAATTGAGGAGCTGATGGATCCCAAATTAATAAACTCATTTTCTCTTAATTTAACTATAAAAAAGAACTTTGCATCCAACTTGGTAGTATACTCTTATACTCTTTCTTTGTTCTTTCACGTCCTAACACTGTTATTCCTTAGTTATAATTTCCCATACTTGACCTAACACACACCCACACACAAACATATATGCCATTTATATCTATCTATCTATCTATCTATCTATCTATCTATCTATCTATCTGAAAAACCTGTGGTCTAGGTATATGATAAAGATGCTGGGCCACAGATTTTTTTTCATTTTTCAAATGGGACTTATCTCCTGGTGAAGATATTATTTTTTTCAAATAATTTCATCTGATGACTTTCGTTTTAGGTTTCTCAGATGCTTTTACATATTTACTTTGTAGCTGGAGTTCAAAGGAGAGGAAGAAGACCTATTAGGAGTGAGGGGAGATGGGAGGCCAGGAGGGTGAAGGAAAAGTAAAAGATGATAAAGATACAACACATATTTACATATGTACCAATTATCTAAGATGAATGTAATTATTATTTATTGCAAATATATTCTAATGAAAACCTAAAGAAGTCTTAATTTTTTCTTCTTTGTGTCTTGTCTGGTGAAAAAACAAGACATTTTGGAAGCTCTAAGCATTACTCAAATCTTCAAATTTGCCAAGGGCATTAACAAGAACATCATACATTAATACACACATTTCCTTCAATTTAGCCTGACATCATGTGGTCATTCATTGAATTCAATATTTCTTAGGCACCTGTTATGCTCCAGACAATGCTCAAACTGTCAAGGGGGAGAGTTATGCAGGTATATAATGTATCATGTACATATAACATGTTCTGGGGATCGAATCAGGTACGTACCCAGCCCTCTGGGAGATTATAAGAAACCAAGGGAGATAAAACATTCTCACAGACAAATTTTAACAAAATTTAAAGCATCATGATAAAATTATGAGAGATGTGATAATAAAATGACTATAGAAAGACAAGTGAAATATCTCTGGTTGGATGAGATGTCACTGGGAGAGTAGAGAAGGGAACAGACTTCATGAAGGAGAAAGCACTGAATGATATCTTTAGTCCATAGAAAAGTTTACAAGTTTAGTTCAGGTTTCTTTATTCTTATTAAGTAGCGAATGAGTTGGACACATTTATAATGATTGGTTTTATGTGTCAGGGCTACAAGAATATTTTTCTGTTCCGATGCACAATTCTGTCTCTTGTCTGTTTTGATTAACTATCTATCAGCTGTCCTGAAGAGTGTATGAAACTTTGAAGAAGTCCGTTGTGTGTTCTGAGAAATTAAAGACTAATCTTAGGGCCCAGGAATTATGTGATTTGGGAATATGTCTTTAGAATGAATTCGACTTACACCAATATGAGGCACCATGGTTTCATATCTGGGCAGGCAGATGGGAGATTGCAGAAAAACTAGTATGTATAGATAAATTATTTTTTCTCTCAATTGTTTGTGTTAGGCTAGTTCTTTTATTTTCATTGACTTATAAATCTTAAAAATCAATTCCTTGTGTACTTTTGATTGATTTATGTACTAGGGCACTAGCACAAACTTTTTCATTTTTGTAAAAATATAGTGGATACAGTCCATCTGTATCCACTCGTCAACTCTTTCTGGACTTGTTTTCTCTTGAAGGACTAGTTATATCTCATGGTTTTGTAGTTCTCCGATAAGGCAACCTGACTTTGTGATACTTAATATATGCATTGACTTTATATTTGGATTTCAGCAATCTGTGGGAAGCATTTCAATATGGTGTTATTTTCAGTGGCTTAAAAGAATAACACACAAATGAAACAATGATGATGAATAAAAAAGTTAGTTGATCATTACATATAAAACATCGTATTGTGAAGAACAGCCTCTATGGTATAATAAGTATTAATGCAAAAATCTAGTTCCTTTTTGTTCAAGTTTTTTCTGGTGAAATTATACTACTTCTATCAGTATACACAGGACCTTTGTATATGTTCACAGAGCTGTATTTAACACTGCTTTCAGCTACATATTATGTCATTTGGTAACGTAATAAAAATCATGTGGGAGAAACTACTTGCTTATCATTACCATGAGGACAACCAGACTTTGGGGGAGTCAAGTCCAATTTCAAAGACCTGGGAATGTACAGGCCTGAAGCAGAGCCTGCTCCCCCCACTCAGCCACTGATTTTTTATATTAGAAGTCTACCTTTTCAAGGTGAAAAAAGGCAGTAAAATAAAACACAAATAACTCTGCTCTTGTGCAGACTCTGAACTTGAAGCAACTGAGGAAAATACAGCAGGAGTCTCCAACCTGTGAGCTGTCATTTTCTTGCTCTTGACTCTGTAAGGACATCATACAAGAAGTTAGAATGGAAGTTTTAGCACTTATATATTCACATTAAATATATATTTTACATTACGCAAGATGATTTCCTCTTTGCTCAAAAAATGAGGGCAAATAATGGTGGACCACATCCTGGGCAGGTCTAAAGGACAGAAAGGCGACTCAGAGGAGAAGAGCTTGTGATGAAAGACTCCTCCACTCCCACCCAGACAGTGACATTTGCTGCTGCTTCCCTAGAAAAAAATAATTCCAAATGGTTTCTTCATCCGGGAGGAGAAAACCCGCAAGTACTCAGGGAGGCACTCCTTATACGCACGGGACGCCAGCTTCTGCCATCGGCACAGGGAAGAGTTGGCCGCTGAGGAAAACGGGATTACTTGTACACAAAATGAGATGAAAGGGTCCTGCTTCTCCCTTTGAACTATTTTTTGAAAGTAAAAAAGAGCTTATTTTCCCATTGAGGATATTACAAATTATTGCTTTTAATGGGTCTTGCCACATAAAGTGCACTGTGCTTGAACTCCAAACTTGTGTCATGCCTTGGTGAGTGTTTTATGAATTGTAAAATCGAAAAGTAAGTTAAGGCCCAGAAGCGGCTGCTGGCTTCTCTGTCTGATAAATCTTATTTGGAATTAGTAGGTAATATTCTTTTTAAGACCTATTCATTTCGTCTTTTATGGAGTTTAACCAAATGCCAATACAAGAGGAAATTCTACCCATGTACCCTTGCTGTTTCCTTGTTAACTGTACAACTTAGTTCTTCTGATTTTCTCTCTTCGTTTTAAATGAGGACAGACTTTCCAAAAATGTCTGTATCTGGCGTTGGCTTGTTTCTCTAGTTTCCAGACATTGCAGATTGACTGATGCTATACTGAGCTATACGCACATTTAAAGCTGTTGTTAACCAAGGAACAAACATCTCAGAAAACAGCAACATGGATGCTTTCATTTTCCCTTGAACACAAACAAAAAACACAAAGCAAAGCAACAAGGACCAGTGGTTGCCAAATGCTGTCAATTTACCACAGAATGAAATGAAATTATCTCTCCAGTAGAAACTTACTCAACATTTAAAGATAGTAAGGTCTGTGATATTTTAATTTAGGATTAGTCCTCTCTATTCAAAATACTCGTGTGGTAGGCAAAAGGAGGAAGCATTTTAGTGATGAAAAGATCAGACTTTTTGAAAGACTGGACTTCCCTTCGTGGGAGATTTCTACTGTCAGTTGTTTGAATCATTCAGGGAGCGTGGAAGTGGGAAGGAGAGCAGTCCAAACCAGGGTTGTTATGAACAGCTTGGCTCAGAACAAAGAAGAAATGTGAAACAAAACAAAACAAAAAACCCCCCAAAACAAAAAAGAAATTGTGTGCACTTGCATGAAGGGTAAGAGCTAGCAATACTTGTCCTTAAGGAGGAAGTCAGATTTTCAACTTAGTACAGGACTTTAAATGATCTATCTAAGCACATACACATTTCCATATTCACTCAAAGAAAAATAGAAAATTATATATAAAGAATGAAAGAGGAGATTCTGCTCAAAAAAGAAGCCATGGATGCTGCGTCCAGAGGCAAAGCCCATTGGGGAGGGACTATCCAAACCCTTTGGAGCACACATTTCATCAAAGTTATCCCAAGTTCTGTTCTGTGGATGTTGGCATTGTATTTCAGCACCTGGAAACCTAATACGGAAAAGTGCTGCTGCTACTGTACCTGATCATGTGGTTGTGACCCCTCTGGAACTGATTGTCAGGAAGAATTGGGAAAGGGTTGACTACGTGGGCAAGAGAAACAACAGAATGCTGCATGCAGAGCCTGATGGGTGGTTGTGGTAAAGAGTCAGAATATTAAAATGCTAATAGGAAGCGAGTAAAGGACAAAATCAAGGAGTGTGAGTTGGGAATGGGGGCTCTGTTGGCAATAGGTTGTGTGTGTTATACCCTGGTAGAAAGTTTGTCTATCTTTTGCGCATGTTGTAAAACTTTACAGAAGTCTGAGGTTAAGGACATTGGAGTAGTTCATTTGATGGATAAAATTTTAAAGCAATCCAGTATTCAAGTTGTGGCATGGGTACTGCTGGCAGCTATTAGTCAGTTTATAGGCAAAAATCAGAACAAATAATTTGGAAAACAAATTTTATTCCAGAAGGAACTCTGTGTATAGTTGTGGCCAAAGGAGATGTGAGTACTGAAGATGGTAGCACTGATAAAAAGGAAACTGGTATTTTGTACAAAGACACAAAGAATAGATGCCTTATGATCATCTGAGAAACAATCAAGACTCTACCCACCGTGGGCTCAAGGCTGCAAATGTGTTAACATTTGTTTGAGAAAGGAGCCTGTTGGACCCTTGCTCACAAAGGGCCTTTTAGGAAATTGGTTTTCTGGGATTCATCTCATTGTGCTTAGCCAGTTAGACATCAGAAGCTGCTATTGTCATAATCCAAGGGAACGTGGCTACTGTTTCCACTCACAGCAGATGCTAACCTTGTCCAGGTGAGTTCAGTGTTTCAGTAGTGCAGAACACAGAAGTTGTGAAATCACGAAGGTTTCCACCCACACTAAAGGGAAGACTTGGAATATCAAGGTAAATGTCTCTTAAAGTGCATGAAGTTGCTAAAATGAATTCAAGTATGCAGTGGAGACCCCAAGAAAAATAGAGGTGCCAGTGGACCATCTACCACGGAAAGTCACAGGGGACAAGCTGAGCTAGCCCAAGAGAGAGGCCACCTGAGCTTCACCTTGTAAGCCTTCGACCTGGGACCACCAAGCTCTCGGGAACTCACGCTTTCTCACGTGCCCCAGTACCAGATACGGAGCTACAGGGTTTAATGTTTATCCTGCTGGGTTTTGGTTTTGTTTTGGTTTGATTCCGTTCTATCTCTACTGCAGAATGGGAATGTTTAGCCTATGCCACTGTATATTGGGAGTATTTAACTTCCTTTGCATTTTTACAGAGACTCACAGCTTAGAGTTTTCCTTGAGTCTCAGAGGAAACTTTGCATTTGAACTTTTAAGCAATGCTGAAACTGTCAAGATTTCAGTAGTTCCCAAAGATGGGCTAAATGCATTTTGAATAATGAGATGAGCATGAGTCTTTTAGGATTCAGAGACAGAATATGAGCCAGATTAAAACCCTTATCCCTTAAGTAGTGACTGTTGGTATTTTGTCTCAGCAATTGAAAAGCTAACACTGTAGCTTTTAAAACACTCCTCCAAGACTACGTCATTTCCATGTCATGTCCCATTAAACAACCCTTCATGAATTTTGTTTACCTGATTAATTGTATATAACCATCTCCTAGGCCTAACTTGAGTCCCTTATTACCCAAATTTGCCTCACCAGTTTTAGCAAATATATTTTTTCACTCTAACATAATTTAAAATGTTTTCTTTCTAACATATGTACTCTGATTCTACTGTTTTTTCTTTTTTCAAGTATTTTGATACTAGATATGTCACTTATGAAATTTTATTAATCATTATCTCTTCATAAACTACTTCTGTTATTCTACTTAGGTTTTCAGGCATAGATTAGTGATTTTTGTCCCTTGAGCATAATTTAAGCTTCTTTTCATCAATGTAGCAGAACTTTGATTTCCAAAATTTAACATCGTGTTCATTTATTTACCTTCAGTTTCATCCATTCTACTGTCTCACCTATCCCAAGAGCATTGTTTCTCATTTTGAACAAATGACATGCACAAGTACATGTGAAATTATTCATACAGTTTTGGCTTTATAGATCCTAGGTTTGTTTTTACATCTATATTTGGTTATCTATATGATTTATTTTGGCTAATTTTAGATTTATTTTTTGCTTTTTATTTTGGTTTCCTTTCTTCTTTCTTTATATGGTAAAGACTTTTAAAATACACATCCATAAGTCTTTTTGTGATTGTTTAGTTATCACTACTTCATGGAGTGTAACTCGTGGGAATTGTGTATTTTTCTATCTTTCCACCACTCTGGGCCTTATAGGCTATTTATTTTTAAGTTTATTTTCTACGGGTCTGTTTCCTCTGGGGCTAATTCTTGCAATAATCAAAGCAAATCCCCTTCTAGGCAAGTCCCTATTGCAACTCTGATGGCAGTTTCCACTTTTCACCAGATCTGGACCAATTCTGTTACTCATTTCTCAATGTCTGCTTGGGTGTTGTGACTGTGCCTCCCATTTCCTGTGTGACACAGATACGTTGTTCTAGTTCTCCCCATGTGACCCTTTGTCCTTAAGAGTTCTTAATAAGTGATTTCCCCCCATTTTATTGATATGTACACGTGCAAAATTTAAGGTTTACGATGGACTTGAGCATTTTGTGCACAAATGTATCTTGTCAAGGTGGTTTTGTTTTTTAACTTTGTAGATACTAAGGCATGTTTTTCTGTTTGAAGACAATCACGGGCTTTTGGCTTTTCCTCCTGTTTTTATTTCTGTCACAAAAGCATTTGTATTTATTGGCTTCTATGAGCTATGTGTTTAATTTTTATTGTTGTTATTTTGTATTTTATTCAGTATTTTAATATTTTAATATTTTAAAGTGTAATAACTGGTCTTCCATTAGTCCAATCCACCACATACAACCATTTTTATCGCTCAATTCATGTTAACTAAGATACAACAGGACAACTTATTTTTTCATTTTATAAATTCATAAATCGAGCCTAAGTGTAGAATTTGGATTTGGAGTGTCTCTCAACCACATCATGTATGTGGAACCATGTGCTATTGGGAAGTAAGGCCTGGTTGGAAGGAGTAGATTTTGGGGGCTTGATCTGGAAGAATTGTGCCAATTTGTTGAGATAGGGGGCGCTGCCCAGGGCAGAACTTTCAGGTATGTGTTTTTGACTTGTGGGCCAGTTGACTTCTGGAAGTGGGAGCAACTGGCAGCTTGAATTAAGCAAAGAAAGGAACAATAAACTTTGTTGCAGCTCCTTCCTGGGGAAGCTCTAGCCTTGTCCGAGTCTCCAGACAGAAACTCCCTCTGATTCACTTGGTTTCTGTGCTGTAAGCAGCTCTCCCGCCTCTGCCATGTGCCTTAACATTTGCTGCCAGCTGCCCATGAATAGACTGTGTGAGACCTTCTGAGATGGTGAACTAAATAAATCTTTCTTCTCGTAAGTTGTGAATGCTGGGTATTTGTCTCAGAAACAAGAAAGTAACTAAGACACTGAGTGATATTAACGATTTTCACAAAATCACCCAATTACTACCAGAGCATGCTGGGGGGGAGGCTGACTTCCAAACTACATTTTTTGAGGGGTTGGGGTGGGGGGAGATCATTGACTTTACACTCAAGGAAAATTGCACTACAGTCTCTTCAGCAGATTTCAAACATGTATAACATAGGTTATATCATAAAAATACTTTAAATGTGCATATTTTATACAGTAGAATGTCATTTTTCAAAGCCTCCTGACACCATCTGTGTCTCTAAGTCTTAGTTAATGTTAGGAGGAAATATTCTCCTGCAGTTTTCCTGAATTGAGCAATATAGCAACCTCTGCACCACCCTGATTCACAGCGTCTTGCCAGACATATATACTTTATCTGTAATTTATATTCATATAATCACTATTACTTCCTTTAACTCTAAAGGAAATTCTGGCAAAACATTTTCATCGATATAAAATATTAATACTACTTATAACTTATGGGAATCTTTAAATTCCTATAATACCAACAGCATTAATAATAAATGGTTTTATTACCTTTGCCAGAGAATGCTTATTATACCTCATGTGTTTTAGTCAGCTTGGGTCATGATAACAAAGTATCATTGATTAAGCAACACAACATTAATTTCTCACAGTTTGGAGGCTGAGTGACTCGAGACTGAGACACCAGCAAATTTCAGGTACAGAGTCCTCTTAGAGATTCGCGGATGGGCACATTCTTGGGCATATTCTTGCTATATCCTTACACGGTAGGAACACAGTGGTGCTCTGGTATCTTTTTATCACTTTAAAGGCACTAATTCCAAGGAAGGGGTTACACTTTCAATATTTCATCTAAACTTTTTCTTTCCACTTTTAAATACCAACCACGGGGTATTATGTATTCAACAAGTAATGGTGAAAAATAATTCAGTCCGTGACAATCAGACTGGCTATCAAAATTTAAACTTTCAGTCTGTTTTTTTTTCTAAAACATGTTCCTAAAGGTATATAAGGGTTCTTTTTAACATAATTTTTTTTTTCAGAAGCTAGAAAACACTACAAAGTTTGTGTCCTCTTGGAAAGTCAAGCCTTCTATGTATGTACTAAATTTTTTGAGACATCTTACAATAAAGATGTCATCCTAATGTTAATTATTATATTGACTATGGGGATGATACTATCAGTATAATAATATGTCAAAACATCACATTATATATATTAAATAATTAGGTGCACTTTTTACAATTATACCTCCACAAAGCTATTTTGAAGAGGTTCATCTAGTACTTGTCAGACTTTTTTTTTAAGCACTAAATTTTTATCCAGTGTTAAATATTGATTCCATGGGATGACATTCATAATTAATATAATTACCCTTTTATTGCATGTAGACATTGTATGAGGGGTTTTAATATTTTTAAATTCTATAGTCCTACATCGCTCAGATCTGTACTGTTATTATCATTTTATTGATGAGGAGACCAAAGCTTAGAGAAGCTAAACATTGCCCGAGACCTAATAGCAAGGCCCAGAAGACTGGAGTTGTGTTAGTTTTTCTTTGTTGTCATGATGAATTTCCACAAACATGTTTATTATATTACAGTTACGCAGGTCAGACGTCAGTTGAGGTCTAGGTTTGGTAGTTCAGTGTCCAGAAGGCTCCAGGAAAGGATTTGTTTTGTGTTGGAAGTTGAAGAAATTCAGATCCATCATCTATAAGACTGAAGTCCCCCTCGCTTGGCTGGCTGTAAACTGGGGTCCTCCACTAATTCTAGAGTCCTTAGCCTCTACATTTGCCCGCACCAGAGTGTGCAGTTTTCTCATGCCACCATCTTTTGCCCACCTGTACCTTATTCCTTCATTGCTGTTAAGCCCTCACATGATTATACTGGACTCTTTCAGAGAATCCAAGATAATCTTTGTACTTCAAGATGTGTAACTTTGATCACACCTACAATGTGCTTTTGCTAAATTGACTAATCTATGCCTGCCAACACCCTGGGAATAAGATTGTGTGTTCTTTTAGGGGGCCACTATTACACCAACCACAGAACTCACTTCTTTCTTTGTTTTTGCAACACTAGGAATTGAACCCAGGGTCTTGCAGATGCCAGGCAAACACTCTACCACCGAGCTATTCCCCAGCCCTAGGCTACTTGTTTAACCTCCACGCCATATGCTTGTCTCCCATGTGTTCTGTTATTCACAGAATACCTGATTTAGCTCAGAGCTTTGGAAAATCTTTCCTTGGTTCAAAATAGTGACACAGCCAGTAAAAATGAAGACATAGGGGCAGACCTGGGGAGATGTTAAGTTTCCAGGGTCTCAGAACACAAAAAATGCTTACAAAATGTTCTTTTTTTGTACATGTATGTCTGCACAGCATGATTCAAAAAACTCCAAACAATTTAATTCTTAAAGCTTTAGAAAAACAGAGAGAGAGAGAGAGAGAGAGAGAGAGAGAGAGAGAGAGAGAGAGAGAGAGAGAATGTGGGACCTTAAATATGATTTCTTTGTAGTTTTTAGTCTGTATTCACCTGACAAAGTGCCCTGTGACTTTATGAAAGGCTACTTGTTTAAAGATGATTTTGAACTTGGGATGGTATAGCTCAGTGGAGAACACTTGCACCACAGGTAAAATGACAAGTCTGTTTATATATGTGACTTATCTCTAACGCTTGCTGCAGTAATAAATCCCAAGGACAGAAAAATTGTTTTATTTATGTCATATATGAGTAGATGTTTGGATTTTCAATGTCAAGCTTTAATAAGCTTCCATGGCTAAAATTCTCCCAGGGATTTTTTTTTTCTTTCCTATACACAACACTGTTTTTTGGATAGGTTTTGAAGTGGAAGTAGTCACATACTTTAGAGTCAAGCATTTATTGTCCTGAGTAAATGATAAATTTTCTTTTTAGTTATCCAGCATGTGTTCCATTACGTAACAAAACAAAACAAAACAAAACAAAAAACCCTCATTTCTTGACACTATATTATAAATATTTTCACTCACTTGTTTTCATTTTGGACAAAAACATTGCTCTCAGTACTTATCAATCTGGGGCACAGTGGTTTACAATTTAGAGATTTTTATTTTGTTTTCTAAAATTAATCAAGGCATATTCAATGAGGGCTGACACCAAAACACCATACTGAGCAATGCACAGGAGGTAAAAGTATTTGGCTTCCTTGTTTGCAGAGAATTTATTTTCATTTTTCACATCCATCCCCCAAATCCTACTCTTGATTAAAACTCTCATGTCACTCACATGCCAGTTTCTCTAACTATATTTGTTCTTCAGTTCAAATCCAGTAAATATGTGTTTTGTGAGTATTTCATCCCAGTCTGTGGCTATTATTTCTTTTTTTAAATTTTTTTCCCCATTTTATTGATATGCATTAGTGCAAAACCTAAGGTTCACAATGAAGTTGAGGATTTTGTGCACACATGTATCTTGTCAAGGTGACAAAGACTTTCCCTCTCTCCTTTTGTCCCTTCCCCTACTCACCTCTCCCTCCCTCCCCACCCTACCCACCTGTTTCACTTTGTTTTTCGTTTTAAGTTCCATGAGATAGTTGTGCTCTGGGACTCTCATATCAGAGAGACCATTCGATGTTTCACCTTCTGCTTCTGACTCACTTCACTAAGCATAGCGTTTCTTTTTACTAACTATTCATTTTACAACAAAGAATGATTTAAATTTTAGAAAGAAAATTACATAGCAAATTTAGCAGATTGGGAATTTTGAACTCATTGTTGGGTTAGTATTTGTTGAGCACTTTTGATGAGTCTGAATGCTTGAGTTTTTACTGTATTGGTGATTTTGGCTGCTTATAACTTTTCTATATGAAGTTTGTATTGTTTCCTCTCTTATAAATGAGAAAAGTAGTTCTTGGGAGACCCAAGAGACTGTATGAGTTGCATTATTCATTGTCTTTCACTTTTTTTCCCCCAAAATCAATTGGTTTACTGTATTCATGACATTTAGCTATTTGGCTGGAGGCCACCATTTTGATGGAAGCAGAAAGCGTTTTCAGGTTCCATGAAAGATTTTGCGATTAGACCCTCTGCTTCAGTCTTAACCACAAGTCATCACTTTGTGAATAGTCACTGAAGCTTTCCTGTAAAACCTGTCAGTTATAAAATCAGAGATGGTGGTTGGGAGTGGTATGTAACCATTTCACTTGATACTTGCAATTTGCTTATATTTTTATTTTTGTGTTGCAATTAATTAGTGCATATTATTTCTATTAAACACTTGGTTTGGTTGTGACATTTTCAGATATGCATAAAACATAATTTTATTTAAAATGATTTCCTCACCCCAAATTGAATTTTTGTAATTTACTATAATAGGTTGCTAGTCTCCTTGAGTATTTTGCATCCCAAAAATTTGAGTATTGGCACATAGACAACACAAAAATCTTTTACCTATAGCTGCAAAATCTCCTGCAAGTTGATCAAACAAGTACAATGTTTTAAAACACAATATGCCTATTCTGCCATTTGTGATTAATTTCTTTGATGAGTATGTGTGTTATGTTAATTATACTGTGTCATTACGCCATTTATTGATTCGCAGAACTTCAGTGTTATGCCAATATCAATATTGTAAAGCCAACTTAATCTATCAGGCATGGTGTGTAGAGATGATGAGCCTCAATTGATGTAGCTGACTCTGTCATCAATAATCACCATCAAAGACTAAAGGCAGAAAAAGGCTCAAATTTCTTATCAATGTAAGGTAAGATTACATTTAAGTAATATAACTCTTCCTACTTTCCTTGCTAAAAAGTCCATTTCATCCTATAAAATACCTTCTTAAAACCTGATACCAAAGAACAAAGTGAGATGTGTTGTGTGTTTGAAGTTGCAGACATCCTGAGTTGTTTTGCAAAAAAGGTATTTTAATATCTAAACTTGTAGGATAAAAATAAACAGATTCAGATATTAATGGCAGCATTAGTGAGAATATATAATGACCTAACATCAAAGTGACAGGGAAAAAAGTAAAAAAATAAGTACACACCCCATCTGTTGGAAAATGGCATCTAGGTAAAATGACATATTTCAGAATGAACAAATAGAAACACCAAGATGAAAGCAGGAAAAATAGATTATTAAAAAAAGAGAGCTAAGAAAAGAAAGGGATTTGCATCTTGAATAACTGGGAGAAAAATATAAGCTTAGTTTTTTATTTTTACTTCTTTAAAAGAAAGAAAAATTTAGATAATTATTGGATAGTCTTGGGAAGATGGAAACCATGATCAGCTACACTTTATTATTTAGTTCTTTATTCTTTTGATTTCAGATAAGAAATTATCTTCTCAAGGGATAGAGAGAGGGAGGGAGACATTCCCGACTTCTCTGTCAGTTAGGTTGGCCATTTTATTGTAGTCGTTTGCAATTTATCACTTTCCTTTACAATGGTAATTATAATTTTAATTAGTAGTTGCTTGTTCTTTTCATTTTATTCTCTGGGCTTTACCATAGGATATAACTTTATGAAGACAGTGGCAGTATAACACTTAACCTATTTTTGGGGGAGGGAAAAGTAACTATTTGACTAAAATTATAGAAGTTTTTAGTGAATTAGTCAATAACTAGACAGTCATAAGGAGAGTCCAGGTTTATCCAAGAAAAAGCAAGATCATGTCTACTAATAAAACAGAACAGAACAGAACAGAACAAAATGGAACAGCAACAACAGACAAACTTATTCTGTAGCAAGAATTTGTGCTCCATTTTTATTCCCTTTCTTTTTCTATGACTATGTTATTCATTTTTTTTCTGAGCTAATTCCAGGTACCAGTTTCTGACCACAAGAACTGACCCCAATGGAAATATCTTGCCCCAAGGTTAAGACAGTCTCATCATAGGATTACTATCTTTGCTTGGTATCAAGACACCAGACTTTCTGATGGAAACTCTGGGAAAGGCTGGCTTCTGCACAGAACCCCTGACCTAATTCTTATAAAATTCTCTCCATTTATTCACAGTAGATGATGGTGAATACTTAGAACACTAAAATATTTGCCTTCTCCCAAATAGCTGGGAGCTTCAATAAATTCTATTTTTTTTCCTACCACACTCCTCTTTTGGAATGCTGTTTTCCATGTCACGATCTTCCAAACCTATTTTGATAACATTATTGGTGTCCAAACATCTTCAAGAATTTAATGTCTGAGTAGGCTCACCAGTCTTGAGACTGCATGGTAAAATACGATGGCTTAAGAGTCAGTTGATCACCTCATTGTTAGGTTTCATTCAAAGAGCCAATAATGATAAAAATCTTAAAGTATATTAAATGAAATTCCCACAGCAAAGATTGTTTTCAAAAACTAAAAACATGAGAAACTTCCCTATCATTAAAGAATATATCCACTCTATAGCCTTCATTCATTTATACAACAAATTTTTACTTACTACCAATTACCCTAAGCATTTAAGGCATAGAATAATTTCCCCTAAGTATGCTTAAGTCTTAATCCCAAGGATTTGTGACTGTAGTATCTTAAATCACAAAAGAGAATTAAGGTTGCAGACAGAATTAAGACTGATGACCCATTGACTTGAGTGGGCTCAACCTCGATTCAAGGAATCTTAAGATGAGAAGAACAAGACAGAAGAAGAGGTGAGGGGGGTTCCATCTCTCCGTGTTGGTTTTAGAGGATCTTGGTGGAGCCAAATACCCAAAATGGCCAGAGCCTCTGGATGTTGACAAAGCCATGGAAACTGGTTCTCTCTTGGTGCCTCCAAAAAGAACACAGGCCTTGCTGACACCTGATTCTAGATCAAGAAGACCTATGTCATACAACAGGTCTATGGAATTAAGATAACTAATCGGTATTTTTCTAGGCACTAACTGTAGAGTTGAAAACTAATAGCACTAGATGAAAGGAAACATGAGTTCTGTCCTAATGCTGACAGTTTGGTAAGAAGGCAAATTCTCATTAAATGAAAATGAGTATCAGGTTTTTTTTTTTTTTTCAATCAGGTTGAATTAGAGATAGCACCCTTCAAAGTGCATGTAGGATGCTCACCAGGATTCTCACACCCTTGGAAACAGTGGTGAATGAAAAGCTCAAGGCAGGAAGGTCACTGGAAAAAGCCCACCAGACAAATTCCAGTACCGGGCAGACGGAGAAAGAAGCAGTACACTAGCTCTCCTGGCACTGATGACAGCTCAGGTCTGGTAAATACCATCTTACAACAGAATCTAACCCTCTGAGTGGAATAGCTAAGAACCATAGTGGTGGCTGAGCTACCGTACTGGGGACCATGCTGAAAGGCACTGATGGGCCTCCAAATATTCTAGCTCCTTCCTGCTGGGATACAGCCTAGTGAGCGAGATTTTCACAGCACAGAGCTCCGTAATAGGAAAAGCATTGGCCAGAATACTCATTTAAAGTTACTGATTGATTTGGGACCCTTGAGTTCTGGGGACAAAAGGAAATAGGGCATGGTCCTGAATAGAGACCTGGAATAGGCAGGGCAAGCAGTGGCGGTGGCCAGTATGACCTCGGGAATGAAAAGACACTGTTATGGTGACAGGCTGGGCACATTCCCATCTCTCCACCCAGCCCAAGTGTATCCTGACTACTGATCACCTGCCCTCCACCTGATGCCTGAGATCTGTCCTACCAACCACCAGGGGCTCTGAGCTCCACGCCAGTGAGTGCTCCCAAGTGCTTCCAGATGTTGCTAAGTTCCAAGCAGAAAAGTCCTCATCTGCAGAGCTTTAGGCACTGCTGAATTGGCAGGCTGGATGGAGATTCTGTGAGAGGCACTTGTAGAATTTGGCAGGGGCGGAGAGCTGGACAGGGCTGGTGGAATTAGTAGATATTACAGATCATGGAGTGGTGTAGGAAGAACAGACACAAGCGGATGACGAGATTATCACGGAGGAAAGAAGCCGAGACCAAGGAAGCTCCTCTTAGAGGTCAGCAGAGGACAGTGGCTTGTCTAGTCTTCTGACCTCAACAAGATATTTGCAAATAGGATGCAACAAATCCTTGAGAAGATTCTATATTGTGTCCAAGTTGACTTCCAGGAATGCAAAAACAGTTTGATATATGTAAATTGATAAATGTAATAAGTCAATAAATATAAATCAGAAGCAAGGATAAAAACCACATGATCATCTCAATACATGTGGAAATGCTTTCCACAAAATCCAATACTTGTTTATGGTAAAAACAAAACAAACAAACCAAAAAAAAAAGCACTGGTGAAATAGTTACTGAAAGGACTTACCTAACACTGATAAAAGCCCTTTATATCACATTCACTGGCAATTTCATATTAAAGGAACGAAAACCAAAGCATTTCCTTTGAAATCATGTGCAAAACAAAACAAATTGTTGTCATTACTCCTGTTTAATCTAGCACTTAAAACACTAGCCTAAAACAATTAGGTAACGCAAATAAAAAGCATATGTCAAAGGAAGAACTCCAACTATTCTTATTTGCAGATGACATTATCCTTCTACCAGGTTAGTCCAACCTACAGACTGGCATTCCCCCCATCCCCCAGCCCCACTTTTTTTTTCCCAGTAGAAAGAACCTGTCCTGGGCCATGAATAAAATGAACAAGTAGTAACATATTTATATCAAAACTTCCTCTTTAAAATTTTATGTAATGTTAAAGAAATATTAATGAAAAAAATAGAGTTGTTGGTAATAGTTTGGATACACCTGCTTTACATAGACAGTCCAAAAAGTTTCTATGCAGACACAAAACTAAAAAGAATTCAGCAAAGTGACAGGACACAAAATCAACATGCAAAAATCAAGAACGTTCCTGTACACAAATGATTAACTAATTGAGGAAAAAATCAAGAAAACAAAGCCGCTAAGTGGTAATAAGGAAAACAATCTCACTCATGATGGTTAAATTATACTGTGTTATATTAAACAATAATATGCTTAACATTTGCTCATTAAATAACATATGATGATAATGAAACAAGAATGTGTGATTTTTAGCTTAAGACTTTAGAAAGTGTTGTGTATTAAATATAAACATTGAAAAGAGGGACTAAAAAATCTTTAAGTCCCTGTTAATAATAATACATGTGTTTGTTATGGCTTGCACCTGGAATGTTCTTACAAAACCTTGTATATTTGAAAGAAGGTTGGATTGTGGGGGTGAATTTGATTAAGAGAATTTAATCTATGAATTTAATAAGCTATTTAGAGGTGGGACCTAACTGGGAGGGTTGGATCGCAGAGGGGGTGATAAATCTCTGAGTGTGGCCTGGAGCAACACATGTTTGCTCTCAGCTTCTTTCTGACCGCGATCTTCAGCCACTGTTGAATGAGAAGTTACTCTCTGAAGCTGTTACACCAAGTCTGTCAGACTCAGCTGACCATGCATGAATGGATTGAGACCCCTCAATTGTGAGCTAAAGGAAACCTTTTCTCTTTTATGTTGTGGGTATCAGGTATTGGGTATGAACAACAAAAATGATTAAGAATACCCAACAACCACAGCATACATATAGGTATTTTGTGAATATACATATATTTAAAGCAACTAGGAATGAATATTAAAATACTTAAATTTTTATGTTTTATTTCAACATTCCCACTTCTCAGAGTCTTTTAACAAAATAATAACAGGTTTTGACAAGAAAGATTTTGGTTTGAATTTTTAATAATAAATGTTTTCTTTATTGCTGTTCAGCATCATGAAACAAGTTTTTAGTTCAATATTTAGCACTTTTAGCATGCTTAGTACATACCCATGAATAAAAGATTAGCAGACACCCTTTAAGTAGCACAAATGGAAGTGAGCCTAAGCATGCAGAAAATAGTAATTTACAGTTATAAATGAACCAACACAAAACGACTTATCCATCTATCTGTAGCCTATCTAATTTTTGCATTATGGCAGCCAGACTTCAAGATGGTACAGAGATCACTGCTTATTTCAGAGCAATGCCATTGCTCTGGCTGTGGTTGACTAATGCCTTGTTTTCTAATGGACCACATGTGGTGGAAGGGATGGCATGTGACTTGAAGACTAAATTATAATAGGCAGTGAAACCTCATCATGCCATGTCCCCTTGGCCATACCTAGTCACTCATTGTAGTAGAACATTTATTGGTACAGCTCTATGGGAAACTTGTGTGTTGAGAGAATGATGCTTTTTGCCAATAGTCAAGTAAATGGACATGAAAGATTTTCCAGTCCCAGCCATGTCTTTAAATTGCAGCCTCAGTGGATGGTTTGATTGTGACCTCATGATAGACTCCTGACCCGGAACCATATATTCAATGACTCTTGAATTCCTGGTGCTCAGAAACTGTGTGTTGTCTTACGTTGTAGAGTAACTTGTTATGCAATAAGGTGATAATTCAAATGGAAGACTATGTGACCACTAAAGTCATATTTTCAAAGATTAATGGAAAACAGCATTCATTTGAGTTATTGTCAACTGTAAGACATAACATAGGAAAATAATGTAGAATTTATGAACAGTATGATTCAAAGTAAAATTTATCTTCATGCATGTAAACATATCTAAGTTTTCACAATAATGGTGCATATTATATTATAGCTATTCGTTTTAATATTTTGCACTTTCCTGTTCTTGTTCCCTAAATGTTCTATTACAAGCATGTATTACTTTTATAATCAGAAAGTGATTCTCATGTAATTCCTTCTAAAGAGTAATCAAACATTTTTCAGCCAAAGAAACAAGAGATTAAAATATTTATTGTTTAAGGAATTTCTATTCCCTTTTTCACAGTTGGGTAAGGACTTTGAATCATGACATCTCCATGGGCAGCTTTTACCTTTCCTTCCCTGCAAGGAGGCTTTATTTCCCCAAATGTTTTCCATTAAAATGAACATACATTCTTTTAAAGATCCTCACAATTACTTACATTTGTCTTTTTTGTCCTTGGAATTTCTTTTGCCCTTATGAACAGCTGGCATGGAGACTGCGTGAGGCTGATAATTTTTATAGTATAGGAACTGAAACGTGAAGGTTAAGCTAAAGTAGCTAAGACCTAGCTAAGGCTTTTGGGTGGAAGGACATGTTCACATAGGTGCTCAAGACAAGTTCTCAAGGTGGTTAGAGCTGACTTAATCAAAGTGAGTGTGTTTCTAGAGACTACTACAAATTTTAGTAGCAGGCTGCCTACAGATGGGTTTTAGCTTATTTTTCTTCATTCTAAGAATAATGAGTGGTCCCTGGGAATGGAAGTGTGGGGTGGAAAACAGTCTCTAACATTTGAAAATTGTTCTGCCATTTATGGAAAAGTAGAATTATTCTCTTGTGAAGCAAACAAACTAACAAAAGATCTCATAGGATACTAAATTTAGAATGGATTAGTTTGAAATTGTGATTGGGATTGTGATAAAGTGACATTTAAAAAAGCCCACCTCATAATTTCATTAAAGTGTAGACAAAACCCCATTTAGTCTGGCACCTATAAAATCCCCTTTCTTACCCACCCACACACTTTACTTGCAAAAGTGTACGACTTCTAATTGTTCCAATTACTTTTATCTTTGTAATAGATATGACTTATGAGCTGTCCAATCATAAATTGTCCCCGCTTCTTGACCACATCTGACATAACGTGAAGCCTTGATTCTTTCGACTTTGACCCAAATCACCCAACTAAGTGTCAAGTGTGATGAGATGCCCCAAGATTTCTCTTGATGTGTGTTCTTTCTCATCACAATGAATACAAACTCAGAACATTTAACTACAGGTATATTATGAATGGTCCTTTGTTGAAAGGCATTGTTACCACCAAGAAGCTTTAAAGGCACTTAGAAAAAAAATTTAACACTTTATTGCTGGACCTAATAAAATGAAAAAAATTCAATAGAGTAACTTACAGCTTTTGCATAGGCCAAGACGGATTCACATGGTGCTTCCATTTTCACGTTTTTTTCTTATTCTTCCCCATGCACAGCTCTTACCTTTCCCCACATCACTTTCTCTTCAATGTTGACACACACACACACACACACACACACACACACACACACACACACACATATATATATATATATATATATATATATATATATATATATATATAGTATACACTCTCTGGAAACATGATGGATGCTTCTAAATATAAAAATATGATGCAAATTAAGTCCATGATGCCACAAAAATCCCTCTTATTTTTAATGCCACTTGTCCTCGTCCATGCTATTTAAAATAAGACTTTAAGATGAGGTTTTATGCACCATTGACTTAGAAGGGCTAGGCCAATCATTTTTAAGAGGAATTTTTAGACAGTGAAGAGAAAGAAATTAGGAGATGACTCTAGGCAAGATCTTAGCATCTGCCAGGTCCACGTGGAGCTCTGAAGGAACTCTTATTAGTCACGTGCTGATGGCTGCTTTGAGCTCATACAAACTTGAAGGCATTTTCTGTTCCAATAGCAGGGAGCAGCCATACCAAGTATCACACACATGGAAGGCATTCTAAGAAAAGAAAAATAGTGTCAGAGGTATTACAGAACTAAACAACAGCACTCTAGGGGCTGTGGGCAGAGCACCTTACTGTAGAATCCTTGCCTCACATCTCCCTATAGTACTCCTGGATTGACCCATGGATGCAACAGAAACGGGTATTTTCTTTGGAGGAAAGTCTACAAAGATGTTGTGTGAGCCTGCAATTCCTACAAAATAATATTAAACAGCAGGATCTCACTCTCTTCTGAAATTCCTCTTTATTTAATTTTCCTCAAATTCATCACTTTCATTACCACCTTACCTACAGGAGAGTCTCATAGGAAATTCAAATTTCCCTGGAGCTGGTTTAATCTGGTCTTTACCTTTCCTTTCCCTTGCAGCATGTGTTCAAAACCGGTGCCACACTGACCTCCCCATGAGACCCGTTGATAGACATGTCGAGCACATAGCAAGATACCTCGCACAGGTTAGATCTCAAACAGATGGTAACTATATTTATGGTTGTTTTGTTTTAAACCCAAGCAGTAGCAGAAAGGTAAATGTTCAGGAATGGAATTATATCTTTTTGGCCATTATCAACCATTTAGTCCAGTATTCTTCCTGTATTCCTGAGACCTGAAAAATGTGTTGGCCATAGCCATGTGACAGAGCCACCTGTAACTTGTGCTTTTTTGGGATCGAATGTTTCCTTCCGCTTGATTGACACAGCAAGCTTGTAATGGCACAGTGGCAAACATACATCCTGCATGAAGTTGTAGAAAGAATATTTCCAGAGTATCTGTGGCTCCATAGAGGCAGCAAAGGAAGGAGGATCAGCTGTCAAACTATCTCTTCCATCATAATAAGCGCTAATTGAATGTCTTATTTGAAAAATATGTAAAATTATAAAGACATCATCACTCATGTAGTTCAGGCTGCAATCTGGCCAGATGCAATTCTAGGTCTCAGACATGATGTCATAAGCTAGTTAAGATGTATTACATATTTTAAAATATTAAATTTGCTTAGATTGATCAAATGTTATGGGACCTTTCCTGGGCCAGACTTCAGGAAAGTAATGGAGGGAGATGGTCACATCTCGTACCTTTGAGCACTGGCCCTCTCTCCTCTTATAGGCTCTTGTGTGGGTGTACCCGGCCTTCTTCGAGTGGTGGTGACCTTTCCTGTCTTCTCTGTTGCCAACTCTAACCTGCTTCCTCACTACCTTTAAGTTCATTAAGTCTAAGAATCCAGAAACAGGGAAAGGTAGAAATTATCCTAGGAACATCCGGCCAGGGAACCTAGCTGGTAAGAACTAAGTTTTGTAGCAGATTGAATGAATTTTAGCATTTGAATTTATCAAATGTCTGGACAAATACAACAGTGGGATTTTATTGAAATTACATCCAGGATGTTGAGAATGTGAGCCTGATATTTGATCAAATTCTCTTAACCTCTCTTAGTACTTCACCATAATTTAAGTGCATAAAAAGAACAAAGGTAATCAACATTTTTGATGGACTGACAAGTATTTAATGACATTTAATTTAATGGTGTTTGAACATGAATTAAAAATGTGTAAAACTGGAGACCATCGTGTTAAGTGAAGTAAGCCAGATGCTGAAAATTAAATATTGCATGTTTTTGCTTACATGGTCGGTCTAAAAATAAGAGGGAACTGACAGGACTAGAAGGAATAATAGACACTCAGAGATGAAAGAAGAGTTTGCAGGCAGGAATAGAAAAAAAGAAGGGTACAGTAGGGTCAAAATCATAATCAAAATGTGTTATATGCATGTGCCAATATAACAAAACAAATCTCATTATTCTGCAATACTAACATGCACTAGTAAAAGCAAATTTTAAAAAATCTATTCCAGATTTTGTTCATGAAAGGAGTTCCTGGGGTCTAACCAGTCAGGTTAACATGCCCTTTGTTGCTTTAAGTGTAGGGAAAGGGGCACTTACAGAGTCAATTCTAAAATGAGGAAAGATCAGATGCTTCCCTTCTCGGATACTGCATGTGTTTTATCTTAACCCAGAAGAGAACTTAGTATAACATTCTCCAACGGTGTGGCTATCATGATCCACTCTTATCGATTGCTCCCCTCAAATCTTTTTTCTCTTTTAATCCCACTAGGACCACTGGTTGTCTCCAAAGCTGGCCAAAATAAGCATAGATTTGGTTAATTTTAAGGCAGAACTATTCACCAGGCTGACCTTGCATTCAACTGTATTTACCCCCTTTATGACTGGTAGTAGCAATCTACAACCTAATGACAGAATGAATTTTTAAAAGCAAAAGAATAGCAAATATTACATCTCTTTTCCAGGTTATTCTTATTTTGATCCCTGATGGCCCAAAAGAAACACATAGCCTGATGTTTAGTGATACACAAATAGTCAAAGACATAGCAAACTGTATAGTGGCGTTGGGACATGGTCCCTGGAATCAAGCTGGAAAGCGACAAACTGGAGACAGCGTAACAGAGCTGAGCCACATCTTTTAAATATATTTACTGTGATTATTGACCCTTTCCCTCTACTGCATTTGTTTATATCTATGTTGAGAAATTTCTTCCTTGTGGAATCGCATCTCATGGTGAACATTAGGAACTTTAGGTATCACTTTCTGGCTGTTAAGGCGAAGTTGTTGTGGGTGGCTTCTCCACGGTGCTAACAGCCATTGGTTAATATCTTTCTTGGCTTTCCTAGCCCCCCGGGTTTCCATGTACTCCCATCACAGCTGCTTGGGTGTGCTTTCTTATTTTTGTCCTTCTGTTTTGCTGAGAGTATTAATATTTCTTTACTTGTTTGTAATATTCTCTCATTCCATTTGATTCTTTCCTGCCATTTTTCTTGCGTAGTCTGTTTCTCCTGTTCAATGCTGTGATCATCTTTGTAAATTTTTAGGACGCTGTCATGGAGTTGCTCTCGCCCGGGCACAGGGAGCAGGCCTGAAAACGATGACACAGAGAGGTAGAGGAGGGGTGCTTTCCTGAAAGAAGGCCCCTTCCGGAATCCCATATGGCTTGCAGGTAGAGAGCCAAGCTGTGTTTTGGAGATCGTGTCCTTGCCAGTTGTAGGAAGACCAACACTGAATAAACGAATCGCTTTTACTCCTCTGGCAGAAAACACAGAAACAAAAGATAAGATCTAAACAAGCCACGTGGCTAGACATTGTAAATCTGTTCACAGATAAGTGAAACTGACAAAAGTTAATGTTTTCTGGTATAATGCCCGTACAACTTTCATATTGTGTGTAGACTTATTGACAGAATATCATGTTTTTTGTCTTTAAAAATAGTGAGGCAAATTTGCTTAATTCTGAACCACGGGCAACGCTTTGTATCTATTGAAAACTGAGTCAGAGGGCCCTCCCTGGACACTAGCGATGTCACAGCGCAGATGGACCATGAAGGGAGTGCAGGAAAAGGGAACTGAGTATCTATCCTTGAGTGTGAGGAGTAGAGAAGAAATTTCAAGACACCAAACTATAGATTACCACATTTCAATGAGCAACTCCATGACCATTGCTGTTTAACTAAATAGTTAAAAATGTTACCTTGTACTTTATCTGCATTATATGAGACATACTATGATTTGAAAATTGCATTGTGAGGATTGAGGTGTCAACTTGAAAAGGTTAAAGGTTTCTGGGAAAACATTATTTATTTATTTATTTATTTGCCCTGGTTGGTTCTGAACTCATTATGTAGCCAAGCAGGCCTCAAATTCACGGGTAATCCTCCTATCTTACCTTTCTAAGTGCTGGGATTACAGGTGTGTACCACCACTCCCATGGGTCTTCACACTTCCTAGGCAAACATGCTCATCGCTGAGCTATATTCTCAGCCCCTCTGAAAGGCATTGTTGCTGAACATGGTTATGAGAGTGTTTCCCGATTCACCGGGCATTTGAGTCAGCGGACTAAGAAAGATTTGCTTTCAACAATATGGGCAGCTATCACCTAGTCTATTTGAGGGTTTGGTTACAACAAGGCAGAAAAAAGTTGTATTTACTCTGTGTTCTAGAGCCAGAACGTTCATCTTTCCTTGGCCATCAGAGCTCCAGGCTCTCAGGTCTTTGTGCTGAAGGACTTACATCACTGGCTACCTTGTGTCTCAAGCTTTCAGCTTCAAGAAACGAGTTACACTGATGGCTTACCTGATTCCCAGGTTTGTGTTTAGACTGAACTCCAAGACTGGCTTCTCTGGGTGTCAGATGGCGTGTCATCAGATTTTTCTTCCTGTAATAATTATGTAGGCCAGCATTCATATTCATAATAAATACCCTTTTATATATCGTTCTCTATTTCCCATTGGATCTGTTTGTCTGGAAAACTCTGACTAATACAGGCATTCATCATCATCATGGGAGGAAATATGACTCCCTCTGATCTCATCCTGGTGACACTTAGGCAATTTAATTGTTTTATGGTGAAATACGACAAATGAGAGCAAGGCAAGTAGAAACTGATGGTGAGGGCTGGGCTACAGACTCGCTAGACAGAAAAAAAAATATGGGTAAGGAAGTGTACCCAAATTCAAAGGGCAAAATAAAGTCATTACGTATCGATAATCTATTAGAAACCTACTAGGTTCCACACGTTGACTCAAAAACATAAGTCTTACTTCAAAGAGAATAAGAGTTAGTTCATTCTAGAGCCAAACATGAGTGACCCTGGCTCAGGAATGTGAATTTGGGTTACCCTGTGTACCAATGAGTTAGTGGTTACATACAGAATTTATATTAATCACATCACAGAAGAAAGTCATCAATCAGATTTCTTTTTAAAAATGTTAGTCGAAGAGGCTGGTAGTTAGGTTGCCTCACAGTGGGGAAATCTCTGGTGCTAGGTGAGGACATACTTTAGCTCCTGGGTAGGTAGAATCTCTGGATCTGCTCATACATTACCAAGGTTACTTAGTAGTCACAGCAGTGTTACTGCATCAGGTACAGAGAGGGATGACAATGTGGCCAAAAGAGGGTGCTAACAGATCCAAGATAATTTAGCTGTGAAACATTTCGTTCTCTCCTCTAATCTAATTGGTCAATTTACCTTGCAGGATCTTTAATGCAAGTGTGGTGACTTTTTCTGGAAACTTCCTTTCACCCATACAAGTGATTTTAGGCTTCGGCCTTAGGCAAGTGCTATCTGTGGCTTGACTTGAAATAGCCAGACTTATACTTTGCTAGAGATAATAGAAAGTTTTCAATGAGATCAACTAATGCACGAAGCAGGAGGTCAAATATCAAATAGACAACATTTATGTAATGCAGGTTTTTGGTATTAAGGGGCTTATGATTATGACTACATCCAGGATGATTCTGAGAAGATTCAGATATTACAGAAAAATATGTACTGTAATGATTGAACGAAGGGATCAGGCCCAGATTATCAAGAAGAGTTTTACTTGGTGAAGTTCAATGCTTGGCTTTTGCAGGCTCTTCTGTGGACAGAGCAACTTCTGTCATAAGCTTAGAGGTTGCAAGCAGTTTGTCATCTTCCACCAAGCAAGTCCTTTGTGTAACCAGGAGGAGAGGTCCCTGATTGATGAATGTGACTGCTGAGCCAGGAGACATGGTCAGGAGCGTTGAGGTGCTTAGTGGATAACAGGCATTAATTCTAGAGCACACTGACCCTCCAGGACAAAACAAGCAGCAATTTGCTAGTCAGTGACTGGACAGGGTTTGAGAATGTCAACTTAATGGATGGGGTAAGATAATAGTCTTGTTACCATTAGACAATCTGGAAAAGTAACACATTTTTCCATCTTAGTCTACCTGCCACAGAAAGGGATGGGTTCTCTTTTCAGGGTTTCATATTCAGTTGGTGGTCAAGTAGTAAGGAACTTGTGGCCTTGTGATGTGAAGCAAACCTAAAATACAGATTTGCTTGTGCTGTCTCTGACATAGATTGGAAGCTCAATAAATATTGTTGAATATTTTCCTGATTTTCCTTGGTGTTTAAAAGTTTATCTTTAACATATACCTGCTTCCCACCTTGTGTCACAACTAATATACCCAGGAATGCCTGCATCACTGTCCGATAAGCTTGAGCAGAAGTCTAGCCTTATGGCTTTCATCAACACCAAGCCAAGAGGCTCCAGGTGTTCACTGGGAAGAATCTGGCTACATACCTGTGTGATATCATTGTTGAGTGGCCCTATTCATTAATAAGCCATGAACCAATCTTTAAAAATAGACTCAAGTGCAAAATCATTCATTTAAGGCTGAGACACTTAACTCGTTAAGAAAATGATGATTTGGGCTTTTATTTATTTAACCAAAGATATCTGCCAAAACCCTTTAAATAAAACAAGAGCTGTGATAATTTTGGCAGTTCCCACCTGATTCACCAATTCCAGGCATAGAATCAACCTCAGTTGTCACTGTAAAGCGTGATTTTCTTTAATGTATGTACAACTGCATGGTGCCACTTTCTATTAAAGAGGAACATCTCAAAGAAACACGAGTATTTACATCTCATAAAAATCTCACCTTCACATAGGCTCTACTTCCTGTTATTAAGATTTTTCCACAGTTTGTATTAATAATCTTAGAGAAATTTGGCTCCTACTTTTTCTATCTAGAAATATAAACAAAGTCTCTCAGGAAATAATTAAATAATGTCTTTTATGATCTAAACATATTCCAATTATATTTTTACCCTTCTGCTCTTTTTTAATCAGGTACACACTAAGAATTCCTTGAGTTTTTTCTTAGGAGATGAATTGAAGACCCTCATTATTCTAGTGATGCTTCACTAACTAAGTCGACATTACAGGACTCTGTTACAATTAGTGCATCCTATGGGATATTGCAGTCACATCTCATGCAACACGAATGAACCAAAAAGTGTCTTAATATTCTTATTTAGTTGTTATATGACTTATCTAAATTGTTAAAGGACAAAACTCTTTGTACACTAGGTTCTAATACTCATTCTCTGTTCATGAGTACTTTGATAATTCAGTAGACTATTCTCAAGGAACCCTTACAGGTAATAAATACTAGAAGAATCTGCCAAATGCTTGTTTTATTTGATAGCAAAATATTTATTACTTAATAAACATCATTTATTATTTTCTAATTTAACCAATTGTTTGATTAAGGTTTTACTTTTTTTTGAGATAGGGTCTCACTCTGTAGTCCAGCAGGCTGGTCCTGCACTCATTATGTAGCCCAGGCTGGCCTTAAACTCACAGCAATCCTCTTGCCTCAGCCTCCTGAGTGCTGGAATTGCAGGTGTGTGCCACCACACCCAACTTAGGGATTATGTTCTTAATGATCAGAAAAACTTTGCTTACTACAAAAGGTAGCAAAATGACTGATAGAAGTAAAACTTGCTTTATGAAGTGGATCACATTTTTTAAAAATTGATCTATGGTCAATACAGATAATATAGAAGATGATAACCTGAGTCTGGCCTGATGTTAAGTTGACCATTTCTCCTTGAAGAGGGTTGGATGACACTGGCTAGTTTTGAAACTTCACAAATAAACTCTCTCTCACATTCTGTCTCAAACCACACACAATTAAATGAATTAATGAATGCACAGATAAAAGGTGAGTGAACAAATATCAAGAAAATTAGGCTTTGTGGGACCCTGACTAGGCCTCAGATGATTGTAGGTAGCAGTGGCTCATACCCTGATAATCTGGATGCTCCAGGTGAGAAGGGCAGGTGTGGGGCCACTCCCTCTTATCTCAGACCTAGGATGGGCCACAGCCCCTCATACTCAAATTCCTAATTTTCCCCTGCTTCCAGACACTTATCAGAAATCAGGTGGTCAAGTTTCACAAAGACCTGCCATGCAAATTAGGCTACTTTTAGACTCCAAATTCTCCCAATCAATGCATGACCCTTGCCCTGTTATCTGGTCGACCCGCTTCCCTTAAACTGCTTATAAGCCCTGCCCTCACGTCCAATAAAGGAACTGTTAACACTGATTCAGCCTCCTGGATGTGATTCTGTCCTACTCACGCCACTCAAGACCCTGTTCCCCCAGACTTCTCTGGTTCCTGATCGCAGGTGGCCAAGGACACCTAGACCCTGACAAGACTTCCTAGCCAAGACCTGCTACATAATTTTATTTTTGAGAATGATTTCCAGCTCTTCTTTAGAGTTAATATAAATACATCTATTCTCTTTACTAAATTAGTTGGCTTCAATGATTGTGTACCCAGATGTATCTGTCTCTTGGAAATGTTTGCATCTATCCAAAATAATGCAGGGTGATGAATCCATTTTGAAAAAAAAAACACTAGCAATTGGGCAGGTGTGTGCTGGGTGGATTGATAACATGGAAGAGTCAAAAGAGGAGTTTTGGCTGTCAGAATCTCATCTCACAAATGTTTCTATCCTATACTATTTACACAGAGATGTGGGGTTGTAATTATAATATATGGTTATGGGCAGATGGAGATAGTGAAGATCACCTTTTAGAACAGGGTAGGCCTTAACAAAAATCTATAATGCAAATAGGAAAGATTGAAAGCACCTTATAAAATACAGATAAATAAGACGCAGGCTGAAATTCAGGTCCAAGATGAATCCCAAGGCTCTGCCTTTAGGTTGAAGACGTGATTTGCAATCTGAGCTGATGCATCTTTTTGCCACAATTGAAATAAAATTTCAACTGAGGACCCAAGGCTCAAAATATTTATTCTCTTGGTGTTCCCTGCTCATCATTATTTAAACACTGGTGTTGAATATTTTAGTGAGAGGAAATGAATTAGACAGTCAACTCCAAATCCTTTATGGAGAAAAGTGTGTGGGTTTTAGAGCGATCTGTTGTTGAAGAATCATCATCATCATCATCATCATCATCATCATCATCATCTTCTATATTATCATTAAAATTGATTCACAGTTTGCCAGTTGATGGAGACTGTTCTAAGATCTGTACATGAGCCACCTCATTGAGTCCTTCTTAAGTGAATGCTATTGCTGCTATTTTAAGTTGTGGAACCAGTGGCTGGAAAAGTTTAAGCAATTCTTTTTGCACAGCTATGGAAGCTGGTGCTTTGTTGTGGTGTGTGCTAGCTGGATCACACATCTGGGGAAGTAGGAGCATGTGAGATAAGCTCAGCTGAGCAGAAGGGAACTGAGCTGCCAGGTTTGCAAACAACCAATAGCAAGGTCAAGCCTTTTGTTATTTTCTGAAGTTGTAGAAGCAGGAGGCTACACCGCAGAAAGTATCAGCTATTCCCTTGTTTCATTTTCCACCAAGGATCAGCACAGGGGTTGAGGTCAGGTGAATCAACATATGGCCATAAACAAAAGTCGCTGTGGTTTTATGGTCTTTGGGGCCAAGGACAGGTGATCAGAGAGGAACTCTGAATGAAAAAGTACTCTGGAGTCAGGGGAAACAGAAGTGTTTCCCTAAAGCGATTCCTGTTTAGCGGCCTCAACAAAGGTACATGAAAAAAATCTTTGCCCAAGGCTCTAAATGCTTTGGCATAGAGGCTCCCGGGTTAGAATGGTTAACAATGAAGATGTGTGGCACAGCAGGCATGGTAGAGAGGCCTAGATCACTAATTTAATTTCTTTTAAAGACATTAAATACATTGGCTGTTCACCAAGCTGCCACCAGGGAGGACAGCTTTTTCTGGGAGGCGGTCAGGTAAAGCAATTAATTGTCCATTCTGAGGCCAGAAAAAACACACACAGGTTTTTAGTCTGAGGTAAAAATCCCTCAGTACACAAACCTAGTCTGGATGTGAAGTCAACTTTCTTTCTTTCCTCTTCATACCTCGCTATAAATTAAGTATGACTTTACTTTCATTCTTTTTTTTTTTTAACAAAAACCTTCTTTTTTTTAAAAAAAACCTTCATAAATATGAGAGAATTATTGTCTGTAGTAGGCTGGATTAGAAAACACCAAAAGATTCAAACACAAATCTAAGTTTCTGAGTAAACACAGCAAACTAATTTATATTTCACAAATTTACAACCCCCCCCTTTTATTGATATGTATAAGTGCAAAATTTAAGGTTTACATTGAAGTTGAGCGTTTTGTGCACATACATATCTTGTCAAGGTAACAAGGACTTTTCCACTCTCCTTTTGTCCCTCCTCTTACGCACCCGCCTGGTTCCCTCTGTTTTTTACTTTAAGTTCCATGAGATAGTTGTGATCTGAGTTTCTCATATCAGAGATACTATTTGATATTTCACCTTCTGCTTCTGACTCATTTCACTAAGCATGATGTTCTCAGGTTTCTTCCATTTGCCTGCAAAAGCCTCCACGCTGTTGGACTTTATAGATGCATAGTATTCCATTGTGTATAAATACCACAGTTTGTGTACCCATTGGTCTGTTGATGGGTATTTTGGTGTCTTCCACATTTTAGCTATTGTTAATTGTGCTGCTACAAACATGGGTATACATGTAACTCTGTTATGTGTTGTTTTGAATTCTTTTTGGAATATTCCCAGGAGGGGTATTGCTGGATCGAAGTGACAGCCTGTTCAACAAATGGTGCTGGGAAAAGTGGTCATCCACATGCAGAAGAATGAATCTAGTCACACACCTGTCACCATGCACCAAAATCAAAGTGGATCAAAGACCTAGACATTAAAAGTGAAACACTGAACCTTCTAGAAGACAAATTAGGCAAATATCTAAAAGATATAGGGGTTGGCAAAGACTTTCTTAAGACACTAAACGCAAAAGAAATTATCTCTATTATTAACAAATGGGATTATCTCAAATTAAAAAGTTTCTGCACAGCAAAAGAAATTATCAACACTGTAATAAGAGAACCAACAGACTGGGAAAAAATATTCACCACCAACACCTCAGATAGGAGACTCACAACCAGAATATACAGGGAAGTGAAGAAAAGTAAGCCCACCAAAATAAAGGATTCTATTGAAAAGTGAGCAAATGAAATGAAGAGGCAGTTCACTGATGAAGACGTTCAAATGGCCACTAGATACATGAAAAGATGTTCAACATCTCTAGCCATAAGAGAAATGCAAATCAAAACAACACTAAGATACCGTCTCACTCCAGAGAGAATGGCCTATATCAACAAGTCAAACAGCAATCAGTGCTGGCGTGGCTGTGGGGAGAAAGGAACCCTCCTGCATTGCTGGTGGGAATGTAAATTTGTACAACCACTTTGAAAAGCAGTATGGAGATTTCTCAAAAGATTGGAAGTTTACAAAATTTTTTTAAAATAAAAAGAGGAAACAAAAATTGACAAGAAATGTCAGCACAGTACTGGATAGGGGAAATGGTGGCTTTGGAAAACAGAGAGAAACTAGAGCAATGAACACACCGGGATTGTGCAGAGACTCAGAAAAGAGGTTATCTCATCCCACAGATGAGGTATATGCCTGAGAAATGTGGATGAAGGAGGGGTTTACACGTTCAGCCAACCACAGCCAGCAAGTTTCTTTTCTCTGACTCGTGTGGGTACTGGCTAGATTCTTCAGGAATGTCAAACCCAAAAGGCTGCAGTCTCTGGTCCGCTGGGCACAGTAGAAACTTCAGGATAAGGTACAGATGAGTCACTGGGGTCAAATGAAAACCTGCATGTTGAGTGTTGAAACTCACTCCAGCTGTCCCTTCTCCCCTGATCTTATGATTCAGGTGAGGAGGTGAAAATGCTTCATGCACAAAATAGGAAGCCTTTCCTGGAAAACCGGACATTTTTAGGTAGAACAACCAACATTCATTCCTTAGTTTGCTATCTGTAGCAGTCAGCTTTCTCATCACTGGAACATGACCCTTGACACAATTTAAGGAGAAAGGCTTAATTTAGCTCAGGAACTTAAGGGATTCAGTACATGGTCAGCTGATTCCAAGGCCGGACCACTTCTTTAGAAGGGGGATGGTGGATTGAAGGTACTTAGAAATCAGAGAGGAAGGGGCAGGGGACCAGACATATAGAGTAATATTTAGCATTGTGTTCCACAGATAACATGCAGGCTCCTAAACAACTAAGTTAAAACAATCAAGGTTATCTGTCACACTATCTTACAGAGGAACCTCTATGTAGATAAAACTTTCAGTAAACAGCTTCCAAACAACATTTTAAATCTTACTGTAGAGTCAAAAATTATTGATTTATTTATAAAAACGTCTCTCTATGAAAAAAGAGATATGGAATCAAGAGGAAAACTTAAAATATCACACAATATCAGAGTGATAAAGAAAAATACAGTGCTGGTTACAAAGACAGATGCTGGGAAACAGAAATAATCAGAGAACAAGATACAGCTCTTAGAAATAAACATGTTAGGTTAAATTTCAAAACAAAAACATTTTGAAAGGCTGGATGACAAATGGCATAGGGCTTTGAACATTCGAAGAGAAATGGCTTTCAACTTAAAACTCCAAACAGCAAGCTGCCAGGGCTGTCTTTGAAGAGCTGAAAAAAAATAAAAGAAAAAAGAAAAAAGGAAAGAGTAAGGAATCAGAGGTGCACTGCAGGAATGGCACGTCTTGTCTTTGGCTGTTGATTATTCAACAGGAAAAGAAAGCAATTAGATAATGTTGATCAGAAAATGTAAAACAAGATAGGGTATGACAGAGGGCTGGGAGAAGGGTATACCAGAGGGAGAGTACATGGCAATGAAAAGAAGGTGGAGACACATCCGGATACGTCGTTCACCATGTCTAAGCCCTTGGAAAACTTATTGCTGTGTACATGACGGGCATATTGGAATATTTCTAGAAAAGTGACAGGTACATTTGTAAGTAAATAAAAGAAATGGGAAATTAATAGCTCCAGGACAGATATACAAGGTATACTCTGTCTCACTAGTAAATAATGCCCAGTCATAATAATATAAATCCTGATAATTAAACCTTAAATGGTGGCATTACTATATAGACAGAACAGACTGAATAAGTTAAATCCTCTGGGACCAATAATACATGCTTAAAATTAAGAAATTAAGAAAAGATATAGCTATGTTATATTACTATTATATTATTTTAATAATATTATTGTATTATTATGCTTTAATAGTATCATTTATATATAAATTTGAAAATAATTCAGGGGAGAATACTGATGTGGTTTGGATACAGAAGCTCCCCAGAAGCCTGGGTATTTGAAAGATAATCGGATTTTGGGAGTTAAATGGGTCAAGAGAACTAATCTGTGGGTTTCACATGCTATGAGGTGGTGGAGCCTGAATGGAAGGGGTGAGTCACTGAAGACACGGTCTGCACGGTTGCTGGAGGGATAAGCATTGGAAAGAGGCCAGGATCCTTGCACCGGGCAGATGGGTGGATGCCTGGAGTTTCTCTCAGAGGCAGCAGAGATCCCATCCTTCACTAGTTCAAAAGTTCAAAGATGAAAATCACTGTTTTGAAAAGAGAGTCATGGGGCCCCTTGAAATGACGTTTACAAGGTGACACTCCAAGGGCTTAGCCACCTAATGAACTCAGGGGCTGTTATGGGCATGATCCAAAGGAGACCGACTTCTGCTTGAGCTAGTTAGTAGCAGACTTTGACATCCATGTGGTGCTGGTTATGGAGATGTGTAGAACGCAGGATTTGTGAAGTCACAAAGACTTCTGCTTAGATTCCACAAGGAGGCCTTGGAGATTAGACAGTGTGCCTCAGATGGGGCAGTGTGTGGAGCTGTGGGAGTGAAACTGAAGGTCTAGCGGCGACTCCAGACATTTGGAGACGTCAGGAATGTGGATTATCTGCTGAAGAAGGCAACAGGAAGTGAGCAGAGTCACCTCAAAAGAGAGGCGAGGTTGCCTTAAAATCTTTGAAGCTAACATTTTGCCAAAGCTTGTTCCTGGTGCTGGGCATTGAGCTACATTTAACAGAGGTATAGGATTTAGTGTTTGCCCTCCTGGTTTCAGTCTTGTTTTGGTCAGGTTTCTTTTTATCTTGCTATTAAACTCTTTTGTAATGGAATTGATTACAATGGGGCATTGTATATTGGAAGTGTTTAACTTTGTTTGAATTTCATAGGGGCTCACTGCTGGGTTTGCCTTGAGTCTCAGAGGAGGTTTTGTGCCTGAACTTTTTAAATGGTGCTGAAATTGTTAAGGCTTTGGTGACTTAGACACGTGGTTATGAACATTTTGGGGGCTCTGTGGCAGAATGTATAGTTTCCTCATGGAATGTCTTCCTAAAACCTCATGCATTTGGAAAGTGATAGTGAGGATTAATAAGATCTAGTGGATTAATGTATGGATTTTCACATTGTTAAATGTGAAATGAGGGGAAGGTAAGTAGGGGTGAAGCACCGAGGGTGTGGAGGACCACTGAGGATGCAGCCTAGAAAGATTTATCCCTGCTCCAGCTCCTTCCCAATCTGTCTCCAGTCTGATACGAAAAGACATCCTTCCTCTAACTATTGGACCAAACTCTCCCACCACTGCCAGGCAGCCACGTATGAGTGGACTGAGACTCTGAACTGGGAGCTAAGAATGTCTTTCTTCTTCTGTGTTGTGGGTGTTGGGTACTGAGGGCCAGCCAGGAAACAGTGACTAAGACAAACACCATAGGAGAATCCACAGAAGTATGACTTGTCTCTCTTCAGACTTTTCCCAAAACCCCTTGTTCATAAAAACCTCTTAAGATTTCAAGAATGGACTTGGTGTCTGAAGTGTACCTAACGCAACTATTACAAGGTGTAGATTTCAGCTCCACTTTAAAGGTGAGGAGAGGCTCAACTTCTAGGGTTCTTATAATTGGTATAAGGGAATTCCTGGGATGATGGAGATCTTGGCCTCATTTGTACCAGAGTTTCATGAAGGGAATGAGCTGGAGGATACTCCTAGGGAAGCTGCACACTGAGCGTGTCTATGCAAATTGCATTTGCTCACTGACATCTTTTCCTTGTCTTCTAGGTACACAGAGAACTATGATTCTTTAATCCTTGTATTTATAGATGTTCACATGACTTGTTTTGGAAAACAAAAAGTTAGTAGGAGAGAAAAATGTAACTTCCTACCTAAAGCACTTCCTGCTTAGATATGAAGACTTAGGCTAGACTTTAATGGCAACTCTAAAAACATTGAATTCAAGTTAGAAAGAGAAGATTATTTTTACTCCCTTCAATTATAATTAAGGAAAGATTAATTTACAGACAATAAATAACAAAATGAATTTTATAGTACACTGCTTTTTGCTTAGGCATGCTTAGTAATCCAATTGTTGTGCTGTATGCAGTATTTTTAATCCAACATAAAGAAAACATGCATAAAAGCAATTTTAAGAGGCAAACTCCCACATTATCTCTCATTCACTGACTTGCTTACAGAAATAGGCATCGTTTCCCCAGGTTTTAGAGACTATTTGTCCCACACTAATAGTTTGGAAACATGACTTCTGAAAGTAATTTGGCTAAACCACAAATCCTCACTACTGTTTTCCACTTGGCTACATGGCTTTGGAGATAGGCATAGTACATTTTTGGAAGACATAATCTATTACATGGCAAAAGTAAACAGGTGTCCTTGTTTTTCTGACTGTGCACTTGTGGACCATAGACTTTTCATGGGACCCTAAGTCTGATTGGCAGCCTATACATAAATCTTGGGTGCTTCCCCACATGACTAATAAAATCAGACTTTACAGTAGTATGTATGAAGATTTGATTCTTTGAACCAGGTCAAGTCACAGCTTGTCACTGTTTTTGTACCTTGTTTAAATTCTTGGTTATGTCCTGTGGGAAAAAAGGACAAAGAACAATCAAAAGTTTGCAAAAATTTGAGACATTCTTAAATATTTTACAATCAAGCAAAGCATTGTAGTTGTGATGTTTTCTTCTGCTTTCCATATTACTTTTATAATGACTAATTTATTATATTTGTGTCCACAAGAGAGCCCATTATTGTCTGTTAAACTTGAGTTCACAGGGAAATGCAAATGATTGCCTTTGGTAAAAAAATGCCATTGTTGTGCATTGGAACCAGCTCAAGATATATTGTAGAAACAACTTTTGCACTTGACGTTTTTTTCACGTGATGGTCATTAAAGTAAAACTTCACACGACTCCTCCTCACCATTCTTGGGAATTCCTTTGATGGTCAAGTCACATGTCATATTTCATTTTCACATGGTAGTGGAAAAGATATTGAGCAAAGAAAGCGGGTACTCAGAGACCGGGCTGTGAGAAGAGGCAAAAACGTAGTCCATAGTGGATCCACACGATTAAAAATAAGAGATGGAATTAAAATTAACATAAGAAAGGGAGTCAGGGATTTTTGAATCTTAAATGTTTGTATTGATCAATGAATTCTCCAAGAAGTGGGTCTATGACTTCAACATAAGATTATATGCAGGTGAATCTCCCACTTCACGTGGCGCATCAGTATGGAGAGAAGAGCCATCTCGAGGCATTAGTTTTCAAGCCAAAATTTGTTTTGGGAGAATTTAGTAAAAATTTCCCATCCTCTTAGGTTGGCCAAGCCCATAAATGAATTTGCTTAAAGTGCTCATTTATTGATTTTATTAGGGAGATAAAAGTACCGTGAAGATTGGAATTCTTGAGCCAGCATATTCTGCACAATCTTACAATGTAATTATATCTTTTGAGATGAAAAATGCTTATATTAAAGGCATAAAATTAAAATAAATGATGATCAAACTTGAGGCAACATCTATCTTGTCAAAAGGCATTTTCTTAAAATTATTGCATTAATACTCAAAACATTGTTGGCTACTGCATTCGATCTTAGGGACAGTGCAGAATGCAGAACGGCATTGATGTTTTTCTGTATCGGTGGTCCCTTCCCCTGCTCCCAGACTCACAGAGCACCCATGGGTCTTTGCGACTGGCCCTCTCTTCTGGCTCCTTTATGAGTCCGAACCCCATCGAACCCTCCTTAAAGCATGTCTTCTTATGTATACTTTGGTGTTTCCCTTATGACTTAGCAGTATTATTTTCCTTAGTTATGAATTTGAGGAGCTGTCTCTTTGCATTTCCTCATTAGCAATAGTGCTTTCTGTTTCAGGGGAGAAGTCCGAAAGCTTCTTACACGTTAAGATGATAATGAGTGTAACACTCATGATTTCTCTTTGTTCTATCGGTGTTCTCTTTCAACTGAGGGACTGCTCATCTTGACGATGATTGGATAAGTATGTTGAATACTCAACATTTGAGAATGAGCTGCTATAATTTATATTTTATAACTAATAAGATGATTCTATTTCCTATCTATATGTTGTTTATTCTTTTTTTCCCACTTGTTCAAAACTTGAAGGAGAAAGAGAAGTAATATTTATTGGTCCTCTGAAAGTTCTGAACATGTGCAATATAAGTTGGCAAAACTGTCTTAAATTGATGATATAGATTTAAAAAACCCCTAAAATCAGTTTTAGGTCTAAACTTCCCATAAATTCAAGGTGAGGTCTTGGGAAACGCTTTTTTTTCTCCTGGAATCAATTTTCATTGTTACATGCAATAGATTATGGTACATGGTTTCTAAGAAGCAATTAGACCATGAATAATTTGTGTTTTTTCATGGATAGATCAATTCAAGTAATTGAGGCATAGTGATATATCAATAGTGGTAGGTCGTATATTTTTTTAGGCAGAGTTAAATGGTCACCTTGTGTCTTTCTCTATCGATTTATTTGAAATTGATGCCTTTCCTTCTTACCTACTGTGAAAACATTTTATGCTGTATTCACAATTCTTCATGTATTCACATTCTTTATACTTTTTGTTCCTTGAACTTCCTGTTAAATGGCTTTCTCATCTCAATAATACTTTCTTCTCTCATTCTTAAAGTCCCAATCGTGACTGTGTCATTACCAAAAATATTCAGTATCTGAAATCGGAACATTTCACACTTTTACATTGTATTGCCCGAGAGCTCCCTCTTTGATGTTTTTTTTTTCCATTTTGTTGAGGTGTATTAGTACAAAATTTAAGGTTTACAATGAAGTTGAGGATTTTGTGCACCTATGTATCTTGTCAAGGTGACAAGGACTTTCCCACTTTCCTTTTGTCCCTCCTGCTAACCACCCCTCCCTCCCTCCTCCACCCTACCCCCTTGTTTCACTTTGTTTTTCGTTTTAAGTTCCATAAGAGTTGTGATCTGGGTTTCTCATATCAGAGAGACCATTCGAAGTTTCACCTTCTGCTTCTGACTCACCTCACTAAGCATGATGTTGTCAATTTTCTGACTACACTGAGAATCACTACAGTAATAGAGATGTGGCTAATCATAACTTCGTGTGTCCATGTGTGTCTATGTGTGTGATACTAAGTATTGAGCCCAGCACCTTCACACTGAGATGCATGATAGAATTAGGAGGACATTTCAGAAACAAACCCAAACATAACTATTGCTTTTCCTTTCTCTCCATCGGCAGCCCAGTATTATTTATTGGTACTGTGGATGGAACCTAGAGGTTGTTTCACTTTAAAAACATTATTTTTTTTTAGTATTGACTAGAGGCAGGGTCTCACTAAGTGGCTAAGTTGCCCAGGCAGGACTTGAACTTGTGCTCCTTCTACCTCAGTTTCCCAAAGTGCTTGGATTACACGCTTGCACTGCAAGACCTGGCCCTATATGGGATCAAATCCAACTCCTTTCAAGTTTTAATTTTCCAGAATATAAATGTATTCAAAGTAGCACTAAGTGACACACCCACTCTTCTGCTATTTTAGTTCAGGTTATCATCAACTCTTACTTTAAAGATGCTAGAAACAGGGTAGGGCAGGAGGGAGGGTGGGGTGGGTAGGGGGAGGGACAAAAGGCGAGTAGGAAAGTACTTGTCACCTTGACAAGATACGTAGGTGCACAAAATCCTGAACTTCATTGTGAATCTTAAATTTTGCACTTATACATATCAATAAAATGGGGATTAAACGATGCTAGAAGTCTGAAAAATTTCCCCACATGCTCATTTGTACTTCTGTGATAATTTATAAGGTGCATTGAATCATCTGGTTTTATCACTTTTATAGGGGAGTCTTTTTTCAGTTTTGCTACTGGGGATTGACCCCAGGGCCTTGAGTGTGCCAGTCAAGTGCTCTCCTACTGAGCTACGTCCTCAGTCCTCATCTGGTTTTAAGTAACAGCATGATTATGTCACACTCTCATTTCTTTTAGTCTTTATACTATAATAAGGTTAAAAATCTAGTTTTAGATGTAATTATTAGCAGTTATAAAATGAATTCATTTATAGTCCTCCCATGTTGCGTCATCTCATGGTTTCTGCGTCTTCACTTGTAGGCGCTCCTTGGCCCAACTGTCATGCTATTCCTATGACCTGTCTATTATTAATTTTTAGAATTTTGGGTTTTCTCATGACCCCTTAATTTCATCTTGGAAGGTTTTTTTTCTCTTTCTTGATATCATTTTTCTTGCTTTAAATGTCACTTCCATTAAAAAAGTGTCCTGTGAAAATTCTGACATAGGTCTCTGATACAAATTATTTTATATTTATATGTCAATTATATTATTATTATTATTATTATCATTATTATTATTATTTGAGACAGGGTCTCGCTCTGTGGTCCAGGCTGGTCCTGAATTCACTTCAGAGCCCAGGCTGGCCTTGGACACAGCAATCCTCCTGTCTCAGCCTCCTGAGTGCTGGGATTACAGGCATGCGCCACCATGCCCAGCTTATGTGGTGCTGGGGAATCGAACTCAGGTACTTAGCCCTTGGCTTAGCGCTTGCTCAAGCGTTTTAACCGCTGAGCCATTCCTCCAGCCCGCCAATTATATTATTTTTAACTTTTTAAATAATACATAATAGATAAAGATACAACTTTAGAAATGTTGACAGTTGTGACTCCATTTCTTTGGAATCACTTTTTTTCTCACTAAGTATTCATTTGGCATACTAATGAGTAGTTTATTTTGAGGAGAAAGGAGAATCTCTCATATGCCTGAAACTTTAGTTGGCGTGTGTGTGTGTGTGTGTGTGTGACAGGGTCTTATGCTCAGGCTAGTTCTGAACTCACTATCTAGGCCATGCTGGCCTAGAACTCACAGTCATTCTTCTACCTCAGCCTCCCAGTTGCTGAGATTCCAGGTGCGTGCCATCACCCACAGGTTTGTGGTGCATGGGTACCAAACCAGGAGCCTTAAGCTTCCTAAGCAAGTGCTCTAATCACTGAACTACTCCTCTACTCCCCCAGCCCATGACGTAATTTATAGGTCAAAAAACTGATATTCAGTACAATTCATTAATATAAAATTAAACTTACATGACATTGAATAAACAATTAAAACTATGTAGTTCTGGCTGCACAGATAACCTCCAAGTTTGGGAGAATTCTCAATATTTTTCAGAACCCATTTCTTTAAGCTCCATCTTATCAGATGTCTGCAAGAGTCATCTTTTCCAATAAATATGCCATATTTTCCCTCCCTGGGCATTGCGAGCCCTTCTATAATTTCTTTGGTTCTTACTCTCTGGTACTCTGGAGAAATCAGTCATTTCTCAACTTACCCACAAATCGTCGACTTTAGCTCATTTTCCACTGATTTCCCCAAAGACTTAGAGACTCAAATAAATGTTAGCTTACTTCTTCCCTTCAACACATATGGTACGACTCACTCTCTGAGTAAGGGCAAACTATTTCCTTAGGCATCGGAGGCTCTGGAATGCTAGGAAAACATAAGAGAGCGTTTCTGGATCTCTTTATGGGCAGTCTATGTTTTTGTTTGCTCTATTCAACCTTTCAGGTAGAGCAAGAGTTAAAAGCCATAATGCACCGAAGTAGAAAATGGCACAGATAATTTACAAAGTCAGCAGAAATAGCTTGCTGTCCTGCTACTTCTGCTGCAGGGCTTCTAGAAATATTACAAACTGTGACTATATATACATTTATGTGCTCTCGTAAATACATCACATGTAAATGTTCTTCTGGAAGATTGGGAGGGTTGAATCAATGTATGGCCATTTTTCCCCCTGCCAGAAGCAATAGAATTTTTATTGGCACGATCTCCATTACTCAGCACTGCCTGTGGTATCTTTGATCAACCTAATTAGAGATACTTACTCTTTCCATCGCAGAATATATCATATTTATTATTAAAATTATGTATGTGCACACATACGAAATAAATAGAGGTATTAAATATGAAAAGAAGACATTTATGCTCTGGCTAGAATGATGAAGCATTGTAATTAGACAGCAAATATTCTGAAAGTATAGATTCTCCTATGTGAATTGTACGATTCCACTAAAGCCACAATTGCTAATAAAACTTGAATGCATAAGGGAGGGCAAAGCTATTTTTTAAATTATCTCTTTAATCTGTGTTTATTAGCCTGCTGCATGTATTTTTTTAGGTTCTCTGATCATGGAGATTGGTTTTTAGTGTTAAACTTTTTTAATATTCCTGGTGAGCAAGGGCTACTCATTAACTGGAACACCAGATAGAATTTCAGAACATTTTCAAGTGTGTGTTAAGGGAATGAAGTAATGGTTCTGTTCGGGGCTACGATGGAAAATCATGGTGGGAGAGGTGTAAATGGAGGGGTTCAGACTCCAGCAGATTCAAAAAGATGAGATGAGGAATGGAAAGAGTATGGACAGTGTACACAAGAGTGAGAATGGACTGTGATATAGATGGGGCCATGTTGGAATAATTCATGCCTCTAACGAGTATGAGGTTTTGCTGAGCCATCTTTTCCAAGGAGAGCGAAATCTGTACACGCCTGCTGTCATAGAACACCTCTTGGAGTTCACCTCCAAGTCTTGGCATTTACTGATGAGGATTTCCAACTCTGACAGCTGAACTTGGACTCTATTTATCAGAAATATCCAAATCTTGGAAATTTACAATGGCTGAAACTATTAGTAAAATTACATTTAGCAGAGAATGACGCCTGTTTTTTATCAATCACATAATTTAGGCTCTTTGGGAAGATGGGATGCAGTGCCTTTTGTACTCCCAGAAACTTTCTTTGGGTCTGTTTTCCACTGACTGACTGACTGGCTGTCGCCTTTGTGAGTTTTGAATGTCTTGGTTACATTTACTTTATTCACAGCCACGAGCAAACCAAACTAGACTTCCACTTACTTGAAACTTAAAGTTTCATCATATGACTGTTGTTTGAAAAACTCATTTTCTTCCTGTCCTTAGTCTCTGTTTTCGAGTCTTTGTTCAAGAGTACACAGGGAATATTTCTCTTTGAAAAAAATTAATCTGCATTGGTAAGAGGCAGCAGAAGCTGAGATTTGTTATCTGAATTGCTAGTGACTGAGCAGCTACAAAGTTGAGTAATAAGGGGCACAGTTATAGCTTTTAAGCAATGAGACAGCTAGCTCAGAGTCAAGCACCATATCTTTGATTGCTCTGTCCTTCTCTTGTCCTATTGCATTATGGATGTGTAAGCATCACTTTTGTAAGCTTTTGGAAGCTGCCTAATGTAGAAAAGAAACCATGTATGTTTTAGTACCTCCCAACTCTCACTATCAACATCTAGCTTTAAGCAATCATTCAGCTACTATCTTTTTTCTTTAGCTTATGGAAGTTCACGTAAATATAACTAGTATCCTTAGAGTGAAGATTTTGTTGATGTTTACTTTATTCGAAGTGCTTCTCAATCACCATCTTTTTGTAGCTAAAAATCAATCCAAAACAAAGTAAGTTTCAGTATCATTAAGTAGCACTTACCTCTCACCTAGCCCAGGCAGCCATTACACTAGTTTTCCAGTCTAACTTATTTTGCATATTTCAGAAAAATGGAACAATACAGCATGTGGACCTTTATGCTTGACTTCTTTCACTTAGCATAATGTGTTTTAAGGTTTTATCTACTTGTGAGTGTTTAATTTCTTTTCATGGCAGGAGAATGACCCACTTTATATGTATATAACTGTTTATCTATTAATCTATAGCAAGACACTTGACCTGTTTCATTTTAGAAATTATGAATAGTGTTGCTGTGAAGATTTACATAAAAGTCCACATTTTTCCATTGTCTCATGTTTGCATTTTTTTCCATTTAAGGGTAGAATTGTTGATTCACTTAGTAATTTTACATTTAACTTTTGAGTAAAGGACAATCGTATCTGAGGTGGCTGAACTATGTTACATCTTACTGAGAATTTCAATTTACTTAGTTTTGTTTGAATTGGTATCATTGTGGTTTTTGTTTGCAAATCATACTGATGATCAAAGATGTTACACATCTTTTCCAGCAGTTTTGGCTACTTTTAAGTATTTTTGTTAAAGTCCTGTTGCCTAATTATGATGCCATTTTGTCTGTTTGGTTGTTCAATTAGAATTGTCTGTACATGTTCTGGAAGCAAAATCTAAATAATGTATTTTATTTGAAATTTTTTATTTCATCTTCTGGGTTGTTTTTTCAGCTTCTTGGCTGTCTTTGATACATTTTATTTCTGACAATGGGCATTTTTCTGATGAGTTTTTCATTTTCTGTCTGAGCTTTTGGTGTTATGTGTAAGAATCCATTGTCAAATTTGAAGTTGTAAAGACTTTACAGTATATCTTTTTCTAAGAATTTTATGCTTTTATCTTTTATATTGTATTTAGGTCATATGCATTCTGAGTTAATTTTTGTTGCATAAGGTAGGGGTCAATATTTTTTCTCTTTTATGTGTATCTCTATTTGCCTCGGTTTCATGTTTTCACCTTATAGTTTTGGCCCCCATGTCAAAGTCAATTGGTTATAGATGTGTACTAGTTTATTTCTGGACACTCGATGCTATTCTACTGGCCTTTAGATCCATACTCACGCAGTATCAAATTGCTTTGATGAACAGGTTTTGCAGTAAGTTTTTAAGTAGAAAAGTGTGAGTTCTCCTATTTTGTTCTTCCTTAATAAGGAAGGACTGACTCGTAAACATTGTTAAATCCCTGATGCTGCCCTGTAAGCAGTTGTGCTACGTAGCCACTCAGTAACCTTTAGGATAAAATGTAGGTTTGGACAGGGCTCTTTCTGCCTCTTTTTCTCATTGCAATTGGCTGTTAAACTCTCATGAAAGATGAGCTGATTGTTCTTTTAATTTTTTATAAAAAATTTTGAGTTTTTTTTCTTTCTTAGACAATAATCAAGTTTGAGGTTTGAACTTCCATGTATTTTCTTTAGTAGATATATTTCCACTTGGTGTATATTTTAGCACCACTGTCAGAGATTTTCAGTGGCTACATGTTTCTTACAATAAGTTTCATTGGTTTCACAGGGAAATGGGTAGAAAGACCTCAGATTGTTATGCTTGATATTGGTGATCCTTCCCACATGTGCACTCAGTTGTTTTGGACATGAGAAGAACATTTAACGTAAAATGAATTGCCATCTGACCACAAAGGCTGTGCAAAGTTGGAGTTGGTTCTGCTACTGTTGAATTATTTTTGAAGATGACTTTAAAAATTCCTTGTAATTGTTTACAAAATATGTCACTGTGGCTTATATGTAACAGAAATGCTAAATGACCCCAAGGTGACCTTCAGAGACAAGCTTTATTACGTTAGCTCAGACAAATAGTTCAATATGTGCTATGGATATGAAGGAATGATTTACAACCAAACAGAAACTTGCTATTTTTACTTTTATTTTTAAACTTTTGTTCAAAAGCTTTATCATTTTGGGTTGACAAAATCACATTCATTCTGTATGGCCTCCATGCATGAGAGAAAAAGAAAAAAATGCTGTTGAATGCACAAAAAGAGTGTTCCATTAACAGCTTTGAAAATTTCAAATCAGGCTTTTTAAATCCAGGAGCTGTCTATTGGTGTCATATCAAAAATGTAAATCCTAATGAAAACGATAATTTAATACAAGGTAGAGAGGCCATTTAAGATTAGTTTTAGAACCCATCCTCCCAGAAGTTGCCCCTTACCCATCCTCCTGTAAGTAACTCAAATAAACCCCTTAGCTCACCAATTTGGACTTGATATTACTATTCCTTTAGCCTATCAGTTGTACCTTTCCTGGGTGAGTACTGTTCACTCACATTTTTCCATACAACACATTGATAAAAATTAGGACTGACATTTGTAGAACGCTGCCAAGAGCAGCAGACTAAATTTGAGCTAACACCGAAAGTGTGTGTTGTGCACAGCACAGAGACCGTAATGATATACATTACTTTAATTGACAACAGGCTAAGAGGATAAATTTTTTTTTTAAAAAAGGTACAAAGTACCTTAGTTTTAAGTATTCCTCAGTCTTCACTGGTTTTTCTAAACCAGAAGTAATTCACTTTCAGTCAAGGAAAATGTGGAAGAGTCTGAGATTATTTCGTTGTACAATTGAGGAGGATTACTACCGATGTGTGGCACAAAAGGCTATCGATTTTGCAATATGTGGGATAGTGGACGTGACCAGGAATAATTCTGCTTCAAATTTTATGCTGGCAAGGTTGAGAGTTCCTGTTTCCCATTATAATGCTCAATGGCCATCTGACGTAACTTTAACTTACGCTACATTCTTAAGTCTAGTTTGGCAGAAAACCTAGAAATTAAGTGACTGACACTAGTTTTTTTATTTATATAAGAAAGCTTTCTGCTTTCTCCTATAGCTGAATTGACACTAGTACACAGGTGACTATGAGCAGGAGCAATGAATTCCATTAAAACCGTTTATGCTTCACTAAGCACTTTTTGTATTTGAAGATTGTTAGCCGCTCCCAATTTGCTCCCATTTACAGGTGAGTGAAAAATGTTCTTTTATGGTCTGCTCAGAATACATTTTCTTTTCAAATTGCTTGCTATACTTTTATAATTTTATAAAGTAACTAGCTTTAATCTGAATTAAAAATACTAGACGACAAAGATGTAAAATATCTCAAGTATAAGTGCTTACGTAGAAGTGCGTATAATCTAGTTATTGTATAGAGTGGTATCATGGTTTGTATCTGAAATGTTAGCCAAAAGCCTCATGTTTGGAAAGTGGTTCAATCATGGAGGTAATCCATACATTGATTTCCTGTGCTGTTGAGAGGTGGAGCCTGGTCAAAGGGGAGGATTACTAGGGATTGGCGGAGAAGGGGCAGGTCCCCGGGACAGAGCCTGGAAGCATGTACAGCAGCTCTGCCTTTCCTTGCATCCCGTGTTTTCTGCTTGCCATGAAATGAACAGTTTTCGCCAGCTAGCTCCTTGACCAGACCCTTCAGCCATTGCCTGCAGCCCATGACTGGACTGAAACCTTCTGAAAGTTATGAGCTGAAGTAAACGTTTCCTCTCTCAAGTTATGGAAATCAGATATTGTGTCCCAGTAATGAAAAGCTAAGACATGTAGAGAGGAAAACTGGAAAGCATGAAACATCACTGGCGACTCTAAAAACTGAGCTAGGAGAAGAATAACACAGAGAGATTTGAACTCACTGTGTGATGCTCTTCAGCGGGTCCTAACACAAAGGAAAGACTCTTACTGGATGACAGAATCTTAATGCTGCATTTTCTAGCTTCTAGAACACAAGAAACAAATCTCTGCTCTCTATATATTACTCAGTCCATGCTATTTTATTTTATACCAACAGGCAATAGATGAAGATACCAGAAAGCCAACGGTGTACATCTCTGTCAGAAATAGATAGGCTGGATTATACCAGCTCGGGCAGTGAGGCCCAAAATAAAAAGACTAATTCTTCTCATGTCTCCATTTTGTTGTGTTCAAGCCTACAAAGAATTAGATGACTCTCATGAGCTCTGGGGCAGACTCTTTACTGAGCCCATCAATTTAAATGTTAATCTCATCCTAAAGAAAACATCTCACACATCAGCAGATATATTTTTAACCTGATAGCTGGGATCCCTCTCCAGTCCAGTTGACACATTAAAATGAACAACAGCACTGTTGGGATCAGTTAAACTATTTTTAAAGGCTATTTTGCATTTATATTTGTGAGAATATTGGTTTCTATAGTTTTTTTGTGATGTGTTTGTCTTGTTTGGGTATCCATGAAATCTAGATCTTAGAAGGAAATGAGCCTCTTGTTCTCATATTTGAAAGAACATGTGAAGAATTGCAATATTTTTAAAACATCTAATAGCATTCATTAGTCAAACCTCCTGTGCCTGAGCTCTTTGTGAGCATGTATTTGTTAGCATAGCATCATTTATAATTATTATTTTTTTATCTCTGTGAGGTCAGTGGCAATGTCCTTTCAACTACTATCTAGTAATTTAATCTTACATTCTTTTATAGACCAATCTAGGCAAATAATTGAATTCATTGTTTCTTCAAATGAGCAGCTTTTAATTAGTAATTTTCTAACCTCTAGTTCATTAACTTTTTCTCCTTGCTTCCTTTTTAAACATTGCTTTACTTACATCTCTTAAGTTATATTGTGCCATTATTTCATTCCTCTTAAGATCTTTTCCAATTTCCTCTTATCTTATTTTATCTTACATATTTTTCAGTTTCTTGGTTTATTCTCACTCTTAATTTTTAGTTTGTTTCATTGTGCTCAGGAGACATGCTATTCCTTATTTATGTCCTTTGTGATATATTGGCCTTTTTATGGCTTAACTTCTGGTTTATCCTTGAGAAGATTCTAAGTACATTTGGGAATATACACTCTGCTGCTGCTCGGAATGGTGTTCTATCGGAGTATGTTAGCCCTAGTTGAAGGCATGTTCAATCTGAACCTCTTCGGCATACTTTGTTTTTAAATGTTACAATAACACATATAAAATGTATTGCTTATGTTTATTAAATATGTCATATAATTCATGTGAGGCTCAAGAAACTTCCTCTTCACTCAGCACAGACCATGGAGGCCAAAAGATTGAAAATATGTTCCAGAGTGATCCTTTCCTCTATCACCTTGTTGAACACTTGGCTAATTATTCTATCCATTACTAAAAATGGCCATGAAAGTCTTCAGAGGTTATTATTGAATAGTCTATTATCTACATATTATTTTATATAATTACAGAATTGAATAGCTAAGACAGAGACAAATAGCTGGCAAAACCTAAATTATTTACCATCTGGCAAAGTCCACTTTTTTATCAGAATGACATTTGCCAATGTTTGATCTAAGAAACTCATAAAATCATTTTGTTATGAGTCTTTGTAGCTATGTAGCTTGAAATCAATATAGTTTGCAGGGTTTCTTGGATATAATACTTCTAATTGTTAGATCATTGTAATAATTTTTTTCAAGACATTAGTGCTGATTTCATTATGCCTGCTGTATCTTAGGTAATTCTCATAATAACCCTAAAAGATGAATTGCTATCATTTGACTGCTAATACTTAGAGGCTGAGTGTATACTGAATTATGGACTATACACTGGGTTGAATTCTGACCACCTTCTTTGAATGTTATCTTACTGTCACAGCTGTAGTCATGACAGTGGTGTGCAACTTATTTCAGTTTTTCCATTTGTAAGACAATTCCTACCTTATTGGACTGATGGGAAAATTAAATAACTTAATGCATATAAAAGAATTAAACCAATACTCACTTAAAAAGCTATAAAAATATTACAATATTTTAAAGACAGGAAGACTTCGATACATAAAATTAGATAATTAGCTCCAGGTAATTAAACTGGGAATTGATATACTTGATACAGCAGTTGAGTTCTCTGTTTATGATCTTGGCTGCTGACTACCGTGACACTTACTATTATTGCTATTTTCTTTATTGTTTTATAGTTGATACATTGACTTGAAACTCCCCAGATGGAAAGCATTTCAGTTTAAGTGGTATAGAATTTTGGAAAAGCAATCATTTGTCCTTGCCTAAGCCTGTTGTTGGTGTTCTCTTCTGAGGAAACTTTCGGCTCTGCTCATCTACTGGTACCTCTTTCTGCAGCTTGTGTTGGGGTTAGATGACCATATATTCACTTTTACATGATGGTCAGACTAATTTTGTAACTCTGCCCGCCACAGATGATTGGTAGTGGGACAATTCGTCTTTAACTGATGACATCCATTTGAGGTCTGGGTGGATAAATATGTCTCTACTCCTTATCTTTTATTTAAAGACTGATACTAACAGAGAGTGCCTGAGGAACATTCAATCCACTTACTCTTACACATATTTAAAATGTATTATTTAATAAAGGCAAATCGTCAGAGGGCTGTGCAATGAGCTTGAACTATGTCCTTTTATAAAACCACTTGCTGTGCAGTCCTTTGTGGAATTACTCAAATAACTTTCATGAAAGAATTTGAGAAATAGTTTTGTGCCTATTGCAGTGATTTGGTTAAGCACGTGTACTAAGTCCTCAGTGTATGCCAGGTGCTCTACTTAGACCTGAATATTCAAATAAACGAAGGCTTGTTCTTCCTTCTGAGTGACTCAGAAGTGTTTGCTCATGGGAGCATAACCAAGGAAGTACTACAAAGTTTCGATACCTGCATGACAACGTTATATCAGTCAATGGAAAAGTAGCAGTAATCAAATGGTGAATGCCACCGCAATATTTGTGGAGGTCGTCTTCATGGCCAAGGGGAAGATGCAGAGATACTAAGAGAAGATGTATCATTTTGAAAGCCTTGCATGCGGAGAGGAGAAACCGGAGATCAGCCATGTCGAGTCCTGTTCGCTTGGTGCATTCACGCTCTTACCGTGCTGTGAAAAAACTTCTGCACATAAATATTTGATGGAATACTCTCTTATTTCGAGTGTCAGTTCAAATGCCTACAAGAGGCTGCTGTCACCCAAATGTCAGAACTTCAGAAACTCCTCATCTACAACAACAAATAAGCCGAAGAAGATCAAGAAAATCAGCTGTCACAGATCTCTGGGATCTCGTTAAAACTTTACATAGATAGCCAAATGCCATCGTCTCCAAAAGTCTCTACCACTTAAACTGAAATGCTTTCCATCTGGGGAGTTTCAAGTCACGTATCAACTGTAAGACAATAAAGAAAATAGCAATATTAGTAAGTGTCACGGTAGTCAGCAGCCAAGATCGTGAGGCTTATTAAGGGGCTTATTAAGATTGCAATAGTCCGTTTTTTCTTTACACAGCTTTTTCGACCAATTTTTCTACTTACAATGCATGAAAAATCTTTTTCTTTCAGCCTTTAATAATTTCATAAGAAATCCAGTAGACCAGCACCATGTTGCAATATGTCTCTTAAGGCCTGGAGCTGGTGGTGACAAGCGCTATGTGTATTCTTAATGTTTACTTTTTGCTTTCACTTGGTGTGAAAAAAAAAATGGGATTTGAGAAAAGGGAGAAGAGTCTGATTTATGGAGCACTGCTGGTATATTTGGCTACATATTAAAACAATGAATAAGCATTTTGTTTAAATTTCTTAAATATATGAAAAAATAGCAGAGTGAAAGCGCTTAATGAAAGGTGAAGATACTGCATCCAATATGAGTCCTTGGTATTTAAAATTTTTTTTTAGTCAACTCTCATTTTCTTGATCAGTAATGACCATAATATTGTTGTGTATTTCTGGTGGAGGTAATTAGTGTGGAAGAGAGAAATATGGTGCTTTTTCTCATGTAACTATGTTTCAATCTGCCTGGTAGCTTTCTGCAAGTCTTGCAAAAGGACTAGCCTTTTTTCAGCAAAAATTAGAGCGTGTCAGGGTCTGAGCTTCTTGAAGTGGTATTTCTGAAAGTACTTAAGTGGCTGTCATGTTGGCTACAAAGCCTTGAGCCAAGGAAGTCAGTCTGTATAATCAAGATGGAGCCTGGTGAGTGAAAGAACTGGTTATGAAAGGAGATATAAGGGGGGAAAAGGCTTCTAAAAGTGCTTGTGCAGCCTAGGGGGCCAGGGAAGATACAGGACACAATGTGCCAACAAAACGCTAAGAAAATACCAAGTTTTAATTTCTGACTAATTTCTCACACAAAAAGGAAGTAAAATTTAAGGCACGACCATAAAAAGTTAAGCATTATCCTTTTTTCTTTCTTTTTTCCTTTAAATTTAGCTTTAAATTTATAAAAATCCTCATGAAAAGCCTTATTCACACCACCATGTAAGTGGAATGCCAACTTCAGTGGTCACAGTTGATGTGGAATATGGACTTTTACAAAAGTTTGGGAAAGTCGCTATCAAAGAAAGCAAACGGCACATCCAACAAAAAGCAATCATCTCTGCGGAGAGGAGAGAATTCTGATGTATACAGCTGTTATGTTATAGAATTCAAATGATTCTTCTTTCACAAAGAATGAACCACATGCAAAATAAAAAGCTGGAACCCATCCACAGAAATCAGAAGAAATAATAAACATTTCCTTGAGCAAGCCCTGGATTGGACTTGATACACAAATACTTCAACCAACTGTCTAAAATATGCTTAGAGCATATGAAAGCCGCAGGTAGAGAACTAATCTAGAGGAACCACATCTCATCAAGTACACAATATTATTAAGTAGACGGAAAGGATAGAAAAGTATCACATAGACAGGCATTGGGGAAAGATTTACCCTGAGCGTAAAGTAGGCATTTTCCTGAGTTTTTTTTTTTTTGGTTGTTTTGTTTTTGTTTGTTTGTTTTTTTTTTTTTAGGAGGTGAAGGTTTGCATCTACAGATAAGGCCACGTGTGAGCAGGGATGGAGAACGAAGAGATATCGCAGCCTACAGCTTCAATTTGCTGTTAGTTAGGATCACCGGGCCAGAGACCAGAATCACCTGTACAGGTTTGAGGAGGATTGACAGAGGACATTTGAACTAAACAACCCTTACTCTCCACGTAACCGTGGAGAGCACGAATTGAGGCTGTGGGAATCTGCACCGTTGTGACATTTCCTATAGTTCTTTCATCAACCAGGCAGTAGGAACAAAGGGCCCAGTGTCATATTCATCTGACATCATGTAACTTTTAACCAATGAAATCTCCGCATATATTTCTTGATGAGATCTTTCTAGTATCCGTATTGAAAAATATACCAGCCTCTTTTTCCTCATCTCTCAAAAATGAATGTTCTCCCTAAGGGTTTGCTCTGAAAGTTGTTTTTACCAGGCATTCGCAAGTATGGTGGAACTTGCACTTTGCTTCTCCCAGTTAGGGTGTATTGTTTGGTACAATTCTTCGCACAAGTTTCCAGCCCTCTCTTTTCTCTTGACCAGTTTTTCAGTGACAGCATTTTAGAAAATGAATATAACCTAGAACTCAGTTCTGGGAATTTTAGCTGAGTAATAAAAGCTTGCATACTTTATGCCCTTCCTTGGCACTCACAAATTATACTAATATAATATAATATCTAGAGTGTGCTTAGCTAATAAATAATTTATTTATTAGATATTCTCAAATATGTTTTGTTACAGCAAAACTTTCTGCAGAAGAGTGCTCAGTGAAATACCAGTTTGAAAAATTCTGTGTTGGGTTTTTGTGTTTTTAAATAGCTTCCTTGAAAAGTTCATCTCTTGAGGAAAGATAGCAAGACCAGGAAGTTGGCAGGGCAAGACAGGAAGTGATTTCAAGTGATTTTCTTTTGAGGGGTGTCAGGGGGAGCAGTACTGGGAGTCCAGCCCAGGGCTTTCACTCACTTAGCCCAGTTTATTTTAAATTTTGAGACAGGGTCTTCTTAAATTGCTAAGCTGCCAAGATGAGCCTTGAATTGGCAGTCCTCCTACCTCAGCTTCCTAGAACGACAGGATTACAAGCCTGCACTATCAGGCCTGGCTTCAAATGATTCTTACGGACTATTTCAAAGCCATGAAGTAGTATATATATTTCCCAGAAACATTTTCTCTTCTCCAAATCAGTGCTTTGTATATGAGGTTTTTCCACTTTCATTTTTCTCTTTGTTTAACATGGGTTATATTAAAAAGCAAACACAAATGGACCCTGACCCATATGTTGAAGGTGGATTGCCTATAAATACCAGCTGAAATTAAAGTGGCAAAAACCCCCCTCCAACCCAAACAAAAAACAAATATATTTTTAATAGAAAGAAAATCTTAGTATGACCAAATAAAATTAAAATCCTAGTTCTAGAAGAAACCACAGTTTGTGATTACTTGACTTGCTCTTAAAAAATCCATACATCACTAATCGAATAGAAACAGATGAGCATAATTTAAAAAAGTAGAAAATGTGTTATTGTATTCTGTTCATTCTTTAATTCATGTTTCTTCCTTAAAACAAATCTATATAAGATCTAGCAGCATTATTATTATTAAGATTTACTTATTGTAGGAAAAAAACCAGAATGGATTTCCCCATCTTCCTCTTAAAAACCTTGGCATGTTTTCCTGAATATATTGGTAGAGAGAATTCCCAACTTGAAAGGTGTGGGCATAAAGACGGTGGAGTTTCTGCAGAGGTACCAAAAAGAAAATAGTTTAATAGAGTTAAAGTAGCTTTTGGACAACAAAGGAAACAATCAGTAGAGTGAAGAGATAAAACAATCAATGGAGTGAAGAGATAAAAGAATGGAAAAGGTATCTGGGAACCATATATTTGACAAAGGATGTGTACGAACACCAATCAACTCCATAGTGAGAAAATGAAAAAGAATATGGAAAGATATTTGCTAAAAGAAATATGCATATTACATCTGGTCCATGGAAAAATGCTCAGAATCACTGATCATCAGGGAAAGTTGGATCAAGACCACAATTAGATGATCACTACACATTTGTTAACATGGTTATTAATGAAATGTTAAGACATAAAGTCGGCAAGGTTATAAAAAATGGATCCTTGTACTCTCTTGGTAGGAATGTAAGTTGGTGCAGCCATTATGGAAAACCTAAAACAGAACCAAAGAAAAAACAAATAAACAAAACCTACCACCTACTGGAACACTTTCACTTCTGGATATACATCTGAAGGAAATTAAATCACCATGTTGTAGAGATATGTACAGCTTCACATTTACGGCAGCACTATTTGCAAAAGTTAAGAGTCAGATCAATCTAACTGCCAAATGGTAAGAGAATAGATCCAGAAAATGTGGCATCCATGTGCCTTGCCACACTGAAATTAAAAAAAAAAAATTCCTGCCATATGCAATGATGTGAATAAACCTGGAGGACCTCGTGTCCTGTGAATTAAGCACAGAAAGACAGAGAACAGGTGACATTACTCCATATGGAATCCAAAGCTGTTAAACTCCAGTTAGTGCACAATAGAATGGCAGGTACCAGAACCAGGGAGAGCGAGAGAGGGAGGCTGGAGAGATGGGATCAGAGGGTATGGAATTTCGATTAGGTGGGAGGAATGAGCTCAAGAGATCCATTGTATAATTTATGACTATAGTTTACATTGTACTGCATATTTAATAATTGCTCAAGAGGCAATAATTATGTCAATTATTTAATTTTTTAGCTTTTTTTGCACTTCTGCCATGCATATGCATATTTAAACATCATGTATGCTGAATATATACATATACTTGAAAATATATATACTTTTAAACATATGTATACTATATATATATCCTTAAACTATATATACATAGTTTAAATTGATACATAAATATGTACACAAATTTATCAGTTTAACAAACAACAGAATAAAATGGATTGAAAAATCTCTTGAACAAGCTTATGCAAACAAAAAATTACAGCTATTAATGAATTGTATTCTTGAAAGGTCACACTCACATGCCACTCAAGGTACATGAGAGTGACATTTATTTGTATCATCACGTTTTCAAAAGCATTGAGAAACCAATACGTATGTTGCGAAACCTTGAAAAGTCTCAGGAAACCAGATTGTGTGAGAAGAGTTTGATGAAGCTAAGTTTCTGATTCTCATGTACAAAAAAAACTAGTGAAGCTAATTAACTTGCATTACAGTATAAATGAATTCCAGTCCGTTTCATTTAATCTTCCCAGTGGACTTACATTTCAAGATAAAATGATCATAATATGAATTTTGTCCTAATTATGATATTTTAGAATGTAGAAAAGTCTATAATACATTTCCAATTGACATAAAAATGTGATTATTGGAGTTTTTTAATTGTCAGGGTTACATTTCTATTACTTTAATCTTTTACCGGCTCCCTTTCCTAATCTTTCTTTCTTTCATTTTTTTTTTTGAGAAAAAGTGTCCTAAAAAGGTTAACAGAAATGATAGATAACTTATACTGTAGAAGAAATTAACTGATCAGTTTGTTCATTCACAAATTTTTGCAAAGGTGTCAGGAATATAGAACTCTAATGGGGAGGAGTACACAGGCATTGTAGAGAAGAAAGCTGATGTATTTTGGTCTCTGACTTTAGAAAGAGACAGGATTAACATTGGGGCTAACATTTTGGGGGCATAATATAGCCATAGGTCACCTCTTGGGGATGATGTACTTCTTCAAGAGTGAATTTGAGCCTCATAGAATGGGGTTATGGAAATAACTAAAAAGTCAAGCTCCCCAATTTTGTGGGTATGCTGAAACACTAAGTCTTATTCTCTAGGTAGAAATTATACTATCTTATCTACCTTTGATTGGTATAAAGGAAGGTATTGTGGTTTGAATCTGGAATGTCCCCCCAAATTATCGTGTATTTGAATGTTACAGATTGCCTATGGAACCATGTGCTTTCGGGAGATTGAGGTCTAGTCTGGAGAGGTGGATTATAGGCATGTAAATTGTATTACAGGCGTGTGGTGGGGTCTTACCACACCTTCCACACCTGGAGCCAAGAGAGGATGATCTCTGGGATGAGATCTGAAAGGATATATCAGCTGCTTCCTGCCTTCCTTGGAGGACTAGTCTCAACTTACCTTGACATGGCTTCCTGTGTGTGATGTTGTAAGAAGCTGCCTCCACCTCTGCCTCTGCCATGTACTTCCATTGCTGCCAGCCACCCCTGAATGGACTGTGACCTTCTGAAACTGTGAGCTAACATAAATCTTTCCTTCCTTAAATCTGTGGATGTCAGATATAGAGTCACAGCAATGAAAAAATGGCTAAGAAAAGGGGCAGGTAGCCAAGCAAAGTTCTTTGCACAATTTTTTCAGCCTGGAGTAAAAAGTGCACAGATATAAGTAGAAGGTTCAGGACACTGAAGATTGAACATTCATCTGGGTCATTCAAGTACATCTGAGTTTCAAAGAAATAAGACTTAGTTTTTCCTCCTGCCATGTTTCGGTGGCCAATGAGGGTCTCCCAGGGAAGATCAAGTTCATAAGATTGAAATAAAAAAAAAACACTTGAGTGTAACAAAAGTAAAATTTGCAGTCCATAGCAGCATCATGCAATCTGTTCATTCTTATGGTGATAAAAAAAATCTAAACTCTTGAGAGTGGTTCTGCAGATGTCATCATTTTATTAAAAATATTGGCCCAGGCAAGTTAGATGTTGTCCTTTAGAGAAATTTCAAACCACCATAAATAACAGCGAAAATAAAGGGAAAGGAAAAAATATCCAAGCAACTACCACAAGTAAACCTTAGGAAATTTACCTTTGATGGATGATTTTGGTTGCATGTGGAAGGTTATTTTGGAGGTTAGCTGGAAGGTTTTTTGTTCTTTCCTTGAATTCTGATTCTTTTAAAATAGTTTAAGATTGAAGTCTTGGCAAATGCTTCCCAAGGTCGCAATCAATTTTGGGGTGGGCAGATTCCATGAAGCTGGAAGTATAAGGAACAAAATAAAAAGCCATTGGTCTCAAGAATAATATAATAGGCAATTGCTCTGTGAAGGTACTTTGTGTAACTGGTGGCTTGGACCGTGAATCTTCATTTCATACATCATAAAATTGAACCCAGGACATGGTAATTGGCAATAATGACAAAACTTGAGTCTCACTTGTAGCATATCTTAATTCTGACTCTTCTGAACAAGGCTTAGGAGGGTGCCATCTTTCTCTAACATCGTTTTATAATGCCTGTGGTATGTAGTGGTCAAAATCATGGACTGGTTACTTAGAAACTGACATACAAAAATGCTCAACAACACTGAGGGCAATCCTCTGAAGGTTACATCATTGATACTATTTCCAAAATTAAATCTTGTGCTCATATTTTCACTTATTCAACCCTTAATTTGTTGGATTCTTAATAAGTGTGAGGCTCTATGCTGGACCCAACACCAGCACCTTGCCATTCACTCTGACTGTTTTTTTCTCCTAAGTCACTCTTCTCTCTCTCCTTATTTTATACAGACTTCAGTGATCATTTTTGGCATATCAATGACCCATGAGAGTTATGCTCAGAGTCACGAGTAATCCAAAGTAGAATTCTGTCCTAAGGAGGAGTGAACCATTTCTTCTTATGAAATAACAGGAATTAAACAATGGAGTTATGAATGAACCTCAGTAAAGCTAGATAGTTTAAAAAATAACTTGCTACAGATACAAAATAGTTTGCTTGAAAGTTTCTCCTTTTTAATTATGGATTCTCAATACCATGACATTGAATCACTTCTAAACTAAGACAGCTTGACACAATTCAGTGGTAAATTAACACTAGTGAGTAGCTACAGGTTTTCTTTTTTTACGTGACCTTCCTATTTTTTCCCTATTTTTTTCACCTTAAAACACACGAACTTGACTGAATTTCTCATTAATGTCGCCTGTGTTTTCCCCAAATTGGAAATAGTTTACATGTTAAAAAGTATTTTTGAGAATTACTGTGTTTTAATTCGGAAACATTGCTCCTGTGGCATTAGGAAATCCCAGGGTAAGATTTTTGATTTCATTTTATTTTTTCTCAGCTTGTTTAAAATATTTCTAATTACTCATTCAGCTTATCAAACAAATATTCGTTGCACCTGTGTTTCTGCTTGCCTTCTCTGAAACCATAAAACATGAGAATAAAATACTATATCAGCTAAGCTGAACACACAAAAAACTAATCCAGGGAGATTCTACGCATTATTATGAAAGGTCTTATGTTATTAAGGTTAGAATTCTCAGCAGGATTTGCACCAAATTATAATTCTTCCTTGATACAGATTCATGTTCCTGAAGGAGGGATAAAAAATGATAATTTTTTATAGTCTAAAATTCAAATGCAAAAGAACAGCGTAAAAGTAGAAAGCAATTCAGGAAAACACACAGCTCAAGCCAAGACAGAGGAAAACCTCCATTGTCAAATCAAAGATCGGTATTATAGTTGTTAGTTGTTAACAGTCCAATATGTAGGCCAGCCTTGATTTGGGAGACAATAATTGTCCATTGAGAATTAAATTTGACTGACTCATCTAAGCATCTGCTCTATGCTGAGCATTAGGGTGACTGAACAGAAGTTGCTTTCTTGTTCTGTGTTTTAGAGGCACAGCTGGGCCATCTCCCATTCCTTTCTGGTCACAGTGCATCTTCAAGATTAAAAGTTCTGCCCCTAAACTCTCCACCTGACCCTCTCCCAAAGTCCTCTAGTAAAATGTGCAGGTCCATACTAACCCACAGAATTCAAAAACCCAAACTGGCTGGCCTTTTATTGCTAATGTGTGAACTTGTAGTCAGTGTGTAAAAACCTAAAGTCATCAAAGGGACCAGGAGAGCAAAACTTCTTCCTCTGAAAACAGACAAATACAAAAACACAAGGCCTAAAGCAACATTCTTGAAAATGGTAATGTGTTTCTCTTAAAAATGGGTTGAATGACAATTATTTCTTAATTTCAAATACTAGTAAATCTTCTGGTTAGAATTTCAGGCAGCCTTGCTTGTCACAAGTAGAATGTTTACCGGTGTGAGCAAGTACACATAGGTCACATAATTTTAGATGGCCATTTACTTCATCGATTATTAAAGTTCCTCCAACTTTCACTTAACAGCTTTTATTCTCACAATAATTTTTAGAAAAAGACTGTCAGAATCAGTCCAATATCCACTGCTATTGAAACAAATCCAAAATTCCACACAGAACCCATTTACAACTTGGCTTCTCCTTAACTGCCTTGTTAGAAACCAAGCCAGAATCCTGAAGAAATTTGGCTTTACAGGGAAAGCCTTTGCATCCTTCCTCTCACACATTCATGGGTCATTACGTCTTCTTGCCACTTCTACTATGAAAAGGCAGGCAGGTCCAACTGGTAGCCTGACAGTATTTTGTCCTTAATTTTTTAAATGTTATGTGAACATTTTTATAAAGGAAGTGTTAGTACTTATGTACATTAGCTATAGTGTAATAATACACTGTATCGGTGGTCCAAGACATGTCTTCCTGAATCAAACAAGGACAAAATCAACAAAGGATGCAAATGTTGGTGTTTGGACACACCTAGAAGACAGGGGCACCTGAGCATGGATTATGATCCACGCCTTCTCTGGCTGAGGAAAACAAAGTTTGGGTACCAATCCTCAACCTTTCCACCTATCCTACTCAAGAACAGGTAGTCCTGGGGCATCCTTGGACTCTTTCCAGCTCGGCAGCTGGGCCTCTCAAAACTACGGATTGATGCTGGCAATGAAATCCTTGACAAGATATTTTTCTGCCGTATGTTGTGGGAGTGCCCATGGCACCAGGCTTCCAGTGACGATGTAATTTAATGGCTTTATTAATGGCTTAAAAGTATTTTAACCGTATTTCCTCTCTCAATCTTCATCTTGGGAGGTAAAAACTGTATAAAGTCTGGTCAATCTATGAATTACCTAATTCTGTCTCAGGCACTCTATTCCTTGAGGATTCTGATGTTTCTGTGTTATTTCATTTCCTTAGACCGTATGGCTTAGTGTATTAACTACTTTTGAGAGAAAAATACTGTGAACATGTATAAATGACCTTCGGGGGAAAATATGTGGAAGGATTGTTTTTGGAGATGTAGTCTGCCTCTATTCAAACTTTAGAATATTTGTTTTTCTTTGTTTATCCATGAGAAAGATAAATCTATAAAAACACATTATAGCTTATAACATACTGGCCTTTACTGATATTTAAGTGGAGAGATATTTGAAGACACACACCCGAGAGAGAAAAAGAAAGAGAGAGAGTTGTTTCATTTTTTATCAAAATTTTGAATCTGAAATCTGTTCCATATGCCTTAAGCTTTCTCTGTCCTTTGTTCCTTGACCACATGTAGAACTGTTATTTCTAGAGACATTGAAGTTCCTCTATCTCTTTCATCTGTAACAGCAAACTTGGTATCAAGTTTTAGTAATTCTACCTTCAAAAACTACATAAAAATCCTCTTTTACCCATTCCTTCCTCCACTGCTACAGTTTAGTTGCTCAGCAAGGCTCTTCTAACTACACTATGTTGCTTTTATATTAGTCATCATTTTTTGAAATACCACTTGAGACAAAAATAAATAAATAGATAAATAAATAAAATGAAATAAATTCAAGTTCCTGGAGCCTGAGGAGAAGCAGGCCGCGAAGCAGCTTGTGGAGCAGGAGCTGCTGAAGAGGCAAGTGGATGAAGTGGAGCCAAGTGAGAGGAGACCGGCCTCCCCGAGGGGGCGAAGAGGTGGAGACCTCACCCGGAAGGTGAAGAGGCTCCCACGCTATGCAGTGACCAAGAGAGAATCAGTTCCGCTTCAGGTCAGAGTCCACCTCCAAGGCTTCCGGCTCAGGCTGCTCGGGATGCCCAGCGAGGAATGGAATGGCAGCAGCTGGGAGCCCAGCCATGCAGCAGGAGGAGGAGGAGGATAGGCAGGTGCTATTATCCAACTTAATTAAGGAGCAATTGGTTCTTCCCTGTAAGAATGGATAGCAGAGTGCATGTCCACAATTCTAGCTTCACTATCTCAAGAAATTACCATTTCTTTTTCAAATATATTCTATCCTTCATTTTATTTAACTTTATAATATTGTCCAGGTTCTAGGGAATACATTTGCAGCTACCAAGAATCCAAGAGCTCTTTACTTATGTTTTTAATAGAGATACCATCTCAAAACACAGTGAGTTATGGAGACCTGGGAGTAGAGTGGGCTAGAAATAAACATATCCTTTGGGAACTGATTTTCTTACCCCAGCTAACCTGAAGACTGTTACTCTTGTAGGTGTCTACATATTTCCAAATCTCAAGGGTCTTGTCAGACTTATATAAGTACTTTGACCAAAAAAAAAAGTGCTTTGTTGGGTCTTATTATATTTGAAATCACTCTTTCAGTCCATTTTGGTCTGTCTCAGAGATACATACTTAAAATTGTTACTGTGCTTCAAATTTCACACTTGCATTGGGATCAGTAATGTGATCTACAGGTTAGACATCTCTAGAATAGTTTGTGCGAGAGAATTGGAAGTGTATTTGACTGTCGTGATCGGTTAAACAACTCAGTCCTAACCTATACAAATCCTACCTGATTTGACTGTAATGCGTTATATAAGTCCTCACAAAATGTCAGAGTGGGAGGAATCCTAGAGTCGCTTTAGTATCTCAGTAGTCAGGGACAGCTCTTGCTCTTCCTGAAGTTTGTGTAACTCAACACTAGTTTTATTGGAAGTTTAGAAAGTCAAGAAAAATTGCTACAGTTTTCATAGCTGGTTAATAGCAGAGCCAAGATTAGAATCAAGAGCCCAGGTCGGTACTCTATTGTCTTGAGTTTCCTTATGACTTTTCTGATGTCTTTAAGACAGGAAAGTTACATGACAATGATAAATAAATTTGATTTTACCATTAACATGATAAAAAGTAATTCATTAATCTCATTCATGTAATTCTGGCCATTTTAATCAAAGGTTCAAGCTGTCAAAGCATCTGTCCGATTTCCTAAAAATCAAGGTATGCAGCAACTTGGTTAAGACGCTCAAGAAAACTCAACTTATTTTCCAATCCTCGCTGAGTAATTGTCAAATGGTTCTACTAAATTTCATTAACAATAGTGGTGAGATAAATCGTATAGTAGTTCCACGCTTAAATTTAACTCATTTGAAGTACTTGTGGTCTGTATTTTCATGGGAAATCACTTTGGTCCATGGCATAAAATGCATTTTCCCCTCTAATACAAAAACACACCGTAGTATAGAATTGAAAAACCAATTGTGCAACTTCCTTGTGAATGACACATACAGAACTGAAAGCTAAGGACAGATCCAACTATAGTCCTTGAATCACACCGAATTATAGGTTCACAAATAGCTGCTTGGGTTGTATTTATACAAAATAAAATGATGCGCTGTGTAAAAGTTCAGGAATACATTTACTCTGCCTGCACTACGAGAAGAGCCATGTACCTAGTAACTGTGGGAATTAACCACCATCCACCCAGCGGCTGTGTAACAATCTAGAATTTGGATTTATACCTTTAATTCAAGAGATGAAATTTGTCTCTGTGGTGCTGTTCCGTATGTTTTGCGTTAGTCATCTACAACAAATGTCACTTGCATTGCTTGGTATCTCTTTGAGAAAAACACCTTGATCCTTTCCTGGTTGAAATTGTGAACTTTCTGCAATGACTACATTTTTACATAAGACTATAATCTTCCTTTGGGATACCGGGAGCAGAACTTCTTTTAACCTAACTCCTTTTTCAACCATGAAGGGTCCTAGCAACTGTATTAGCTATATACTTGTTTGTCCAACCATTGAGCTTGGAGTGAGGGTCTGCGTGTGAGTGGTGTGTGTGTGTGTGTGTGTGTGTGTGTGTGTGTGTGAGTGAGTGTGTGTGCAGTGATGTGCATCCTACTTGTCTACTTTGAAGTGCCCTTGTATTATTATGAGCACATGATATGTCCATGTCTCAGGAGCTGCGCTTTTCCAGTGGGAATATGGGAACTTGAGACATGGCTGAATTTTTGGAGTTTTTCTAATTCCTTCTCTTTCGACACAACAGAAGATCTCAGACCTTTCTTTTAGGCTATTGTCGGCACCATCACCGAGCTTCAAAATGAGGTCGTCTACTTTTTTTTTTTTTTTTTTTACTTTTTGTTTCTTCACAATTATGAAAGTTGTGAAGAGCAAGGAAAATATAAGCAGCAATATGAGTTTCTGGTTCTCTAATGACAATTGAACTGGTAATTTTCCAGGCATAGTCACTCAGTTCAAGTTCACTGATGTTGCCAGCTCTGATGGCCTCAATTTTCTTTCAAGAGAACACACTATGGTGGGGTATGCTGGGAAATGTCTTCTATGTCCTCAAAGAACCAGTCCTTTTCATTACCCTGAGGAGAAACTAGTACTTTCTCTTTCTTATTTGAGGAGAGATTTTGCATAATTGCACCACTCGAAAATAAAAGTGGTGTACTCAAAGCCTCTAAAATTATGGTGTGCTTCTATTCAGATTAATTTTACTTCAGCCAAGGTTTTTATTTTCCAGCCCAGAGATCATACTTACGAACACTAAAGAGATATTTCAGAAAAGGACCTGTTGGCCAATTTGGAGGGCAGCATAGATGGTGCTAGGGCCATGCCCATGGCCTAGCTCTTGTGGCTCAGCCACAAAAACATTATGATGACCACCTGTGTCATCAGTCCTGTGTTTGATGTCTTGTACTCTCAGGACAGGCTTTTATACAATTCATTGGCTGAAAAAAAATCCTTTAATTATTTCTGGAGGTTCTCTTTGAAATATGTCCAAGATTTCTACTGCTATTAGGATCAGAGTCATTAGGGTAGGGACCTTGTTCAATTTTCCCTTTCATGCTAGAAACTCAGACATGAATGTCTTATTTTTTTTCCCAATCTTTGGGCTTATAAATTAAATCATCTTTTCATAGCATTCTCACATGTATTTCTGGGATTGGTTGAACTCTAAAATATTACTACTTGGGTCTTTTACCTAAAATTATCCTTCTCTTCAAAGCCTTATTTTTGTTCATTAATTCATACTTTATCAATGAGTTTTTCTCAAAAGAGTAGGTTCCCTAGCTATCTGCTCCTGCAGTTCTCCAGCCTGGCCTATGTTTTAATTTGCAAGTTCAGATTTAAGTTGCAACCAATGACATATTACTTGTTTTATATTGCTTCCTTCAGAAAGCTTTAATTTTCTTGGAGTTTGAAATTTTTGTGTATTCACATACCCCGAGCCCTATCACAAAGAAATAGCTAAAGAAAATATTTTCCAAATATAAGTGTGTGTGTGTGTCCTTGAAATTTTTACTTGAAAACAGTGGGGTGAATAGGCTGCAACTTTTGCTGTTTGTCTGCCAGGACAATACTGCTTTCCATGCTGTGCTGTTTTAGATGTGGCTTAGAAGCGTCTTTTTAACACTTCGCCTGCTAGGCAAAAGTTCTACTAAGGTACAAGGTGGAAAAAGATCTCCAAGCTACATGATAGCAAAAAATGGCAAAGCCTGTATGTTATGAACTTGAGCCTCATTCAGACACAGAGGACCCCAGATGGAAGAAGAGTAACTGAAACCAGCCTCCATATACAACAGGAAGAAAAACATTTTAATTATTTTCTTTGGCTTTTATTAGGCTTAATTTTGTTCTAGCTCAATTTTAGCATTGTCTTTTCATCTCAATGAGCAGCAATCGATAACTACAGAGCACCTAGTGTGTGTGGAGCCTGACATTAGATATTTCGGTAAGAAAACGAGTGGTCCCTTAGTAACACGTATAATAGGTGAGTGTATATTTTACTGTGGCAATGATGCTTGGAGAAAAAAGAGACACATGGAATAGTAAAACATAGCTTCGTAGCCCAGAAGCCAGAACTTTTGGCTAGAGATTTATGTAACCAGATTATAGACATGCAAGAAATTGAAGCGTCAATTTCTATGCATATGGGATGAGGAAGTAAGATTGAAAAACTCGAGGGAGTGCAGTGACATCTCATCGGACTTCCTGATCCTGCTCCATCCCTGGCCAAGATTTCTCTGTCTTTAGGACTCTGTTTCTTAAACGTGCATCTCTCTTGGCTTCTTACTTGATCAATGAGCTTCAGGGTAAAATCCTTGCCTTGGTTATTTCTCCCCTTTGCTCTAGTTCTTTTTTCAAACATGACTGTAGCCATTGAATTGTGATCCAAACTCCTATTTAGCTCTTTCATAAGTTTGCCATTTGCCACTGCCGGCTGTGGCCTGGATGCCCCTCTAAGCACTCGTAGCCAACTTCTACCAGGTGTCTGACCATATCTAACGCTTCACTTTGTAATCTTTCCAAAATATACCTTGTTCATCCTCTTCTTATAAGACGTGTTAGCTACTTCTTTTCTGTGCTTTATGAAAAAATATCTCTTCACTGATTATCAATGACTTATATATAAAATTACTTATTTTGATACTTTTAAATTATAAATTCATGAATATTGTATTTTTAATATTTTTATATATTTATAATATTTTTACATTCTCAATATGATTATTATTCATATTCATTTTGCCTTATTGAAAGATTAGCCATCATTGATGAAGGTCCTTCTTTTACGGGAAAAATGGAGAAAGCACGGAATGCTTCACCGTAACATGCAATTACAGGAGTTAAGAATTTAATATGTATGTTTTAAAAAGCCTTTTTCAGGCTGCATTTGTTGATTTGTTTATTTTCAATCATTTTCTGTAATTGGATCATATATCCTGTTTTGTTTACATATTTAATCTCCTGGGGCTGTAGAGACAGAGAAAAGGAAAAGGCTAGCGGTAGAAGAGTACTGACTGACCACTGAGTCACAGGTGGCAAAAGCGTCATCAAGATTCCCACTTCCCTTCCATCTTAAAGAGGCTCTTGCAAAGGAGCTCAAAGAACAGAAGTGGAACTGTAGGTGGGCAGGGAGTACCAAGAGACACAAAGGCACCCTGTCACTAAAGGAGGTCTGAGTCTTTGACTACAACTCCCTTCAGAGGCTGCTGTACTCTGGCTCTGCACAGAATCTAGTGTGGAGAGGGCAGCCTTGCTCTGAAGCCTGCTAGGTAAGATCGTATTAGGTGAGAAAAATGACAGAGGCGTCTAACCAAGAGTTGGACTCTTCAACTGTATGCTGTGCTCATTCTTGCCACTCTTTGTGAGTGATGTTCTTAGGTGAATTTTGGGGAAGCCCTCTTTGTCCTTGATTGACATAGCTTCCATCTTTTGTCCAATAATATCTGGGATGTAGTTACTGCCTTAGCACTGTCCTCATCCTGCCTCTAGTGCAGGAAGTCAGGTAGAGTATTTTGTACTTAACCGCTTTCAACCCGGAGGTCTCCAGAGTCCCCAGCTCAAGGTCTAGTGTGATCCCTGAGGTCTTTCACCTCGGCCTTCAAGTAGGAGAGAAGGACCCACTCCCTTCTCTCGTAGGATGAGATGTTGTTCTGTAATATTAACATCTTCCAGACGTTTTTGTTCCAAGCTGCTTCAACTTCAATTCTATAACTCTGAGTACATAAAGTACATAAAGGTTACCAAAAAACATTTTCCCAGTGCCAATCCTGCACAGATAGTCCCACATATACTTCCCAGACATAGGAAGAAATTGGCTATATATTAGATTTATTCATTCTATTAGGAAACTGGACAAGATGGGAACAGATATATGTGTTCTGTTTTATTAAAAAATAACTATTTAAAGAAGCTAACATCATCATTTCTTCCTTATTTGATAGCTTAGAAAAATAAGGCCCAAAGCAGGGAAACAATACTTCAACAATACTATGCATTTTATCCAGTTTTGGAAACTTATTATTATTTAGTTTGGGTGATTATCTGTATAGTAGTGTAATGCCTCTGTGATTTGCAGGAGAATACATAGTGGCTTGAACCAAACTAGCTGTTAGAATTAAATGAAATATTTTGAGCAAAAGTGATGCCCAGGTGAGTTCCCTGAAAATACATGCACCATCCTTCATTATTCACTTTTCTTCCTGATTCTTCCTTAAATTCACACATAGTTTGCATTAAAAATGATTCTTCCATAGTTTAAAAAATATAAATTGCAAACTATTTATTATTATTAGGATTAATTTTGACATGTCTACTCTTTGTTTTATTTTAAGTTCAAGGAATGGAATAGGATGTGTTGGACAGGGGCTGAATGTGGAGAAAGAGGAACTATGATATTCCGCATCCTGTGAGAATGAGACATTTAAAGAAAAATAGATGTTCGGGATACAGATATCAAAGATACTGATGGGAAAGATCTTAATGCAGCCTAGAAGTCTTGAACTGGTAGGGAGATTATCTCAAGAATTAGGGCTTCCCTATAAGTAAGACCTATTCAACACATGAATAACCTGGGTCAACTTTCACTTGACTAGTCTTGGCTAGTTAGGCCTCTAAACACATAGACACAAAGAAAAAAAAAAGAAGAAAAAATATTATGAAAAATAACTGAAGAATGATGGTGCTTGCAGGGTGCTAAATTCATATTGTGAGGGCAGGTAATTGATATGCACTACAAACAAATGTCATAACTCACTAAGTTGGAGAAAATTAGATTTTTTGATTATTAAGCAAACTCACGTATGCACTTCTGGTTAGAAGGAGAAGATTAGTTTTGCTTCTGCAATTCTTTCCTGTTGACCTGTGGAGAAAGGATTTCGTAAGAATTACTGCCTACTGGGAAATTTCAGGTTTGTAAAATATCTGGTGATTATTTTGGAAGAACGATGCAATTCCAATGTGAAATTAATTCTGACCTTGTATCTCTCCTGGTCCTAAGTTCCTCCCCAGAAGTAATTAGGCACATCAGGAAGTGCTAGTTGAACCTTCCTACAATGACAATTTCTCTGTCAAATATCTACCTTCAGTCAGTATCACGGTAAAGTATACCTGACTCTTTCATCTTTTGATAACCTCTATAAAGTAGAAGTGGCTTACTATTTCTGATGTAGCTATATTTTCACATATGCCTTTTTTTCTCTTCCATTCAGAAATGCTGTTTTATCAATGGTGCCGGGACTAGTGGAGCCCACTTCTTTGATGTAACAAACAATTAGTGGTCTAATCTGGAGCCAGCAATACTTTTCCAAATAGCAGCAATAGTGAGGGGAAATAACTGTGTATCAATTTGCAAGGCAAATCAAGAAGCACATGGAGTTTCCTTGGCTCCTGATTGACTTCAAGTTACAAATCTGTGTAGTAGGCTCAAAGGAGAATATTCAGGAGAAGGAATTCTGCATTGAGGAGCTACACTCTAAAGCTTTGATCAGGATGTCTGGACAGGAAAAAAATCAAATCAAGCCAAACCAAACTTGAGAGTTGTGTGTGTTGTACTTTAAAAAACAGGAAATCTGCTTTTCTATAATAGAGACAAGCAGAAGGTTTGGGGCATAATTCAGTAGGACTTTACCCTTTAACTATAGTTTAGGGTTGGATTTAGTGTTCAAGAAATTGTAACAGTTTAAGCAAAATAATTTACAGAAGCTTGTAATACATCTTGAGAAATTTTAAGAAGAATCATTAGAAATTATTTCAGATACATCCTGAGAGGATAACTGATACCCAAAAGCCAGCAGTGATGAAAATTCATGTAAACCATAAAAATAATTCTGTGAATGTGGCAGCCACCAGGGCCGTCTCTAATAATCATGGTGCCCACGGCAAGAGGACAATATGCACACTTAATAGATTTGTCTAAATATTTCATATATAATCAATTCAAACATCTGTTTGATAATGGGCTATTCACAATCTTAAGAAATATTTATGATGCTTAAAATGAATTTAAGTATAAAAAAATTACATTTGAAAGGAGAAAGTAATCAAGAATTCTCAAACTCTTGTTTCTAGAGAATCAGTAAAGTGAAGATTTCTACACACAAGTCATACATGACTCAACATATTTCTGCTTGACTCTATAAGATTTACTTTTACTTTTATTCGTACAATCAGTCTTTCTGTTATTATAATTAATATTTCCTCCTCAATTTGAATTACAATTGATAAGAGTGCTAACTTGTACATCCTTTTATGAGTCATTAAAATTTCAGTTTGTAAGAAATTATTCTGCAAATCAGAAGAGACCAAAATTGTCAATAAAATTTCAAAGCAGCATTTAGATTCTTAAATGAGTTAGAAAGTCATTCAATTGGGGTTTTACAAATTATGAGAAGATACAATGGTATATGCAAATTATTTAACTTTATCATACACAATTATGTCACTCACGGCATGATATTTCTCATATAAATATATATATGTATATATAAGTAGTACTCTGATATATATGTATATGTACATATGAGATATAGGATACACACACACACACACACATATGTGTGTGTGTGTGTGTGTGTGTGTGTGTGTATATATATATATATATATATATATATATATATATATATATATATATATCTTAGTAACTTTTTCATTGCTGTGACTCAGTACCCGACATCCACAAATTTAGGGGAGGAAAGGTTTATTTTAGCTCATAGTTTCAGAAGGTCACAGCCCATTCAGGGGTGGCCGGCAGCAATCGAAGTACATGGCAGAGGCAGAGGTGAAGGCAGCTTCTCACAACGTCACAAACAGGAAGCCAAGTCAAGGCAAGGTGAGACTCGTCCTTCAAGGAAGGCAGGAAGCAGCTTATATATCCTGTAGTTCCATGTACAGCAACTGGGGTAAATGCTGGTGAGGCATGAACTCCAAGGCGCTTGGGTGGTCCCACCCCTGTGGCACTGCTGCTGACTGCAACCGCCATCTTCTGTCCTTTGGGCTGGATGCACTCACGGCCTGCTGCATTTCTCAGCTGACAATCCGTGCTCCTGGTTTCTCCAATTTTTTGGGCTCTCCACTGCACCTTAGGCTTCTCCTTCACAATTTCACACATTGCCCTCCCAGGGGCACACTGCTTGGCCTCCAAGGCCTTCCTCTGAAACCTGGGTGGAAGCCTCCATGAACCCACAACTCTGGGGCTCTGCAAGCCTGTAAAGCCGGGACCACATGGACGTCTCCAAGATCTGCCACTGGCTTGAGCAGTAATCTGGCTCCTTTGTGTCATGGTTGTAGCACAAGAATGATCTCTGGGTGATAGCATTGCCCTTAATGCCCTTAATGGTCATACCTACTTTTGTTTCTACCGAATACATGCAAAAGTTTCCTTGTCCCTACTTACTTGCCAACACTTGCAATCTTCAGATGAAAGCTATGACAGCAGGCATGAAATGATACTGTTTTGCAATTTTGATTTGCATTCCCTGATAAGCATATTAACCATTTAAGAACACATTTGTTGGAAAGGTTTTTTATTTGTTTTTATAATGTTGGGTTATTTTTATTGTTCTTGAAATGTGTGAATTTCTTTTATATTCTGGACATTGGCTCCTTGTCAAGTATATACAGCCCATACACCCTCCCCCCCCCAACAATTTGTGGGTTGTTTTTTATGCTATACAGAAGTGTTTTAGTTCATGCAGATCCACTTATTTCTGTTTTTGTTGCCTCAGCTTTGGGGATAAAACCCAAAGTTTATTGTGCAAATCAATGTCATGAAGTTTCCTGCCTGTGTTTTCTTCTGATATTTTTGTAGTTTTAGGTCATGTGGCAAAGCCCTTACACAACTCAAATCGATCATTTTTTATTTTTTTTCATGGTGTGAGATAATGTCAAATCAGATTCTTTTTGTCTGTGGATGTTGGGTTTTCATATCACCACTTATTGAAGTGATTGTGCTTTCTCTGTCATGTTTTGTTGGTGGTCTCATTGGAAATTATATGAGAATGTATGATTGAGTTATGGCTAATCTCTCTGTTCTGTTATGTTGTTCTGTATGCTAATATCATGTTGCGTTGATTGTTAAAATTTCGCAGTATATCTTGAAGTCAAGAAATGTGATGACTCCAACTTTGTTTTTATTTCATAAGACTGCCATGGCTAACTTGAGAACTTTATGATTCTGTGTTAATTTTAGGATTTGTTTTTACTTCCATGAAAAATGTCATTGGGATTTTGATAACAATGCCATTGAGCCTGTATGTTGCAGTGTTTGAAATTTACCTATGTTGCCTTTGGCTTCTCTTTCCTGTGTTTTTTTTCTGTCTATGTCAAAAGCTTATTGATATTTCAAAAGTTTCTTATTCATTTCACATCATATTCTGCTTTCAGAAGTAGCAGTATTATCCTCAAGATTTAAGAATAAAAAGCATCAGGATAAAGTCAGACACGGTGGAGCATTCCTGTAATCTCCACTACTTTGAAGGATGGGGCAGAAGGTTTGCAAGTTCAAAACTTGTTCGAGAAGCTTAGTGAGGTCCTGTCTTAAAACAAACAGATAAATAAGAAAGAAAAAAAAAATCAAAACATAAAATGAAACACACACAACAAGAAACATAACTCTCAAATTAGGATGATGCCTAAAAACAAACCCAAAATCCCAAGAACAATGTATTCTGATGCTTCCCCACCTAGTAGCCTGCGTTTGCAAAGGCATCCCTGGTTCCTAAGGGATCCATTCATAAAGGTGGAACATTGACATCAGTGAGGGTAAGAGAAATGCTTTATTTGGAGGAGAGAAAGGCACTTCTCAATCTCTGAGGTTTTTCCAACCGTCTCTGAAACTTGACTTAGTCATCTCCCACTACCTAGTTCACCAGTCAATACAGAAACCCAGTACCTGGCAATGAAAATGTACTAAAATACCAGAAAAAAGATAGATGCTGGATATTGTCAGAATTTCTTCTCCATCTTTTATTTCATGTGGGAAAGATGAGAAATACATGAATAGTATGGATGTAGAGGAGATCACGTGGGTGGCAGTCTACTCCGGGGCAGTCTGAGACTCTCCAGGAAAAGACCGTGTAACACCCCATGGTGTACCAGGTCCCAAGTGCGTCCTTTGCGCCAGAGAATTCTCACAGGCTTTGATGCTCTGCTCTAGAGCTCTAGGCTCTGGGAACAGAAACAGTACAATCAAGTACTCAGAATGCCACCGTTCGTTTTGTGCCATCCCCACAAGGGAAAACCGTCGTACGCACGGCTGTGTCTGTGATTCTAGGCACTGGAGAGCTCGCTATGCTCATTAAAGCTGTTTGTCAAATACTCGTGCTCAGAGCTAAACAAGCTCAGTAGATGCAATTCCTTCACAGGAAGCTTTCGCGATGATGAATATCAAAGATTTTGAAAGATGTTTCCAAGGTAATTATCTGTCTTCTTGCCCTAATGTAACTGTTGTAAGAAACAGAAGTAGAAAAACCAGAGTGTGTAAAATAAATTGCACTACAAGCCGCAGGTGAATTTGAAAAGTAAGAAAAAAAAATTTAAAGAACTTAAAGTTGTCTCTGGAGACCTATTTCATTTTCCATTCCATATTTTTGCCTGATGTCGTGAATTCAACTGCAGATTTACCTATTATCATGTAATATTTACTGTGGTCTGTTTCCATCTGTAATAAGTTCTGACACAATGCAGCACTGGCCAGTTCTTAAGCTTGGAAATTTAAGCAGGATTATTCTGTGTCTGCCTTTTTACCCCTTGTAGTCTTAGGCAAATATAATGGGAAAGAATTAGGTTCCACTTTTTTATAAATATAAAACAGCATAGTGAATTAATACTTCATAACTGTGAGAATCATATTTGATGTTTCAACTTAGATAAAAATTTAATCGTGATGATGATATTAACATTATGGTAGGCAAACCAGGCACCTACACACACAATCCTCCCTTTAACTTTGTGCTTAAATTCTACGGGATTACTATAAAGCTGCAGCTTTTGGACTGGGTTTAAACTCTTCAAGAATATTTTTACACGTCATTTGGCTTTACAATTGTTTCTTGAAAGGTAATTTCAGCAACTTTTTATCTAATATACACTAGAAAGCACGTATGACTGTATCTTCACACAGATTTAAAAAATGAAAGCGTCTTCCAAAACTTTTCTTATCCTGGACTCTACCATTTAGTTCATACATCAGGGATAACTACTATCTCAAATAATCACTTATTCTTCTTTTCTTATCTTGTCTTCTCTTTTTTTCTTTCCTTCCTTCTTTCTTTCCTCCTCTTCCTTTGTCTTCAGTTTATTTGTTTTGAGGAAGGTCTTCTCAAGTCATTCACTTGGCGAGTCTGGGTCTGAGGTTGAAATCCCCTTGCTCTGACTCACAGAATGCTGGGATGACCGTTGTACAATGTCTTGTCCAACTTTCTACCTTGAATTTTAATATATTAGCTTAACTTGACTATTTTCTCAACTTTATGTAAAGGTAATCATGTCGTATTTACTTTTGGTGTCTGATTTTCTCCCTTCAAAATTATGTGATATTCTTTGCTACGGCTTTTATTGTCGTGTTGTGTGTTCTCCTCACTTGTAGCCTGTGATTTGTCATGTAATTAAAGTCAAAGGTGAGTTGAGAAAGTGTAAAGATGCTAACTCCCAAACTGTTCAAGAAAGTACACGAGTATCTGGTGCCCCTGAGTGTCTTCTTGTTTTCTTATTTGTGAGTGAGGTAGCTTCTTTGCTCAAAAGAAAGAAAAGAAAGAGAAAGAAGAAAAAAATGAAGCAATAACAGAACTGAAAGATTAAATAACTTAACAACAATAAGCATCACTCAAGTGATGATAAACAGCCAAATTTCGGTAGTGTAAATAATAAATAAAATACATAAAACAAGCAGAAGGCTCAAACAACAGTATAAATCAACTACACTTAAGGACATAGCTAGGGAAAATTCCCTCCTCATATAGAAGATTGCTTGTGTTTTTCAAGTCCTATGAGACATATTCCACTAGCGATCATAAATTATGCCACAGAGAAGTTTCAATAAACTTTTTGAGATGAAAATTCTGAAAGAATATTCTCAGTCCACAATGGGAAAAAACTCAGATACTATTTTTTCGCTAAAAATGGGAATAATTTACAAACTTGCAGAAATTAAAATAAAATCATACTTAAACCAAAAAGAGCCAAAGAAGGACAATTTTTTTTTCTCTTAAAGGAAATTTGAAAATCCCCAGCAAACTAAGATTAGGAGGTGCCTCTCGATGAGACAAAGAACATGTATTATTCAATGCCCATAGCTCACTTCCCATACAATGGCGAAATGTGAAAATTATCTTCCTAATTCTTGGATTAAGACAAAAGTGCCTGATTTTGTCTCTTGAATTCAATATCACGGTACAAATCCTGTTGGGAAATTAACCAAGGAAAAGAAATAGAAGACATTCAAAGAGAAAAGGAGAAATTAAAACGGCCTCTATTTGTGGATGATGTAATTATATGCAAAATACCATAAGTAATCTGCAAAGATGTATTGAAACCAAGATGCAAATTTAACAATCTTGGATAAAGGACGCACATATAGAAATCAGTTATATTATTATACATTGTCAATTAACAATTCTAAAAGCAAACTATTAAAACCTACCCATTCAAGATAGAATCAAAGGAAATACAATACTTTGGAATAAATTTAACCAAAGAGATGTAGGCCTAGTACATTAAACTAGAATACTGGGGTTGGGAACATAGTTCAGTGGTTAAAGCACTTGTGTAACATGAACGAGCCCTGGGTTGAATTCCCCAATGCTACATAAAGATTAGCTGAGCATGATGACTCACATATATAATCCAAGTATTTGGGAAGCTGAGGTGGGAGATTTAACATGAGTTCAAGCCAGGCTGGGCCACATGGTGAGCTCAGTACCAGCCTGGACTACAGGTGAGACCCTGTCTCAAAACAAAACATAAAACAAAATTCTAGAAAGCAGCCTTTAAAAAATTAATGTAGGCATAAACAAATGAAGCAATTTGTGTTCTTTAATAGCAAGATTGATCAATATATTTAAGGCTTACGATCCCATACTTCCTTTGAGGACATCAAGGTAAGTGAAAGAAGGAAGATAGACATTGATCTAGAGGTTCCATGCAATTCTTATAATATGTGTCATTGTTCTCTTATTGCAAGAATAAACAGGCTGATCCTAAAATTTCTAGGAATCAGAGTGGGACCCCAATAATTAAAACAATTTTAGAAAAGAAGACGAAGAGGACTCAGATTTCCCTGCATTCAAATCATCACCAAAGCTACAGTAAGTAAAACAGTGTGGTGGTGGTATGAGAACAGTAACACAGAGCATTCAATAGAATTGAAAGTATAAAAATAAACCCATATGTCTGTAGCTAATTGATGTTCTACCAAGGCCAACAATGGGAAAGATTGGTCTCTTCAACAAGTGGTTGTAAGACAACTAGATTAGCAAGAAGAGAAGAATAAATTTGAGGGGCTGAAGGAATAGCACAGGGGTTAAAGCACTTGCATAGCAACTGTAAGACCCTGGGCTCAGTTCTCCTGCACCACATAAGCTGGGCATGGTGGTGCATGCCTATAATCCTAGCACTTGGAGAATGAGACAGTGATTGCCGTGAGTTTGAAGCCAATCTGGACTGCACAGTGAGTTCAGGACCAGCCTGTACTACAGAGTACGACTGTCTCAAAAAGTAAAAGAAAGGAAAAAATGAATTTGAATATTTACTCATATTGTAAAAAAGAACTCAAAATGAATTAAATATCTAAATATAAAGACCAAAACCATAGAATTTTTGAGAAAAACTAGAGTAAATTTTCATGAAGTTGCATCGGTTGATGTAATCTTAGATGTGATGGGAAATAGAGAATAAAAGAAAATACGCAAATTAACAACCTTTGTGCATCACAGGGGACCATTAGTTAAGTGAGAAGACAAAAGATCTAGTGAGAAACTAATAACCAGATGTAGAAAGAACTCTTAAAACTCAACAACAAAAGGCAACAGGATGAAAAAACCCCTGCAATTGACAAGCATAGGCATTTTTAAAGAAGCAGAAATGTCCGATAAGTACGCACACAAAAATGTTAAATACCATTCGTCATCAGGAAAATTCAAGTGAAAATCAAAATGAAGTACAAATTTATATCCACTGAAATGACAATCAAAACATAAAGATTACAAATGGTGGTGTGAATCTACAGAAAGTGCAACTTTCTTGTGCTATTATTATATTGAATGGCATACCCCCTTTAGAAAATAATTTGATGCTTTCCTTGTATGTTAAACATGGAATTATCCCATGGCCTAGTGAGTCCTCTCTTAAGTTTATGCTCAAGTGAAATTGTGCAGAGGAATGTTCACAGCCACATCATTTATAATATTTCCAAACTGAAAACAACCAAATATCTTTCAATCGAGGAAGAAATGAAGAAAATGTGATTTATTTATACAGAAGGATACTATTGATTCATAAGACAAAATGCCATCCTAATCCATGTTACCATATCAATTAATTGTGCAAACATTAATTGAGTGAAATAGCAAGAAACAAAGAACATATTATCATATAATTCTGTATGTATAGTGCCCAAAACAGGTGAAATCAAAGAGACAAAAGGTTAGTGCTTTCCAGTGGTTGAATGAGGGAAAGGGATATTGTGTATGATTGCATAATGACTCTGGCACTTCTTTTGAGTGATTATGAAAAATTTCTAGAATTGGACAGTAGTGATAGATGCACATTCTTGTGAATATATTAAACTTACTGTATTGTACACTTTACAACTAATAAAGCGGTGACTGTCCTGTTATGTAAATTGAAAGACATGTTTACCATTTACTTCTAATTTTACTAATCGTGCAGGGAGTGCTCTGACCAAGATGTTCTGGTACCCTGGGCAGATGCGACTCTAGCGGGCTGCATCACAACTTCCCGCAGTAATGTAAAATCTGTGTCACTGAAACACACACCAAATTAACAGCAGTATGTTTGGAATTACTATTTACTAACCATCATTATTAACTTTATTGGGAGAGAGAGAGAGAAACAAATTAGAATAACCGGGCTATCTGTGTTAGTTTATAAAAGTGTGACGTTCACAAACCACGTTGTGATGGATTATAAATTTTTATATGCAATATCAGGATCCAGGAATACAGAGCAGGGAAAATGAAGACCCAAAGCACTTAATCTTTAATTTGAACCCACTGAGTGCACAACTAGCCTTAGATTTGTCATCTGTAGAATGTAAATTCACAGGTATGTGACTTAAACACCACTACAGCTGTTGCTGGTATTGCTTTTTTTTTCTACTAGTTGAGAACATCAACATTGGGAGCCAAAGGAACTTTCCATACTTGAATTTTACTGATGTCCACAATGTACTTAGAGAAGATTTTGTTCAAATGTGTACAGCCTATAATTGAAGATATGAGAATTCTGACTCACAGTTAATTCTTTGTTTTCCCAACCTCTGCTTATAAAACTCATAGCATTCTGTTATCTGGGAAGATAACAATTTTTTTTATTAGGTTAGGTGTCCTGAAAGTTTTTCTTATTAACCAATGCCTGAGAAACTTTTTTTTATGTTGATAAAAGGTTTTAAACCATCATTTCCCCCCGTCTCTCTCTGTTATTCTCTCTTTCTTGGACTCCTAATGAATCTTTAGAAATGAGTCATAGATGATACTTCTGCAATCAATAGCAGCTATGCTGTGTGATCATCGTGTCCAGCAGCTGCTTGAGGAACAACAGGGATTCCTGGTGAAAAATTTCAGAGTGCCCCAGGATGACCCTAAGATGTGACACAGAAGAGTGGAAAAATAATATTACTGTGTTTTAAAAATAAGATTTGTCATTTTCAAAATTATGTTTAGGGCAGGTTCCAACCCTACTTTACTGACACCATCATTACTCTACTGCAGTGACAATTTGATGACGGAAGGGTGACTCATGTGCATATGGTAAAAAGAACTTTGGCCTGGAGTCAGACAAAATCTGAAATGGCCCTGTCTCTGCCTCTGTGGGTGATTTGAGATCTGAACTAACTTAGCACCTGACCCCCTATCCTCCTGTAAGGTACCAGTCTTGAGATCTAAGGCCGTGTGACCAGCTTTGGGGAGTGATCTTGGCTTCCCTAATATCTCACATGAGATAAGGATGTATGTAATGTAATATCCAAGATAAACTGCAGATTTTATATTCTAAGTCACCATGATACATTAGGATAATATCTCTGTGTTAAGTTACAGTTTTACCAACATTGCAATCAAATTCTCAGCGGCATATTCTAGGATAGGAATTAGAGATAATGATTTTTAAAAATGTTATGTTTTTTTTTCCTGAGATGTCTATGATATGTGGAAATACCATCATTTCTATAATAGCTTTTTGAGGAAAAAATGCTTTCCTAAATAAAGAGTAAATACCATCTGATTAGATCGCAGCAGCCTCTCTTTTCATAATTAGATATTATTTAAATTATAATGTTGTATCTTATAATCTAAGGTTCCTCAGAATTCAAGATTTCTCCACAACCAAGTTCGAAAGATAAGGTCTTATTCTTAGCTGTTTGGTATGAGCAACATAGAAACTACTGATATTTCCATTGTTTTGTGATTATGGTCCACTTCATATTGATAAAAATCACAGAATAATTTTAGGGCAAAATGATAAAGATTGAACTTTTACCTACATTTCTAATTTGAATCAAATGATACATCTTTCTTTTCTTTTTCCTAAATTGAATTATGTATCCCTGAAAATTAAGCAGGTTTCCTTAAGGATACTGGGAACTTTTGACAGGTAAAAGTTTCATGCCTTGTCAACAATCTTCCAGTGTGTGACAAGCAACCATTTCAATCTCTGCATTTTGCGAATATTTGATCTATCTGGAAAAGTTGCACGGTTACAATATTCACAGCCTTTAATTGCATTGCCTGGTATGTGTCTGGAAACACTTCCGCAAGCGTCTTAAAAACTGATCCTAGAGATTTGGAAGTCTTTTCTCCTATAGTTCTATGATCTATTATGTGGTCTCCTTATCCTCTTTAGGATGGTTATTCTTCCAGTGACATAAATTTTTCTTTCTTTTTGAAAGCAACTTTGCCACTTTGATTCTATAATCCTTTGTATTTATAATGCCCTTTCCTTTCTGCTGCTTTAATTCTATGCTTTTTCATTGTATCTTGTTGTCCGTCTGTTCACGCATCTTGACGCTCTTATCGTATCCCGTATGTTTCTACATTTAGTGTCTTGCCACACTGTAATTATAGCAAAATATTTTCAGTCACCACAGAAATCAAATCTAAGTTACAACTCGGGTATGTGTTGTGATAGTTGTACAAGTAACAGAACAAGGGCAATAATCTCGGGAGCAGAGGTCTTTTCCACAGAGCACAATTCAGGCCTGCGTAGCTCTGAGGTATGCCTTAACATTTTTCTTTCTAAGCTTGGGAAATAAATTTGAATGTGCAGTCCGCTTTGGTTTTAGCTCAAGAGAAAGAAGGTTTTAAAATCAAAAGAGTATGTATGCATGTATATGTCAGGCATGTTTATTCTCGATTATTATTTTAATTACACAATGCCCTCATCTTAGTGGAGATTATAGCTGCTAACAACACAAGTTCCTGAGAGTTGTTCACGGAAAAGGATTTCCTTCAGGCAAAACGGTGAGATATAATGACATTAGTAGCTGTTGTCTTGCTGGCAGACGTCGCTACCATCTCATTTTCCATAACACGTACGTATTCTTTTCCTGAAATACTTTCACACATCTCAGCGTGTCACTTTCTAACTCACACAATGCAGAGCTCTTCACAAGCTGTATGGAGCAGAGATCACACGGATTCACAACTCAATAGTTGCAACTTCTTTTATTACTGTTTTTCTTTCTAAGCTGTGATTGTGTATGGTTGGTTAACATCCAGTAAGATGCTCTTGTATAAAAACGCCTACTTGCAGTCCTGGGAAAAAGGGAAATAAGCTAAAAAATCAAGATACATAACTGAAGGTAGGTGCAAAGGACAAGGTAGAGGAAAGACACCGGAAAGCGGAAGGATCGCTGTGTCATGTGTATGGCAGTCCCTCTTCGCTCAGGCTCAGACAGTATCTCACCTACTCTTCATAGTTTCCACTAAATGTAACTCGAAGATGTCCAGGTTGATTCCTACAGCTCACGCCTCCCGCCTGGGGAGAAGAGAAATGGTGATTTCTGGAGTGACAGATGCCGTGCTGATCAAAACACCACAGCAACAAAAAGCAAAGAAGACATAAACCTGGTCTGTTTATAACCTCCTCAAATACAGACCCAGGTAGAGACCGCCCAAATGAGATCAAGCACAGAGTGTTCATTCAGAGCTTCGCACAGCAGAGGGCTCAGCCCTGACACGTGAGACTGGCAGTCTCCAAGACAAGAGGAGGAGTGGGGAAGCTTAAGAGTGGGGAACGGGAAGGCGTTGGTATGCCCCAGTTGCAGGCTGTTGCCTCGAGGAGGATGTTGGTAGAGTTTTCTGTGTGGTAGGTTTGAAAGCCTAGCTGTCTTTGTCTGGTTGGTCCTAAGTTAAAATCAAGGGTAAAATATGCAAATATAGAGTAGCTGATCATATCCCAAGCACCCTGGACCCATCCTTGTGTGGCTTTCTGGGCTTGGCAGTTGTGCTGTTGCCAGGATTATGAACTAGGTCTCTACTGTCATATATAACCGGGCCATTGTCCATATGCATGTTTAGTGTATGGCATGTATTGCTATAATTTAAAACGTTCCCCTCATTTCCTACAATAACTTTGGTACTATATTCAATACAGCAAAAAAAAAAAAAAATTTGGCTCACAAATTCGTTAAGCTGAATATTTTAAATTTGGGGCAGATGTTTTGGATTTAGTGAAGTAAAGGTAGGGGTAGCTGAATAGGGTGGCACACGTTTGTAATCTCTCTACACTCTGGAAGGCTGAAACAAGGAAAATCGCAATTTCCTACTGTGCTTGGATGACTTATTGACCACTTTTCTCAAACTGAGAATAAAAGAAGATAAAAGAAAGGGAATGCATTTCATTGTAAAGATCCTGGATTCAGTCCCCACTAGAGAACAAAATAATATGGTGTGCTATTAGGGCAAAATTGTATTTATACTCTATGGGAACAGAGATCAATAAAATATACAGTACATATTGAACAGTCCTCTGCTCAGCTGAAATATTCTATTTAGAACTCTGCTAGAAACAGAAATACATTGCTTCTAATAAGTACAACAATTTTTTTGGGGAAAACATATTGCAGTCAACCCTCAAACAGCAGTCTTAAAAGGAGCTTCACTGCATAAAACTGGACTAGAACCTGATGATTATAATTTTTATGTTCAAGGAAAATGTAGAGTTTAAGAAAGATGTTCAAATCCCACAGATCTTTGTAGCGCATCCAGTCAGTAGAAGGATTAATGCTTCAGTCAAACCCTCAAGTTTGATCCTGGGGATGGCACACATTTCCTTTAAAGGACTACTCTTTGTGGCCAAATATTACTCTGTGTGAAATCTTTTTAAAATGTAAAAATCATTCTTCATGAGCACGCTAAGCAAAAACGGACCATAGTTTGTTCATTCTGGTCTGATACATTTAATGATTTCGTCATTGAGAAAAATGAACCTTTCTCATGTTCAGTCTCCAAACTGATCACCAGAGTGCTCTGTCGAATGCAAAACACCCCTCAAAGCCAAGTGCACCAAACCCACTGTGGACAGGGACAATACTACCTCCGCAGACTTGGTGTATCTCAAAAGGGAGAGATTTGACAGACACCGTCTTTACAGTAAAAGGATTGGAGACAGTCAAGTTTAATAAAGTACTAAAGGGTAGGTCTTGCAAGATGGAAAATTATCTAACTTGTCCATATGCACACAGTGTTTCTCTTTCATAATAGAAAAATACTTACCTGGGCTTTACGCTTACAAATCAAAGGACTAAAGCAATATTGCAGGAAGACAAAACACTTGAAGGACAAATTCAGAATAATCAAGATAAAAAAGAAAGAGGAAGGTTTGAGATTGAGGACTCCATGAGAAGTCAAGGTTAGGATAAACCTTGGGCCAGATCACAGGTCAGGAGGACTTGTTTAGCATAGATATTTAAGGCAGCATACAGGCTGCTTGTATAATTATAGAATTCATGATTATTTATGAATGAATGCCAAATCTGCCAAAGAAGACAAACAGACAATGCATAGGAAGTAAGCTCTGGTTAAAACTAAAGATTTAGTTTGAACATTAGAATCTTGATTATATCCAAAAAATGTAGCCAGATACACTTAGCAAACGGAGAGCACAACAGGCTTGGGACAGAATTTCAGGAAAACCTATTTCCTATTTTATGGACCATATCACTTGGTTATTTATAAGGGAGAAATCCAGGTTATTCATTATGAGAAAGACTATATAATTGGATGAATTTCATTTCCAATCAGATTTTTTTTTTTATTTAGAGAGATCATAAATTAATGCTGATTTTACTAAGGCAGAGATTCTTAAATGATCTATTTCAGGGCATTGAAACACTGTAAGTAGGTAAGAACTGGAAAGTATTTCTCTATGCCAGACTGAATTTGTAATATTTTATATATTTTAATTTATTTCTTATTCATCCTTGTGATTCTTGGATTTTCGATAACAGTCATTGTCATTAATGGGTATACATTGATATCTCCTTGCAGTTTTGACTTGCCCATTCTTGATAATTACTTATACTCAGCATGATTCCACAGATCAGTTGGCCATTGGCACATCTGCTCTGCTGCAGTGTGTATTGAAGACATTTGCCCTTGTTTTGAATCATGTAATCCATTGCCTCGGGTTCTGGTTTTTTTTTTTTTTTTTGCTACCAAGATATATGAACTTTTTATGTATTTTGGAAACCAAATTATTGCAAGATGTACAGTTTACAAAATACTTTATTCCCTTGCATTACCTGTTCACTTTGCTGATTATTTATTTTGCTGTAAGTAGCTTTTGCATCAATGTATCCCCCATTTATTTACTTTGACTTGTATTGCTGATATTTTTGGTGTCGCTTCTGAAACCAAATCACTGCTAATACCAAAATCAAGGTTCCTCACCCCTATGAGTTGTTAAAAGAGTTTTAGGAATTCAGGTGTTACAGTTAAGTTTTTGATTCATTCTCAGTTAACTTTTATTGACATATAAGACAATGGCCTATTTTTATTTCTTCGTAAGTAGATATTCAATTTTCCCAGTGTCCTTTAGTAAGCAAACTGTTTTTCACTGTGTATTTTGTTACCCTTGACGACCACTCTCTGGCTGCATATACATGAGTTTATTATGAAGCTCACTTCTGCTTCATGCTTGTGTGTGCTCATTTTCATGCCACTGTCGTTTTGTTTTGACTCATGTGGCTTTTTAACATAATATGAAATCAGAAAATGTGATGCCTTCAGTTTCATTCTTTTTCAAGATTGTATTAGGTGTTTGTAAACTTCAGTGGTCTGTACACATTTTGGAATTTTTAAAATTAATTCTATGAAAACTAATATTGGATTTTTGATAAAGATCATATTGAATTTAGAGCCTACTTTGAGCAGTATGGTTGTTTCAATAGTATTATTTCTTCTAGTTCATGAAGTTGTGATAATCTGCCTGTTTGTGGCTCCCTTAGCTTTATCAGTATTTTTTTGCCTTCCTGTGTATCAATCTCTTTTTTGACAATACAGTAAATAGGATTGTTTTATTTTTACATGATAAATTGTTATTACACACAAATATAACTGATTTTTGGACTTTGCACACTACTTCACTTTGTCTCACCAACCTGGCTTGACCAGTACTATTTAACATAAAATGAAAAATTACACAACTATTCTCTAAAGCAAAGCAAAAGGGATCATGCATCACCTGTGCGAGGAGGTACGCTCAGAATTCTCTCTTTGGTTCTTAACATTGAGAAAAAGGCAAAACTCTCAGTGCTAATACTATGTTCCAGAATCCCCAGCAGGTATATGCATGCTTAGTCTGCAACAAACTGGAGATATTTATAAGAAATGAAAAGATTCCAGTATTCTTTTATCTGGTTACCTGGCAATGTGACATCTTTGGAGAGAAAAATAAAAAACTCTACTACATTTCATAGACTTATATGTCATTTACATAGAGGACAGATGAGGAAGTTATAGATGATCTGGGAAGGTCGTCCTAAGATCAGGGAAATTATGTTTGCTCTTCAGTAGGTCTTTGAAATAGACACTGCTAACCAGACCACTGCTATTGCTCTTTGCTTCTATTCTAGCAAATTGAACAAATATTTACGGTATAACCCCTATAGAGTCATAAAATCCTGAAAACTTTATAGTTTGAAGAGAATTTTTCTAATAGAAATAAAAGACATACAAAATCAGATTTTGGTACAAGTGGAATAAACTAATAAACAAATAAACTAAATTGTTCTTAAAAGGCCTAATTCTCTAGATGTGAGTAAATAAGTTTAGGTTTGGTGCTTAGGCTGCCGTTATTGTTTAACAATGATTCTGCCTTCCAAGAACACTTTAGCTAAGAGCTGCCTCTGAACAGTGCCAAGGATATTGCCATCAGGACCAAGGAACCTCATTGTGGGAGAGGGGTTTGTTGAAGTATGAAACTCTCCAGTTTTGAAATTATTTTTTACTCGAATTTTTTTGGGTGGTTTGAAGGTAAATACCAGGAAAAATCATGAAAGATCTATGAGGGGATGTGAAGTAAGAAAGATTGCACTGATTGACAATTTCAACCTTAAGGCCAAGAGAGTTATGGGGCCATGGCTGATTTGAAACAGTATATGGCTAAGACTAAGATGCTCTATCCTGACCAGGAAGAAAGGTGCTGAGAATTTTGGCTGTGAGAGTAACATACACTAGTGCACAGTAGCATAGAGGACACAAGTGTGGGATTCTGGGATACTTTTCTGTCCACTCCAGGAATCTGGACTAGTTGAGCAGTGGATGCAGCAGTGAAAAGAAATAAACACATTTTATGGGATGAATTTTTGACAGTGCCCACTATACAAGGTGCAAGCATGGATATGACCCAAATACAGTGGAAGGAAGCGACTTTGGAGGAAGGGATGCTGGAGGTTGTACTTTTCTGGCTTGCATCTGTGTGTGCACGTATGCACACACACACGTGTTTGCATATACCTACATATTCAATACAAATGCATTTATTGGGTCCTGTATGATGGTGCCGTCATTTTCTTAGTGGTTGATGACAGAAACAAAAGAGAGAATATTCAGCAGGTCCGTGGTACGCATGTGTGCTCACCAAATGCTGTTTTATAATTTACTTTTATTTAATCATTTTTAACTACGTAACTCATCCCCTCTATACATGACGAGATCAATTCAAGTGATAACTATGGTTAAGGAAAGAGAGAGAGGGTGGGGACCCAAATGGAGCTTGCTAATGTACTCAGTGTGTTGACATGTGTGATCTCCCAAAGACTTTCCTGTTGTAATTAGAATAAATTCCAAAATATGTAGGAACAATTCGTGTGCTCTGGCTGCTGGGGCACCTTCCAGTCTCGAGTCTCTGCCTCCTTGCCACCTCTCTCTTCTCTCAGTGGATTTCAATGAGTCCTTTAAACACACTGTCCTTTAACATCTTGTCCCACTTTATGACACTTGACGTCGTCTTATTATTAGTTATCATTAATAATTAATTTAATATCTGGCTTCTAATCTAGACCTGAAGCTCTATGTTGATAATTCCACATCTATATTGTTTAATCAATGCTCAGAGCCTAGTATAGTGCCCGGCACACAGGAAGTTCTAGCTCCAGCTGTTACAATTCACACACCCACTCCACAGAAGAACGTTGTCTCCCTTTGAACGCCTGGACCCCCACCTTCATGTCGTCTATGGTGTCAGGTAGATTATGTCTACTTCCTTTGCTCAGCCTGTGTAACTTCTGCCTCTTCTTCCAGATCCCACTTGAGCCTCTCTAGGATAGTCATTTCTACCTCTTCTCATTGTTTACACATTTGCTGTTAGGATGGCACATTTATTATTTGGGTGCATCCATTCTTTCTTATTATAAATATGTATAACTCATAAATTTGTTTTCTTTCTTTTTACACAATGTTTGAAAAGATACTTAAGGTATTTCTTCACATTTTTTTCCCCAAAAACTTTCCCCCTCTGAGCACCGTCAAGGTGACGAGTAACACGCGGCTGACATTGATTAGGAAGATAGCGCAGAGCAGGTAGCAGGTAGGAGACGCAAGTTATCAATTGTGTTATTTGTCTGGAGTGGATCAAAAAAAGGATGTAGTCAAGACAGTCTTACTATGATTTTTTTTTTTCCTTGCGGCCTATCAGGAGATTGTAGTGAATTTTTCAAAATATATCTGAGAAAATAACAGGGAAGATATTGGTCTCTCTGGACGCACTGGCGAGAAATCTACTGACAAAGTCCACCTGAAAACAAATAAAGTCAAAGTTAATGAGAAAAACCTTGACAACTGCAAAAAGCATTCAAGAAGTTGTAATTTAACCTATTATGAAAAATCAACACAGAAATTGAAGCAATTCCATGGGAATTTAAATCATTAACAATAATCTTTGCATTGGGTCCTTTTATTAAAATATTTTTGTAAATTTTAAACATCGAATTTAATCAACTCAACAGTACAAAAGTTGGCAATCTGACATAAGGAGATTAATTTAACACACTTTGCCTTTTCAACATAAATAGAACTTGTGGGCCGAGGAAACCTATTAGTTCTCCATTCATTCTGTGTCATAAATCTATAGATCTGAATAACTTTGTTTTTGAAAATTCTATTTGGAAAGGGAATAGGGGGGTCCCTTAATCTCAAGATCCTTTGTACCCACCTACATTGGGTTGATAGCTTGCTTCTTTTTTTCTCATTGAACTGCGAATTTGGAGAGTCTAGAGATTTGTTTTTCTTTTTCTCTCCAACACCTCTCTGGTTTGTACAAGGCACTTTTTTTTTTTTTAAAGAGAAAAGTTTAAAGAAGAAACATAGGATGAAAATACTGTGAATGATACTCTTTTCAAAAATTATATTTGGAAAAAATATGAGAATCTCTTCCTTCAACTACAATTCTGAAAACACTTTTGAAAATAGACTTGAACTATATGAAAAGACAGATGATGAACTTGTGCTTGAACATAGTATAGAAGCTGACTTCTTGAGTGCCTGAATTTCCTCATTTATTTTAGCTCTACAAGGCATTGCGGGGCAGCTGTTGAATAATTAGATAGTATGTGAGATAGGAGTAATGGGTGATGTATTCAACTAACCACAGGCACATGAATTAGTGTTTATTAATAGATATATTAAGACACAAGTAGGCCTTAGGGGCATACTGTTTTACAAGAAGGCACAAAAGAATTATAATCTATGTTTGTTCTTCAAGAGGAAAATACATAGGAGTTCTCCAACGCTAGGAAATAGTTGTTCAAAGAGAAAGAGACAGAAAAGACCAAACTGTGCGGTATATGTCCTCTGAAGTTGAGCCACCAGGGAGTCCAATATAACGATGGGCTAAGGAAGCCTAGAAAATGCTTCTGTGGTGTGCAAAAAATTATAGAAATGAGCAAAAATGCCATGCTTGTTTTGTCACAGAAATGTCACTGTCATGGCACAGAAATGTACCTTATCTCTCCAACAATCAATGATCAGCCCCTTTCATGTTGGCATATTTATTTCTGCAGCATGGGAGTTAGAACAAGACCATAGGCATACAATGGCTGAAGTGAAGTTTGAGGCTGGGCAGAAACATGGGGCTGAGTAAGCTCAGTCTCTTCACACAATAGGGATGAGACATTTTTCCTTGGTTTCATTTTTTTCCTCACTCAATTCCACTTCAAATAAACACATTTGTTTATTTTTTAGTGTAAATGATTCAATAGACCTATTATATTGTGTTTCCAGAAATTACAGACTTAGAAGTGTAAGCAATATAGACAGCGAGTGTTCACATTAAAAAAATTGCCTTAAAGACACAACTCAACAGCCTTAATTTCACTCAACATAATCCTCCTCGCTTTGAGCACACTTATCCCATCATTCTTGACACTTTTTGAAGAAGTTCTTGAAGCTCTCTTTCATGAGAGTCTTTCTGAGGTTTGGTCAAAATTCAGTGAATACTGTGAACAGTGCTATTCAACAGAGAAGCGGCTTAAGACAACATGACAACGTGTCTTCATCCTTCTCACTCACCACAGTAAATATTTTGAACTGATTTATGACATCAGAGTAGCTACAACAGCAAAATGAAGATGCTCAGGAGGGAGAACTTTCCAGACCTTCTTTGAAAAATGGCAAGAATGAGAGGATAAAGGTGTTTTAAAAGGGTGATGGCATAAGTGTGTTCAAAAAGAGGAGGATTGTGATGCATGGGATTAATGGTATTGCTGTATTTGCTGTTATATTGCTTTTAATTTAAGAATTCATTTTAAATTTCAATCATACATCTATTCCTTTTCCATTCCAAATAAACATTTAGACTATTCATATGCTTTCTATTTTGTTTTAATGTAAATGACTTCATAGATCAATAATAACGTAATTGCTCAAAGTGCATATATTCTCAGAAACGTGGAGCAGGCATGTGGGACACTTCGGTGCTTGGGGTGAGCGTGGAGTACAGACTCCCTGTGCTTCTTCCCTGATGTTGGCTCATGTGATAGTCAGATTTCTGAAATGGGGCTGGAAGCCATATTGGCTTAATCCCAGAACCTGAGATTCTATACCCAGAAATGGCACAAGAAATTTTGGAACTGTAATAAAGTTACTAATCATATGTCCTTAAGAATATAACCTTGGTGGATCCAATGTGAAGAAAAGTATCATTCCTAGCAGACTTTTCTCCAGCTACGTGGCAGAATGGAGAGAAAGTGAGGTCAGAGAGGTTTCCCAAGTAGGGTGAACGCTGTTGAAAGTTGGAATGTCAAAGTGTACACAGACTTTTTTTTTGCCAGGAATATAAAACATCCCCACCTTTGCTGCTCCCCTCAGTCTTTGCTTCTTTCTACTTTGCTGACGTAGACTTACAGTTGGTCACCTTGCTGGAAGACATCCACTCTCTCCTTGAGTCACTTTTTCATAGCACACCCAAGTGGTATTTCTAAAGCTGAATATCTGTGATAACATTGTTGTCATTAAACATCTCTCATTATTTTTTTGAAGCAGACATGATTGAGTCTAAACACTAAGAAAAGTAACAGTAACAGTTAAGTACCGATGGGATGTGTGTGCCAGCTTCCCACCACTTAGACAGGATACCTGACTCAGTCAACTTAAAAAGAGGACAGGCTGAATTTGGTTCTTGTTTCTGGTAGTTTCACTTCATGATCCATTGATTCCACTGTTTTGGAAGCATGTGCCGGAACAAAGCTATTTACCTGATTAAAGAAGCAAAGACAGAGACAGGAAGGAGACAAGACCCGTTACCCTGTTGGAGAACACCTTGCAAATGGCCTAACTTCCTTCCATAAGGCTCCACCTTTTAAAGGTACCAGTTCCTCCCAATAATCCAGAAGGAACCAAGCCTTTAACAACGGCCTTTGGGGGACACTGATGATCTCAACTGTAGTAGTGCCTGCAGAGCATGTCTTGATTTCTCAAATCTTGGAATCAAACGGAACACACCAATCTTATTTCCAATTCTGTATATTGATCTTCATGGACTACCCAATTTTGTTTTTAATTCCTACTATATGCAATTTCAGGAGAATTACATTTTAAAAAGGAATGAAGGAAGCAGTGAAGTACGTCTTATGAACTAACTTAATCTAGTAATGTATCTCATTCCGGTAGATGGTGATTATTCCTATGCTTCTTCTGGAAAAAAAAATATGCCAAGAAACCTTTGATTTTGCTAGACAGCCCGACACTTTGACCTGTGGAATTAATTAAGTTGTTCCCGATCTTCTCAGAAAAAAAGATAGATCTGTAATTTGAACTCAATCTTTGTAAACAAACACCAGGGTTTTGTCTACTAATATTAACTGAGATGAGTAGAAAGGCAAAAGTGTTACAAGGCCACTAGATAATTGCAGCTTATTTTGTAAAGAGAAGACCTACAGATAGTGGAATTCCTAAAAATGAAGAGCTCTATAGTGTGCATACTTGGCCTTCCTAGTTATGCAAATATTCATTAAGTACTGTAGAGTCTATAAGAAAATATTTTAAAGTCAGTTATTTCCTATAAGTTTCTAGTTGAGAAAAGAATATGAATTTTCAAAAGGTAACTGGTGCACACTCAGCTAGTACCCATAGCTAAAAGATCTGTATGTTTCTTTTATAGAAGCTTTAATTTTAAAGTATAATTTTGTTTGCAGAAAAGCAATGTTTATGCTCACAATAAAATATATTAAGTTAATTAAAACGTTGGAATTTAAGAAAATTATTTTGATTTCTCTACCTGCTTATTTGTATTATATTTCCGTGGTTATTTAAAAATTTCACACACTATTAATATTTGCAAGAATTTTTACTGTCTAGTGCATTCTTATTTTAATGTTACTTGCCTTAAAATTAAAAATTATAATTAAAGAAAAACACCTTTGTATTGCAAAATATAATTGCCATAGTAGATTTACAAAGCCAAGAGTAGCCAAATAATAGAAATCTTATGAGATTCAGAAAATTGTTGATTCAAGTAGGCAGTATAACATGTTCCAAACAATATTATTAAAATATGGCCATGAATTCAGCAGATCTTTAAAACTTTACACAATAGAAAGATTTAACATTTTTTAATTTATAGTGTGACAGATGTTGGTACTTTTTTGGTAAATTCTGAATTACATTAATTTAACGGGAAATTACTTCATCTAAGTGAAATAAAGGCTGCTCCTTTACAAACTGATTCTTCATTTAATCAGGTTTGAATTCCTAAATAGCACCCACAGAAGATTTGAAGAGAGATTTGAATCACGCTCACAAAACTTTCAGGATTACTTTTATTTCAAATGCTGCATGAGCCCTTCAATCTCAATATTTAGCAACATGCAAAGCAAACACCAGCATGATAATAAATTCTAGAGCTTACATTTAAGAAGTGATCACGTAGTTTATGCAAAGTATCAAACTATTTTTCATAACTGTACCAATGAGCTTAAGGAAAATTGCTGATATAGTTAATGCAGTTTATACTAGGGCCTATCTATCTATCTGATCTATCATCTATATATTTTTTTTGAGACAGGGTCTCACTCTGTACCTCAGACTGGTCCTGAACTTATTATGTAGCCCCGGATAGTCTTGGACTCATGGCAATACTACTGTCTCAGCCTTCTGAGAGAATCCTTATTATAATTATAATGGCTGATCCAACCTGGTACCCATTTTTGTATTCAAGACATACTTAGTAGCCATCAGTAAGCTATAGAATAAATATGCATTAAATAAAAATATATTATTTATGAGAAGAGAATGCCATTAGATCAGGGAATATCACTACTAGTGAAATTAAAGTTATTATTTTCAAATATTTGACTTGAAGGTGAAAAGGGGCAAGAAAAAGCTACAAAACAATTTTAAGTATAAAGTCTGTGGAAACGCAATGAATGAGAAATTTTCTCCAGAAGTGCATCGCGTTGTATAGCAGATCTAAATGCCGAGTCACAAGTTAGCTCAAGGTTTATCAGTTAAATTTGGAAAGAAATCTATAGATCACTAGACTCTTGACTTTGATTTGACATTTTAGGATTGGTCATCTCATAGAGATAATGTCACATTTGTCTGCTGTCCTCCAAATTCACATCCTTATGTCCAGTACTTTTTCTTTCTTTATTCCCGCCCCCCCCCCCACCCCCCAGGCTGTGGTGTGGTGTGGTAGTATCTTAAATAAGCATGACTGTAGAAAAAAAACAAAGGTATTCTGTTATCTATAATTAAAGATGGCTATTCTGACCTGGTACCACACAAGGCAACCACAGCAGCATATAAGAATAGAAAAGTATTGCAGGATATTAAGGTAAGGAGAGATTTTATAATATAATCTTTATTACAAGGAGGATCCTTGTTATTTTGGGCAAAGGAGCTTCATGTGCACAACTGTACTGTGTATGTGTACATAAGATTCAGACTTTATATGTTTATTTCTTTTTATAAGATTCATAAGCTTCTCTTTTTACTTGAATTTCTAATAATACTTATTAAATTCTACAGTATATGCTCCATGTTTATGATCCAATTCTACCCAAATAGTTCAGAATTTCAGGCTTTGGCATACCTATTTTGTAATTTCAATCAACTATGAATATTTGTTTTTAATTGATATCTATGTTGGCTAAGCATTTATGACTTGTTGTTATCCTAAAATAATAATGCCTTCAGTGTATTTTCTTCACTGTATCATTGTTAATTGATTTTATATTTGCTCTTCCGTCTAAGTAATTATTTCCTTAATTACAGAACTTTTTGAAGAATAACATTGGGGAACATCATGTTGTAGTGGATATGTTACTAAAAAAATTGAGGAACCCGGAAACTTAGTCTGCATTCCCTTAGTGCATTAGATTTACAGGGCTGCCATAAGAAAATGTCCTGAACTGGGTAAAAAGCAGAAATGTGTTATTTTATAATTATGGAAGCTAGAGGTTCAAGGTCAAGGAGTTGGCAGGAAGGACTTCTTCTCGGGGCTTTCGTCTGTTGTCTTCCTCCTCTCTCTGTACTTGGTCTTCACACTGTCCTAAGTCCCTAATCCTGTAAGGACAACAGTCATGTTGACTCTAATGATTTAAGGAACCTAATGACCTTATTTTAACTTAATTATTGTGGCATTAATCTTTATGGTGTCAACTTGATTGGCCTGGAAGTCGCCAAGCAGATTGTAAGACAGAATCGTGTCCGGGCAGGTCATGAAGGCTGATCTTTAGGGTTGATATCTGGTCCTCATCCCTTCATCTCAGTCACTGTTCCCTTGTTCTCCTCTCTAGTTGCCATACATCAAGTGTCTTCCTCGACCTCACCCTCTGCCATGATGTTTCTGCCACGAAGCCAGCAGATGAAGGATGGAATCCCCTCAAACGATGAGGTAATTAAACCTCTACTCTTTTAACCCTTTGCAGGTCACTGCTGATCAAACAGATAAAATCACACTTCTCTTACATGTCTTTTGGGGGTGACCTCTGACCTGCACCTTCTGTAGGGTCTAGTTGTGGGTATAGGATATTGCTTCTCAGCAACAGAAAACATGATAGAAACAATTACCTTTCTAAAGAGCTTGTCTCTAAATATAGTAATGCCTTGAGGTAGTGGCAGTTAGCAGTTCAGTGTATGAGGATAACTTAGTCTGTAAATATCAACTTTGGTGAATTTTTTGGACTTATATACATTTAATTTTCTTGTTTACCAAAATAACAATAACAACATCAACAACAACAACAAGAACAGATTATATCTTTGTATGATCTCACATCCCTAAGATCTCTGATGACTATCTCAATTATGTCTCTACTGTATGAAAAAACAATTATGTAAAGAAACACTAGAGTTTGAACATATTGAACATGAATAATCATAGCAATAGTAATAAAAGATTCATAACATTTAATAATAGAAACAGTGATAATAAAAGATTCTGAGTCAGTAAGGATTAATCATATACATATGCATATCTATTAATCAAATGCTTTTGAAACCTAGAAATATAAAACAGATTTTTAATATGTACATGGTGATGTGTAATGGATTTCCAAATTTTAATTTTTTTGTTTTGTCACTAACTTTATGAGATTAAAAGAGTAAGTATTATATTTGTTCAACTTGACAGATAAATTTAAAAAACTCCTGTGATGTTGAAATGCATAAGGAACCATGCTAGGTATCAAGAAAGCATTCTACAATTTCATAATGCATGTTAATTACTCAGTACTCAGGTTTAATCTTTGTGTATTGTAGCAAATAACAGACAGATCTTAAGAAATGGAATGATTATTGAATTTCCTTGGAGAATAATTTTCTCACTAACGTATAAAAAATAAAATGTGATAAATAGATTTGCAAATGAAGAAAATTTAATGATATTTGGAGACACTCTGTCTGAACGCTAGATAATGGGCATGAGATTTAATATGGATTTGTCTGATTTCCTTTCCATCTGCAACAAATCTTAGCTAACTAGATATGTTGATTTAGTCTTTTGATTTATATTGTAATTCAAGTTAATATTAAAGTTCTCATTTATAATCTCAGGCATTGAATTTTTGATCTCATTTCAATTTCTTTTTCTGGCTTCTTTTTTTGCAGTTTTGAGAATTTGTTTAACCCTTTAGCTGAGAGTTATAGTATTTTTGTCATGAATGCCATCCTTTTTCATCTCTATTTAAGATGCTTGTTTCTCATAACTTTAATCACCTTACTATTTGATAAACTTTATTAGCCTTTTGATAGCTGAGTAGCAGAAACTGAGTAACTTACGAAAAGTAAACGTTGATTCTACTCATAATTCTGAAGGTTGAGAAGTCCTGAGGGACAGAGACACCTGAGGAGTGTGGTGACTCCATTGCTGTAGGTGATTCTCTGCAGACACGCGAAGAACAACAGGCATCAATCACAAAGCAGAACAGAGAACTGGGGCTCTTCTCACTTTGTAAATCCACAGTCACATGGGATCACAGTCCACTCTGATGTCTTCGCTTACTCCCAAAATCTACCCTCCCAAATATTATAGACAGGTTAGTGTTCTACCTTCAATACCATGAAAATCAAGATTTAATATAAGTTTTGTGAGGACAATTAAACATAGCAGATTTCATAAATTTGCAGAGGGCTTAAATGACAATTATTGTTCACTATTTTAATTTAATTCTTTCATTTTTATTTTCCTTCCCTAAAAACTAAACTAGAGTAGATAAAGTATAATAGCTGGTCAACTCTTGTTCCTCTACTTACTAAATGCGTGGTTTTGTGCATCTCGTTCCGTCTTTAGGGAGAGCTAGAAGTAGAACGATACTTTCTCCTGGAACATGCACAGTCAATGAGCGCACGGGTTTTCTGAAGATGAGGTGCTTTTCTGTGATCTGGCTCTGGGGACCACTTCCAATTATATTTATTTTTGACTGCTTCCTTTTATTTCTTTCTTATTTTGTGATGCCACCACTCACCTGGGAAATTAGGGTTAATTTGACCCGCTTTCCACAGCTGCCCACTGCAAAGCTTGCCATGACAGAAAATGTTCTTGCTAGCAGCTGCAACCCATGCACTGGCGACCTGGCAGAGCAGCTCATGGTTCTTGTTGACGAGATAATGAGTGGTCGGATTTGGGTACAGAATGGCTCACCATCCACGGTGTAGAGGAAAAACATGAAAGTCTTTAAGTATTTATGATGGTGATAAATGGTAAAGTTAAATAAAACTCTAAAGATTTTATTCCATTAACTGAAACATTTAGGGGCTTCTTTGGAATAAAAGAGGGAGAAAGACATAATATAACAACTAGAGTTGGCACAAGTAGTGAGGTGTAGGCACACCGGGCTGATTGGAAGGACAAAGAGAGAAAACGCAAGGACAGAGACAAAAACTGCTCTGGACGAAGTAAAGAAAGAATTGTAGAAGAGAGAAAAGGATGAGAAGAAAGGAAAAGGCATTGACCAGAAGGAGAAGTGGGAGACGCTAGCAGGTGGTCAGTAGGGCACAGCAAGAGGAAGAAGGGATACAAAAGAAGGGATATAAAAATGCTGTAATATAGGCAACTTCTTCCATTTTTATATCATACTTTTTCCTCAGAAAAAGTCCTGAAAATGAAAACTCAAATATTGAATCAAAGGATTATATAAACGACTGTCTTTACTAAGAAAATATATGGTTATAAAGAGAAAAACACGTGCTTGATATTTTTAGTCAACATGTATCAGAAAGATAATAATATCAAGTCTCACGTAAGGGGGGCCTTGGAAGCCTCAGTCTGGAAGGTCACGCAGTTATGCACAGTGACTGGAGATCATGTTCCCTTGCCGATTAATTCCTCAGAAGACTCAGAAATCCACCCCCTGGTGCTTCAGCGGGAACACTACGTGGGTGGTGAAAGGCACCGCCTTACTCCCGCCCTCCTTCTTGTAACCCATCCGGCAAAGAGGGCCCGTCCTGAATCTCAGATACAGAAATAAGGCAACTTGTCCACAGGGAGCTTGGGGAGCTAGCAGATTGCATCCCTGCTTTTTACAGATCACCTGGCCCCCAACAGCTCCGGCTTTAAGTCCTCTTTTCCCTTTTCATTCCCCAAATGTCAGCCTGTTGCATTGCCCCAACATCACACAAATCTTTAAACCTTGTGGAGCAGTTGTTATGTGTTTTTACCTAGGCAATGTATGCCTGGAATAACAAGTCAATTCACGTTTAAATGCTTGAAGAGTATCAAACTGTTATTTGATTTAGCATGATAGCTCAGCCTATTGAGTGGTCACTTTTGGGTTTTGTGCTGTCCCCTGAGCTATTCTGTGTGGACAGAGAGAGTGGTGTCGCCAGAAATAAGACACAAAAGGATTCTGTGCTGAAGAAAACAGACCAGAACTTCTTCTCTCAGCTTAATGGTTAGGATAACAAAATTATTATGTCCTTTTATGCCCTTAAATCTCAGACATCTGTCCTGTTACATGAGATTTGACTTTTGAGGCATTGATGAAATATTCTGATGAATAAATATTAGGAAAGCTGAAATAAACAGAAGATCTTGTTCACATTGAAGGCATAAGACAATTTCATCTTCAAACAACAACACCAGTCAATCACTCCCTTCCATCCTGCTAACTCTTACCCTGTCTGGGGCGTTAGAGAAGTGCACAGGCCTTGAAAATCTGACTGCATTTTGCCGATTCTTAGGTCCAGTGCTGTGGCTGTGCTCTCATTTGGGGCTTTACATTTTTTTCATAAAAGCAATTTCATTAGTGAGCATAAGACTTTGTAAAAGCAAAAGATATGCAATTGATACTTATAATTATGAATTGATATGCTGTTCACAAAATTGAAGAATACTTTCAAGTTTTTTTCTAATTTCAAAATAGCGCACTAACCGCTTAGAGTAATTATCAAAACTTTGTTAATAAATTACAACTGTGAGTGCTTCATGAGCTAGAGATTTCCTCTTGGAGCAAGAAATCTGAAACAAATTGCAACACTTATGTGTTGACAAATGTCTTGCATACTAATTTGCATGCTTACCTAACATATACTGTATATTACAGGTATGTGTTGGAGATTGTTGTATAGAATGCATTTTGTAGAATGTTCCTGTAAGTAAGGGTAGAAAGTGATAGGTGACATAGAGGACACTAAAGTTTCAAGTGGGGTGCTACATTTTCAGGCTGAGGGTGGGGAAGAAATTGCTTCTTTCTAAGAAAAGAAACTAGGGAGAGTATGGGAAAAGAAACTTCACTGCGAGACACAAAATATAAGTAGGATCAGAAGGACTAAAACTTGACTGGGAAAATATTTAAATGAAAAAGAGACATGAGGTTTAGAAGACCTAAAATATTAAGATCCAAAATATTTATCAATATACTAAGAGAAATATGATTTATTGTGTATGTCTCTTCACCATCAACAAGAAAAAATATTTTCAGATCAATCTGGAGATATTCTAAGGAACTGAACCCAATGTCAGTAGAGTTGGTAGTTTGTGTCCTGACCATCGGAATTTAGAGTACACAAGGGACAATAGAATAAAGAAATAGATCTGTGTCTCAGATAAAAGTGAAATAAATAGATCCTTGAGTTGCCAACTCGGTGTTTTTAATTATGTACATTAATAATTGATTTCAACAGCTCTGGTAATCTGATGTATATATTGAGCAGAAAAGACCTGTGACACAAACTATGTTTTAGAAGATGGATCTGGTATTGGTGTAGAGTATATTAGAAAAAGAGAAGGAATCAGAAAGGTGAGCACTTACGTGGAAATATCTATGCTCTTCTTAGCCCTTCTGCCAACAGAGATCATTTCAAATTCTTCCTCTTTTCCCCCAAGGAAGAAGGGGCCTCCATTACAGAAATGGTGGAGGGATGGGCCTGTATTCATTTATCTGTACTTTAGGCAAATTCAGCCTGTACTTTACCCCGTGTCTGATACAGAAGGCGTATTTTAAGTGAGAATTTGTGGCTGATAAAAGTTTGGTGTCTCATAAAATATTGATAGCAAAGAAAGACATTTTAATATTTTGTATGAATGCACATATGCAAATCTAGAATACATATGAAGAAATTAGAATATTAGCTATATAAATTATACCTCTTAGTCTTGTGACAGTTCATTTCCTTTAGTAAACATATAGAGAAAATTAAATATTACTTCATAATTCTACTGTTTGTTAAGTGACTTACAACTATTAGAGATTACTAATAGTGCCTAGTACTTATTATCTTCAAACGTTAAAATGGTGATGGACTTAAAGTTCCAATGAGGCTAAGAGTGACAAGGATTACCACAGAACACTCTTGGTGTGGCCTTGAGTGAGTGGTAGAATAATTATGTAGTTAGACTCATGGTGCCTTTTTACTCATAAAGGGCTAAAAGAGTGAAGAGCTCCTGGAATCTTCAGTATAAAGCAAATATTATATTCTTCACTAAGTAAGTTAGGCTCATATCTTAAACTTGAGGCCAAGAAGGAGCCTCTCTATTCTCTTCTAAAGCTTTCCTGAGAACATATGGCAATGCCCTACAAAATGGATTGTAGATTTCAACTTTCCCCTCTGAACTAGTGGGTATTCCAAGCTTGACTGGTGTTTGCTTTGCAGATTTATTCAGTATGCTGCCACTGTAAACATAAGTTTGGAATCAATAAAGGTGTCCATTGGTGTATGAGTAGCTAAAGAAAGAGTGGTATATCTACACAAGGAAATGTTATCCATCCATGGAACAAAAAGACAAACACCTGTCATTTTCAATAGTATTGATGAATGGTCATTATCTTATGTGAAATGCAGTCATCATACAAAGAAAAACACTAAACGTTCTCACTGATTTTTAGAAGCTAAAATGTCAGTTTTATTAAGGACCAGAATAGAATAGAGGTCATTTGAAACTGGTAAAGATTAGGAGAAACTGACACAGAAGAGGTTAGATAAGGGACATGAAAACACAAACAGGAAGAATTAGTTCAGATTTTCTATAAATGGTAAGATAACTATTGTCTTTACTAACTACGATCTATTTCAAAGTAAGCAGAAATGACTTTGAACACTAAAGTTTCCCAAAACATAAAAGTGATTAATATTTGAAGAGATGGAAATCCTTGTTATCCTGACACGATCATGACACAATAGATACATTTATTAAGTTTCATATTTTGCTATATAAATGCAATAGTACATTTCAATAAAAGTATTTTAAAATTTTCTTTGTATGGTCTTTGGTTCCAGAAGTTTCTAGGTTAAACAGAGACACATTAGCTGCTCAGAGGTCAGCTTCTCTGCATTCTTGCTTGAAGGCCAAGGAAGTTTGCCCCGTTTTTTCTTCAAACAGCATTGTACAGAGAGTCAGACATATTTATAAAAATTTGGCTACTAATAAATGCATAAAGATTAAAACAAAGGATTGTTCTCAGTCTCTCCCTAACACCCCTAGTCTGCACTTACTTGTGGCAGGATGGCTACAGGAACACCCTCAGAAATCAGAAGGATGATGAGCTTATGTCTCTGAGGAGCCGCTGGTCAAGGAAACCAATCATGTAGCTGACGCTTCAGTGACATCTCCTCAAACATTTTTATTTCACACATCAAAAGACAGAAAATCAGAGAAGTCCACATTCTTGCTGTCTACCTTAATGATTTCACTGCCATGTTCTTGATGAGTCCCTGGAGACTTCTATCTTGTATGGAGTCCCCAGAGTTTCTAAGGAGTCTGTTTGCTTAATAGTCCTGTGTTATCACCCCCTCCACCTGATTGGATTCACATATGCCAGGATGTCATTATTCCTGGGCTGACTACAGATAATGCAACTTCGTGATTTTTGTTATCTGAAAGTGTGAAAACTCATTACGTCATAATTTAATACTTTACATTTGATTTGTCTCCCATAACTATTCTGTTTTTGATACTTCCTACGCCTCTGTGATTACAAATAACTTTCCCTTTCTCGGACAGTGTCCCGTCCTTAATCCAAAAGTTCCACTGTACACAAATTTACTTTTGACTGAGCTACCTGTCCTGGTATTGATGTATCTTTTCTTTTGAACCCAGGCATGGTTGGGGCAGGTATTACCCTCAACCTTACCACAGGTCTTTGTTTTTTTATTTAACCGAACCCATGGATCAGTTCTACTCAAGGATATAAAAGCAGCACGTCAGGCTTTTGATTGTTTCTTGTTTCAGATTTTCACAATGCCACTGTTTTTCTCTTTACTTGGTGCTCCTTAATTATGTTACCTGTCAGATTGTAAATGTGACATAGTTACTTGAGCTGTTCCTTTGTCTCCATTCAACATGTACTTATTATCAGAAAATATATTATTTAGAAAAAACACAGAGATAAAGACAGATTCCCCACATCACGTCTTGTGGCCAAAAGAGACAAATTTATCGACCAGAGCTCTGCAATGTGATACGTAGTATGGTGGAATAGCAGACTGAGTATTACATGAGGCAAAGGAAGGTAACAAATCCTCAGATCCTTCTGGGAGTGGAAAATGAAGGCTTTCGCCCCATAATAGATGCGTTAGCTGAATATTGACTGTTGACTGAAGAGGGCTGAAGGGGGAATGCAATGCCATTTTTCAGTTTGAGGAATTGAAGAATAAATAACACATTGTCATCCTTAAAAGCACAGGGTCACAATCATAAAAGATAGATTATAAAAAAGTCAGACAACTCACCTGAAAAATTGGATTTATTTGTGGAATTTTTAAGCCCCTAGATGACCTTGGGACTGGGACATACTGATTCTTCTTCTTTAAGATTATTAGAGAAAGATAAAAATGTTACAGCATTGTACTTATTGTATTAATACTAAAGTAAGAAGACCTTGGGGAAGTTAATACAATGTCTATAACTGGCTTTTGTTTTGTAGATAAGAGGGAATCTCTGAAGATAGTTGAGAAAGTCACATGCTATATCGATGTAAGGTATTTTTCAGAAAATTACCGTGGCAGGATTATTCGGATTTTCTAATAGAAACAATTTTCAGAAAATCTTAGTAGTTGCAGGTGAGACAAACTGAAGTAGAACAATTTTTGTAAGATTAAGCGATCCAGCACTAGGCCTGCAAACCCAGAAACAGGAGGATTGAAAGGTGAAACTCAGCTTGGGCATTGTAGCAAACTGGTGAGACTCTGCATCAAAATTAAAAAAAAATGGCCTAAAGATGTAGCTCAGTGCAAAGGCCAAGTTCCAAACAAACAAACCAACAAATAAATAAAATTAAAGGTCAAGACCTATTGGAGAATCTTTAAATAACAAATTAGGCTAGCCAATTGAATACAAATATTAAGCATGGGTGAATTCAGAAAATACTGGTGTCATTCCTTAGTGCTTAATCAGTTTCTTCAGTTTTTTTTTTTTTTAATGTGTGTGTGTGTGAATTAGAACTCCTAGTGTGTGATTTGAACTTCTAGGTGTGGACACAATCTGAGCTTTACAATGCTCCCATCCCATCACTTGACCGACAAAATTAAAAATTAAAATTTATCATTGAGGTGCTATCCTGAGGCTAATGCTAGAAATTTGGGACAGAGACCTTTCTCGTGGAACACATTTAAAGTAATTACTTATTAAATGTGGTGTTAATGTAACACCATTTGAAAGATACCCAGAGTTGGGCTAGATACAGAACACAGGATTACCAGGAATTTAACACGAAAGGTTCCATTTTGGTTTACTTTGGGTATGGAGGGGGAAAAAATCAAATCCCAGGCAGGAAATGTTGAGGGTAGATCAAAGGATACTACTTCAGCAGGTCTATGTGACAAAACGTAACGAAACAAACAAGCAAACCAGAAACTCAGCACAGCGTTAGAAAGTGAAGGCAGAGGAGCAATGGAGGCTTCCATCATGATGGTGAAAGACGCAGGGTGTAACCAATGCGCCCAACAACAGTTACTGAAGAGGTGTTTAGCACTCTGTGAAAGATGTATCTGTTGTCACTGAGCGGGGACCAAATCAAAAGGTGGATTCTGGTATCTTGCCTCTGGCAATTTTTTTTTTTCTTTATTAAGAAAGAGAAGAGACTACTGAGAATTGAGAGTCGAGTAGTTTCTAATGTAAGTCACGCCCCGGATTTTTCCTCACTTCCCTTAGGCTACTATTGTAGATGGCTGAACCGCTCTATTTATATCAGCCGACCTGCCAAGATGAGCTGTTAGAACAGGAGGATCCTCTTAGCAACTGGATGGAAAAGGAAGGCATGCCAGGTGCAGAGAGCTACTGTATTTACCCAGGTAGCTTTGCTGCAATTAAGGATGCTAGGAAATAGTGAGAAGGCACAGGAAAAAGCAGTGGGCTAAGGGAAATAACAAATACAGCCTCCCCGAAGAAAGGAAAGAAAGAATCCTTTGTTCACAAGAAGTAGAGGTGTTGATTCTAGAAATACAGAAACCACACATCTCAAAAAATTCTCAAAAAAGAACTGTGATTACTGTACATATTCGATATGATTAAAAATAAATTTGGTGTCTATAATGTGAGAATTAACGAGGACACAATGCCCAAGAATTTCTGGCTGTGATTTGCTATAATCCATTACACAAAGTGGCTTAGGATAACAGAAGAAGTCTTGGCTAGCCTTCCCCGCAAGCCTGGAGGAGAATATTATAGTTCTGGCTAGTTCTAGGTGGCTCCAACGACATCCTAAGGATAAAGTGTCTTATCATCTGTCCTCTGGGCTTTGCCTTGTTGTCTTTTTTCTTCTGCAGATTCTCTCAAGTGATGCTCCTCAGAAAACACAGCTCAAAAGTAATATGTCTAATAAATAAAAACAGCCTTTGAATGGTATCCTATCTTTCTATCTTGGCCACCTACACATACACATAGCAAGGGTAGACCAGATCTCTGTCATACCCAGCTTTGGGGATATTATTTGAATTAGGCCCAGTCAAAATATAGGAAACAAAATGAAGCAATGGTCACTCATTCAAGGGTCAAATCACAGTTCTGATAAAAAAAGAAGGCAGAAAACAACGTAGACAGAATAAATCCCACGCTGGACTCTCCGCCTCGGTAACTCACATGCTTTGTTTCCTTAAGACCTACAGCGCATCTAAAATACAAATAAATAAATAAACCAACAAATAAATAAGTAGGAAAGGTGAGGGGGTAGTAAAAAAGAAGGGAAGATTTTGGAGAGGGGGAAGGGCAATGGGAAGATATTGAAGGGAAAGAAAAGGGAAGCAAAGGGGTCAAAAATGATCAAGACGTGTTCAATGCACGTTTATCGACTCTCTAGGATAAGCATCACGCTTCTGTGTTATAAACACAAGCCCACAAATCTCATTCATTTTACTTATCAAAGACACAATCCTAGTTTCTGGCAACTCCAAGATCTGACAGTGATGCGCATTGCTCATTTTCTAAGTTTAAAACAGGTCAGAAATTTTAAAAAATGTATGTAATTAAAAAGGAAACAAAACTCATTTAGAAATGAGAGGAAGCGTTGGGTATCTTAACAATCCACAGCACGGCGTGTCTTATCTCAGGGCTTCTGCTAATTGACGATGAGGCAGAACCGTTGTAAGAACCTGAGTCAGCGCTCAAGGAGGATCTCTGACATCGATTATTCTCCATTTTCCGATGAGACGAGCAATTTCTAAGGATATTGCCCTTAGAAAAGACTGAAGTGTTTGATTGTCTGCTTTTTTGGTGTCCAGTTGGCAGCTTCATGATAGAGAAATCAATAGCCGCTCTGAGTCGAGCTTGGACTTCCCCCAAAGTGCAATTAGCTTAATAGCCAGAGATTTCCTAGTGATGATCAAGGCAACCATCTGGCTGCCATTATCATAGATACCTCTCGTGTTCGTGCTCATTAATAAACCCATTTTGGTGACACATCTTCTGACATCAGCTTGGCTGACAGAGGCCAGGAGTGATGGAGAGCTTGAGTGATGGTAGTGCCCCTCAACAGTACATTTCTTCCCCCTTAGAGAATAACATGTCCTCTTGTGCTGGTGCCTTTTCAGGTCTTATGTTTTGTTTCATGTCAGCATGTCACTTCCGACTCACTCAGGATACATGATCCCTTGAAACTAGACTCGTACTTTCCTTCTAGGACCTCACCAGAAAACGAGGAGAGGTCCAGCATTCCTGCTACTGCATAGATCCCTTATTTTATCAATAGGCATAGAAATTTTGTCAGTGGGTCATGTTATTACGCTTAAACTAAGTCTCCAGTCTAAAAGACAGGAGGTGAGATTGTTATCTTGAGGGATATGTGTGCACTTTGTTTTCAAGCAACAACTGGGCTATGATCAACGAGTGATGGATGAGTGAAGCATTTCCCCTTTCCCTAAATCTCATCATTCTCAAGCGCATTAACCCCAGGAAGCTTGTATGCAGTCTCAGGGTTCCACGGCACACCGATCGTAGGTTTTTTCTTGATATAATACAACTGTCAAGTCAAATAATTCCACCTTACTGATGTTCTGTTGAGTTATAATTTAGTCTATGGACTTGGTTATTTTTTGTTTCCTTGTTTTTTTCAGAGCACTAAGGTGGTTTTTTCCCCATTGTTTCATTGCTCGTTTTCCTTATATCAAGGCGTCTGTTGTCACTTATTTAGAAAGGAAGATACAACCTGATTGTTTTCAGTTAGTGTGCATTTCTTCTCACCTTACTTAATTAGCTTATTTTAAAAATAAGTTTTTCAAAGACAGACAAATTTGAGGTAAAGCGATGCAACTTGATAGTGTTTTACTTAGTGAATTAATTCAAAATCAAAAGGTTAGTTATTGCATGGTTTCTATATATGAGAAACCTAGAATACAGGCATCTTATAGAGCCGGATGGGCATGATGGAGTCAAAGGGGAATGAGGCTGGGAGAGGTAGGGCCAAAACAGGGAGGGGAAGGGATTGCAATGTTGATGCAATATATGTGATAAATATGCTCACAAAATACAGAAGCTCAGTCTAACCATTGTGCATCATATATAAATATGAATAAAATGTGGGGGAAAAAACATGAGAAGCCAGGAAGATAGCAAGTTCAAGCCCCGCCTGGGCAACTTAGCAGGTTGGCACAATCCTCAAAGTAAAAAATTAAATTAAAAAGAGAACTGAGGATGTAGCTCCATTTGAAGGCTCTGGGTTTAAACCCCAGTACCACTTACACACACACACACACACACACACACACACACACACACACACGCACACACACACACATGCACACACGCACACACTCAACACCTCACTGCAGCAGGTAATGAGAATGATGGAAGGTAGATTGACTATCTTTATCCCACTAAAGCTGATTGTGAGCAGAGTGTATTCAAATATGATATTTACTACAGAAAGTCCTGAGAAATAGGAATATAAATTGAGCTGCAAAAACAATTTGAAATTTCTAGTAGCCACATGTTCCCTCTTCCCCGCCCTTTATAGCACATATAAAAATTATGACATAACATGATACTTACATGATATCTATATAATACCCATGCATATGTGCATCAGTATAACTTCCACATACATGCGTGCATACATGTGTAAAATATTATGTTGAAATTAATAAAATGTTAATGTGATACTTTGTATTATCTTTTTTCGTACTGAATTTCCAAAACGTAGTATATATTTTATCCATTCTAACATCATTGCCAAGGCTCAGTAGCTACACATGGCTAGGGGTTACTGTGCCAACCAGCACTGCTCTAGAGCTCAGGGGTCAAGCCCTTCACGTACCGAATGATAAAACTTTAAGTCTTGGACCCCACAAAATTCATGTCTCTTTAAATAATTTTAAATTTGCTTAGAAAAGAGTTTTCAACCTTTTTTTGTACTGTGAGCTTGTGTGAAAGTGAGAAGCCAGCACAGCTGTCTCCAACACAGACTTTTATTTATCCTCCCCCTTCAGGCTCACCTGTTGCTTCCCTCTGCACCAGGTGCCGGGGCTGAAAATGCCAGGAGACGCTAGCACCAACGTCCTCTTGTAGCATTCTCGCGATAGCTTCTTAACCTTTCTTTTTACTTCAGACCTTGTCCCTCCCTTGCCCCAGTGATGAAGACAGTAGCAAGGCCACTTAAACTCTTAGTCAGTTGATTCTTACCCTGATTACATTTGATCAAGCATTATTGCCTTGACCTCAAAATGCAAACCCTGTATATGATTTGCATGGGGTTTCCGCTCAAAACAGATGTAAAAAATAAGATTAAAAGTCACATATTACAAATTGGGCTATGACAGAATATTTTTTAGCAGCTATGATAGTGGTGAAAATTAAGGACGATTCCTTTATGGAGATAATAATGATGTAGGGACAGCTTACACTTATGAAATGCCACCAGGTCACACACTATTGACTTTTTACACTGAATATATAATTACTAAATTTTATAAATAAACGTTCTGAGGAACAATTATGATTAGTAGCTTTCCTGAGGTGGGAGAGCCAGAAACGACACATGAATTCTGAAGTTTGACTTAATTTCTGTATGTTTCTAGTTGAATCATGTGTTAGAATTCCTTCCTTCCTTCCTTCCTTCCTTCCTTCCTTCCTTCCTTCCTTCCTTCCTTCCTTCTTTTAGGTGCTGGGAATAGAGTCCATGACCTTCACCCTGAGCCACATCCCCAGTCCATTTTAGTTCATTTATTTACTTAATTTTGAGACAACATCTTGTCAAGCCACAAGCTGCCCAGGCTGGGTTTGAACACGGAGGCAAGATATTGCTAAGGCATTACATTGTCCATGCTAGGCGCAAACTTATGATTTCCCTGCCTCAGCCTCCCAGAATGCGAGGATGGTAGGCATATGTCATTATGCCTGTCTTAATTTTCTTTTGAATGTATTCCTAGGAGATAAATTATTTGTCCCTTCTATGCTTTCGTTTTTGAGGAACCACCAGCCTTTTCCCACGGTGACTGAATTACTTACAGTTTGGATCTGGACTGTCCCCCAGTGCCTCATGGATTTGGGTGTATTGGATTATGTACGGATTTCAGGCACTATCGGGAGGTGGAGTCTGGTAGGTTATGACTGTTTACTGGGCTGTGTGGTGAATTACTGGTGTGTGGCCTGGACGGACATACTCGTGCCCCGGGCTTCTGCCATGATTCCTTCCTCTTATGACACCTGGGCCACTGTTCTCCGACAGACTCTTCCTGCTGTTGCAAGCCACCCGTGAATGGACTTTCTGAAACAGTGAGCTAAACAGAATCTTTCCTGCCTTTGATGGTGGGTGTCGGGTATTGCATTTCAGCGATGAGAAGGTAACTGAGATGCATCTGTTAGGATTTGGCTATATGTGACAAAATATAGTAGAAAACTTTTAAAAATAGTGTTAATAGAGAAATTCAATTTTCTTTTATAAAAATGTAAAGGTAAGTTGGAGATTTTGTGATGCTGTGTTTATGTTCTAGCCATCTAGTTTTCTTATATTGCCGAGGTCCACAAACAGTTGTCCGCAAGCTCCTATATCTGGGAATTAACTTTTCTTGGTATCCAGCCATCCTGTTCCTTATGTCCTCTCTATAGAAGCTTAGGTACTGCATGGCAGAATTGAGATTAGACAGAAAGACAGTATGGCCTGTGTTGTGGTTTGGATCTGCAGTATCTCCTAGAAGCCTCGTGTACCTGTGGATACTGTGCACTGTTGGGAGACGGGGCCTGGCTGCAAGGGGCAGATGCTTGGAAAGGAGCTAACCTGGAAGGATGGCTCCAGTCTTTCTCCCAGATTTGGCTCTGTTTTACCATGCTGTCAGGACCTCTGTCTCTGACTCTGGCTCCAGCCCCAGCCCCACTATGTGATTCCATTTTCCAGCCACCTACTTGTGAACATACTGTGACCTTCTGAAATTGTGAACTAAAATAAACCTTTCTTCCCTAAAGTTGTGAATGTCAGGTAGTCTGTCCCAGCAATGAAAAAGGAACTAAGACAGCCTCCAAAGCCAAAGGTATTAATGCAATAGTTTGTCTTTGATAGAAAAAGTTCTGTTAAATTCCATACAATTTTTCTGACCTGTCATCTGTGACGTTCTACCCTTAGTCCCAGAGAGCTAATGAGGCTCCGACCACAGTCCTGTTCCAGATATCAAGACAAAGAAGAGAAAGGAAGGGCAGCCTTGCCACCATAAAGACACTTTTAAGAAGTCTCAGTTGTATTCCATTGTCCTACATTTGCCCTCTGTCCATCACTAGCCTCAAAAAGATTCGAATTTTAGCTTTCATATCAGATGGCTTCAAATTTATCTAAAACTCTGCTTCTCTTCCTAAGGAAAGGTGATAAAAAAAGGTATGCTGAATGTTTACTGAGCTTTAGCATGGGAGCAGCCACCATGGAGGACAAGTGTGTGCCCTAATGTGTCTGCAGTCAACCTGAGAATTCTAAACTCTAGATAGACAAGCAGGATGTGAAGATCGCTCCTGCACCAAGCAGAGAATCCAAGAGCCAACTACAGTCCCTCCTTCTCATTCCAAACATCTCGCAATTAGACACAGGTAGATCATTAATAAATCTCTATCTTTGTTAATAAAGTAAGTGATTTCTGAGTTCACTAGGCCTCATTTTCTGGTTAATTTAGAAGTCTGATTAAATTTCTACCTCTAATAATTGGGATCAATGTAGCATAATCTCTAGTTCTAATTGGAGTTTTAAGAGTTAGCATCAGGCAAAGGACGGAAATTCAGAAAGGTTTTCAGTGACACATATTGCCAGACTTGAATAATCCACAAATATTATTCTTTTTTGACAAGAAAGTTTGGATCAAAATTATTCTTTTTATTGCTATATGTTTATGATACCTAATGATTACATCAAAATTGAAGTATTGTATGTACATATATCTACATCATTCTTATTTCCATCTTCCCTTCTCACCCTCTTATCGACCCCCACACTCCCTTTCTATATCCACAATGTCTGTCTAGATTTCTAAAAGTTGTTTCAACATAAATTTTTGCACAAATAACCTTGGAATCAATAAGAATGAGAAAAAATAGGCAAAATTATCATAGGAGAAAAAAGAATAAGAAAAAGTAGTGTATTACTAACTTGAACATGTGTTTCAGTATGGTCTCAAACAGGAATTTCAGAGTGTACTTAATGAACAGAACAATTAGAAATATTGATAACATTTCTTCTATTTAGTTTTTGAAATTAGAATTAAAACAGAAAGACCAACAAGGTCAATATTCTGCCAGTTTTCAAAAAATCTACTTATTTTATCTGTCTATCATCTATCGATACACAATGGATACGTTGAACTTGAGCTCAATGAGACACACACGCTGTGTCAACATTACAATCCCTTTCCCTCTCTTCTTTGGCCAGTTCCCCTCCCTCCTTCATCCCCTCCCTCATTCCCACTTCATTAAATAAAGAGGTAAATTAATTAAATATGAAATGTTATGGGCTCATAATATATAGAAAGCCAATTACCAGGTTAGAAAGAAGACAGGACTTGTTGATTTATTTATATTAAGATCACTGTATCTCCCAACAATGCTCATGTGTCAGCAGAATAATTGAGAACTTTTAAAAGACCCCATAGTGTTTACTTGCAGTCTCTTTTACCTGTATCATCTAATCTTTGTACAATCCACAGTATGTAGTGTATGAATTTTGCTTATTACATTTAGTACGCTACATTTAAAAATTCAGCCCCATTCACGAGCATATCAATAATTTCTTCCTTTACTTTCAAATAATGTTTTTTTTCATATAAGTTCACTTGTTTACTTGCATTTCAACAGTTTACAATTTTATCAATTACGTATAAAGTATCTATAAATGCTCCCATAATGAAAGTTCTGTGGACATACATTTTCATTTTTAAAGTATAGTCACTAGTTATGATTGATTAATGCATTGTATGATACATATATTATTTTTAGTAGGAAATTCCCAAACAGCCAACGTTGGGTGCGCCATTTTGATTTCTTCTTACTGGACGGGTATGAAGAAAGTGTTACTTCACTTTTTTTTTTCCCTGAAGTTCATAGAACAGTCAGGCTTTCCCTCTTCTCCTGTCTGCTGCCCCTCCCCCTTTCCTTCTGTTCCTTTCTAGCTTTGCCCATTGGAACAATTTTCAATTGGCTCACGTGACTCTCTGTCACGCCAATCCGTGTACTGCCCAAAAACCTCCCTTACTTTCTGACACTTGAAGATGTTGCAATCTTATTTTATATACTTCCTTGTCTCCTTGATTGTTCTCTTTTTTTTTGTCTACTTTTAACTGGTCTTTTTATTTTCTTATTTTTGAGCTCAAATAGTGCCAATGTGTCTCGTGTAATGAAATAATTGAATTCTTACTAATTTGCATGCATCATTACTAGATCATTTATTGATATTCTAAGAGCTCATTGCTTACTCTACATTACAAATATTATTCAATTTGGGGAGAGATTCAATATTTCAATTTATACAGGCATATGATATCTGAGGCTTTTGAATTTTTTCTATGATATAAGGTGTAATTCAAGTTCCTCTTTACATGTCTGCATTCAATGATTTTAGCATCTCACATTTTTTTGCCTATTAAAATTCCTTCCACTGTTTCAAAATTAATGAGCTGTATTCATTTACATGTCTTTTAGGACTCTATATTCTATTCCACTGATCAATGTGTTTTTTCATTTACCTACATCATCACACTATCTTGAAAACAGCAAATCTCTGTAAATATTTTAGATAATTGTGTGGTTTGGGTGCTTCCAGTTTATTTTACTTTTCTAAATTTTGAGATGTATTAATTACTTCCATTATTTTGTCTTTACATGCAAATTTTATGACCTATTTTTAATACCATTGAAACATGTTTTGAACATTTTAATTAGTAATGTGCTTAATTCATGGGCAATATTATGAGAATTGAGATGTTTAACAAAGTTAATTCTTCTAGTCATAAAACTAGTATATATGTATATATGCTTTTGCCACTTATGTTTTTCTCAATTTCCTTTTTCAAATGAAAGGATCATTACCTGGAGCTAATTTAGCCCTGCTCATTTTTTTTAACCATTGTCGAATTACATACAGATATAGCCTCTTAATAAGCCTTACTACTGATAATACACACACAATAACCATAATCTGTATTTTTTCTTTTTCAATTATATTTTAATTTTTAGTCTCTTCTAGGTTTTATACAGTATTTTTAGAATAACCTTTCGATTTTTCATTGATGCCTAATATAAAAATGTACCCAAAATATCCTTTAATATGTCTACAAATCTTGGACAATTTTGTTTATTTTTCATTATCGTGTAGGTGGGAGCTAAACGTAACAGATAATATCGAATGAGGGCCAAGATCTGGATGAGTGTCTAAAGTCTCTCATTGGCAAGCATGGCACGTTTTTAAATTTACTATTTTTCATGCATTGTAGGTTTTGGGGATGATAATGGATTAGTGTAAAAGTAATGAAACAAAAAAGTATTATAGGTGTTTGCTACCATAGCCAGCTGACAGAGTGCAGGGAAGACAAACCCAGGGCCTTGCGTCGTTACTAGTTCTTAAGACTAAGACATCTTCCAGTTTTCCTGAGGTATTATTTATTTATATGGCTTCTTAGATACAAAGAGCAATTGGAGTTAGCCATTGAGGAAGCAGGTAGCCAGGCCTCTATAAGACATAAGTGTGAAACACAGTCAGTGATGTTTGGGACTAAGAAAAATGTGGGTCCTTATCAAGGAGTGACATGCTACTTTAACCACATGAAGATGAACCTAAAGGAATATAAAGGAAATACCAACCCTGTTGGTTTCCGTCACCACCTCTGAGTTCTCCGTGGACTGCAACACCAGGAGAATGTGAGTATTGCAGGACAAGAGAGTTGTTTCTGTCCTGGCTTCGTGACGACATGATTCTTGCGGGATAGAACCCTTGTGGGAGGTGGTGCTGGCCTTGAGCTCTTGTCTTGTATCAGCGTGGTTCTATCTGCATTGTTTGTCTTTTTTCTTAATCAGTTTGCTTTTGCTGAAGGTGGGTAGATTGTACCTACTGTTTCTGATACTCCATGTCTAATGGCTTTTAGTGGTTTCTTCTAGAAGTAGAATTTTGCTCTTTTTCATACAGGAAAATTTTTAAATTTCTGACTTTTTGGTCAACTTTTAAAGAGTGAATTAAGACAGCCATCACTTCAATAGAGTGTAAAAAAGTACTTTTTAAAATACTTTCTATGCTTTTCTAAATATATATCTTTCTAGGAAAAAACTGTGACAGTTAAGCTGAATTGGCAACTTGGAAACTACCTGGTGGGTTGGTAAAACACAGTTCAGGGTGTGTCTGCATGGGTCACTGAGGGCATGACCAATGGACAGGAAAGGCCAGGCTTATGATATTTTAGTTGAGAGTGATGACTCTACTGCAAAATTGAACTAGAGAGAAGTGGAATTTGACTAGAGGACACAAATGATTAATTCAGGACCTAACACTTTGTATGATGCTGAATTTAAAAGGGGTGAGTTAGCTGGTCTGGTGAAGGTAATTTTAAATCAGCTCAACATCCAGGCTCTGGCAGAAGTTTTGCTGGCCGCTTTGAGCTAGGCTTGTAGTGAGAAGCAAGAAAAAAAGCAGGGGAGATTTGGCAAATTTGAATGTTATTCTGAAATGAAGTATGAATGAAGTTAGGGCCAAAAGCGGTGTCGTGTTGAAGGAAGTGATGTCATTAAAAAGAACACAAATACTTTAATCAGGAACAAGAATAAAGAGTATTGAGGAGAGCTCAGAAATCCTTAAGATCCCATCCAGTGCAGGTGTAAAGGTGCAAAAATATAAACTGTTAATTTGAGAGTTCTTGGGTCCTGTTCTCGAAAGGAGTTATTAAGGGAACTGGTTGTTTGGGATTTATTATTCCGTGCTCAGCTCTCTGTCCAGCGCAGTGCCTACTGCAGCTGTGACCCAAGAGGTTGTGGCTATCGCTCAGGTCTGCAATAGAGTTTGAGGTTATGGATTGAGTGCTGGATGCGGTGGTTTGCAGTACGCAAGAGGGGTAGGGTCATGAAGGCTCCTACCTAGCTTTCAAATGAAGGCTCAGAAGGTCAAGTAGGTGTGCTTTTGAGAATACATGAAACTGAGAAATCAGCTGACATGGGAGTTGAAACTCCAGGAAGCCAAAGATTCATGTATGTCTTCTGAGGAAACCCTCCGTGATCACAGCTAACCTAAGAGAGAGGCTGTGTGGGCTGCAACCATCAAGGCCAAAGGAGCAGGGCTACCCATGTCCTTGGAGATTGTTGTGGTTAGGATCTGGAGCGTCCCCCAAAAGTCTCATGTATTTTGATGTTGTGGATTGTCTATGGAACCATGTGATGTTGGTGGATTGGGTCTAGTCTGGAGGGGCGGATTACAGTTAAGACTAAAGGTGTGTGAGTTAGGAGTAATGGTGTGTAGTGGCCACACCTGGATGCAGGAGGGCGTGGTTACTGGGCGGAGACCTGGAAGGATATATAAGCTGCACCTGCCTTCCTGGAGGGCTGGAGCTAGTCTCAACTAGGCTCAGTTTGTCTTCCTGTTTGTCCGGGGAAGCTGCCTCCACCTCTGTCTCTGCCATGTACTTCGATTGTTGCCGGCCACCCCTGAATGGACTGTGACCTTCGAGACTGTGAGTTAAAAAAAACCTTTCCTTTCCTTTCCTAAGTTTGTGGGTGCTGGGTATTGAATCGCAGCAATGAAAAAGTAAGACAGAGATCTTATCCTGAGTGTAGAGTTATCACACATAGTGCTCTGCTTTCAGTTCCTTTGTTTTCTCCTTATTTGCTTGTGTTCTATTTTTTCTGTTTTATTTATTTCAGAATGTGTCAATGTGCCATTGTATCTTTGGATTGTGTAACTTGCTTCTTGAATTTTACAGGGGCTTATATTTAAGAGAGTTCAGGGGAAACCTTGGATTTGGACTGTTGAGCAATGCTAGAACTAGTGAGACTTTGTGAAAAGTATTAGTATACTCTAGTCATGCATAGGATATTCTCATCACTTTGAAGGTAATTATGAACTTGTGTTTACTGAAGACGACGTGTGGCTTAAGATGTCTGGGGTATCAAGTTAACAAGGGATAAAATGTGATAGCCAAGATAATCAACTTCGTTGGCTTGAGAACAGTCTAGGGTATTAGTGAAGCCTACTTCTTGGTGTGTCTGGGTGGGGCGTGGATCCAGATCCATGACTTAAATATTTTCTCTGGTCTTTGGCTCCTTCCTCTCGGGCACTGTGGACCTACCCTTTTTTCCTGCTGCTATGAACTTGGTAGCTTTCATCTCGCATGCCCCTTTTCCACGATGTTTCTGTGTTGGACTCATCAGGTCTTGGACTGAATCCTTTGAATTGGTTTTATCTTTAATTTGTTGGTGTCAGATATTTGGTCTCAGTCATAAAAACTGATCAGTACAGTTATATGTCATGTTTTCTGCCATGTTTTCAGGATGTCTGCATTCTTCTGCATAGTTCAGCTCGCTGTGCGTCATCTGCTCCTCGACCTACTATGTCTAGAGGAGATGAAATGACTTATGTGTATGAGTTAAGGAGGAAATATTAAGTGTGTACAGATAATTAATTGTAGAATCATCCAGGTTGCAGGATGACTTTATAGGAAGTTCAGTGGCAGAAGCCTTATGTTGATAAGTTCTGCTCTCTTGGGCTCAGTATTAAAATGAAAGCATTCCAGATACAGTACTTCTTTCAGTAGTACCTTTGTTAATAATAAAGGGGTTGTTTTTCACTGCTCCCGGTAGGTGCATTTTATCTTTACCTGATCATTTCTTTGTAAGAATTTTAATACTTTAAGTTATATGAAATGGGATACATGCTCAATTTAATGGCATATATTTTATCAGAAGCATTTTCTTTTTTACAAATAAAATAAACCCTTTCTAATAGTTGTTAGTGTCATTCACCTAGTGAAATATTATATAATCACAAATGCTTTGTAAATGGGGTATCGATTATCTAAGTACAAATATCGGGCTTCAATACTGCTGTGTCCTGGAAATAATAGACACAAACTATGTCTGTGGAATGCAAGGATTCATTCAGAGCGTGGTACCATTTAGAAAGGAGTTTCAGAGTCATTCAAGATGATTCTGTTTTACACCTAATAGTTAAAAGGCCTTACTTTGAAGATTGTATTCTCATTGTTTCTAGATGATTATTGGCTTCTGCCCACCTCTCATTCCCACGTTTTAAACTCATAAAATGTTATTTGTAAAACTAGAGCAAAGGCTCAGAGACTTCTAAATGTTGCTGCTAATACGAGCTATCCATTACTTTCAGTTTACTGAAAGAAAATACTGTGTGTTTAATGGTCTCTAATGCTCTTTGCTGGATCATAACAAAAGAGAATCCAACACACAGATCCACAAAACTTGGCAATATCCATTTTTTTTCTTATTAAAGAGGAGCTGTTTAATGAAAGCTGTTCATGCATCGGCCGTCATTTTCTGTGTCTATTCCTGAAGGGTTTGGACAGAAAAAAGAAACACTTCGCTCATAATCCCTGTCTAGGTGGAGAGTGGTGAAGGGGGCAGACTGCAGAGTGGTAACGGCGAGGTACCTGAAGTGACACCAGGCGCTTGTGGATTTGATTTGGGCTCCAAACCAAATAGCAACTGACTGTGAAATGTTCACAAGAGAAGATGATATATGATCCATATAGGAAGAAAAAGCAATCTGTAACAATCTGGGTTCAATTCCTCAAAACCACATAAGCCAGGGGTAGTGGCTCATGCTTGCATTTCAGCACTCAGAGAGGCTGAGGCAGGAGGATTGTCATGAATTCAAGGCCAGTGTGGGCCACCTAGTGAGTTCATCAGCCTCAAAAATGGAATGAGACCCCATCTCAAAATAAAAAAGTATCCGAATCATGACTGCACTGAATATTAGAAAGTTTTACAAATCTGGAGTAACTGAAACAATGTAATATGAAGCAATAAATATATATAAAGGATGCAAAATGCTTGGAAGGTACTGGATTATGTTTAAAAGATTATCATCTAATTTGTGTTAAAAAGTTGAGTTATATTTTCCGTTAATTTCTTATCTATTTGTAAACCAAGTTAGATCCTTACCTCTTAAAGTATACAAACCTAAATTTCATATACTATGTAGTTAAATAAGTATAAATTAAAAACAGGAAATTGCCTTATGCGTATTAAGCATATTGCACCCTTAAACATAAGAAATCTTGAAAGCACTAAAGAAGGTGGGCAATTGATTCCCCTGAGACATTGTGTGTAGTACTTTCCAGCAGGGCCCCAATTTCAGAACAGAAAATGAACATTCATTGAATTTCCCCCAAACAGTTCTCTGAAAACAAAAGATGCTAATGATGATTCATTAATAACCATGCTAAGAATGGGGAGCAGAGGCATCAGTGCAGTTGAGATTTGACAAGTTCCTGAAAGATCGAAAGTGAATCGCGTCATACTAGATACATTGAGATGAGCCCCACAGCCCAGCCCAGGTCCCGAAGGCTGTTGGATGTGTGAGATCTGGTGAGGACACGGGGAGGCCACAGACTCAGCAGCAGAACTGCGAAGATTAAAAGTAGAAGGAGGTGATGGGGGCAAGGATATTGGGGGATGTCTACTGGGAAGGGCTGCCTCCAGAGTGAGGATAGAATTGCAGAGGTATGCAGAGCCTGCCTAGGGGAATGCTGGTGCCCAAGCAATGCTGTTTTCTTTTGAGGGTGGTGTGTGGAAGGAAGTGGTTGAGTCTTTATTTTCTACACTCACACAATCTGACCTGAAAGACTTGCAAGTTATAGACTCCACCCACAGGAGAAGGAGTTCATGGTCAATTCTCTCATTCCAAGCAAAGATCTAGCTGTTAATGCATTAAGTTCCCCGTATTTATAGAAGCACTGCTCATACTAGTTAAGTACTGGAAACTACCTATATGTTCATCAATAAATAAAAGGACAAAAAAGTGATATGCTTACATAGTAGAATACTACGATGCCACACAGAAACACAAATTTGAGTCATTCGTAGGAAAATTGATGCACCCTGAGACCGTTTATTTGGAGAAATGAATCAGACACAGAAATATCACATGGTCTCTTTGCTACGAGAGACCCAAAGTATAAATAAATAAAAGAGCCCAAATGAGTCATGGTAGGAGCCAGGAAGAGAGATGTGTAAAGCCGACAGGGGCTACAGGAGGGAATGAGAGTGTGGAAAGGGGAAAAGCAAAGTAAAAATGGAGAACACGTGACACGTGCACCAGTTCTCAGTGTGAATACAATTATTGTGGATCACAAATACATGCTAAAAAGGAATAATTTGGGGAAAATAAATATTAAAAGTATTAAAAAAGAACAGTACTTACTCTTCCAATGATGATTACACATGCACACAGACACACACACAAACACATTTGGGGCATTTTATTGTTAAACCAGAAGAATAAATTGATTTTTTTAATTTACAATATTTGATTTTGACAATGACTAAAAAGGGCGATGACAAAAGAGAAATTCATATTTTATTTTTGATAATACCAGTAAGCACAACGACTTGCATTGTATAGAGACTGAGAGGAATTTGGCATAATGAGTTGAAAGAAGTGAAAACAATCTCCTCAGAAGGGTGAGTAATGCAACTCCAGTAACACACCTGAAAAGCTTCAGGTGGAGAATATCAGGGGCTGAGAATGGCCAGGTGAGGAGTACAGCTGGCCAAGAATTATTTAGATTTCTGCATCTTTAATTCTACTTTTATAGTTCATTCCCTAAGACTAATTCTCCTTTGTAACCACATGACATTCTATCTTGGTATAGAAACATGCTTATTTATCTAAATAAGAAACATATAGTAAATGAAATCTGATTAAAGGGATTTGGGAGCCACAAAGGCATTGAGGATTAATAGGTCCAAGATACCCCAAAATGGGATATGCAGAAGCATGAGCCTGCGGTTGAGTGCGCTTCTCTTTCTAGAATATTTCCCAATACGCGAGTGTGATTGGGAGATTGGCCCATTCCTGATGGAGTCTCAAGGCATGAAAAAAATGCTCAAAGTGTGACACAGGGGCAATGAGATCAGAGGTCTACACTGCGTTAGTGCTGAGAGTGCCGAAAGAGGGAACGACTGAGGTCTTTATTACCTGGGAGAAAAGCAGGAGATACAGCAAAGGAAACATGGCTAGGGCAGTCCATCATTACAGAGAACCTCTAAAAGCAGGCCCAGAACTAGACAGAGGCTACCAGGAGTCCCAGAGCACACAGAGACTGAAAGCCAGATTCCAAGGCAGGGCAGGTTCTTGTAGGTCTTCTCATTCAGGTGGAGAAGAGGGGCAGGTGCTTATAGCTTGAGATTAGCAGACACAGTTCACTTTCTCAAGAAGCAGTAGTGAAGCAAAAAGGTAGAACCAGAGTCCTTGTGAGCTTAGGAAGAGGATTCACTTTTGCAGTGTCACAAGAGATGAGAGCATGCATCCATGGGGACCGATGTGCATATTCTAGAACTTTAGATAGAAACTGCAGAGGAATGATAAGACAGTACAAATGTCACTTCTCCAAACTCATTTTGACTCCTAACCTCCATGAGGTATCAAGAGGTACCAGGCATTCCTCTTGAGCAGGAACAGAGCTACTAAGATAGAAAGGTGGGTGTCTGCTTTTGTTTATTGCCAAATGCTCACATATCATATTTTTCTATATGGGTTGGGCATTATAAAATATTTGAGTTAATTTAAAAATACAACCTATAAATTATAATTACTGTGGTTTGGATCATAAATGTCCCTCCAAAGCTACATGTACTTGAATGTTATCTATGTAACTATGTGCTGTTAGGAGATCAGGGCCTGGTCTGGAGGGGTGGATTATAGATGTGTGGTAGAACACAAGCATGTAGAATATTATAGATTAGAGAAGTGTGGATTATATTACAGGTGTGTGGTGGATTAGGGGCTTAACCCTGGAAGAGGGAGAACACTGAGGCTGGGCCCAAAAGGAACAGATACCTGACACAGGACCTAGAAGGGTAAAAGCAACTTCCTCCTCTCCTTTGGAAACTTGATTTCTTGTTTGCAAAGCCACGAGGAGCTGCTTCCATTTCTGCCTTTGCCATGTGCTTCCGCTGTTGCTAGCCTCTCATGAGTGGACTGCTACCTTCTGAAACCATGAGCTAAAATAAACTCCCACCCCAAATTATACATGTCATGTACTGAATTACAGCAACAGAAAAGTAACTAAGACAGTTTTACAACTAAATACTCATTTGTTGTATTTTTCTGTATGAATTGGGCACTGGAAAATATTTAATTTAAAACTACCACCTGTAAATAAAAGTCAATGATTAATCATACGAATAATATCTTACCAAGGTAAAGTGACTTACATATCTTCATTGAGTGATTATGAATTATGGCACAAAACAAAAGATATAATGACTGTGGGGCTAAACAAAAAATATCAGAAACTTTCTGAAATTTCAGCCATATTAATTTATGTGCATGCAATGTGTGAGATTGGTGGATTGAAAATTAGATAAAAGTCAAACTTTTTTGCTTTGTTTTCGAAAATATTGCAGTTAGGCTTCTGATGACAACCTCTTTCACTCTAAAACATTATTCCCTGCCACACACTGCCAACGTCTGGGAAGTGGCTCAGGAATAAAGTCGCCTCCACAAGCAGTAGAGAATTGGCCTGTGACTGACTGCTTCTCTAAGCCCAAATCACGTACCATTGCACTATTCACTGTACATTGAAGCTTGTCAATCACCAAGCCACAGCCTAGAACCAGTCTTCTCTCTAAAATGTTCATTCTTAAATATCTTAATACAAGTAAACATAAAAGGAAGGAAAACAAGAATAAAGAAAAAAATTGACCAGATATTTGAGGAATATTAACAAAGTTTCTAACATGAAAGTTAGAGATCAAAAACAAATCTCTCAATCATAAAAGCCCTGAAAAACAAAAATCAATGAAAGCCAGGAACAATACATTAACCTGTATTTTAACATAAATACACAAAATGTACTTTATTAATATTTTAAAGAGAATGTATAAAAAGACCAAAGTATTCCATCCAATAAAAAAAGATAGCTAATATTTAAAAAGTAAGAATAGTGAGACAAAAAGTTGATAGAATATTTCTGTGTGTAAAAGATGAGAGATGAATTTTAAATGAGAAAGAAGTACAAACAAAGCAAATAAAAAGCAAATCAGACCAAAAGGCTCAACATATCAATAAACATACAGTACTTTAGTGAATCCGAAGAGAAGGAAACATGGCCGACAACCAGAAAGTTACTCAGATGGGAAGAATTTTAAGTCTAAGCTGAAGGAACCCATGATATGTTCATTCTCGTGAATAAGAGACCCAGTAGCAATAAACCCCTCCAGGTGATTATGGTAGAATACCTGAGTAAACAGCTGATTTCAAAAAGAAGAAAGACCGGGGATATCATTGAATACTTTCCTAGCAAGAAGGAAGCTCAAAACTAGAAATTCCTTATGAGATTCTAGGAACGATTTTCCACCCAGGTTTTTATACCCAAATTGTCTTTCCACAGAGAGAGTAAAGATATGTGACTTCCTTAAATTTTCAAAAGTTATCTTCCTTGACTCTAGCTACTTCAGGGGTGCTTCTCAAAAGCTAAGGGAAGAGTTATTAAAGAGGAAGGTAGGAGATCCACAAGACAGAGACAGCGCAGGAGGCAAGGTGAGAAGACATCTGCATGGGCACTACGAGCAGGAGTTCAGCTCAGCTCCGGGGCTGTGGGGCACGCAGGAGGACATCACAGAGAGGACAATTTTTGAAGAAAGTGATGTGCTAAAGGATATGACAGAAAGTAGAAGGGAGAACTAGAATAAACTAACAAAACTAAAGCAAATGAAGGCAGTGGTCAGGAATCCATCCACACACCACAAAAATGCGCTAGGTCCACGTGGTTTTGTAGTTTCTATAATTCTTTAGGAGTCTGCAATCCTTTGGAATAGAAATGATTGTTGCAGAAACGAAAAAAAAAAACTGTCTAAACCATTTGATGTTAGAAAACTTGATAACTGCTCAAATTTAATCTAAGAATGTATCAGTAGATATTATTTGCAAGTACATAGAAACAAATTTTTAAATAAATTGTTTGTAAACTAAATTATTACCTTACATTGTCAATAATAATTTGGGGCTATTCCAGAATGAACCAATATAATTCACTTTATTTACATAGTAAACAAAAACACAACAAAACAATGAATAAGTACTGCAATATAATTAAAACATATTAATAGAGTAATGGATAAAAATCTAATTTGATGGGGGAAATAGATCTTAATGGGATTCAAAACTCATTATCTAAAAATATAATTTATATATTAGTATGGTAATGAATAAAAATCTTTAGTGGAGGAAGAGATAATAATCTGTAAGATTAAGACCTCATTTATATTTTAAAATAACTTAAGTGAAACTAGAAACAGAAAATATATCTTTATTTTATTAAGTATCTATACACTACTCCACTTCAAAAAAAAACTTAATAAGAAACCTAATGTCTGCCCATAAGTCACAAGAAACAAACACACACAAAAAGAAATTCACTATTATCATGCAACTTGAGATTCTATTAGGCAATATTAAAAAATAACATAGAGTGATTAGACTTGCAAAAATATAAAATATTGTACCTTGTAATTTGTGTATTATCTTATATTTTTGCATGAATCTAACATTTAATTATATATACATCTAATTATATCTGTAGAAAATGTCCAGAAATACGTGTGGAAAATGTCAATAAATAAACTCTAACACCAAATTTTAAATACAAGTTTTATGTATATATAATTTAAAAATTATATCTATTAGGATGGAAAGGAAAACATATGTGCACTGGCCCTATTGAGAAATTTTCAAAATGTTATTAAAGGTCATGCAAAACTCCACAAAATTAACATACATATGCACACGAAGTACCAATGTTATAAAGGTGTCATTTTCCCAAAAATAAATCTAAAATCCAGGGTCATTTCAATCTAATGGAGCTTTTCATAGGATTCAGCAATCTAATTTTAAATGTGATAAGGAAAAAATAAATATGAATCTAAAAGTGAGAGAAGAGTAAGAGATGGGGACTCATTTAAATTCTTGATTGCTTAAATTGGTAAATTTAGTATGGAAGAGATCTTGCAATATTAATTTTCAGCTAAACAGAAACATCGGTTGAGAATACAACACACAGAGAACTTTTATGTGGACCAAAACTATGCTCTAATTGCAGAGTTATTTATAATAACAAACGACTTGGCAATATAAAAGTCTATCAACAGGAAAATATGCCATATATTATGATGTATTCATAAGGTATAAAACCACAGAGCAATTCAAATGAATAAAAATAAATCAAATGCCTTATGTTGGAGTGAACAGAAAGGATCTAAAGTGATATACAAAGCATGATAGATGTAATGGCACGCAGAGCGACAATAAATACTGTTTAGGGATATGTACAAATGTAATAATGCACTATGAAAACATTTACTGCAAGAACACATATCATTTTTATAATGGTTATTTCTAAGAGAAAAAGAATATTGGGATTGGAAGGAATATAAAAGGACTTTTATCTGTAGTGTTTGACTTCAGAATTTGTGGAAGAATTTGTTATATGTGACAATTACATGTATGTGACTTACAATAATTGGTTCTTAATATTGTGAATATGGGAAATATTTCATTTGCATGTTGACTTTTAAATTTTCTAATTCCTGTTTTAAAATTTTACGAGACAGTGTTGTCTTAGTGATATCAACATCTTTGTGTAGATCAGTCTATCCACAATGTATCTGATGTTTACCAGATGAACAGGAGTTGAACATAATGCATGTAATCACAGGAATTTAAAAGAGGGTTTTGAGACATTTCAGAGATGGTACAGCCTCACAGTACAAGAGAAATAACAGCCAGTGTCTTATTACCTCATGCATTTTATCCTGAAAATAAGATATGAATGGACTAGTTATAGCAGGAAATACAACACAAAGAACCTGAGGAAGAGGTAGCTTGGGGCTCAGAGCGCTTGTAGAAGATGCATGATGTTCTCGGTTAAATCTCCCCGTACCACATAAGAGCTGGGCATGTTGGTGCATGCCCATAATCTCTGCATTCAGGAGGCTGAGGCGGGAGAATTGCAGTGAGTTTGCACCACATTGGGCAATATAGTGAGATCAACTGAACTAAAGAGCAAGACACTTCTCAATAACAAAGCAAAACCAAACAAAAAACACAGTGAAACAAAACCCAACGTAGACAGTTGTCTGTGATTATCTTTTATTTCTGATAGCTGACTCTCATTCACTAGAAAATATATTGCTCCTAGTTTAAATTGAGTGATTTAAATATGTTTGGTATTCCTTTCAGGGCCACCAAGGAGTCGGTTTCAGTGTTGAGAATGAACTGAATTTACTAGAAATGTTTATCAGACTTGGGTGTCCTATATACAACATTCTCATTTTTGACATGAGCCTATGCGTACAAAAAAACCTTTTAATTGCAATATATCAGCTGCTGTTTAGTTTCCAACTTTCCAGGAAAGTGTCACCTCACTGGAGATTTTCTTTTCTTTTTTTTTTTAACAAGTACTTTTAAGAGAAAGATAGGAGTCTCAGGACTGTTTAACATTGAGATCAGTCTACTGCTACGCTAGTGATGGCTTTGTCCTTAACAAGTAGTTTGACGGTATTTTTTATATACTTACCAAGCTCAGCAGACTAGCATGATTCTGTTGTTTGGCTTCTTGTGAACCTTGAAAAACGTACAATAGTATCTCTATTTCAGATTTCTTTTTCCCATTTTTACTAACATATATATGTAATACATAATGGGTACACTGAGCTTGAGTAGTTTTTGCTCCTGTGTATCATGTCAACACTATAATCCCTTTCCCTCCTCAATTTTGACCCTCCTGCACCGTCCCCATCTCCCCTACCTCCCACTATCACATGTGTTAAGTTTTACATCTTCTTTGATCAGGGATATTGGTGTCAAGTTAATTTCACTGGAATATTTTCAACCATAGTCAGTGGGAAGTGTTGTCTCTCTTTCCGTCCTAAGGCACTGAAGTGAATGAGGAAGGTGAAGCATTGGCCGCCACAGTTGCTGAAGATCCCCTTGCTGCCTAACAGAGCAACGCAGGGAAATTCAATACCTTTGACCTTTGGTTGTGACACACACAAGACAGAAATTATGAGTAACTACGTAGTGAAAAATAGAAGGAAGTTTGGCTATGTTGATTATCCACTAAGATCCTTAAGCAAAAATTCTTAACTGAAGTAATTAGTACTAAATTATTGTGTTGTAATTTACTGAGAGAGTAAAATGACATTCACTATTCAAGTGCATGCTTTCCAATAGTTCAATATTCACATTTTTTAAAGCTTTCTCGTTCTTTGAAAAGTAACAATGAAAATATCATGGATATTGAAGTTACAGAAATTGTGTATGATTGGGATTTAACAATCAATACACTCTTTAATATGTTTTATTGCCCATACATTGTGGTATAACATTAGTGAGTTCTTATGAGGAGGAAGAGTCTGATCTACAGTTCCCTTATGAATAATTTTGTCAGTCACTTATTTGATGAATGTGTATTTGTTAATAAGCACTGTTAGTGCATATACATTCACAAAGGCACGAGTAATTGAAAACTCCCACACAGAAGTGCTTGGTTAGAATTTATTTTATTCTATTTATGCGTTTGCCTCCCAGATGGTTATGATCATTAAGTCAGTGAATGGATCTACTTAGGTCATAAATAGCTACTGACAAAAATGTTGAATCGCCTTCTCCTTGAACATCCGTACATGTTTCCATCCAAGGATGCACAACTACTTTTAAATTAATCTACTTTATATACACATAGCCACTTAGCATGACAAAGAAATATACATGTTAAATTGATTGCCAGTTAAATATATGACTATTCTCAACGTATGCAAATAAAGCTGTTCACTCTGCTTTCTCTGAATTCCATTGGATGCCTGATGCAAATGAAATGATTCGGCATTTATCTCTAGACTGTCATAAAACTCCCTGCTGTATGGAGACGTTTGCCAGCCCTAACCTGTGATGCATCCTGGTCCTTAGAAAAGGGGGCTATCACTTCTCTTACACTATGGTGTGTGACTAGCGTATTCTAATAAACTATATTATGTAGGATCACACTAAATTAATATTTCCTGACATGTTTTTCTTTAATCTCCATTAATGTGCCTGGAGAAGCAAAACCAGCCAAGACTATGAAGAAGTTTAGACTCTTACATGTGAGTTCCCTACACCATGTGGAAAGGAGTGGTTCAACATGTTAAGTAGAATAGGTAATGGTTAGGAATTTGATCTTTCACTACACTTAAAGTACTTAGGACAGGTCCTAGCCATAGTAAGTGAACAATTGTTATTGTTACTGTCAACATGAAAAATTGTGGAAGTTAAATAAGATTCATCTATTAATGAGAGAAATACCTGAAACCGAAAATATAGTAAAAAAGTGCATGGTTTACTATTCTAATCATGACAAAATAAAGTTGATAAAACAGTATGAATATGGCATAAGTGAAAAAAATTAAAAGAATTTAATGGAGTTAAGGGAAACATTTATCACTGATAGAATATAAAATCTTTTGGAGAAACACAGTGCTGTGTTTCATGTATTTGGGTGCAGTGGGAAAATTGTGGAACCCTACACTGTTGGGTAGTCAGGCTTAGCTGGAAGGGGTGAATGCTTGGAATCGGACCTGGAGGGATTGTGTCAACTTGTTGAGATTGGGGGAGGAGTGGCAAAGTGCGGAGCTTTCAGATATATGTCATTGACTGGTAGGCCAGGAAGTGAGGGGCAGGCATGCATATTGGTCGTAAGGGGCCCAACTGACAACCTGACCTGAGTAAAGCAAGGAAGAAGACTCCTTGGTATAGCTGGCTCCTGGGAAAGCCCTGGGCTTTGTCTCATCTCCAGTTATCTACTCACTCTCCCTTTGCTAGGCTTCTGCCTCAGCGATGGGGTGAGCAGTAATCCAGCCTCTGCCATGTACTTCTACCATTGCCGGCTGCTCATGAATGGACTGTGTGTGATCTTCTGAACTGTGAGATTAAGAAATTTTTCTTTCCTTAAGTTGTGGATGTCGGGTATTCTGTTCCAGCAGTAAAAAACATAACAAAGAGATACAACATTTATAAGTTTTATGAACTTATAAATTCAATTGAACTTATAAATTCAAATTCTATAATTGGTAGCAGATAAATTTAAAGTAAATGTAAGTGACATCAGGTTGGAGCCTAGCCCAGGCAATTCAGGACTTAGCAAGACTTTGTCTCAAAATCAAAATTAAAAAATGGGTTGAAGATGTTGGATCCTCAGTGCCACAAAAAAGTACACACACACACACACACACACACACACACACGCACGCACACACACTTTTATAGATGAGAAAGTTGGACAATAAAATCATCAAGTTTCAATATCATAACTAGAGTTAGATATGTGTATATGGTTAGAGTCAAACTCATTTCTCTAAAATTTCAGGTAGTTCTGTTGAACCTACAAGATTCCAGATACAGAATTAATTGAGCTACAGTCAGTGGCTCAGAAAGACATAATGAGCTTCAAGCTTCTCCTGAGGCTCACGGGCTTCCCTTCCTGTATTCATGGGTAGAGTTGTAAAGACCAGAGGTGTAAGTAGATTAAACTTGACTGAGCACAGGTAAGAGGTCCAGGCTCTTTCACTGCTGTTCATGTCTGTGGAATAATTATTAATCACTTACATTCAAAAGTCATGGGACTGAGAAGATTACACTGTCTGAGAAAAATACAAAGATTATGGTAGGATTTATTTATTTATTTATTTATTTATTTAGGAAACCTGGCATTCCTAAGGGTCGCACTGCCCAGCAAAGTACCAAAGTCTTTTTCATCTGAAATTACATGCTACGAGGTATCTAAATAACAAATAATCTAATGAAAACTGAAAGGTCAAGCTATTTGAGCTCTGTGGCCCAAGTATATTACTGAAGATTTCTTTTCTGGGCCAGCTGGAGAGATTACTGTGCCAGGCAGTGCTCACATTTCTAGAGGAGGCCTTGAAAAGATGCATTTATTCATTGGTAAAGGCCAATGATGATTCACATCTTTTAAAAATGTTCTATAGGTTTTGAATCACTTGATGTGTTAAGTTCTAATAATGTACCACAGCTGGAAGCCACAATGTTATTTTTTTGTTTCAATTGATTTACTGTTGTACTTTATCTTCAAAAATTAATGAAAGTCACTCATTTTGACAGAAGGATATTAAACCATGTTGGATTCAAATAGTCATGAAATGTACCAAAGATATTAAACTACTTAGACCTTCCACTCTGTGGAAAAAAAAAACCTATAAAATTAATGAGCCAAACGAGTCAAGAAACTTCTTAGATGTGAAATGAAGAAACATTTCATGGATTGTACTTTTATAGGGCTTAACAGATACTAAGAGAGAGTTATCATATGTCAGGGGGTCACCTTATATTTATGAGATTTGAAATGACTAAAATTCAATATTACTTTTGTGAAATGAGAAGAAAGACCTTCCACAGGAAAGGCCATTTATGAGAAATCACACAGTGTGGCCACAGATGAGTATGTAGTCACAAACACATACATGTATTAATTCAATAACTGCCAAACCTAGAACCCACTTTGTATAATTTCTTATAATAAACTCAATAATGGCAGAATTAAATTTCACAACAGTCAAAATAAAACTGTTGTTAAATAATTAATACCTATATTTAAAAATTCTAATGTTAACAGTAAATTACTTACAAATAAAGAACAAATAAAACACTGTGTATTTCTGTCTAAAGGATATAGGCAGAGGGACAACTGGGAGGAATAGTCTTAAATGTATGTAATAGGAAATTAGAAAGGATGAATTAAAATAATGAGATGTCCAACCTCCCACTCAATGTTCGAGAGGAAACTCAGCGTAAACGTATGTCTGTAAGTGTGGTATGCACATGCATGTTTAGAGAAGGGAGGAGGAAGGGAAGGGAAGAAGAAGAAGAAGAAGAAGAAGAAGTAGGAGGAGGAGGAGGAGGAGAAGGAGGAGGAGGAGGAGAGAAAGAGCGCACGATAGGCCTTAAGTAACAAACTGAACATGGCCAAGTTTCAGTGAAATTATATCTATAAAAACAGGCTCCTAGACATTTAAATAATGGTCATGGCTTCCTGTCTTAAAAGTATATGCTGGGCTTTAAACTCTTGTATAGACAAGTACAAATTTTCTCATAAAGTTTAGGAGCAAGACAATAGTGGTTGCTGCCCTAGCCCAATTATCATACAAAATACACAAACTGGATTTCTTACAAACATCAAAATCTATTTCTGGTTGGTTATGGAGGCTGCCAAATCCTAGATGAGGATACCAAGGAGCTATGATTTCACCTCATGAATTTTAGGGAGGACATAATGTTTAGATTATTGGTCCTTCCTAAGCCTCCTCATGTCCTTATTATAAGAATTCATTCATTCCTTTTCAGTTGCCTCAGAAGTCTTAGCTTGTTTGTGCATGCATTTTAAAATGTAAGCCCAGAGCCCTATTCAAACGTTGTCTATGTGTGAGATGAGTTAGATTCAGATCACAATTCGTGATGAAAAAGTACTGTTCTTTGGCTGCAGATTGGAGGCACATGCTTCCAAGTTGCAAGAGCAGGACGGACATTCCCAATGCGAAGAAGAGAATTAAGGAAGAAGACACGAGTGTAAGACCCTGAGCAAGCCCAGACTTCAAAGCTTGAGAATAATTTTCTTTGACTCTATGTTCTTTCCTTACAGACACTGGGGCATTAGGTTGGCTTATGTAATTTCAAGACCAGCTTTCAATCAAGTTACCCAGAAAAGAGTATTTATTTCTTTATTTGGTGTCAAGGAAGATGGATCTCTTCAGGCCTGCTTTGGCGATGGTTTTTCCCTCTCATTATTTGCGTTTTTATACATTTAGCATTTTTGCTATTTATTTGCTGTGTCCAGAATTAATTATCTTGCATAGTTCCAGTGCTCTGAGTGGAGCTCAATAAAAAGTGAATGAAAAATTATATATGCATATCCATACGTATATATGTATTATTTGATTTTAAACACAAATAGAGCTTTCACAATACAGATTCAACAACACATACCTTAATATCAAATGACAAATATTAATTATATTCACAGATACCTGTATATCAATTCTACCACTCTACTGGAAGATTGGAATTATTTAATTATAGTTGAAACAGAGAGGACTTAGAAGCTTAAAGTTGATCTGTTTAACATAACTGCCCCAGCTACATGTGGCTACTGTAATTTAAATTTAATAAAATAAAATACAAAATAGTAGCTCCTCACCCACTCTAGCCATTTACAAATTATTCCATAATAACATGATGCTATTGGTTACTGGATGACACAGAATGTAGAATATGTTTCTCTGTCACAGAAAATTTTATTGGTTGGCTCTGCTATGGAGGCTTGCTACACACTCTGAGCAATTTGTAGAGGGACAAAATCTGGAGTGGATTTGTGAGCAATCAGAATTTGTTTTAAAGGAAAGTAGAGGGAATCCAGCTTTAGAGAAGCTAGAGAAAATATACCCTTTTCTGCCTTTGACACCAAAAACATTATAAAAACAATTCTAATAAACATAAAATGGTAGTATTTGTTGAAAAATTATACAGTCCTAATTGGATTACCTTACTTATTAGATTTTAAGAAAAAAAAATGTCTAAGTTTTTCTGAATAATTAGGATCCTTGTCTACATATTATAATCTGAGAAGCTGGGGCTCAGAGGTATAAGAACGTTATTTAAGAGTTAATCAGGTAAGAAGTAATGGTTAGAACTCAGAAAAAGTTTATTTGATTCAAGAGCATTAGTGCTTAGCTATAACATATTCGTCTTTTTGAAGAGTGAAGAATCATCTATCTAAAGATATTGAAGAAAAATTCTTCACCTGACAAGGAAAGGATCAATTGCTCGCTCTTCATGAAACTGCTAGGTTATTTTCTAGTAATTTACAATCTTGAGAAAAGAAAGTGACAGTTTTCCCATAGGGAATCAGAGAACTTTCTTTGCTGGGTTTTTGTAATGGGTCACATCAATTTCCACCTCTGTTCAATTTTCTCACATCTCCTTCTATTTCTCATCAACCCAAACCTATACCTCTCTAAGTTTTTCTCAGTAAGCATTTGTTCTAAGAAATTCTTCTGGATAATTTAAATATAAAATGATTAATCACTACTATATTTAAATTTAATGTATTCTACCTGTTGTGGTTTGGATCTGGAATGTCCTCGAAAGGCCTCATGTATTTAAATGTATTGAGATGCCTGTAGAACTGTGTGCTATTGGGATTTGAGACCAGTCTGAAAGAGGTTGACGCTTGAGGCTTGACCAGGAAGGATTATGTCAATTTGAGCTTTCAGATGTGTATGATTGACTGGTGGATCAGGAAATGAGAGAAAACACCCACTCTGAGTATGGGTGGCCCAAATGGCAGCTTCCCAAATAAGGGAAAGAGGAAGAAACATTGTTACAATTTCTTCCTCGGAAAGCCCTGGCCTTGGTCTCAGTCTTCTGACATAACTTACTCTTCAATCACTTAGCCAAGCTCTGCCAGCCATGAAGGGCTTTTCACCAACTAGACTCTGTCTTGTACTTCCACCATGGCTGGCCATCTGTGAATGGACTGTGGGAGACCTTCTGAAACTGCGAACCGAAATTGTGGATGTCGGGTATTCTGTCCTAGCAATGAATAAGTAAACATGGCACCACTCGATACCAAAATGGGACTCATTTTGAAAACACCACCTTTCAGATACTTTTACAAACATCTGACCTCAGCTGGTGGTGAGTTCAAATTCATTTATAAATGAGTTAGCTTTCCAATCAATTAATTTAGACTATAACCATTGAAAATGAAGAGAATAAGATTTAGAAATTAAGCTTTGCAGGTAAATTTCAAACTTCATTGAATCAGATGAGATATACGTCTTTAAAAAGGTAACATGGCTGTATTTTTAATCTATGCTTAACCTAAATCTGACAAAGGATGGTAAGAGATGAAATATGTTACTGAGGTACTATCTGTTGTCTCTGTCCTTTAGCTATGGTTTCTGGGTCTCAGTTTTGGAGGAACCACCCATATCTCACTGGAAATTGAAATTTTATTTTTGATTAAGAGCATTCAGCCAACACTTTGCAAACTCAAGCCCAAACAACATATTTATGAAACACATTTTATTCCCCTAAACCACTGCTGATGCTAACGGCTCAGCAAACAATCAAACTGTATTTAATTATTCACTATAATGCCTTTTAGTCGAAAATTGAGTTGTCTAGCTTTTATTAGGTTGATAGGGCTCTCTGCTACATTGTTAGGACCTAGGCTTTCTTTAGAAAAGAAATCAACATAGCAGGTGATAGAAATGGAAACAAAAGATTTTTTCTTTTTGGAATTACATATAGCCATGAAATCCAATCATATCATTTGCAATTTAGGGGCAAACTAGATTGAGAGCTCACTGAGGACACCTCCTTACAAACCTATCTCCCTGACTTCTTTTTCTTTTTTCTTATTTCTTTTTTCGTTTTCGCTTTTGTTTCCTGTCCAAATCAGATCAACTTTTAAATATAAAATGTCTTGGGCTTTTGTTTTGGGGGATTTGTAAAGAAGCATCCATGTTAAATAAAAAGTTGTTAATTAATAAAAATGTCACAGCAACTCTGAGGATCTTCTGTGTACCCATGAGTCTCTGTGTGTTGCCTTTCAAGACATGAAACCATTTAAATGTTTTATCTTTTTTTATCCCTTTTCTTTCAAAAATTATTTTTGAATTATTTTTCTCCTCTTGTGTGTGTGTGTGGGTGCATTAAATGCTCAAACTTTTTTTCAAGACTGAAAAATTCTGCATCTTTTTGAGTAATGCTAAATTTAATGCTGTAGCGCAAAAGATATCAGCTATAAAAATATCAATATGATAAAAATAAGCAGCAGCCGACTTGCAAAGATAGGCGATGATAGTTAATCCTTTGGCCAAGAGGCCTCAAGGATACATTTCTCGAACTTGAGAAACAAGAGAAAAAAATCATCTAAAGGATTTACTTAAGATGAAAAGAGGCCCACCCACAGAATTCCTAATTGTCCACACATGGTCAGCACAAATTCACCTGGGTCCCACCTTGAAGTTGATGGTTTCAGATCAATTTTCTTGTAAACATACATTTTTTCTGTAGCCCTGTATTATGTACTACAGCGTTGTAGACAGTTGTTTTTAGCATACATCACCCAACAAATTCTACTCAAAATATTCTAAATAAGATAAAATCATTTTGAAATCTGTCAACATGGGGACCACGGTTAAAGAAATTGAAACTCTTCTAAAATAGGGAGTTGTTATCTTAATTTCTAATGTTGTATGCTGCAGTATTTTGGTATTAAGATTTTTTATTATCACTTGTTTTTATATTTTGAAATTTCCATTTTGAATTTCACTTTACATTTATCTTTTAAGATATGGCATTTTAGAAATATGTTCTTCCCAAATACATCTGCCTATTTAGTAATTTATCTGTCTGTCATACAGATAAATGTATTTATAATGCATAAATATGTCTATTGAAAATACATGTGTGTAAATATATTTGAAAAATATGTATTTGGCTGATAATTTGCATACTATATTTTAATCACTAATTCTAATTACTTGTATGCAGAAAATATATTGAATTAATATAATTTCATGAAATGTATGTTATCATAATTGAAAACTGAGATTTTTCTCAAAGAATTTAGGAAGTTAGTTACGTAAATGTATATATCAAAAGAATGATAATTATCTTTGTGTTGTTTTTGGAGATTCATTATACATCTGGTAGATCACAGTTACTTTTGTTAATGTTGAATGCATAATCATATTTCAGCTCTTATGCTGATATCTACCATTTGACAGCAAATGTTTTTTGTCCATAAAATTATGTCACTTTGATCCATTCAATGGTTTCAGCACTAAAAACACTTCTTCTATTAACATAGATTTGTGTCAAGTTTTGAAATTTTGAATGTGTAACTGCTGTATGTGCTTTTTGATATCTGTATTCATTATTGAAACCCTAGTAAATTCATGTATCAGTAGTCTACTTTTTGGAAAGCACTTTCTTTTGAAAATCTATTGTAAAAGTATAGCAAAACCTTTTCTTTTAAAAACTATTCTATGGATAAATATTGGACAGTTTCCGGTTTAACAATATGACAAACAAGGCTCTTGCTTCCATTAATCAATGTCTAGCTTCTTCTATCTACTCAAAAATGTACATTCTGAGAAACAGCTAGAGGTTTAACCTTACTAAAATATTTACTGTTTGGGCTGAGGGCATAGCTCTGTAATTAGAGCACTCGGCTAGGAAACACAAGGCCCTGGGTTTGATCCCACAGCACCACTTAATAGCTGGGCATGGTGGTGTATTCCCACAATTCCAACACTTGGAAGGTGGAAGCAGGAGGATCACGTGAGTTCTAAGACAACCTGGGTACACAGTGAGTGCAGGACCAGCCTGGGCTACGGAGCAAAACCCTGTCTCAAAAAATAAATAAAAGAATAAAATAAAATATTTGCTGTTAATAATTATTGATTTAATAAGGGTTACAGAGAAAGCCATTACTCACAATCTAATCAGCTACCCTCAACAAAAACATATTGAGAATATGTTTATTACATACATAATATTAGACATACTAAAGTATATTATCCTTAAGACCCCAAATTCAGTACTGTGAATGACAATGACATTTAACAAACTCATGAAAATCACAAAATAGAAGATAAAATTGGTTTTTAAACAGATGATAAGGTTTGTTTCAGTAAAGAAGAAGCTTTCTTGAGCTAGTCGTCTAGGAATTTAGTGATAAGCTGAGTTTGATTTAGGGAATCAGATTTTTGAGGAGAAGAAAAATATTTAATTTAGAAGAATTGGCATAAATAAAAGCATTTATGCAGGAACATTTTGTATGTTGTTAAATATACCAGATTATATGCATAAAAATGCTATGTTAAATCACTATGTAAAATTCGAGGATGTAGAACTGAAAGTATTAATTTGAAAAATCAGTGCACAAAACGAGAAAACAATTCCTCCAGTATGTGTGAGATGGAAAAGTTATAAAAGTAGTAATGGGAACAAAATTGGAATATAAATTGAGATTAGATTTTGATTTAGAATAAACTACATTTCTTATGAGCATTCTAATTTGTACTTTTGAAAAACCAGTATTTATGACTTATGTTATTTTTTCCTGCAAGTCAGAAATAGTGACTGAGTTTGGCCTGGTGCCTTATGGGATTGAGAGTTCTTCGGAGGTATGTAAGGAAATATTGATTAGTATAAAAGTTGTGACAGTGATTTCAGTCCAAAAAAAGATTAATTTGAGCAAACCCAGCCACGCAGGCTAGTGTTGCATTTAATTAGAGCAGTTTCAAAATCTAGTAGTGAGGAGATAGCATCTATTTACTAGTCGAACTAACACACAAAACAATGCGTGCTGCGTAGCAGATCCTGTCTGTGAGTTTTAGTCAGATAATGATAAGCCAAAGAGCATCCTAGCAACAATGTAATAATACTAGATACTTTTAACAGACATGCCAGTACGTTTTTATATTGGAGGGACGATTGTGCTATAATTATTACTGTCTTGTTTTGCAGTTACGCAATCTATTCTAGCTATCTTCCCTAAAAGATGCTGCATTCAAAACAACGACTCACATTCAAATGGTTGAAAATCCTTGCTGAAATGTCCAAAGTTAGAAGATAATCTTTCTTATAATAGTAATAGTGGCCTTTGAAACAATTGGCTGCAATAGACAATAATGTCCAGATATTTAATATTTTGTTCAGGGAAATATTCTATCACACAAGAGCTGATTTGTCCATCCCATTGGGTAGCCCACATTCCGGGGAGGGCTAAGGCTGAGAAAGGGTGGGCAGTGTGAGATTCATCTGGGCATCATGCACCCCCATAACCTGAATCCCGGTTATTTGAATACACAGAGAGAGTGTCTCTTGTGTGTGGCACTAGTAGTGACTACTAGAGAAGTCTAGCATCATCAGCCAGATAAGAAGTGGCTTTTACAAAAAACTTAAATATAAGAAAAGTCAATTCTAAGTTTTTACACAGACATCATGGCTGTCAGTAGCTAACCAGGGCTTTGTGTACTAAATAAGATATCCACACTTTTGGAAATATGAAGTCTTTAGGAAAAAGTAATAACTACAATGAATTTCAGGTAACCAGTTCTATTTGTTAGTAGGTTTTGAGTGGTTCCAACATATTACCTGACCATAAACAAGAATCCATGTAGATGTAAGAGTACAGAGGAGTTCAGAAAAATGTTAAACTTCTGGAGAAGTAAGTTGTAGGTAGAGCACTTTGTGAAGGGTTAAAGTTTGACTTTTTTTAAAAAATAATTTTTCAAATATTTTATTCCCAGCAGCTTTCTACTTTTTTGTTCACCAGAACCAACAAGAATTTGTGTTAGATGTTTTAACTCACTTCCTTTCAGAAAGTTTCACATGCAAGTTTTTTTTTTTTTCTAATCCAAATATGTGTTAAACATTCTTTGATGTTTCCCTGAGGAAAATCCTGGAATATATATTGTCTTGAAATTTTCTAAGTGATTGGTTTATTCGGGATGTGACAAAAAATCTGAATGAGAGCTTCTGTTTTTCCTTCTCTTTTTGTTTTGTTTTATGACGTGGCCAAAAGGCTTCCAAGGAAGCCCCCAGTAAACATCCCTTTATGTCCTTTCCACCATGACTCAATCCATGGGATCTCTGTGGCTAAGGAGATGAAACACTTTCTGTAGACTCCCTCATGGAAGATCATCACTGCACTAAGAGGTTGGGCGATTACTATGAGGCAGCTAAACAGCGTCTACAACTGTGGCATGACTTCTTGATGGCTGGCTAATGCCAATGTCAAACCATCCTCCCTGGCCTGTGGGACAGTCAGTGCCTCACAGTACAAGGCTGGCTGGATTGGGTAGAGAATTTGCTTTTTAGGCCCTGCATGCAATCCCTCTGTGGCATTTCTCTACCTTGAATTATTACCGAGATCCGTCAGCATCCATAATGCAGTCATGGGCGCCCGTATGAACTGCTAGTTTGGCAAATCTATAAGAATAATCTGTTTTACAATGTAATCATTCATCAGGGAGCTGATGGCAGTTTTACTGAATTAGATACATAAAATAGCTTATAGTCGGAGGACACTGGAGGGCAAATCACTAGTAGTGGTAATTACTCTCGCGTGATGTGCCTCACATATCAGGAAATAGAATAACGTGGATATGGGGACAGCTAACGCGATATACGAGGGTTCCAATGCCATTGCGAGCGACTTTTTTTTGGCTTCACTCTAGAATGTCACACACTTAAAATAATATATTATGTATATGTGTCACGCAAAGAAGACTTAGGTTGCAAGGACTTAATCTGTGCTTCTTGGAAAGCTGATCTTTGTACTGTTAATGTGGGACAGTTTGGAAGGCGCTTTGACTTAAATCTGTGTGATCTACTGTCCTTCGTCTATGTGGTCGTCAAATAGCAAGCTCAGCAGAGCCCCTGGAGACTCAGGCTTTTTTCCATCTGCTGTGCTTTCCACTAAAAATAGTTTTGCTTCATATCTGATTCTGATTTCAACTTATAATCACTAAGTAGTAAGAAATTGGGAAACTTCTTTAACTATGAGCTCAAGAGTTACACTCGGTGGTCAAGTGGGGCTGATTTCGGATGATACTTTTAGAACTGTGCTGTGGAGAGGAAGTCTTGGTTTCTTACCTGAAGAGAAATTATCGTATTAGGGCCTGCTGGACAGAACTGAGCTGATGATGATACGGTGGAGAGAGAGGAAGAAATGGCTAGACGTTTCAGGTCTAAGGAACAAGCAGACACATTTTCCATACTAGAATAATTTAAAGCAATCATGTTGTTAATGTAGCCCAGCAAAATAGGCTGATGTGGCGGCCATGACTCCTCGGGGGATTGAATGTGCAAGAAAGATGAGGTTTTGGTTGTCTTTCTGACACTATATATGTCACTTTCCATTCTTTTGGGACTCCTTAGCCTCACTGTCCTCTCCCGCTTTCTGGGTACATATCATGCTTACTCCGAGGCAGTCAAGGTGTGGGGTTTTGATAAAGGCTTTGCTAATCATGGTTTCCATCCTAAGAAAGTGATGATTGTGTTGAGGGCACGAGGGACGTTAATCAGAGAGACGGACGCTTTCAGCTCAGCTCTACTTTTTGTATCATATTGTTTTTCTCTAATTATTTCTATGAACATATCAAAATTCTTGAGTTTTCTATTTTTCATAACATTAATAAAACATGGTTTACCACTCCTGAGCCCTGTGTGCCATTGAGCATGTCACCTCAAATCATTCATCAAACCCTGACCAAGATCCTACGAGCCTCCTCTCAAGCTTCTTACAATTTATTTTCTACCCAACATCCATACATACCTTTCAGAAAATTAGATCGTGTTGGGAAACATTGAACACCTTTCTCTTTGACTTAGAATCAAACGCAAGCTCTCTCCTCGGCCAAGAAAACCTTACTAACCTTGGCCCTTGCCTTGTGATCCGATGTCACAGCCACACTCCCTGTACTAATCACTTTTGTGGCTGGGATACAATCTCTGACACCTACAGAGTTCCGAAGTCTCAGTACCTTCATGCATAGCTGGTAGTGGTGGCCAGGAAAAAGGAGCTGGCAGAGAACAGCTGTTTGTGACTTCTGGAGGGAACTAGTTGGATTGGATAGAAGGTGGGGAGGTATCTATGCTCCCAGGCAACGTTTTTAGTGAAAAAGTGAATTCCTCTCAAGTTTTTACATTATCTTCCTTTGTTCATTCACTTGATAATATATGTTAAGTTTATTTTAGAGAGTGAGAGAGAGTTTTTCTCTGTAGTCCGGGCTAATCCTGAACTCACTGAGTAGCCCAGGTTGGCCTAAAACTCTTGGCAATCTTCCTGCCTCGGCCTTTTGAGTACTGAGATTACAGGTCTGCACCACCCTGAACAGCTAATAATCACGTGGTGCTTAGGAATCAAACCCACAGCCTTATGCATGCAAGGTGAGTGCTTCAACCACTGAGCTATGATCCAGGCCCAACCTCTTTCTTCATAACTCATCTTTTTTTCAAGATCTTAGTTTCTGTGTTTCTTTTTTCTTAATAGCTGGGAATTAAACTTAGTGTCTTTATGCTAAACAATATCACCAGTCTACCCATCTGTCTTTTTCTTTATTTCCCCTCTTCCTTCCTTCTTCCTTCTCTTCCTTCCTTCCTCTTTTCCTTCCCCTCTCTCTCTTGCTTTCTCTCTTTCATTCCTTCCTTCCTTCTTTCTTTTTTTCTTTCTTTCCTTCCTTCACTTTAAAATTATAAGACAGTATTGATAAGTTCTTGAGATTTTTCAGGCTGGGTTCAAACCTGCAATCCTCTTGCCTCAGCTGCTCAGGGTGCTGGAATCACAAGAATGCTACACCACACTCATTTCTAGTTTCTGCTTTTGAGATAGTAAATTTAATAAATTGAAGAGTTTGCAATGGTGTCCTAATTAATTCTTTTAAGAATTAATCAAACATAGTACATAACACACACTCGTGCGTGCATGCGAGTGTGCACAAATGCAAGCACAATAATAAATACAATCTTTAAAATAATATCTGGGAACGGGTTGGAGGAATGGCTCAGAGGTTAAAGTGCCTGCCTAGCAAGCACTAATTCAAGTGCTAAGTATCCAAGTTCAATTCCCCAGCACCACATAAGCTAGGCATGTTGGTACACTACTGTAATCCCAGCACTCGGGAGGCTGAGGCAGGAGGATTGCCATGAGTCCAAGACTAGCCTGGGCTCCATAGTGAATTCAGGACCAGCCTGGGCTGCCAGAGTGAGACACTGTCTCAAAAAAGGGGGAAAAGAATAAAGAATATCTGGGAAATATATTCATGCTTTGAAGCCAAATTTCAGATTTGTAAGATCATATAAATTCTTCACTAATAAAGGAAAATTACAAAAACATGTTGTGAAAATGGAAGTGAATATGCAATTTTACTATAGTACTAATTTAAAATCATTAAAGAGCAGTTGGAGAATAATGCAATAGAAGCAATACATCATGTATAAATTTGCTATGAAAGTCAAAACCCTTAAATTTCATTAACTTTTGACACAGTCATGTACACATTTTGAAGACAGGTTCAGATGATGGTGTACTTAAAATGCCATCTGCTTTTATAAAGGTATCTCTTGATGCAATTACCAGAAACTCTTTATTTGCATTTTAAATGTTATCCCATTTCCTGAACACATTATTATTTGTTTAGCTGTACCTGTAATCACACTGACTGTCACTGTTAACTACCTTTTTAAAAATTTTCATTCCAACTCTTGAAAAATTATTCAAAAATATAGCTCGTATGCTTCAGAGATGTGTGAAAGGAAAAGAGATTGTGGAAGATTCTATGAGCTCGAAAGCTGGAGTCATTTGGTTTTTAGCGTATTCATAAGCTAAGTTTCTCCCTAGTGTTAGAAACCTATTTCTTTCTTCATCAGAAAGTTTTTATTAAGCTCCAATTAAGCCCTCTTATTTTGTCAGTTGAGTCAGAATATTTCCCTTTCTTTTGTCCCCACATTCCTGTGTTCAAAACCTGTGTTAATGAGCCGTAAAATTCTCCACTTCTTCTCATGGAAAGGTTTTGCCTTATTCTCAGTAGATTCCCTTTGGGAATGTTGATCAAATGTTATTATGTTGATAGGCACTTGGCCTGAGCTATTAATTATTCATTCATTTATTACTTCATTCTTGCACCAATAGATTAGCATATTCATCCATTTGCATAAAATTAATGCATTGTGCACTAGCTCCTCTCAAATGTATCGGAGACCCATCCACATACCTGCCACTATGCTATCTTTTGAGAATACCTGGACTAATAGAACATGTTTTTGCCCGTGGAGGAGTTTTAGTCATTCAAGAAAAAGTGACATATCATGAATTTGTCACTGCTGACTTCTACCCACTTGCTCTAACTACTACCTTGAGGAGGAATATGTCCTTGACCTTTTGCTTCATAATTGGATGCAGTATATTGTGATGGTTAATTGGAACTGTCAATTGACTGGTTAAAGGAGACAGTAAGCATTACTTCTCAATGTGTGTCTTGGAGGTGTTTCCAGAGAGATATGTGGACGAATTGCCTGCAGCGTGGGTTAGCTCCATCCAATCGTCGAGGGCCCAGGTTGGGAAAAAATGCCAAAGGAAAGGCTACTATTATTTTTTCTTCCTCTCACTCCTGGAGACAGAACACTCAGAAGTCTAAAGTTCATATCTGTTGGATTAAATGACTTTTATAAACAGCCCCCTAGCTTCTCAGATCTTCAGCCTTGGGCTGAGAGTTACATCATCAACTGCCCAAGTTATGAAGCTTTCTAACCTGCACCAACTCACGTTCCTAGCATCACAAGGTCTCTAGCATGCAGATTCCTGACATGGAATCTCTTAGCCTCCATAACTGTGTGAGCCAATTACTCTAATTTATTATCTATCTATCTAATTATCTATCCATCCATCGAATCTGTCTTTACTGGAGAATCTTGACAGATAAGTACTATGATCAAATTCTTGCATCTCCAATTTTTTTTCCTCTCCCTAACCCTTTCTCAATCCTGAACTTTCTTCCTGTTAACGATATACCAATGCAGGCAGCCAGACTATGCCTGTTCATCACCTGTAACTTGACAGAATTATTTTGAGAATTATTAGCACTGTTTCCACTCCTACTGATATTGAAGGTGTCACTTGAAGAAAGATCCGAATCTTGTCTCCCAGTCCAGACATAAAGTTGCACTTCTCAATGGCTAGAAAAAAACTACAAGTTTTAGGAATAGTTTTTATCTTCTTTTTTTTTTTGGTTAAGCATAGAAAATGAATTCTCAAGGTTAAGTGGAAAAAAGAAACAGTTCAGTGAGTTTCTCTTAAATTTTCACATGAAGAGCCTACAAAAATCCCCTGAATACCTTCAAATGTTTTGCTAGAAGATGCTCTGGAGAAATGCCAAACTTCAGCTTTTCATCAGGTTAGAAAGGAATATGATATTAAAAGGAAAGAGCAGCAAGGCTTACTAATTCATTGCTGGAAGATGATTGTTCTGCTTGCCCAAGCCAGTCTCTAACTGAATTTCTAGATGTTTACAAAACTTCCATTGTTGCAACAGATGTTTGTACACAAGTTTCTCACCAGCTAACCCTTCCATTCATGTGCTATAATACAAACATTCCTTGCCTTACACTCTTCTGAACGTAGGATGATATAAAGTCTACACACAGTCAGAAAAAAGTTATACTTAGAATTTTGATCTTTTGCTAAAAGCATTGTCTACTGCACATTCTTGCGATACCTACCTGGACTAATGCAAGGTGAAGTAGGCTTGGCTGAGCTATAACTTTTGCAGGTTAGGCATATTAAATAGAGTTTTGACTTGAGGTATTTTGATGCACAGTGGTTTATTAGGACACTGGAGCACACTAAGCCAGGGATGACTTGAAATGGGTTTAGTATACTGTCATATTAATTAGGTTGACTAAGAAAACCAGAGGCAATAAGAAATAGGAAGAAGATGTCTGTGCATGTGAGGAGGGAGGGAGAGAGGAAGAGAGAGAAAGAGGAAGATGAGAGAGAGAGAGAGAGAGAGAGAGAGAGAGAGAGAGAGAGGGAGAGAGAGAGAGAGGTGTCCAGTGATCCTACGGAAGGGTCACATAGCAGCAAATTTGCAGGAAATGCTTAGATGCCAAGAGTTTACTTTGCCACAAATCGAATGTTTCATAAGTATATTCGAGCTATAAAAAGAAACACAGCATGGCTAGTACTTCGATTATAGCCTTCAAGAACCTCAGCAAGGAATCTACAAGTTCATGTATTAAAACCTACATTAAGTAAGATATATATTCGCAATCATTACTAACTCAATTAAGAAACAAAAATCCCCAAATATTTATATATGTAATTAAATGTACACACACACATGAGAAAACAATAACAGAAACAAGCCCATGTGGTATCAACTTATAGTTTCTCCAATATTTTGTCTAAAATTTGACAGACACAAAAATTATAAAATATATAAAGAAGCAAAAATGTTGTTGATTCACAAATTGAGGGCAACAAAAAATGCACACACGAGGTGAGAAGGACCAAATATCGAACTTCCAAAGCAAAGATTTCAATGAATCAGAAAACACTTCAAGGATAGATAAGATTCTGCAACCAAAGTACAGAGAAAAAAGAGAAAGAAGATGAATGAATATAGCTTTAGAAAAATGTAGAATGGCATTAAGCAGAAGGCCACATGCGTGGTAGGAACACCAGAAGGAGGGGAGAGATTGGAGCAAGAAATTTGAGTATCAGTGGTGGAAAACTCACTGGCTGATTAGAATAGCGCCTCAGGAATATGTAGAACAACATTAGACACGTGAACATACACATATGGGAGAGGCAGAGGAGGGAAAAGGGAACAGAAAAATTGAAGCATAGTCAGTGGCCCAAAATGTATCACTATTGATTAAATACAAATATATTTGATGTACTTAAGTCTACGTATAAACTCAAAGAACTTCCAGTGGGAAAATGCTAGGATTTCTGCAGCAAGTCACATCATAGTAAAACTGTGGAGGGACTAGATGAAGACAAAATTTTATTTTATTTATTTATTGGGAGGCAGGATCTCATTCCACAGTCTAGTCTGATCCTGAGCTCACTATGGAGCCCGGGCTGATCCTGAACTAATGGCAATTCTTTTGCCTCAGACTCCTGAGTGCTGGGATTACAGACATGGCCTACCATGCCCGGCTCGAAGTCAATATTTTAAAAGTAGCACTATTTCAATTCATGCCAAGTGTCAAATGTAGATGGCGATTAACAGCTGACTTCTCACTTAAAAATGAACCCAGTACAGTGCAATGTGAAAGAAAAAAAATGGTGTCAACTACGGATCATACATCTCACACAACTATCTTTAAAAAATAATAAATGCATTGTCGGAAGAATAAAAGTTGAGCAAATCCTTTCTAGTCAATTTACTTTAGAAGAAATAGTGAGGAAAGCACAGACAAATAGAGACAATAGATAAAAGAATCATGCATACCTTATTTTCTCAACTTATTTAAAAATTAATTACATAAAATTTTGTCTACAACATAAAATTTTCATACAATTGAAATTAATAGCACCGAAGTATGTCCACAAAACATAATATCTTAATGGGGAGCTTAGTCTGATCAAGTCACAGAGAATGAGTTTCTGTTAGAAAGAAACATACTTGGGAAGATTCCCTTGTGTAAAGTGAGCAATAATGAATTTGCTGCAATATTTTGAAAAATATTTTAAATTAAAATCATTAACATAAGAGAAAGCCACCTATAAAAATCATTGTACTTTTACGTTAATATCTGTTTCTTCAATACACAGTTTCTAATGTACATGTGAAGATGATGTAGCAACATACAGCGATTCTTGTATTTATTCTGCCAAAGATTGGAAACACATCCAAGCCTGAAGAGGCAAATATCACGTATAATATGTGCGCGGACCTCTAGAATGCCATTCTGTATGCACTATGTTGTTCTAACTTTTAAAGGATATAGGCTTACAAAAAGGGATGTTTTTAAGAACTTGCTCTCAATTTTCAGCTCAATCTGGATTTCACAATTTGCTTGTAGAGTTTGGGAAACGATATTCACCTTCTTTAAACTTAAACTTTTCATTAAGAACACAAAGCTAAGAAAACAACTCACCCTTGTGATAATTAAGCTTGTGACAGTTAAATAAATCTGAAAGAAATTTCATGTTAATATTAAGAATAATTTAATGTCTGCAAATAGCTCTTTATGTGTTTTAACTGTAATTTATGTGTCTTTGTAACCTGTTCTTAATATTTCAGAAACAAGCACACTTATTTATACATCTTTGACTTCTTTGTAATCCCCTTAGGGCAAATTTCTGAGATGGTGTATTCATTATTTATAGATCTTTATTGATTTTTTTGGTGCACTAATGATCAAACGCAGGACCTTTTGTGTGCTAGGTAAGTGTTCTTTTTTACTGAAGAACATTCCTGCCCTCGTTAATTTTACCTGAAGACAGGATTTCCTTAAATTGCCTTGGCTGACCTTGAAGTCGTTATCCTTCTGCCTCAGATTCTTGAGTAATTGTAGTTACAGATGTAAGCCACCAGTTCCAGCCTAGAAATTTTGTTTGATAGATAAAGAAAGAGTACAAAGCATCCTTTGGGTATGCAGAGACAATATTACTCTGCAGAAAAGATGTAGCAATGAATGTGACTAGTAGCAGTTTATCTCTAATTCGTCATTCTAAGTTATAAATGGTAGCTGGTTTTTTAGTGTAAAAATACAAATAGAAATCACAAGTTCTTAAAAAGATTTAGTTTTTCTGGGTTTTATTTATTCCACAGTTTCTCATAGATGACTTTGATGAATATATAATTCTTTCTAGGACTTAGATTTATACATTCAATTATTCAATTTTTCTACGTGGTTATCTTCTTTTTTCTGTCAATTAATTGTAAGACAGTCCTACATACTTGCGATCCACTCTCTCAAATGTGTTACATATAGATTTTTCATCAGGTTTTTAGTATTGTCATGAAGTATTTATCTATTTGTAAATGGCATTTATTTGTATGAAGAACTCAGATCAGTCAATGATGTTTATATATTTTGTTTGATAATCATTTGGCATAACCTCTTTCAGGGAGCTTTGTAACTCCTTGTTGAGAGAAGGATCTGTCTTCATTGGTGAAAAACTGAACAAGACGCTGATTTACAGCCTGATTTGAATTAGAGAACACTTCCTTGCAAAGAGTTTTGAAAACAGTGAAACAAGTGGAAATCTGTCAACAGAAGTCAACAGATTAGGGCGGATGTGGCAAAGCATCCCATTCAAGCTCCATAATTTTTGAAAGATGAGCAAATTTTCCGTGGTCTTAAATTGCCATGATGGAACACAACTTCTTTAGGATTAATGAGCACTGGATATGTCTGGATTATGAGTTTATTAGAACTATCCAATTGCTGACAATACACATTCAAATTGTTTGATTCCTTGGTAGGTTTTAAAATCCCACCACATTGAGAGCATAACATTCCTCCACTTCTGATGCCATTTGAAGTGAGTCATCATGTGAGACCGAGATGGTTTGCACACCTCGTCATTGCGAACAATCCTTGTCTCATCATCAATTATTAGCAGTTTCAAAAAAGGATCATTTCCCTTATGTGCAATGAGCATATTGCAGGTGTTTACACAAGCTGTCAAATGAACTTCTTTGACTTTGTGAGGAACCTAAATATAGAGCTTACTTACGTGTGTCAGCTTCTTAAGGTGGTTGTAAGTGCTTGCGTGATGGATGTTGAGTGTTTCTGCAGTCTCTTGTGTTAACATGGGTTTGACTCAACCAATGCCTTTATTTTGTTGTCGTCAACTTCAGTGGTGCAGTCGTGACAGAGGAGTGTCATTGGCACAAAAATGACCAGAATGGAATTTTGTGAACCATCTTTTGTGCCATGGAGCATTTTCACTGTAAACTGTACATAAGTTTTCACAAGCTGGAGGCGCGTTTTTCCCTGTATGGAAATAAAACAGTAACATACGGCAAAAACGCTCAGTTCGATCCTCCATCTTTGAATTGCTGTAAAATTTCCAAAACTTAGCCAAATAGCTCAAATTTTTAGAATAAAGCTAAAACTGTCAGCTGTCAAATGATATAGCAATAACATAGATACAAATGACTCTGGTATTTCCAAAACTGAGATAATATCATGTGTTGCAAAAATGAGTCATGAACTTTATGACAACTCAATATTTTCTCTTTGATATTTTATCAACTCTATTATATTTCACTTGAAGCTATTTAATATTCTATTAATTAATAAATATCCTAAACCTTAACTTCTAATCCTTATTTTTAGTTCTATGATCTTATTTTGACATTAACTTGTAAGTTTTAATGAGAGGTTGTTTTTCAAGATGTGATGAGGAGCAACAGTTGATCCCTTTTGTTTAGTATTTAGCCAGTTTTCTCATCAAAATGTATTGCTAGAAATGTATTTTTATTTTGCATTCATATGTGAAGCTACCCACATTGAATTGCACACAGTTTGAATACTATATTCTTTCATTTTAGATTGTCTTGTTCATTCAATTGTTAATATACAGTATGTTAAAAAATAACATTGAGCATAATTGAAACTACCTATTATTTTCTCCTGAAAAATATTTTGATGTTTTCCCAGTGTTTTTTTCCATTTTATATTCCTTGACAAGATTCAAATATTTTTTGAGAGAGAAAAGAAAAGAAAACCAAAAGACACTATCATGCATCAGGTAGTACTGTGATACATTTAGTATTAGTATTATGAGAAACTTGTGCATTGATTTTATGAATATTAATGTTAACAACACTGTACTTTCAAGCAATGTTTTACAGTTCTTTTCCCCTAATTAATTCGTTTTTTCAAGAGCATTCTTCAGAACTACTTATATTGTTTTCTCTTTGGAATAGACTGACACTCGTAGTCCTTAGCAGCTCATTGTCTTGGCTTACTCATTTTTCTATCAAGAAATAGGAATTTCCCGAACTCCTTCTGTATCAAGGTTCTTATAGGTTAGGTTTTCCTTGTTGAATTGCCTCATAACAGTTTTCAATACTGGAAGTTGTGACTTATATTTACTTTTTAATATTTCCTGATGTCTCTTTTTGGCCTATTCTTCAATGTTTTCGATATTAAATCATAAGGGCCTGGGTGGGCACTTAAAGAAACCTATACTCTGAACAGCTTCAAGAGCATAATAAAAGAATAAAAGACCGATGATGGGAGATGGGGAAGGGGATTTTGTAGAGAAGGGAAAGGTATCTGGGAATGGAGGCACAGAGGAAGGTGAGGAAGAATTGGGAGGTCAAGAATGCATAAGATATGACACGCCTACGCAACAACTTCCCATAATGCATGTGCGTGTTATTTATCACATGCAATGCCAATTAAAAAATCATTAGCACTACAAATAAACAGCTCAGGGAAGCTTCGCATTTTACTTTTGTAAACTGTGTAAACATCTTTCTGAAATTAACTGGGTTTTGCCTCTTGGTGGGTATGCAAACTGAACATATTTTAATATTTTCTATGGCCACCCGAAGTTGTACGTCTTTGAAGAATTACAGTGATTTATCTGAATGCTTTCAAAATTATTAGAGGCCTACCTAATATCATTTTTTAGGGTAAAGTATCCAAATTTTAGAAGTGTAGACTGGAGATTGAGGCAGAAATAGGTGTATATACATATATACGAATAGATATGTAAAGAGATGCAAGTATCCAAAAAAGAACTGAGGCACTTTAAGTTGATCTAAACAGTACAAATTTTTGTCACTTCATGACACTCCTATAATAGCTAGATTATTTTGTAGTTGGACTATGAGAAACTCTGAAAAGCATAAACATGGAATAATAATAAATGGCAGTCCAATGGAACACTATAAAGTTGTGGGGTGGGAACCCAGTCATGGCAGAGAAAAGGTGTTCACGTATCAATGTATTAATGACCAGAAAGAATTTGGTAAGCATCTTTTTAAGTGGTTGCTAAAATTGCTTTAAAATTGGATGGCAGAGGGACATTGTTACTATAGAAACATACACAAATACAAAGATTGCACCATTCATCAGTGAAGCTCTTTCTATTCTATATTCATTGAATCATTTGATATGGAAAGTGTGAGGCCTTTCTTGTTTGTTTCACTCTTTTGATCTGTGAAACTTTGAGTGTTTTATAGGTAACTGGGTAAAAGAATTTTCAGATCTATTCCAAATGATGACATGTAGTCTATGCCACATGAATTATTAATCATTTATAATCAACTAAATTGCTGCAAATAACTTGAAACCCATAGGAAGAAATATACTTGGAAAACTGTCAGCTAAGAAATCAGGAAAAAAAAAGATACTTTTAAAAATTATGGTACTATGTTTTTCCTTGGTATGTAAGTGAATAATTGATAGAAAATTAAACAGAAATATGTTCATCTCCTATAATATTTAACATATCCATCAATGAACATGACTTCCTATTAATCCTAAAATAGATTGTTTCTTTAAGAACATCTCTAGAAAAATTTATGATACTTATTTGCACAAAAATAGTGTTTTATAATGTTTTAATATTTTTACAGTGCTATGAATTGAACCTAGGATCTTCACACTGACCTACAACTCCTGCCCATACCAAATTGCTCAATTGCCCAGGCTGGGATTGAACTTGCAATCTGTCTGCCTTTGCTTCTCAGAGTACTGGAATATTAGGCTAGCAAGTCCAGCTAACGTGTTTTAATTTTATTCAAAAAGGTCTAGGTTTTATGTGATTTAACTTAAAAATGGGATTTTTTCATATAAGGCTTAATTAATCTTTGAATTTTAATCATCATTAATACTGATGTTATTTAAAAGCCAAATAATTTAGTGATATCTATATTATATTATTAAACTGGCTGTTTGCAGTTCTCGTTTGGCTGTCAATATTTCCAAGAGAATTCTGCTGGTGACACTAATCCTAAGGGCCAGGAACTATTGAAAAATGCATTTCTTGGTCAACCAGTGAAGAAAGCAAAATGCATTAGATATGTCGCTCTTCTTTTCAAAGTTCTTCCTCCATCTTCCCATCATGCATCTTTGAAAGAGTCGAATGTTAAACATAAATTCTCACCCAATTGTTTCTTGTATTCATGTAGAGTCTAGAAGTTGTAAGTGAATTAGTAATTGAACATATGGATTAAAATATTTGTGATCCAAAACCAACATATATGTTAAGTAGAGAAAGAATCCTCAGGATTCTGTGTGAGGGTGTCAGATCCTCAAAGATACTCTCAGGCAATAAACATCACTCTTTATCCTCAGTGGACCACCCACCAAGACAACGCTGGCCTTTGTGAGGAGTGTGCGTGTGACAGTATGTGATTGTAGGTGTGTGTGTCTAACACACACACACACACACACACACACACACCACTTGTCCAGAGTTCTTTTCTTGCAATACACAGTTCTAGAAATTTCTCCTCCCCAAGATTGTGTCAGTACCCATTAGGTGGTCACTAGGTAGTTGTAAGGTTTGTTTACTCTTTACTTTTTTCATTTTCTCTCTGTTGTAAATGGTAGTAAGAAGATGAAGAAAGCATAAATAAACATGTATATAGAGTCGAATAAACCTAGTGTGTGTGTGTGTGTATGTTTGAGTATGTGTGTATTTAGGGGGGCCCTTCCATGCATCTCAACTCCTGGACACATGAACATAACCTAGATTCTCAGGGCTGTCCTTGGACTTACCATTTCCAAGTCCTGAATATTTGAAAGATTAATTAACTTTGTACTAAAAGGTTCTCATTATGTCTTTTAATATTCATAAATTTACAACACGGATCTCATTCCTTCTTGTACCTATTAGAATGTGTGCTTGTAATTTTATGTGGAAAGAATTATCTGGAGGGCCAAGAGAATTAATTATTTTATTTACCATTAAAGAATTTTTATGTCCACAGAGAAAATAGAGAAAAATGTGCTATTTATTTTTCTGACATACTACTAAGGAAATCTGTCAATTTAATATGCAAGGTTACCTTTCCAAACTTCCATCCTATTTCTGTTGTTTTAATAACTGAATCTCGAGCACCACGTATACATGTTTAAAGACTAGATATCGATCCCGTGTCATCACTTTTCTTCCAGATTCTATAATAATAGGTTATAGAAACAATTGAATATTGCACCTGATTTTCACGTAGTTGTGAAATTGTCAGACCTTGCCGTGGTAAAGGCAACGCAATGCTGGTTCAGCGTGACTGCGGACTTTGGTATAAACACTAGTACATCTGTGAGTTCCTTAACCAGCCTGAGATATGGTGGTGTTCCCAGCATATGGGTCAATTACTCACCCGTATGAACTGATTCTTAACGAGAGTTTCTGTGGTACATGAACCCATCACAAAGGCTGGTTATCACCCTCTCTTCCACTCAGGAGTCTCAAGATCAAGTCTGTGAGAGGCTGTGCTTATGGCCATAAGGGAGACAACAGAACTGAGATAAGGAAGCATTATTACAGTCACGGATAGTCAGTTTACAGGAACGAAGTGTCTACTAGTATCTGAAGGATGTGAAAGAAAGAGAACCTCACAACAGGGCTAGTGACGGTGACTGCAGTCTTCCATTTATGGCAAGCGTGCCCGAGCTCTCATGGCATTGGTGCGGTCATTCAAAATGGGCCAACACCGCAGGAGTTACTGGAAATAACAGCATGGATAGGAGATGAGCCCTACCTAAAGCCACATGTCTACAGATTTGAGAGGATGCTGGTCAACACACGCATGCCTAGTCTATTGTGCACTCGAGAGGTACAGTTGCTCCAACTTTTGTCTCATTTAGAAAATTAGTAACCACGAACACAAAAGTATTGGACACTGTGTTCATTTCTCACAACAGGGTATGTTTCTTATGAGCCTAGCACGTGCCTATCAATCAGTTGCTTATTTTAAATTGGGCTGAATTAGACATGGAGAAGGCACAGCAGTTAACAATACTCCATTTTTCTTGATATTTGTTTTCAAATTGATCTTAGTTGTATTGTATCTGCTACACGGAACTGCTGTCTTAATTATTATTAATTTTACACAGTTAATGTATAACATATTGGCTTTAAAAAGTTTTCTCTTATCTGATACTTCCTTTTTTAATCATTTATGTTCCATCTTGCTTATTCAAAACATTCTTAAAAAGCGAGAATACAATCTCCATGACAAATAATAGAAAATGGATAAATACTTGACTAATAAAAACTAAGTGAATGCTTCCTGGATTTACAAATATACAACACATTCATTACTTATTCTTCCAGAAACACCCATTAGCCAATATAATCTAACGACAGGTTAGATTAAGGCAGACTCAGAATTTCGCAAATCATTTAACAGATCTTACTAAATTTTTTAAATGTGTGATATGCTTATTTATAAGAGCACTTGCTAATATTTGCTCCTTATCAGAGCACTTTAAAAACTATATTCCTTAAAGGAGTTCTGGTAAAAGACAAGGGTGCATCATGTATTGATCCAAATACAATTAAGTAGCCTTAGGTTGTTCTAATCAAAGTTGTAGCTGGCCTGCTGTCTAATTTGGCTTAAAATATACAAGAGGTAAATCATTTAGAATCAAATGAGGTTAGAAATTATTAATCTGTCACACAGAGGGAGGTCTGTGGCCGTCGGTATAGTTCTTAATGGGTAATCTCTCACAAAACCCTAAAATCATTTCAAAGAGAGCCATGACGCTACAGGGGCCAAGCAAAGCTAGTGATTCTCCAGGATTCCAGAACAAGCTGAGATGCAGGGGTCTCAGAGAGCTCTGAAGGCGTTTGCTGAACTCGCCTTTGCTGCCTGCCAGCTCTTATTGGCTTTGCCCTAGGTGCTCTGGCTCCTGCCCCCGAAGTATCATCAAAATAGCCTTGTGGCTTTTGATGTTTCTTCAGGGAAAGACTATTTTCCATAAATAGTGAAGTACCTTTCAGGTATCAGAGACTTACAAGAAATATACCAATTCTCTGGAAAACTCAGCACTCGAAGTGTTTGTCTTACCAACATTCGTTATTCATTAGAAATACACATTCAATGTACCCTGTACCAGTGCTTGTTTGAAGTATTACATAAACCAAAATAAATGCGTAGTTCCTCTGTTTGAAAAAACTTAGACTTTAAAAACGTGACTGATAAAGCTTTAAAAGCTTATAGCAGTATTATAAATACTGTGACCTAACCCAGAAGAACAATGGAAATCATGTTTGAGGGCAATTAGAGGGAGTAGTGTCTCTCCCAGGATCGTCCCAATCTGAATTGATAAGGTGTTTATCCTCTGAGATTATTAACATGTCTTATATTTTATTTAAATCTGTATTTATTTATTTATTCATTTATTTATTTATTTTGAGACAGAGTCTCACTCTGGTCCTTCGGAACACAGGCTGTAAATCTGTTTTTAAAATGTAATGTCCACTCAAAAGGATACCAAGTTATCAAGCAGTTTTGAAAACAAAAGAATAATTGAAAGGTCAGGTCCGGGGCTTCACATTCTGGGCTGGTTTGTGATATGAAGGAGTATATTTTTGCATCTTGAAGAGCTCATATTTCCCTGGAGGGAGGCTGGCATTTGCTATAGCGAAAGAACAAAGGAAATCCCAAAGACTCAAGGGCCTGAGACCTGTTACTGTTTCAGATTGTTTTAATTTTATCTGACACTATAGTAAAGTCTCAGGTAAAATTTCAGTTACAAAAGGTTTTGGGGTATGATGAAAGATCAATTTCAAAAGTTCAAATATAAACAGAATCAAATGTTCTCATTATAACTTTTTCTACTTACTGTTTCCAAGTCTAAACTACTTAGGTTTACTTAAAGATCTATCTATATTGGTTCTTAGGCTTGCCCCTAAAAGTATAATTAATCTAGAAAAAAGCCAGTGAAGACAAGATTTTGTCCTGCGATGACCCCTACAAAGAAAAGAAAAAGGCAAACTCTCAGGTGGGGAAATTATTTACAAATCACATAATTGACAACTCAGTAGTATCCACAAAACAATAAAGAACTCAACTATAACAGAAAAAGGAAAATATCTAATTACATAAAATATAGAATATTATATAATATAATGTTTAAATAGCCAATGAGCACATAAAAACATGTTTAAGATTATTTGCCCTTGAGACCTGCAAATTAAAACGACAAGGGCAAATGCTGGTGAAGGTGTGGGAAACCAGATTGCTCACACATTCTACAAGAATGAACAGTGGTGTATCTATTTTGGAAACTTTTCTTCCAGGTTCTTGTAAAAAATAAGCTAATATATGACAGCTATGGTATCAAGCACTTATTCCAGAAACTCAAAATGAATGTTTACCGCTGTTTTATTTACCAAAACCATAAGCAATAAATAAAAAAAGATTCCCTCCACACCTGTATTCAACAAAGGGTGCTGCATCCGTTCCACGGAATACTTCTCAGCAACAGAAATGAGTAAACTATTTATTCACACACCTTAACTGTAATTCTCCAGGAAATTATACTGAGAAAAAAAAATAAACCTTTAGTCTAAAGAGGTGACATACTGTATTTTTTCTGTACATAACAGTTTAAAAAGACAAAATTTTAGAGATCATGAGTAAATTAGTTGCTGATTTGGGGGGGGGGGGTAGGTGGATAAAAGAGAAATAAATCCGGTCGTGAGGGAGGCCGTGAGGAAAGTCTTTGTTATGGAGCTATTCTGTAACATGCCTACGAACCTGGCACGTGAGTCTATGGACACAATAAAACTGTAAAATTTAGTGTTCATGTACACTTATGTGCACATGAATGCATGCGCACACGCACGGGCACAATTAAAATGCTGAAAATCTGAATAAGGAGAATGGACTGTCTCAATGTCAAATTCATGGCTACACCATTGCACCATATTTCTGTAAGTTGATACCATATTAGAACAGTATTTACCTGTTTCTCATAGCTTCATTTCAGCCTCCAGATATTGTAAAACCAAGAATTAAATTTTTCAAAATTGAGATGATTTTCATTCATCCTGTTAAATTTTCCTCCAGGATTTGTTATTTGTTTCAGATCATATATCTTGCTTAATATAATCTTTATTTTATTTTATTATGTAATATTCTGGTACATCATTGGGAGGCATATAACTTATCTTCTCCTTCACTTCTCCAGTGATAAATCATCTGTTCACTGTCACCGATACTTAAAACATGCCCGTTGCTTGCAGCTAAGTCTCCTTTATGTTAGTAAGTTTTTTCCGCCTGTATCCTGTACCACTTTTATAGTGGTAACAAACTTTTAATGTTCATTGAAAATCATTATCATAACATGACTAGACTGTATAAATGTGTACTTCAACTAGAAAGAGGAAGGTCAGTCTCCCCATTCTTGACTTAGAGTTAAGTAGATAGATATTGAGATGGATTTTCGCTAGGACTTACCGAAGAAGTAGGTTATCCTCTCTCAACTACAGGTGCAGCCTGCTGTGCCGAGCATGGTGCACCACTCCAGCCACCACTGAAGATGCTGCAGAGAAGCTTGTTCCTTCTCATTTTGACCCACTCATCATGAGCATCATGGTGGACGGCAAATCCAGAGGCCACCTGAGTGGAGGGACAAAGCCCAGGGCTAGCTACTTCCCTTTGCTTGCTGTCTATCATCAGATCAGAATAGCTTTCATTTGATCAGGATCAGGAATTGCATGGTCCCCAAAGAGTTTGCCATGTCACTTTGGCCTTTTGGAGCACTATTAATCTATCTAATTTTAATTGAATGCATACAGCACGTGCATTCCGGAGAATATACAGAATTAGAATTAGAATTGTCTGCTGCCTAATTTGTCATTCATCTTTTTATCACATTAACTTTTATTACTTTATGATGTTTGATATATAAATATATTACATAATATTTATGCATTATGTTCCTTATGGTCATTTACATTCTTTCCTATTTGGGTTATTAGTTATAATTTAGCCATGACAGTGTTTGAATAAATATTTTGGTGCCCATTACGTATACAGTGTGGGTAAGTACTTACCTAGTATTGTAATTGTTTGGATAAAAGGAGTATATATGTAATACGTTACTACACACTGCAAAAAAAGCAATGAAAGTTAATGAAATATCCAAAAAGATGAATAACAAGTTAAAAAGATGTTGCCAAAGTATTATACCAATTCAGATGCCTATCAACAATGTATCAAAATTGAATTTGCTGTATATTTTATCAACTTCAGTACTGATAGTCTGTAATTTAAACCATTCAGAAAGTGGCTGGCGAGTTCTCATTATAGTTTTACCTTTGCAATCAATGGAATTGGATCAATTTTATGTATTTAGGGAATAAAGATAGTTGTTCTGTGAAGTGTTTATTAATGTTTTACCTATTTAAAAATTTTAATTTTAGGGTCATTTTAGTTTTATAGAAAAATTAAGAAAATTATATTGTCACTAATATTTTGCATTAGAATGTTACATTTGTCATGGTTAATGAGATGATGCTTATACATTCTTATTAACTAGAGTCTATAATTTACTAGTTACACTTAAAGGTAGTCTAAATCCTCTGTCTTTTTCTATTGTCCTTTTGCTAGTCCAGTGTTTCTACAGGATCTCATGTTACGTCCCCTTTTGCTTTTCTTGATCTTTTTTCTTTGGCCTTGAGAGAAAAATCTTAAATTTGGAATAGTCCTTATGGTGTAGAGCTTCAAAGACCACAGGAGGTTACACTTTGTATTTGGTGTTCTTTATGTAAGTCAGGTCATTATATTAACATTAAATGTGGAGAGAAGAGCACAGATTCTGATTTTATCCAGAAGACTTGTGAGGATCAGTAGGTCAGAGGGAAAAGTTATGATGTAGCTGCAAATGCGAGTGGAAATATGTTTAAAAATAGTTTAACCATAAATCATAGGTGTAGTAAAATCAAAGGGACTGGCAGGCGACTGATAGAGTAGATTTCTATAAGAATAATATTCTAAAAACCGAAAAAGCCAACTTCTGGAAAATGGAAAGTGAAGAACAGAGTGAGAGAAGAAGGAAGAAAATCAAATAGCTGAACTTCTGAACAGAAATATTTTAATGTTCCTCGATCCACAGTGGAGATAGTCAAGTGAGTAGATGGGAAAGTGTAACTTGCATGAAATACAAAGTTTTAAAGTTATCTGTCAGCTACTGACTCTTACTGAAGCCGAGAAAAGTTATATTTCTTACGGGAAATTATCCTGTTCAAGTTCATGAAGAAAGGTCTAAAGTGTGTGTGTGTGCGCGCGCACGTGCGTGTGTGTGTGTGTGTGTGTGTGTGTGTGTGTGTAAAACGATGACCTTTAAACCCTGGTATTGAGACATAGGAGTTAAAAGTAATTAGAAATAATATAAAAACGTGTTCTTCACCAATCTTGCTCCTTAAGGAATAAAACAAAACAAAAAGCAAAACAAGTGAACAACAACATGGAAGAATAAGACATGCGTACTTTACTATTCCCCACAGAAAGTTCATCTAGCAGCTCTTTATAGATGAGAATATTTTGCAAGAATATCTTCCAAGCAGAAAATACAACACCATTTTTCTCGCAATACACAAAATGGAGTAAAACGTGAGAAAAGGGGGCCAGAAAAAGCCTGAGGGTGACAGCTTCCATTTCCTAAGCTCAGCACCGTACCACTCACAGAGAATTCCCAGAGATGATGGTTTCCAAAGAGGGAAAGGACAAGAAAGTGAACATCCTAATTCCCTCACACTGTGAGATTTTCCCAGGAAGCCCAGGGGAATGCCAAGGTTAGACCCACCTCCTCAGCCTTCATCATGGTCTGGTAGAGAGAAAGCTAAAAGTCTGAGACGCAGAGCCTGCACCCAGATCTTGTTGGAACATCTGTGACCTTGCCAGGCAGCTGCCTGATCAGAGGTACAGCATAACCCACCCACGCAGCTGAGCTAATCGCTCCCAGAAGCAGAGGTGGGATTCCAGCAGACTTTCAGGTCTAGACCCAGACCAGACTCAGTGTCACACCCAGAACTCCACTCTAGTAGAAGCTGACCACCATGGCGAATTTTGACAAAGAGCTATGCCTAAACAGTGGTCAGCCCACCTTCATAGCACACCTGAGGCCCCACAGGCTGGTAAGCTAATCTCCACTCTGCACTTTAACTGAGCAAAGCCGCAGTTTTTGGTGAAAAGTCTAAGAACGTTGAAACTATACAGAAAGTTTCTTCCACATTTATAAAGTTTATTCATAAACACTCAACAGTAAAGCCTCACTGAACGTCGGTTCTTTCAGATTTTCAAAATATTAAAAAGAGTTACTTTAAACCTCAGTGAATGTGAATTGTAGGCCCGTGCTGTGGCTACCAAATTTGCACAGCTACTTCAGCCTTTCCATTTGTATGTAACTGAAACATAACACAAGATAATGTAACTAATGAATATGCATAGTAGCCAATTTCTAATATTTTCTGAGTTATGAAATGCAGTCCATCAAAGAGCCTTTCATTCCCTAACCCCACCTGTTAGTTTATCCTCATCTTTCCTTTAGAAGGTAGCGATAATGCTGGGTTCCAACTCCTGGAATTGAGTCAACAGTGTTCTTTGCTCATGAGTTTGAGGAAAAAGCTAAAATATTAATGGTTCCTAAATTCTACATCAAAGCATGAGAATAATTGTGTCCAAAGAAGTATATCAGATGAACTTGTGTTTCTTGCGTGTTTGTAGCCACCAGAAGATACAGCAGATGGATAGAGATACACAAAGTTGGTAGACTTGTGAGAATAAGGAAGGGAACTGAAGAGATACCAACATCTTCAGAGGCATAAATCCAAATTCATCCCATAGAAAGGAATAATGTAAATATGTAATCTGTCCACATTCTCCTGTATAATCTAAATCAGCTCTAAATATAATAAATACAGTATATGAATTCTGTGTTAGTAGTAGTATTTTGCTGCTTAAGAATTAATGACAAGAAAGAAGTCTGTATATGTTCATTTCAGACATTTTTTTCCCCAAATATGTTTGAATCGATGGTTGGTGGTACCTGCTGATAGAATACCCACAGGCCAGAAGGGTTAACTGTATTGTCTTGAGATTGCTTTACTGTTTTTACTCTACAGAGGAAGACAAATTGTAAAAAATCTACAGAGAGGCGAGAAGAACTAGACAGCTTAGAACAACAAAATATGTTTTTAAGCCTTTCAGTGATGGAGAAGAAAAAGGAGGAAGAGATACTGTGAATATTTTTTCCTAAGATAACAAAATGGACCGGTGTGTGTGAGGGGGGTCTTTGTTACTTTTTTGTCACTATGACTCAATACTCAACATATATGACTTTAGGGAAGAAACGTGTATTTTAGCTCACAGTTTCAGACAGTTTGTTCATGGGTAGGTGCTGGAAAATGGTGGAACCACATGGTGGGGCTGCAGGTAGAGCCAAAGCTGGAGCCAGTGCTTGGGAGACAGAAATCTTCACCACATGGCAGGGCCAAACCAAGTCTTGGAAGCAGGGCAGAACCCGTACACACCTCTACAGGTCTAGCCCTTAGCTTCTATCCCTCCCAGCCAGGCCCCACCTCCCAACACAGTATCCATAGGAACACGAGGCTTTTGGGGGACACTCCAGATCCAAACCATGACAGGGGGCTCTTTTTTCCTTACCTAATGATGCCTGCCAAGAATGCTCTAAACAATTAGTGAATGGAAATTATTAGTGAAAAAAGAGGTATTAATTGACATGAGACAGAAACATATAATGTGGATGTAGACAGGTTATAATGCTGATGTGAGAATAGATATTTTTTCTCACAGTTCTTCCTGGTAGATGTGGTTTCTATTAGCAATCCAAAAACATGAACGACGCTTATAAACTACTGCTGAACATTTTTATGTGTGATATTTTTGGTTATACTGAGATGAAAATTTAGTCATTGAAATTCCTGAATGACCTTTTCCATTATTTCTTCTTTGGTCTGGTTGACCAGAAGCTGTTACTCACTTGCATCCGGTATTCATGATTAAATACAAGGCAGAAGGAAGGGCCTGAGGGCTACGAGGAGGGGGGGGATGGATACAGGGGCCGAGAGAAAGAAGGGTGGAGAGAAGCTATCAAGGGTGGCATCACTTGAGTCCTTTTATTGGCATTTCTTTCAGCGAAAAAAACAGTTAATTTCATCCTTTATTTTGTGTCACTTTGGGTGTAAGAATTAGAGCTACCAGAAATGCAATTACAAACTTTACAAGTACAGGCAAGGTATTATCTTTTAAATAATATCATGTGCTTTCAGTTTTTAATGCAACTCGATATATCCCCAAGTGCTGGCATTTGAAGAAATTGTGTAATGAAATAGATGATTAAAAATATTACCTGATAAGGCAGAGAGCAATGAAAATCTGTTATTTTAGCAAAAATTCGAATCAAAGTTGTAGAATGAACAGATGCAAAATGAATGTAAACACAATAATGACTCTCGTGTTAATACGAATGAGTGGGGGAACTCACAGTCAGCCTGCTAATCATCATAAACAGAAGTAATTTCAAATAATTATCATCTATTTGTGCTTCCAAGTTAATTATTCATTAAGTCACTTTTATAATTAAAAAGTGAAACATTTTAAAACCTCTGTTCAGTCTTTTTTTTCCTCTTCTTTCAATTAAGTTAATGTGAAATATTTTGAATTGAGTTAGAGATTGGAATTGTGAACTTATTAAAACATTCAGAGATAGTCTAGGAAAAAAGTTTCATAATCTCACACACATACACACACACACAGTTATAGAACTGAAGCCACTTAAATTTGCAATGTTTACATAAGTGGGTAGATGGAAAAATTAATATAGATACACATATATTGGATAAATTATTCTTGCATTTTTCTGGGTCCACCATTTGTACTCCTTTTCTTACAGGAACATACAGTCACAATAGCATTTTTTGAAAGAAAATTTAAACAGATGTAGAAACAACAGTAAAACCTTAGTATTTTTACAAGCCATTATATTGATACTAGAGCTTTGATTATTGCTATGGAAAATTGACAAAATGAGTCATTCAATTTTATGCAAAAAAAACCCCTGAAAAATTCTACTTACATTAGGACATCGTAAGAATCTGTATTTCTAAAACAGCATATGTGACATCTTTGGGAATCTATATTTTTTTCCTTGAACATATTTGTACTGTTTTGATTTAATTCACATGAAAATAGAGTGTGTGTTTCATGTAGTTTCTTAATTGCAAGAGTATCACAGGGGAGCAGGGGGGATAAGATGTAGGGAAATCTGATGCACCTGATGCAGGCGACCATACCAGATAAGTGGGGTCAGGTGTCATCAGTGACGATCATGTGGGTAATATGTACCCTTGATATGAGGGGGAGAATTAGCAGCTTATATTTGTGGCTTTCTGGCATACAGCCCATTGCCCCAGTCTAATCAGTGATGAAAACATCTGTGATACATTGCAATTCAGGAGCTTTCTGCAAAATAATAATAATGATAACAACAACAATAATAATAAGTGCTTGAAGGTTTGAAAAGAAAAAAAATCAACGGGAAAAAATCAGGATCATTTGGAAGCCATAGAACAATATATTTAAGAGAAAAGTGAGTTATCAGTTATGCCCAATGCAACAAACAAATGGACATTAGACTTTGACCATTTAAACTGAACAGAGGACACTATTGACTATGACAAGAAGAATGTCACAAAAGATGTAGAATTAATAACTTAACAATTCCAGTAATTTTGAATAACTGATAAAATGGTGGCTGAAGAGACCATCAATTCAAAGCTAGAAATAAAAAAGGAGTATTGTTTTATTTACATACATGTGGTGACACACAGATGCATATTTTGTGCAAAATTTCTTCAAATGCTTAAATTTTTGTCAGGCAGATGAGATTACAGAAACTTCTTTAATAGGTGATACACCTTGAATAGTAGAAATCGATCATTTTATAATAGAAATTCAGAGTAGAATTCACTTCTGATAATAAATGAAGCTATTCCTTTTCTATATCTAAGCAATTCAGGCTCTTTTGCCTTCTTTAAATCCTAGTCGTTTGTATTGCTTGTGCTACATTTGTTTCCTGCCGGTGGAAAGTTCGTACCTATGTGGGGGTCAATGCTGTGGTTCAGAAACTGGCTGCAATATTTGTTTTAGCATTTTGTTTTCCTTCAAGTCCCAACTTTAGCAAACAATCATTAGAATAATATCATAAATTTCTGTGTCCTTAATTCAATGTAACTTTCATAGTTTAATGAACCAGTTATCTACAGTTTTCAAGAGCAAATTATTGTATATTGTAGACATTGAATTTACATTTACTTTCAATCTCTGTTAGCCAGTTTCTTAGGTCACATCACAGATCATATGATTTCTTTTTTTTCCTCCATACCTTTCAAGGTAACACTTAAGAAGGACCGACTGGTTCTTGTCAAGAGCCTCAAAAATCCATTAGAAAAATAACCTATATGTTGAGCTGTGGTTAACTCAATTCAAATTTTGACAAAATTCAGAGGAGACTAGCAGAAAATCACACTGATGTCATGGCCAGGATAAGTGGAATTCTTGCATCAATACTTGAAATCTGTCAGGAGAATTTAGTAACAACATAAAGTGAAACACTGTGTGTAACATTTTTTTATTTCTCACCCATTCATTCAAAAAATTAACAAACTAAACGTTATGGTCATTCCCAACATGGCAACTGTTTAGGGTTTATTTTAAAGCAACATAACTGCATGATTTCCCTGTTTGCCCATATTCTTCTGATTTCATTCATTGTACATTCCTTGATTTTGTTTTTAATAAATTTTATTTTTAGAACAATCTTAGACAAATACAAAAAATGAAGAGGATAGTCGTGACAGTCTCTCCATCTTAGATCATTACATTTATTACAACTCATAACCAATATGGATATAGTATCATCCACAAAATTCCTTAGTTTACTCAGATTTTCTTAAAAATTTCTCTGGTGGCTCCTGATCTTACTTCTAAAGGTTGGTGAGGTACAAATGTAGGCGTAGTATCTAAAGATCTCTTTTTTTTCTATGTATACTCATTTTATCCAATTTTACACCTTTAAAAGTTATGAAGGCAATACTTTTCAAATTTATGTCTCAAATTGTCCCATTTCTTCTGAGCTTTGGCTACATATGTCTTGTTGATGACTCAATGTGTCCATTTCAATATCTCCTTTTTATCTGAAGGTTCATTTTTCTAAAACCAGATCGCATATACCTCTTCCCCACATTAAACAGCCTTACCTATAACTTTCCTCACGTGGTAAACGGTTCCAGCCTTCATCTGCTCAGACCACAAGTTTGCTGTTATTCATAGCATCTTTTCTTTCCGCCTTTTCATTCCTAATTGCACTGATGTGAATTTTTCCCTCCTTTTGGTGAATTTGGCTAGAGGCTCATCAATCTTATTCTTTTGAGAAACCAACCATTTGATTCATTGAACATTGGGCACAGCATGAGATCTTGACACATGTTGACAATGTGCCATGATCCAATCAGGATTGTTAACGTGTGTCACCTCAAACTATTAGCATTTCTTGTGTTGAAAACATTCTGAATTCTCTCTTCGAAGTATTTTGAGATATATGATACATTATTGCTAACTGTAGTCACCATGCTGTGTAGCTCAGGCACTAAAACTTAGTCCTCCTGGCTGTCTATTTGCACCTGTCAAACAACCCTTCCCTCGAGTCATCCCAATTTCTGATAACTACTACTTTACTCTTTATTTCTACAAGATTAATTCTTGTAGTTTCCACAGATTAGTCAGAACATATGGTATTTCTCATTCTGTGCCTGGTTTATTTTATATAATATAATGTCTCCCAGCTTTATTTCTCTTCAGCCTTATTGCTGAAGATGATAGTATTGCCTTCTTTTTTATTTTTTTAATGGATGATAACATTCCACTTATTTAAATATCAACTTTCATTTATCCGTTCATCTGCTAATGGACATGTCTTGGATATTGTGAGCATCGCTGCCATAAACATGGAAGGATGGGATCAAATGGTATTTTTATTTATTTTTAATTTTTTTAGAAACTTCCATGCTGTTTTTCATAATGGTGATACTAAGTTACGTTGCCATTAACAGTTACAGTGGAGCCGTAGGAGTCAACATTTTAGCCTGAGATTGGCTACTGTGCCGCTCACTAGCACACTATGGCTGTCCAATCACTCAGAATAAAAGCCAAAGATTCCCTTCCAGCCCAACCAGGTTTCCCAGTACCTGGTTAACTGTTTCACTCAGCTCTATTCCTCTCCGGACTCAGTGCTTCTGGAAATTGCATTTACATAAGAATAAACTAGATGTCTTGTCAAAATAAAGGATTGAATCAGGAGGCCTGGATAAACCTTGGTTTCTGTATTTTAACAAAGTCCTGCTGGTGGTCTGGCGCCATTCTTTCAGTCAATTTCTTTGATCTTTCTGTGCTTTTACCTGCCTGAAAACATTTGGGCTTGTCATTTCTTTTATATGAAATCCTCTTTCTCCAGGCATCCAGACTTGCTCTTTGACCTTCTGTTCCTTTTTTTTTTCCTTTAATAAATCTATTCTTACTCTATTTAAATCACAATCCTTTTCCTGTCCCCTGGATCCCTTTATTTTCTTTATCTATTTTTCTCTAGTGTCCACCAGTCTTGAAATCTGCACTTGTCCTGCATTTTTTATCGGCAACCACAAGTAGAATATGAGTTCAACATTTTCTCTTCAAAGCATTACCTTTAGAAACTAGTTATGGGCTCATGGTACTATTGAAATAAAGATTTTAAAATGAATACACTTCTCTAATCTTCTCATTTGTGCTTTCATGACAGTGAGAAAAGTGGTTCAAACTTGTAGCTAGCACGCTTGCTGATTTTCTATTTAAATTAATGCTCCAACCAACTTTGCCTGCTGCCTGACCTGAGAACATTTATACATGGAATTCAAGTGAATCACTGAGCGCCACACAAATATATCTTCAAGCGCTGCAATACAAATATTATCAGATCAACAGATAAGTTGTTTTCTGAATAATTCAGACATTATTAATACTTTTCAGAAGACCAGTCACAGATAGAGCGTACATTACACAATTGTTTTACTACTACAGGAAGCGTCTTTTGCTCCTTGATGAACCAAAAGCACACACTGGAGAAAGGATAGCCTCTTCAACAAATGGTGCTGGGAAAACTGGTTATCCACATGCAGAAGAATGAATCTAGACATATCACCATGTACCAAAATCAGATCAAAGTAGATCAAAGACCTAGACATTAACATGGAAACACTGAACCTTTTGGAGGATAAAATAGGCAAAACTCTAGAAGATGTAGGAGGGGGCAAGGACTTTCTAAATAGGATATCTGATGCAGAAGAAATTGCCCCCATAATCAACAAATGAGATTATTACCAAATTAAAAAGTTCCTACACAGTAAAGGATACTATTAATACAGTGAAGAGAGAACCAACAGAATGGGGAAAGGTTTTCACCTCCTCTGCCTCAGACCCAAGGCTAATAACCATAATATATAAGGAGCTAAAGAAAAAGAGACCCCTCAAAATCAAACACCCAATTTAAAAAATGAGCAACTGAAATAAATAGGCAGTTCTCAGAAGAAAAAACTCAAATGGCCAATAAATACATAAAAATTGTTCGACATTCTTAGGCATTAGAGAAGTATAAATCAAAATATTACTGAGATATCATGATACCCAAGTGAGAATGGTGCATATGACGAAGCTCAACAGAAATCATTGTTGCCAAAGTCGCAGGGGAAAAGGGGCCCTTATACGTTGCTGGTGGAATGGTAAACTGATACGACCACTATAGAAACAATACGCAGATTCTTCAAGAGGGTGAAAATAAATAATCCATTTGATCCAGTGGTACCTCTTTTGGGTATCTTTCCAAATGAGGTAAAAGCTAAGTATTAGAGAGATATGTGTAATCTATGTTTATGGAAGCCCAATTAACAATAGCTAAACTGTGGAAGACATCAGACCCATCAACGCACCAGTAGATACAAAAACTTTGGGATAGGTACACAATGGAGTACTACTCTTCCATAAAGATGGATAAGTTTGAGATTTTTCTAGGTAAATGGATGCAACTTACGACCGTCATATTTAGTGAAATGAGTCAAACTCAGAAGGCAAAATGTCACATGGTTTCTTTACTATGGGAAACCCAGAATGCAGGCATGTTACATAACCACATGAGAGTGAAGGGGGGGGAGTTGGGAGGTATGAGGGAGGGAGCAGGAAAGACATCAAGAGGTGTGTATGTGTGTGGGGAGATTGTAAAGTAACTGTGATGTATATGTGCACAAAATCCTTAAGCTCAAAGTAACCGTTTTATGTATGTATACACACACACACATGTGCTAATAAATATTGGGAAAAATTTAAAAATATTTATAAAATGTAGGTTTGTGTCCTGGTCCTTAGGTGTCTCCATTCTCATCCTATGTTTTTCTCGACTTAAAATTTGGATTTAACATGTCTCTGTGCCTACCTTGAAGCTTTATTTCACAACTACAGGGCCATACGCAGGAACACAGAGCCAGCATTTTATGATAGAGGTGTGGGGAGATAGAGAGATTATCAGTATTCTTGCCAATGTCCCCGGGTCTTCAATAAAAGCTTTAATGATGGTATAGTATAAATTATTTTTAAAAATCTTTGGAGTCCAGATTCTACATGATTTCTGTAGCTTAAAATCATCACCAAAAACAAAAATTATTTTTATTGGTTTAGTGGCCCTCCCAGGCTCTTGTAATTGTCCCTCAGAGAATATTTATGCAAAGAGCAGAAAGAATCACAAGTACATTTTATTGAAATAAATTCATAAACACACACATGTGTGTGCACAATAAAATCCCCAAAGAGGAGAAAAAACTTCTGAGTTAGACACTACAACAATGACCTGCGGAATCACAGTTACAAAACTGAAGGGTACTTAAGTTTGTGTCTTCATTCTCAGTCCTGTTTCATTGGTTGACCTGTCTTTGTGTCAGTCGGTACTATATAGATTTTATCATTGTTTTGTAATATAAGCGTATGCCTGGAATCATAATGCTACCTGCTTTAGTCTTGTTACTTAAGACTGCTTTGCCTATTCTAGATCTCTTTGGGTTCTATATGAATTCAAGGGTTTTTTTTCAAGTTCTGTGAAAAAATTGTTGGTGTTTTGAAAGGAAAAGCATTGAATCTATATGTCAGTTTTGGCAATATAGCCAGTCTGCTGATATTATTTCTGCCTATCTGGAAACAGGGGATGTTTTCCATTTTCTAGTGCCCTCTTCAAACTGTATTTTTAGTATCATATTATTTCATTTGTAGAGAACTTTCATTTACTGTCCTGCTTTCTTTAGTTCTTCTTTTGTTTTATGTTTATGTTATGTGTTTATGTTTATGTTGTTCTTATGTTTTTCATCCATGGCAGCCTTTGTTTCCTTGATTGTTTCCATTTGAAGATGCAGCAGGTGCAGCAGGCTTGAGTGGCCCCCTGCCCTGAGTCTTCAAAGTAGTAGCTGATTGGGCTGGCTCAAGTGACTGTCTTCCTGAAGTCCACAAAGCATTGGCAGGCTGGGATGGCCAGAGGAGCTGCCTTCCTAGAGTTCACTAAGCAGCAGTTGATATGGCCAGCCCAAGCGGTTGCCCACCCATAGTTCATGAAGGGGCACTGGTCGGGGTGGCCTGAGAGGTTGCATACCCGATTCTGTGAAGTGGTGGCTGATGGGGCTGGCCAGAGCAGATGCTTACCTGATTCTGTGAAGTGGTAGCTAATGAGGCTGGCCTAAGTGACAACTGCTTATGCGACCTGCCCAAGCAATTGCTTGCTGCGATCCAAGGCACAGGTAGTTGATGAAGTGGGCAGCTTGCAGAGATTTACAGGGTAAGGGCTGGTAGGGCAGGACCCAGAAGACGTCGGGCTGAAGGTCTGCAGTAGCTGCTGGGCCAAGGGTCTGTGGCTGTGTGTTGTTGCTGGGGCCTACATTTGCTAAATAAAATTAGCTGAAGTTTCATCTATATGCCTAAATAATAGCATAGCACATTAGGCATTTTGCCTTAAATAATTTGCCATTACATGGTGAAATGTGGATTGTTTTCAAAATTTGAAAATAATTTTCCAATCTTCCAAATATGTTTCTTTGAAATCAAAATTTCTCCTTCTAATCTCTCTCCCTCCCTCTCTCTCTCACTGTCTCACTACTTCTCTGCAGAACGTTCAAGATGATAAAGTGATTATAAACTACAATTCACAAACACAAGTGTGATCCCCCACCTCAGACAAATTTAAATTTCTAGCTATAATTGAAATTCTAATTAGACTTAATTAGCAAAAATATGGATGACTCTCATTAAAGCATAAGTGAGTCATGAGTCATCTGTCAGTGGGCTGAGAATCCCATTTTCCTTTCAACCTTCAAGAAAGACAGATAAATCTTAGCTTTTGTAGGTAAATGGACACAGCTTGAGTCCATCATGCTTAGTGAAATGCAGAGGTCAGATGTAGAAGGTTAAATATTGCATATTTTCTCAAATATGAAAAACCCAAAATATAGTCATTTCATTTTTAAAAAACAACACATGAATGTGCCAGTGGAAGTTAGGAGGGATGGGGAAGGTGAGGAAGGACTAGAAAGGGGGAGGGGAAGAGATTGCAATGTTGATCACACAAAATACTTAAGCTTAATGTAACCGTTATGTACACCATGTAACACACACACACACACACACACACACACACAAACACACGAATTAAAATGGAGGGGCGGGGGGGAAGAACAGCTGTAAGTAGAAGCTGGTGGGAGACTGTTTCTGATGTAGATGATGAAAAGTTTACAAGGTTGGGGGTAGTGTTTAGGAAATATGTGAAAAAAAAAACAACAACAGAATTTCTGACCTTCGTAGTGCCAATAAAATGTGGGAAAAAATAACCGACAGAGTTCCTAGAAAATCGAGATTTGGAATGTGCCTGAATTAGTCAATTACCAAATCATAGATCATTACAGTTGGAAATGAGCCTCCTTGGAGTTTAAAGGAAAGTTTAATAGGACTGCCTGGCAATGGCTTCATAGAGCTCACTTTAACAAAGAGGCACTAACAAGGCTGAAAATATGAAAAGGTGCAAAACAAGTGCACCCTAATTGTTCATTAAAGCTGGACCCTGGAGGGTCGCCGCTCAGGGACACCTCTTTTGCTTCAGTTCCCCTTCATTTGCATACATAAAGGAGAGAGAATTGGATTTTTAACACATATTCTCAAATCTCTTCTGCAGATTCATATTAGCTCAAAGGAAGTTCCTCTCACTGCTAGGTGATTTGGCCTCTCTTCAGCTCATATAGACAGTAACTCCTACTGCCTAAAATGAACACATCATCCTCATGAAAAATAAAAAGGAAGAATGCTAGAATGCATTAAAATGGCACAATAGAACTGTAAATGTATGGGACTTCCACTGTAGTAAGTTAACGAATAATGCATGCATTCTGACACACACACACTCTCTCTCTCTTCTCTCTCTCTCTCATATTTGCTACACTATCCCTTTGTAATTCAGCATTTGCCAGCCACAGCCTAGGCAGGGACAGGATCAGAAATGTGGGAGCCATAAATTGCAAGTCTAATTTTCTACTTTCTTTTAGATTGAAAAAAAAATGATTAAGAGTTTGATCACAACATTAGGAGAAAGAGGAGTAAGCTCTGGGACTCTCCACAGCCGTACCTTGGTTGTACTAACAGCATAGAGCAGAATAAGAGAAATCATGAATGAAATGCAACTGTTGCTTTTTGGTGGCCTTGCTGTTCATGGTAGGAAGCAATTGAGAACATGAACCTACAGAATGCGTAGTTATGCATCTGAAGGGTTTCTAATGGTATAAAAATATACCATTAAAACTGGGACATTGATTCTAGTGAAAAGGGGATACTATTAATTGTGACTGAGAATGACAGAAGCAGAAACTGATGTCTGTGTTCACTGAGATGAATAATGTGCCCATTGAAGAAAATAAACTGCACAATGCCAGGTAGGAACTAGTAACTACAGACGACACAAACATTTCTTTTACACCTATGAATGTGACTTTTTTTTTGGAAAATGTTATTTTTATTTATACAGCTTCACCAATCTTGTGGGAATTCATACAGGTCTATCCATACTCTATGGTTATAATGAGGTGTGTACTTTCCCCTGGCTCAGACTGTGGGGACAAAGTGTGACAAAACTAACATCCTCTATTTCACTGAGTCTTTAGAGAAGAATTTAAGTCTTCAGAAGCCCAATTCTAGTGATTAAACCATTTCAGATTTCAGAGGTTTCTGTTTATTTCCTCACACATACAAATAAAACACAGTGGAAACGAACCCAATACTGTACTGGTGATGCCTTCACCTCTGTTTGACACTTTCACCTCTGTTTGGCAAAATAGACCGTGCTTGTCTTCATTGCTCCCGTGCTGGATCTCACACTTGAATTTCTCCTTGCATATCAACATTTAAATTTTATTCACGTCTAAAAATACATAGAGCAGTTGTCCCCAAATGTATATAATATGTTAGTAACTGAAAGATACAATAAGTGATATCAAGGAAGGAGGTTTATGACACCTAAAAATTTCACAGAGAGAATAAAAGAGAATATTAAAATTGCAAGTCACAGCGTTAGCTCTCAATTTTTGATTTTAATTTTAATATTTTAAGGTTGAACTATAAACATTTTAAATATGGGCAAAAATAAAATATGAAGGTTGCTATACATAGAAAATAATTAAGAAGACATCACGTGCTAGGTAAGTTCGGTTAAAGGGAGCAGATGTAGATTAGGAGGTCACTAAAAAAGGAGGATGGGTTCACATACCTGACTTCTGCAACCAGGATGGTCTTATCATTGTCTTGAATGGGAACATTCTGGTAATTTATTTATTCACTTGAAAACTAAGTGAAATTATCATTAAGAATATTGACATCCAATAGTGTGTTAGCTATCAAGGAAACACACATAAAAGATTTCTGCTAACAAACTTAGCAGGAGACGACAAACAAGTCGTGACATTACGATGGGAAAAAGAGAACCCAGTTTGTCTCAGGTATCCCAAATAAAAGCCCCACAAGATTCAGTGATAGATCAGACCTTAACATTAAAACAGAAATACAGAACCCCTCGGAAGACAAAATAAGCAAAATTCTTGAAGATATGGGTGTAGATATAGGCTTTCTAAAAGGAACATTTGACCTAAAATAAATAATCTTGAGAATTAACAACCGAAATTATATCAAATCAAAAAACTTCTGCACACCAAAGGAAAGAGCTGACAGAGTGAAAAGAGAGGCCACAGAATGGGTAAAAAATTACCAACTACAATTAGATAGGTGACTAGTAACTAGGATATATAAAGAATTGAAGACAAAAATAGACCCCTCAAAATCAAAACTCAATTAAGAAACAGAAAATTGGAATGAATAAACAGTTCCCAGGAGAAGTAAAAATGGTCAGCAAATACATGGAAAAATGTTCAACATCTTTAACTATCAATATGAACAATGAGATATCATCTTACACCAGTGAGAATGGCTTCTACCAAGAACTTAAAAAAGCAATAGACGCTAGTGAGAATGTGGGGAAGAAGGGACTTTTTAACTTGCTGGTGGGACTGTAATCTGGTAAAACCATTGTAGAGTCCCCCCAAAATTGAAAATTGATATTCTATTTGGCCCAGTGATGCCTCTTCCGGGTAAGTTTCCGAAAGAGTTAAAAGCATCACTTAACAGTGATATACGTGTGTTCACTTTCATAGCAAGGCAACTAGCAGTAGGTAAATCAGGGAAGATGCTAAAATATCTATTAAAAGACCAATGGATAAAGAAAATGTAACACACACACACACACACACACACACACACACACACACACACACTCACACACACACACACACACACACACAATGGGGTGCTACTTTGTCATAAAGACAGGCAGACTTGAGTCATTTGTAGGAAAATTGAAATATCTAGAGACAATTATGCTCTAATGTGAGAAATTCAGAGAAAAAATATGCAATAGAGACAACCAGGTAAGACAGGGATCGGGAAAGCTGGTGGAGTGGGAAGAGAATGGGAAGCTGATGTGATATATTCGTGCACAAAATTGTCAAATTAATGTGACCATTGTGTATCATAAATACATACGAATAAAAACAGGGAAAAGAATGAGCAAACCTATTAAACTTTATTTCATTTGGTTTACATTCATTTCTTTGATTTTTAAGGGTTGCTAAATTTATCCTTCTTTCTTTTGTCCTTTTCTCCTTAAAATAGTTTATACAACAGTAAGTTCTCCCAAATTCTAATTCGTTATATTTTCAAATACTAGATAATAGATTTCTAGAAATTCCCGCTTTCATATATTTCCTTTATAAACTTATCATCATAGCGAGTTATGAATTAATGTTCAAGTCATCCAGCTTTTCTCTTTTATCTGTTGGTTACAATCTAGGTCTAATGATTTTGTATTTCAATTTGATATGCAGGATCCTGTGTGTTTGTGTTAGGCACTCAGGAGTGTAAGAAATAGTTAGGAGCCATTCTAGGTCATCAGCAAGCACATGTAGAGGGGGAGAGCAGTACACCTACTACAGACCAATAACTTATTCGCTGAGAGCTTTGGGTCGAGTTACGAGAAGCAAGTCAGCTATTATTCAGTTGATAACTCTGCATTGAAATATAAAAATTGTCTATTATTACTTAGCATTATATTGCATAAAAGTATGATACACATTTGCATGTTTTTCTGTTATTTATTTATTTTTTTAGTGTTCCTGGGGACTGAATCTAGGGCCACAAATCTTTACTACGAATTATATCCCACACACTCACATGGCTAATTGTCATTCTTTGGTCTTTTTAAACAATTATTTTAGCTTCACTCTCTCTCAATTACGCACTCTTCATTGTTCTCTAAATGCGTCAAAGGTAACTTTCTTATATATGGAAGTTTTAGAGTTTAATGAATGATAAAACTGTGAAATATCACAGTTCATTTTGAAGTTTGCTTTGGGATAGAAGAGAGTATTATGTGTTTATAAATAACAAAAAAAGTTTTGAGTGACACATAAACACGAGCTCTGCCTCAAACCCACATGAGCAGAGGCTCCGCAGGCACTTATACATCACCTCGTGATCTAAATTTGGTCATAGCTAATTGCCTCTTCCCGGAAGAGTAGGCAGCCAGAGTCCTGCCACTTGGTCAGTACCTCTTCTGCTACTACTGCGTCTTCCAAATAGGGCTACTCCTCATAAGACACAAAGGATACCGCTTAGAAAGGCCCTGAAGGAAATGTCTTTTAGGAGATGAGGCTATCAAAGGCTGTAAACCTATACAGAACTTATGAACAGAGGCTACCTAGGACAGCTGTAGCCATGGACGGTAACTGCTACACTCCACTCCATTGTTAGAACATCACATACTGAGCAACCAATTAAGAACTATAGACTAACTCACCTGTGCAAAAAAAAAAAAAAAAAAAAAAAAAGAGTTCTCTAAAAGTGAGGAAACTCAGAAACTCAGAGCTGACTAGCATGCAATACATGACCCTTCCAATTCATTTGTATGTAACATTACACAGGGATACAGGTTCAGCATGTCTACTGTAAAAGCCTGAGAATAAATATGTATCATAATCTGCTTATTTTTTTCTGATGTTTAAAATCAAGCTATCCACCCTCTAGCAAGCTCTAAGATAGCACCCCATAATGAACATATTATTATTTCTATAGCAAAATTTATGAGTACTTCAAAAACAAGGACAAATAAAATTTATAATGAGCCTTTGAGAAAGTAAAAGCAAGCAAAGTAACTTCTCCATCCAGAAACTGGCCTCCCATGACAGCTAAGCCATGTGGTTTTCCTAGCACGACACATGAACGACTTCACATATTTGCCTGAGATCATGATAAAGTCATATGACACAAGATTACATGATTTTGTCTTTTCACAAATAAAAGCAAATTTAATCTTTTACTCTTTCCTTAAATGAATGACTGCTATGATTTTTACCAATTATTTACTGGTAAAATTTAACTCTCTCCGGTCTGCCCTTCCTACAGAGTTGCTGAGACGCTCAATTGTAGAGTTGCCTTTGCTTTTGGACAGCATTCGATCTAGATCTAAACCCACATTTGTACACCCTCTCCAAATCACTCGGGCAAAGCACAAGTCACTGAGGTATCACTTTAGTGTCACTGGGATGCCTCACAGATTCCCCTTTGTGGCTTTATTCTTGCTACAGGAAATGAGAAATTCAATGTATTCAGCTGAGGGGGACTGGCTGGGGGCTTCGACACCTCACGCCAAAATTGTTGCAATCGGATTTTGGCACTCAGCGAGTTCACATAATGAGTTATGAAAGACTTTTAAGTATCAAAGTAATTTGGACTTTAGAATGTTACATGGCTTTGTGCACTTCACGACAGTGTTGGAAACCATTTCTCAACATACTGCATAATGTCTTCAAGAGAGATCTCAAATTTAAATGCTCTCTTGTGATACCACCCTTGAAAAAAAATTCAGAAACAGAAGTATATTTCTCAATCTATGATGATACATTCATTCAAAGCAGTATGATGTAACTACAAAATATGATGTATAAGAATATTTCAATGACTAGGTGGAATACTTATCATATAAGACTGTGTCGAAGCAAAGGATAAAATTGTTTACAAAGCACCATTTCATGGAGATTTGCCAAATGAACGCAATAGTCAATTTTGATGGGTTGTTTATTTTCTTTTTCTCCATTTTGTCTTCTATAGGTACACTCTCTTTCCTGAGTCCACGTGAACATGGACTGGGACTTTTTTGAGATACAAACATTATTCATCTATTCTTAGTAATCATTATTTCAGGTGCAGAATCCAATGTGGACCACAACGTCAGCAATCCTACGAAGATTACAGAATAGCAGATAGGGTGAGGAATGTATAAATGAAATAATTACATATCACAGAGCTATTTAGCCTTGCAGAAATATTTACTGTACATTACCTTCAGAGCTGAAGGAGGAAAAAAATATACACACATGCACACACACATTTTTAACCTAAGCTCACAGCTTGAGTATTGCAGAGGGAGAATGAATAAGTTAAATATATTATATACATATAAAATTAAAGTTGGTCTTTCATTATGTCAATTGATTGACTCAATTAATTATATAAGTAGTATAATTTTCTATTCTTTCTCTTTTCTCTAACACATGATTTTGACAAGAGAAAAATTATGGTTTAAAAGAAAAGCAGTGTTTATACTGGTTAAATAATTCAGCTTGTCAACAACACTTTTTCCACACTGTATCTGAAGTAGGCAAATCCCTCAGGCGATTTACGCTTTGGGGTGAGCATCTTTCTCTGGCATTTCATCCTCTGTAGTAATTCCATTAAAAGACCACAATTTATTGCACATCTGTCTTTGCAGATTTTATCAATGCTGAAACCTTTTAAACTGAGAATGGGATTAAATAAACCCCATTTACCAGTGTGGTAAAATATAATAGACACCTACCCTATTAAATGGCCTGCTAAATCAATATATCCACTTGGCAGCAATTTCCAGAAGATAAGGTGAAAACCTCCTGCTCTGTTTGATAGATGAGTGAACTTAAAGGGAAGAATTTACAGTAGATGCGGCGTGTACCTTGAAGGAGTGTTCATTATTCCCAAATTACCTTCTCGTGTCAGCAGATTTGTGGTTAGTAAACAGAGAGGCCGTTTGTCCTCCCCCTCCCGCGTGCCCGTAGATGTTTCCTGAAGCGAGCAGCTCCTGGGGCCTGCGGAGGGGTGCTGGAATCTATTTAGCACAGAAGACATTACAACCGCGTTGGAAAGATGCTTATGTATTTTCATTGGGAAGTCTTATTGTTCCAACCTAAAAAAAAATATGGTTGGCTTTGTGAAGGGAGATGGGGGAAAAGAGGACAGCCTTTCAAACAGGAAGTTAAAGAAACTGTAAGAATACTAACGTAGGATCAGCCATGTGCTACCTATGTTTTCTATTTTTATTAATTTAGAAGAAATAGATTAATAAAAGGAATCTGTGGTGTGCATAACCCAGAGATGACTCTTGAGACTTTAAAGTGTATTAATACATGTTTAATCTTCATCAAAATATTGTTAAGGTAAATATTATTATGATTTGTAAACGAGGAATCTGAGCTAAATGCTCCAATATCATGGTAAAACACAATGGAAACAGAAATATTCTGATTTTTGCCTTTTATACTTCTAGACTGCAATCCGACTTGAATATCACTACAGCACCAAAGCAAACATAGCCTCCTACCACAGAGGAGACAGCTGAAGACCAGAAAGTAGGTAGCTCTTTTCCAATGTTCATCTGGAAGGTTTATTACGTACACATAAACTTTGGCCGCTGGCACTAACCTAGTTTGGATTGGAAGCACGTCTGTGTTTTATAGATGATGCTGAAAATCGAAGTCTTCTTTCTTGGGGCTTTTGAGCATACGATGCTCTGAGCCTCTCTGTCACCCTACGGTTATCAGGAAGGAAGGATTGACTTTCACGTTCAACAGGCTTTTGAGTTAATCTTCCTGTATACAAATGTATTAAGCATGAAATGTTTGGAATGAGCTATCCACTCCTGTGTCCCTGACGCAGTGGATATAGATGACTATACACGGCCTTTTGCTAGCAGTTGCTTTCAACTGACGTCAAGTCACCCAGGTCTAAAAACGGCTCTAAGACAAGCCTGGGATCAGCTTTTGTAGTTCTTGCTGTTAGCATCATAAGCTGGAAAGAAAGCGAGCCAGATGACGTAAGCATTTCATGTTCGCAAACCCTCACAGCATAAATGGCCTCCCCGGTTCCCAGCCAGTGCATCACGGATGCTTAGCAGTAGTGAGAACATCCTCTGTGTTTCCTGGCATGTGGAACTCGATAGGCATCCTTCCTGTTTGTGTCTGGTTTCGAGGCATACGGGAAACAGATTTTCCCCACCCTAGTTCCTGACTCGTGCACTTAGTGTTCACTCCTTTGGTTTTCTCTGCGGGGCTACACTCACTTTTCCACTTGGTGACAGCTTCTCTCTCAAGCTTCCTGATGCTTAGTTTTTGAATGAGTATTTCGCTCTGCACACACAGCAGGAGGAGACTGATGTGGGATGTATCTTTTTTTTTAACTACCTTGTGTTAGGTGTTTACATAGAGCTTACCTTATCATAAGTGATTAGCTACAGCTTACCTTAAAATAATACTGTACAACTTTAGGCTTCATGTGTGAAATTCACAATAATCTTCTGCTAATTCCTCTTTCTCTATTTTTTTTGTGCTATTGTTGTTATATTACTGACACTTTAAGACCATTTTAATGACATTATAGGGGCAACAGGCTATGAAAGAATTTTCTTGGTATTGGATTATCTAAAAAAGATATCTTTGCTTCAATATTTTGTAATGCATTAACTCTGGATTGAAAACTCTGGGTCACAGTTTTTGCTTCTTGAGACTTAAAGGCACTACATTGCTCTCTTTAGGTTGCAGACTTTGTGAAGAAAACTCTATTGATCTTCATTCTCTGTTTTATTGACTGGCTAAATTTAAGATTTTGCTTTAATGTTCTATTTTTAGCAATTTGAAATGCCTATATTTTGTTTTTTTCCTCTTAAGTTATAATTGTTATTTACATACTTGCTTATTTATTATTCAGTTTGTTTGATATTTTATTAGACTCCTGGATCTGTGATTTGTTGTATGTTATTCTCTAAATATTTTTGTCTCTCACCTTCCCAAATTCATGTGTCGAAATTCTGCCACCTCCAAGGATGGACTGTGGAAAAATTGAATGGGTTATCAAGAAATGGATATCATGAATACAGTTAGTTGCCTTGGCCCAAGGATGCCTAGCTAAACCTTCTACCTTATATGTGAACACCAAGAAATAGTCATCTGTGAACCAGAAATGGGGCCCTCACCAGACATTGAGCCTGCAGACACCTTGACTTTAAATTTACCTACTTCCAAAACTGTGAAGAGTGCACTTGTTTTATTTATAAACTACCCAGTTCTTGGTATTTTGTCATAATGGCCTAGATAGACTAAGTTTACTATATATTTAATTAAATTTGGAAATTTTCAGACATAGCTCTGGGAATATTTATTTTGACCTGTTATCTTTCTCTTCTCTTTCCACTTCTTAGATGGAATTCATAGCTTGTTCATGCATGATACCTACTTTTCAAAGAGAATCATTCACATATTAATCATAATAGTCTCAAATTCTTGTGCAGATATTCCAGCATCTGGGCCACGTCCCAGGATGGCTTTGGGAATTTATTTCTCTCTCTCTGTTTTTTTTTTTTTAATTTCTTGTTTCCTTGTGCATGTTGCATTTTTTTTTTTTTTTTGGTAACATTCACGCCTAACGTGGGCTTTCAATTTATTTATTTATTTATTTGGCTAGGATTTTATTCAAGGGCAGTGTTAAATCAGTGAAATCAGATGTTGTGTTCGGCTTGGACTTTGTTTCCACTGCAGTCACTCTCAGTGCACTGGGCTGTAACAAAGTCCTTCAGTGTACCATTCTGTTAAAGAACCATCCAGCTGGCCAGAGGGTTTTGTCCATGCCTGCTCTACTCTCAACCTTCAGAATCTCCTATAGTGCTCTTCCTTCCTTCCTTCCCTTCCTTTCTTTCTTTCTTTCTTTCTTTCTTTCTTTCTTTCTTTCTTTCTTTCTTTCTTCTTTTTGCTATGAAAGGTATTGAACACAGGGTCATTCACTCTGAGCTACATCCCCAACCACCTTTTATTGCTTATTTGAGACAGGATCTCCCTAAGTTGCTACTTACCCAGGCTGGCTTTGAACTTGTCATTCTCCTGAAGTCCTGGAATTACAGGCTTGGGCCAGGCCTGCTTCAGTGAGTTGTTGAAGTTCAGGGATGTTCTGTTTCCATGTGCTTGTCCCAGCTTCAGCTGTAGACCACTGTGGCATGTTGCTCAGATACTTATGAGTCATGAATCAGAGGAAGATAGCATTCCCGGTTCCGGCTCAGTCCCCAGCTGAGCTGTTGCGCTTCTCCATCCTGGGAGCTGGATACTTAAGTTTGATTTATAAGCTTTTTGCCCACCACCCATGGTGGGTCTTCACATGTATGCCTGCGACAGGTTCTGCTGCTCTACCTTCAGTGCCTTAAAGCTTTTCTTCTATAAAAGATTGGATGGCCAGGTGCAGGTAGTTTTGTGTAATTTCATGCAATAGTTTCTATTTCTCTCACTAATACCTGCATATTCCGCATTCAGACCGCCCCCGCATCTTTCTCTTATAACCTTGAGGTCTCAGCGGTAGATCCTATCAGTAAGTATAGTCCATAAGTGTTCTATTTATTTTTGCAAACTTATATTTAGTTTGGATTAAGTCATTATTTTAACTGAATTAATCTTATCATCATTCTGAAACATCCAGAAAGGAACGAGAATACAAGAGTCTTGAGTCTCTTTTTTAAGGTGCGTTCTTTAGATTTTGTTTACTCTGAGACTCTAATTCTCTGCTGGATTCCAGGAATGTTGTGTTTTTGTGTATTAACTAACTTACTGTTGCTGTGAAATTCAGGTACATATTCTAGTTGTTTCTTTGTCTTAATAAGAAGCCAGCATAGTTTGTAACTGAGTGTTATGTATCTCAGCATTTTTAAATGAAGGCTTTATTTGAGAATACTGTTACTACTTAGGTTAATATTGTAGAAAGGTTAAGATGATAGCCACACTGTTTTTGCGTGTTGCTTATCATACACTGTGTAGCACAACGAACTAATATTGATTAACGACTGTTAACTAAACCTCATACCTTATTCATACGCTTTTACCTTTTTAAATCTAAAGTCTGTTTCTATTGCGGGACTCTATCCAAGATACAACATTGAAGTCATTTGGATTCCTTCAGATGTGACAGGTTCTCAACTTTTCTTGGTTTGAAGACTGTGACAGTTTTTAGGAGTACCTTTTGTGTTTTGTAGAATGTCCCCAAATAAGTATTCATCAATATTTTTTCTCACGACTATACTGGAGCAATGTAATTTGGGAAGCATGCCTACACAAATAAACACCAATCTCACTGTTTCATACAAAGGAATATGACTCATCAGGATTGACATGAAACTTGGTGTCCTGACTGAGGTAACATTTGTCAAGCTTTTCTAGTATAAAATCTGTTTTTTAATGCTCTTTGAATGAAAATTGCTATATAAGGCTCATACTTAGGAAATGAGGATATAAGCTTCTGAGTCATACATCTAAATCTTTATAGTTAAACACAATTAAAGAGAATCATGGATATTTCTACTTTGGGTTATAATACAGTACTGTTTTATTTTATTCCGCAAATTATTCTAGTTTTGACCTTGAGGAATTTTTGCAGGTGCCGGCTGGATTCTTTTTATATGATGCCATCTTTATGTGAGTGCCTTTGCTTTAGTGAGTAGTTATAAAACATATAGGTAAGTTATTAAAATGATTCTTGTGTTTTATACAAAGTCAAAAGTTATATACATGCACAAACATGCACAATCATACACACAAATACACATACACACACATATATAGTTGTTGAAAATTATATAAACTACTTACTCATTGATATCAAATGCCAACACACAGTGATCTAAATTTTCATATATTTTTCTTCCTTTAGAGATTCTACTTAGATTTCTGTCCATTTTTTTCTTTTTTGGCTAATCTCATTAATTTTAATTGTTTTGGTTTTCTATTGTTACACTCCATGTTTTGTCTAAAACGCTACTGAAAGCATATTCACAAATATTACCAGAATTTCCTGTTTATCTATCAACTTTGTTTAAATTTCATCTAATTTTTAAATGTATGTTACATTTTATACCATTGACTTACTCTTTGTTTACATTTTTTCTTGACTTTTCTTTTTCTGTTTACTCCTTGTTTACAGAATTCAGTATACTTTAAAACCAAATGAAAATTTCATATATTTTATAAAAAGAATAAAAATTTTGCCTAGTTCTTTGTCAAGAAAGATACCAGAGCTTATCGTTTTCAATGATTTGAGCACTTGGAAACCACTTGTTACTGTTTCCAAGTTCAACTCAGCCACTATTGTGTACATTTTTCCATCCAATTATTTTTTGGTTTTCATTTTATGTTCTTATTTTTACAACTGTTATGGTATCCCGAAACTTGGGAGGCTGAAGCAGGAGTACTGCTGAATTCAAGGGTAGCTTGGGCTACATAGTGAGTTCAGAACCAGCCTGGCTACAGAGTGAGACCCTGTCTCAAAACAAAGCAAAACGAAATTGCTAGGCTTTAGAACAAAATGGATGCTGGACATGTATAACTCACTGTGAAGCCCCTAGCATAATTAATACACAAGCAAAAATACACCAGGAATCAATTGAGTCAAAGATGATGCACATATGAAAAAGAAATGAACCACAACTTCGTCAAAACAACAGTAACAACCAAACCTCACTTTCCTGAATTTATTATACAAATGTGAAAGTTAGGCAACTTTTTCTCTTTAGCAGCCATTATATTCCCAACAATTGAGTAGTTCATGGTATAAATTCGGTATTCATTGTGCATTATCAAATTATCTAACAAAAGAATCTAAGGAAAAGTGTGTTAAAAGTCAGACTTTTTTTTAACACAACCAGGAAAGGCGACAATGACCATTATTAAATAGAAGAAAGAATCTCAGAGTATTGTAATGAGTTGATATTCCCCTGTTGATTAATTAAATGAAAATATTCTGTACTGGGTGGGGTACATTTTGTATGCCTAAGAAAACACCGGAAAACTGACAACTATTTATAAAGAAATGAGGGAATCTCGATTCTACAAACAGTTTAGAAAAACTAGAAATTGTGGATCATGTAGGATGTGAATAGTCTTACCTGAGGGCAAGTTGTTCCTCGCGGTGCCTCCTTTGTGGCTAATGTCCTCGTTAAACACGGGCAGCTGCTCCCATCTGAAGCTTCCGTTTATCTTCTTTGTCATCCTGAATTATAAATAGTTGAAATCTAAGTCAAATGGGTAATTCCCCAAAGTAATACTAGGATATGCAATACTAACTTTCATAAATAATCTTTTTCTTTTCCTGCAGCCTGGCAGAAAAAATCTAAATATTAAAACATTATTTTTGCATTCGATGCAGAATACTCATGAATTTTAAATATGTTCAATATGCCACTCACTTAATGCTTTAAACAAATACAGCTCCCCACCAAAAATACATTTAATGTTCTAGAAAAGTAGGAAAGGAAAGATTGTCTCTCTTATGTTTATAAACAGCATTTAAAAATCACACAATTCAGGGCCACTAAGTGGTGTCAGGCTTGAAGTCCTCTCTTACAGGCATACCTTAAAGATGGGTGCATTTATCATAGATAAGGATTGCTTTGCGTGGATGGTAACATTGGAGTAGAAAAGTCTGTAATGTAAATGCATAAATCTGAAAACCGTCTACAATAAAAGTGCATAAGTGACTGTTTATAAAGCTATACCAAATTGAAAATGGACGAGGAAATGCTCCGTTTTTGGGAAGGGCCGAATTTGGATGTGTCTATGAGTGACGTGTGAGCCAGCAAACCGAGGAAATAAGACCTACCCTGGACGTGGGTCATTCAACCAGGTAGCTAGGAGCTTGAACTGAGTAAAAAGAGTAGGAAGCACAAAGTCTTTTATTTTACTTTATATTTTGTAATTATGGAAAGCTCGAGCCTTCACCATAATCTCCAAACATCAATCTCATTCACAGACTCTTACACCTGGTGTTCTGGAGTGAGCTTCCCGACCTTCAACCATGGACTAATGTTTTTCCTGTTTTCATACCTGAAACACTACAGATTCCTCCAGCCCAAGAAAGTGAGCCAAAAGCTCAGTGAAGACTTTTTAATAAATGATTAAACTCAATTACGTGAGTTTATGTATGGAGATTAGGCTTAACTGGGTCAACTTGATTAAATCAGAAGCTGCCCAGGGAATCAGAAAAGCCCATTTCTGGTATATCTAGTGGATCATGGAGGAGTCATCCTGAGTCTGGACCTCTTTCCTCTCAAATTTCCTTTGCTGTGCTTCCTGGTCGCCAGGAGGTAAGCAGCTTGGCCACCATATTCTGCCATGATGCTTCTGTCTTGGAGCCAGCTAACCATGGACTGAGTTACCTGAAGTCATGAGGCAAATTAAACCTCTCTTCCATTAAGTTGCGGGCCTTCAATATAGTGTTCTATGTACAGAAAAGCTGACTAATAGAGACCTTTGTCACATTAACATGAAGAAAGCCCTCCTGGCCTATTCAACTATTAGGATTGCACCTCTTGAATTGAAAACTCCTGATTTTGGAGAATACACTTTCAGACTATCACTCCTATCAATGAACTTTAAAAAATTTCAGAAAATATATGAAGCACATTTGCAAATACTACTCAGATATATTTAGAAGTTTGAACAAAAGTGAAATTATAGTATTTTTAGACTTTAAAGAACGATTCAGCATAAGGAAGGCAATATTCCTCATAACGCTTATTAAATTTATTTCAATTTAATAAGATTGTCATCTTTTTGCTTTCAACTAAAACTTCTGAAAGTAAATTTTCTATAACAACCAAAAAATTTCACCATAACAATAATACCTATAACAGAAAGTATACTAAATCTCTGTTTAATAAATTTTTATAGTATTAGTGAATGCTTTGGCAGATGAGACAATGTAATAAAATATTCAATGCACATTTAAACACAAGCGGAGATGTGAGTTCATTATATGCTGGAGGGAAATTAGTTCCTAATACTATGTAGTCTGCCATCCTAAAATCATTATTTAATGATGAAAAGTTAAAATAGTTGATTACCACTCAAAATCTCTACAAGTTAGGAGTTGGGGGTGGGGATTTGCTGTGTGTTTCTGCCTCCAAGAATCCTGAGATCATCTAAAGAATGTCTTCATTTTTGTTTGCTAGCAAGACTGACAGCTGGGTAAGGGAAGCGCCAGAGCCTTGTAAATTTCTCTCTCCATCTCCACATGTATTTCTGACTATGTCAGTGTGAGAGCAACCGGCTTTCTTCTTTGGTGACAAGGCTCCGAAGAAAATTGTCTAAGATAGGAAGGTAGATGGAGTCATGCTGCCTTCAAGACCAGTGCCAGTCAGCAGCGCCATTTCCACCTTATTCTGTTTGTTGAGCCACTTGATAAAGGTCTGTGTATGTGCAAGGAAGGGAATTTAGACCTTTGCTCTAAATGGAAAGGACTCATTTTTTAAAAATTATGCAGCAAAGTTTGAAAAATATAATATTCAGCAAACAGGTTACTTTTCCTTTGAAACAGAAAGATGTAAATCATGCAATATATGATATGAAAATCCCATCAAAAGATAGTGATCTACATTTAACAATCACATATCAGAAAACTCCCAGCACAGAAAATATGCAACTATATATTACTTGAAAAAAATATTGGCAATTCTTTTGTTTTCAATATCATCAATTACTGAAACTCAAAATGCCATTTAAAAACACCTACAGATATAACAAAAATAAAAAGTGTTCTTTTAGTTTTAAAGTAAAAGATAATTTCAAATAATCATAGAAAATTTACAAGAAATATTTACAATTTCTATCATTAACAAAGTCTAAGGCTCTTTGTCTTTTCAAATCAGTAATTAAAAAAAAAGATTAACCTAGTCGTACTAGTTACTTTTTCATTGCCATGACTCAATATCTGACATCTGCAAATGTAGGAGAGAAAAGGTTTATTTTGGCTCACGGTTTCAGAAGGTCACAGTCCACTCAGGGGCAGCTGGCAGCAATGGAAGTGCATGGCGGAGACAGAGGTGGAGGGAGCTTCTCATGATATCACAAACAGGAAGCCAAGTCAAGGCAAGTTGAGATTAGTCCTCCAAGGAAAGCAGGAAGCAGCTTATATAACCTTCCAGGTCTCATCCCAGTGGTCAGCCCCTCCTGGATCCAGGTGTGGAAGGTGTGGTAAGCCACCGCTACCTGCCTATAATCCAGTTTACATGCCTGTAATCCACCCGTCCAAACTAGGCCCCCATCTCCTGACTGCACATGGTTCCATAGACAATCTATAACATTCAAATACATGAGACTTTTGGGGGAAATATGTAGGTCCAAACCACAATACCAGTGAAAAAATAACTAGTGGACAAAATAAGAGAGTATCAGTGAAAACAGTACTTACACATGTGGAAAGCTACTGAATCTTGTGTATGATAAAATAAAGAAAATTAAAACTTCTGAATTCTCAATTGACCTATATGACTGTTATCATTTTAAAATGTATTAGCACATCATACTGGTGAGGCTTAGCGGGTAATAGGAGTGTATTGCTTTTAAAAATGTAATTCCTAAGAAGGACCTTTGGCCAATTTATTCTAAAATTGCAATTGACCTTAAAGTTTCACATTAGGGAATATATTTGTTGTATACAGGATTTTAAGATCTCCAGTGACTCATGCCTTTCTGTAATTCAGGCTCCAGACAGGATCTATTGCTTCTTAACCAGAAAAATATGATAAAATGATAGACTATCACTTTTATAATTATTTTATGTTATAAGTCAAAGGTAAAGGGATTTTATAGATATAATTAAGGATTTTAATAAACCAACTTTAAGCAAAGGTGAGGTCATCTTGAGTGGGACAGAACTAATCAAGGAATCTTTAGAAGAGGATTTAGAGAAATTAAACTCAGGAGGTGTAAGAAACTTTCTCCTACTGGTGTAACGTAAGCAACACATCATTTGTTCTACAGCTACAAGGAATTCTTCCAACAAGCTGTGTGAGCTGAAGAGGACCCTATCCTCTGGAATAAGCAGCTGGATAGTTATAGCTTTTTAGTACAAGACTCAGTTACTCCACACTGGATTCCTAGTCCACAAAAATTCCAAGAAAATAAATGAGTTTTATTTTAAGCCTGTAAATCTGTGGCCTTTTTAATATGGCAATAGAAGACAAATACAGTATTTTTCTATAAACGTGCACAAATACAAGTTGATGTATGTTCACACTTTTTGTTGTTGCATTGCTTATAAGAACAAAGTATTAAATCCTAAAAGTCATTGTCAGGATGTTAGCTAAACAAACGATTTTTTATCAATCAGCAGCTTCTTCAGTGGAACCAAATACCTCATGGTCACAAATTAGTAGAGGAGAAGTCGATTTGTCTTACGCTTGAGAGGTTTTCGCCTGTGGCTATCTAGATTCAAAACAGAAACATTAAGGTGGAAGGTGGTGACGGAGCAATGGTACTTTGGGGAAGCTGAGCCAGAGGAAGAGGGTCAGGGAAAGATTGATCCACCCACCCAAGCCACACCTCCAAGTGGTTCACTGCTTCCAACTGGGTCCCATGTCCGAACGGCACATTCAGTTGGGAAGATTAATGGACTGAGTACATTTATTCATTTCCGATCTAATTATTTCTCTAGGAATTTTTCTTTTTTGAGGCAGGGTCTCTCTCTGCAGTTCAGGCTGGTCCTGAACTCACTATGTAGCCCAGGCTGGCCTAGAGCACATGGCAGTCCTCCTGACTAAAACTCCAGAGGGCTAAGATTTACAGGCACCTACCACTTCCTTTAGTTTATGTGGTGCTGAGAAATCAAACTCAGGGCCTTCCACTTTCTAGTAATCTCTTAATCCAGCCAAACTGACACACAATTAACTAGCAAAGATAGTCTACACACACAATATATTAAAAATTTGAAACAGAATAAAATTATTTGTGTGCTCAAAAACATCAAACTGTATTATGAAAATAGGTAAAAAAAGCAGTGTGCATTTTATATAACAACTAGGGAAAGGGATTGCTTAGAATATCTTAAAAATGGACACTTTGATATTTGATTTGTGAAAAGAAAGTTGTAGAAGGTAGCCTTTCTACTGCTAATTCGCTATTACTTTAGTGCATTTTCTGTAGTCGTGACTGAATAGTAGACTTGGTAATTTATAAAAGAAAAAAATTACTTATCTCTGGTACTCCAAAATCGTGGCACAGGCATCTGGTTGGCATCTAGTGACATCTTCCTGAAGGGTCATGGCGCCTTGTGTGGCACTATAGGATGAAATAGCAAGCTAGCCAAAGAGTGCTCATTTTTATAACAAAACTACTCCCTCAGAAACTCATTAATCCATGAAGGAATTCATCCACTCATGTGTGCAAACTCCTCAGAATCTAATCACTGTTAAAGTCCCTGCTTCTTAGTACTTCACAATAAATCTCAAATTCCAATGCGAGTTTTTGTGTTGCCATTTAATTATAGCATTTCTTTATTCTAAGAGTGTAATAACATTTTCTTTTAAAAAGCTAAAAGGCAACCAGATACGCCACATTCAATAATAGAGTCTTAAAAGCTATTTCAAAATAAGCAAATAAATGAAAGCAAAGAACAAAGATTTTAAGGGATGGTTTCAGATTTGCTGTGTTGGATGGTTGGTTTAGTTTAAAAACACTGAAAATGAGTAGACAGAATCGTAAGACATTGTTTTTGTAGGAAATCAGGGGTTCGCGAGTAAGACATGGAGTAAAATGAACCTCCACATGGACAGAAAGATACAGTAGACCATGGAAATGTTGTGTTAAAAAATCTTGTTCTGTTTAAGCAGGCAAACTTCCCATCTCTTAACACCAGACTCTACCTACCTTGCTGACGGTAGTAACATTTTTCTTATTTAGTTTCAGAAAGTATGTTTCCCACTTACACGATGTTCCCATGGTGCTAATAGAACTATTGCCAACATTACTTGACAACACACTGATGACATTGGTGAGTTTCCATTTCTGTACTTGAGGGATCTCACAGCCTTGCATCTGGTTTGTATCCTTAACCTCTACTTTCTGACACAGTTCTTCTCCTATTATGGAGTAATTCTGACTGTGTTTTTAGAAACAAATTGCTACCATTATAATATATGTAGGTGATTTCATTGTCTGCTATTTGAGAAGATGTAGCCCTCTAAATAGTGACACTATAGAGATATCTCAAAAGTGCTTTACATTTTTAAAGCTCTTCTGTGACTTCCATTTGTGATAAAGGCACTGTCGGAGTAATAATATCTGCAAATAAGGCCAAGAGAATGTAAGTGAATAAAATCCCTTTGCCTTATTCAGCCTGTCTCTGGGGTCTGTTTCTATCCTAGGAAGCTGAGAGAAGCAAGTCTTCTACCAATGTTGCTTGTGTCACATCTACTGTCATTAAAGAGCCTACCTTGAGTATCTGTGTGCCTGTTTCCCTCTTTCCCTGCCTACTGTACAAAAAAAAAAAAAAAAAAAAAAACAAGGGATCCAGGGATATTTCTGTTCACCACAATTCATTCTAATTTCCCACTGTTTAAGTTGCCACTTGGGAGCCATTATGCGCCTTGGGGAAGTGAGTTCTGTACAGCAGGCCGCTAGGGAACTGCAGAGTGCAAAAGCTGTAATATACAAAATACCTCTGGAGAAAGGAGGGAGGAAACGGAGCTTGCAGAGTGATTTCTTGTTTTCAAGGTAGTTTATACACAATGAGAAATAAATCCAACAGATTCATCGTGGCACGAGATACTCATAAATACAGATTTGGAGGGTTTTTATCATGTTAAGCAAGGAACTTAGATACCAATTATTTTGTTTCTACACAAGCTATTGTTCTAAATAAAGCACATTCGTGTGATTCTTCTAATACCTTTTCAACAACAAAAAAATATTAGCAAGATCCTTCCCGGCATGCATAGGTAATTCTCAAAATTGTTATGCTTTATTTTGTTATTCTATCACAATAAGTAGCCAATGAGTCTTCTTCTTGATAAAAATTTATTTCTGAACAAGTAACTTGAGTAATTTGTGTCATCTTTAACTTGATTGGTTAGTCTATCTAGACACTGGTAAATTAATCTTTTCAAAGAAAAATCATTGTTTCACTGATTTTGGTTTCTTACTTTTAACTTGATTCATTTCTGCTTAAAATTTTATCATGTTTTCCCTTCTTGCTCTAGGCACATATTACTCATTTTTCCTGTAGATTCCTAAACTGTAGGCTTACAATATTGATCATACGTGTCTTTAAAAAAAGTGCATTCAATACTATATATTTCTCTCTTTAAATTCTTATGTTACTGTATTCCACGTGTTTTTTTTAAGGTTCTAATATATTTTAAAATATATTTAAGGTTTCTTACTTAATCCATAAACTATATAGAAAAATTTTGTTTAATCACCAAATACTCAATGTTTTTCAACTTTTCTGTTACTCATTTTTAATTCAATTTTACTGTGATCTGACTATATCTTGTAATAGATTAGAATACATTTATTAGCTGTGTTTCATGAGTCCAAATGTATCCAGTCTTGGTGTATGATTTTGGTGAGTCTGAAGAGAATATATACTCAATAAATACCAAGTAGATCAAATTAATTGGCAGTGCTGCTCAGGCCTAAGATAGCTGTACTGAATTTCTACTCGTTTAACATATCAATTTCCTTTTTTCCTAGTCCTTTGTATATTCTAGATATTAGCTATCTGTTGGAGAAGTAGCTGGCAATTTTTAAAAAACATTCCATCACTTTTCTCTCCACTGTTTTGATTGTTTTCTCTTTGCTCTATTGATTGTTTCCTTTGCTGTGAAGAAACTTTTAATTTGATGCAATCGCAGTTGTTGGTTCTTGGTGTTATCTCATGTGTAATAGGTGTTCTATTGAGGAAGACCTTGCCTAATCCCATGTCTTCAAAGGTTTTGCCTATTTTATCTTCAAGCAGGTTCAGCATTTATGTTTTATTATCTGATCTCAAATATTTCTTATACTGTGTGTTCTTTCTCTAACTGTAAAGTTATAGAGCCATCTTCATCTCATGGCTATACATTGATTTGTCCATTCATTACTTTTTTATTGTATTTCACTTTGAAAAATACATGTAACTTATTTATTAGGTCAGAGATTTTTTTCCGTAGTCATGTCAACTCCAATTATAAGTCCATCAAAATTATTTTTTATTTTTGTTACAAAATTTCCTTCTGATTCTTTTTGTTAGTTGAAAATATTAACTGAATACACCACCAATTTGTTCTTGAATATGTTACTTTTATGCTTTGAGCATTTAATATATGAACAATAAATTCTTTTCTGGTAATTCCAAAATTTGTATTATATGGAAGTTGAATTTCTCATGTTCTCTTTATGTATTCTGATTATGGAATTTTTATGACATTTAGCTGGCAGACCAGTACGACCGCTTGTGGGTGTGTGAGAAACGGGGCTCAAGAGGTCACCCGTGCAAACAAGGGACGGACACGAGAGGTGGAGTAGACCGAAATATGAGGCTTTCATTGTGTTTTTGCAAAAAGAGGTGTCGTCTCCGCAAGCAGGTAGAGAAAAGCATACAGAAAGTATGGTAGATGGAGATTTTAATTCCTTACATTCCAAGTCCATCCCCCTGCCTTTTTCCTATTGGTAGGACGCACAATGTTCCTGATAAGATCTAAGGTATTGGCTCAAGGTCAAGTCAGTCACTGTGGCATGACCTTTATCCCGCCTCTCTCCTTTTTCTCCTCACCTGGTCAAGTAAGAGCTCCGGAAATCAAAAGGCCTGCAGTCTTTATCTGAAAAATATGCCAGTGCTACAGTTAGGTGGTGCTTAAAGGAGCCAGTGAGGGACAGCCATAAGGGCATTTAGCGACGTGGGGCTAGATGTGGCCCTGTGGGGAGATACCGCATACTCGGGCCATGGACTCTCTCTTGAGCTGTATTCCATTGAGAGAAAAGCACCCGGGGCACCATGGTCCAATCTCCGCATGGTCAGGGAGTCAGTTCGCTGACTTTTATGACAGTAACACTGTGGAGGAAAGTAGGAGAGCGCCTTTAGGTTTGAATGTGAAAAGCCACAGCCACACCTCAGGCAAGCCAGAACACCATTGATGCCTGGAAAAAAAAAAGTGGTTCAGTTTCTTAGGAGAGAGATCAGTGGTGCCAAAATCCAAACCACCAGAACAGATGAGATGGCCCTGCTTCTGTACCAGGGCGCACGAGGTGGGGCAGCTGAGATTTGTCCTCACGGGGGATCTCTGCTGTGCTGACTGTATGCCCCAGGTACGTTTATTTCTTGTGACTCTAGGAGCATCCTTGCCTTTCTCATTCTGTGCTTTCCCCTTGATTCTGGCAAAGTTCTTCTGCACTGACTCAGACCAATTTCTCAGTTGCAAAGTTGGCTAAATTTTCCCTTGTGCCCCAGAGAGGTGGTTTCTATTCCCCATATATTCATATATATATATACTTAACACTGATTTTAAATAATACATCATATTTCTTTAGGCTGATGTATACTTTATACGCATATTATCCCTACATTGAATATTTATATTGCTTTTCTATATTTTATCTTAGAAAACATGCTGCTGTTATATTATTATACATTGTTTTGCTTTTGATGGAACAGTTTCCCAACAGCTACTCACCTAGGAGTGAAAATGCAGCAACTTCTCTTGTTCTGCCTTTTCAAATAATTCTCCAAAATCATCTAGTCACTTATAAAGATTTCAGTATAAGAAGGATATCATTTTACCACACTCAAACTTCGGGCGTTTTGGCATTTGTGTCTTTTCCTTTCTCTCTCTCTCTCTCTCTCTCTTTCTGTCCCTTCCTTCCTTCCTTCCTTCCATCCTTCCTTCCTTCCTTCTTTCTTTCATAACAGGATCTCCCTCTATAGCCCAGGCTAGCATTGTACACAGTCCAGTCATCCCGCATCAGCCGCAAGTGCTGGAATTACAGACATCCGTGGGCACACTGGCTTTAGGTGGTGCTGGGAAATCAAATGCAGACCTTTGCTGTTCTCCCACCAGTCCCCCACTTCTTTTGCCAATTTTATGCAAGTGAAATGATTTCTCGATATTAACCTATTATGTAATAGCTAATATTCTGTGGAATTTTCCATGTGCTATTTACCTGAATTGTCAATTTGTATTATTTTTATATTAAATATTAGGATCATATGTCTTTTCTTTTACATTTTAATCAATTCTATATACTTTCTACATATGAGCTAGATACTTCAAAAGACTCTACTCAGGAATTTTTTTAAGCCATTACCTTGCTAACCCCCCTTTTACCTTTTTGTGTTGTCTCATTTCACATTAGAGGTATTTTTGGCATGTTGCTGAATCTCTACATGCATCCTGAAACTAAAGTTGACCTTGAGCCTTTCTATTTGCTTTGAGTAGTGTCTTCCACACATTTGTGCTTTTTTTCTTGCTAGCGTACCATTTCCTCTCAATGAATTTGCTTTTATATACTTTATAGTTACTAAAAAAATCTATTGAACTCTTTTTAGAAACTAGAAAAACCTTGTAGACATTGAGAATCAACTACAAGTGAACAGAATTTTTGTTCTCTCTTGGCATTGATTATAAAATGGAAGATAAACAAAAAATATGATGAAGCCAAGAAAGATTCAGATGGTGGTAAGTGCTGGTAGCAGAACTATTGACTGTAAAAGCTGCTAACTGGAAAGATTCAAGTTCATATCTTAGGGCTTTTGATGACTTATGGGATGATGAAGAGTTAGTAACATAAGGTAGCTGAAAATGCCACTATTAATATGATTGTTATGAACAAAGCTAACGTATATATATATTATTATTATTACTAATATATATTTGAGACAGAGGCTCACTCTGTAGTCCAGGCTCATCCTAAACTTACTATGTAGCCCAGGCTGGACTTGAACTCACTGAATCCTCCTATCATAGCTTCCCGATCATAGGCATGTGCCACCACGCCCAGTTCATGTGGCTCTGGGGAGTTAAACTCAGGACCTTTAACTTGCTGGGCAAGCACTGTAGCCATTGTGCTATTCCTCCAGCCCCTGACATTTTATTTTCCATTGAAAAGCTCTGACAGGTTGTACTTCTCCAACCCCATGTGCTACCTTCATCTGGCTACACTATTAATAACTAACATATATGATTATTAATTTTCGTGAATTTTAGACTGGCTTTATACACGCTAACATCTCTGTCTAGCTCTCCATTTATTCTTTATTTGTCAATTACTTACCAGCTTATCTTGTATTTATTAATGTAGCCATCTATCATGTTTCTAGCAAATGTTCGTCATTTCTCTGTGTTTCTGTTTGCCTGTCCATCCACCCACCCACTCTAAGTCCATCAAATGTTCTTCTGTCTGGCTAACTTCTGGTCGATTTTTATTGATCAGCTATTCACTTAGCATTATCTATATATCTCTCTCTTAATCAATAATATATTTGTATATTTGTTTCTCATTTATCAACTATCCACCAAGTATGTCTCCATCTATTAACCACATATGTATCTTTATTATTTTGTCAAAATATTTGAAAGTCAGTTTCAAGTACTATAAGATTTCATACTTAAATATGTGTGTATAGATCCTGAATAAAGTTATTTTTTGTAAAGTCCATAGTATCCCTATTTTAGCAAGGCTTTGTTTAAAGGAGTCATCATACCTTACATTTAATTCTTAAATTGTCCTTCAGACATTGAATTGTCCCCAGATTGCTAGGTTGATTTTAATATTTTCCCTTTACCATTGGTTTTTGGCAACTGGATTGTAGTGTGATGTATGTTACTGTCTTTGTGTTTATCCTGCTTTTTCTGAGCTTGTGGGTTCGTGGATTTACATTTTTCATAGAATTGGAGATATTTCGGCCATTATTTATTTGAGTACCATTAGCGCCAAAGAATTAAAAGTAAAGCTTCCTTTGTGTAAGTTCTATAGTCCTCGCTGTTGGACCAGAGGGCATTATAGGTCACACTGAAAAAGTGCTAACAATGTAAAGAGAGAAAACTATGTTGCTAACTTGACATAAATTAAAGGAAGAAAATATAAAATAGCCAAATAAAAATCATTGACCTTCCTCGAAACCTAACAGTGCACTAGTAAGTACCAGTGGCTCACTGAGGGTGCCACAATATATACATCTGCTTCTTTCCTCCGGATCCTGTTTCCTAAACTAGAAATCATTTTGTATCTACACTAAAGATGTAATAAAGTACCCAGAAATGTCAACGATGATAGTCAGTTAAAAATAAATTTGAAAAAAACCCCACTAAATGTTATGCTTGGATAGAAAAACTGGCAGAAAATGAATGCATTTATGTAAATTTCCAAGTCTGAAATTATGCCCTTTAATCTGTTTTAAAAATAACTAACTAGTTACTAAGCTTTTAAATATGTTTGTGTTATAATTTTAAAAATATGAAACTAAACTAAGCTAACAAATTCTGATGGCTGTATCTCACATACATAGTTCTCTTGAGTTGAGATACCACAGTCATACTTTTTCTTTTTCTGCCCTGGAGATTGAGCCCAGGGCCTTTGCACTGAGCTACACTTACATGTATATAATCCCCCACTGCCTTTGGAGACAGTGTCTTGATAAATTTCTAAATTGCCCAAACTGGGCTCAAATTTATGAAACTCTTACTTCAGCCTTCCAGAGTGATGGGATTATAGTTTCATGTCTTTAATCCAATCAGTTTTACTTGACTTCTATATTTAGGCCACAAACATGGAATATGGCTGATGTGTGTATACATGTGCACATGCATATGTGTGTGTGAGTGTGCAAATTATTCAAAAGTATGAGCTAGCTCATAGACATATAAGGAAGGCTGCAGAATCCCTGGCCGATGTCATGGTGCTCTGATAAGAACAATGGCATCTTCTGTATTACCTGCCATGTTACCATGTAACTGTTAACCTGGAAACTCAAGAGGTATGTTGTGACTATCAGCAATATTGTTGAATGGAGAACTAGGAGGTCAAACTAATTTGATCCATATGCCTGATTCTAGCTGCACATTTGCTGGAAAATATGAGTATTTGACCTTTTCATATTCTATAGTGGAGTACTAACTGATCTCTGCCTTGTGAGTGTTTTTGGCTGAGACAATATTTTCAACATTCTTTGCTCCACCTGTGAAAAAAATATATTACACATTCCTATATTTAAAAAAAATTTTGATACTGACGAATTGCCTTACAAAGTGGTTGTTCCATTTACACTCTAATTGAGACTTTGTCCACATTCTTCTTACTTCCTTGTGACTTATTTCTTTTCAAATGACATAAACAAATCTTAACAAATGTTATCTTTTTTGTAAGTCTTATGTGCCACAGTGGAAATCAAGTCATTGTTATTTCTGCTCAAAATCTTCCCCTAAAGAATAGGTATTCTCATCAGTATTATTTCTGACTTTAGTATTTTCTTACATTGTTTAATTAGTGATGAAAACAGTAACTCTGTACTAAAAATGTTCTCTTTTATACAATTTGATGCTGTTCTGTGCAAGTTTTATTTCATAAAATAACAACATTTTGGAAATCTTATTGCCTTTTATAAAATCAAACTTAATGTCTTTCTCACATTAAATTAAACGTAATTTTATATTAAGATGAAATCCCACGGTATGTTTTACCGTCTTTATAGCGAATGATAACTAAGTATTGGGAACCCTTAGCTGTATGACTCTGACACCTTTCAGTACTGTTATCTTGGTAAGGTAGGGCACCTGGTGAAAATTGAGTTGTATAACTTCTAATTGATTTATGAAGTTGTTTCCTATTCAGCGGGATTCAGAAGTTAAGACACGATCACTGTGAACTTTTTTTTATAATGAGTGTTGCCACAGGTTTTTGGGCATTCATAAGAATCAACAAGATTACTTTCACAAGTCCAATTAAGGTTCTCCCTTCAGGTTGAAAAGGTCTATGGTAGTTTATAGATTCCTAAGAACCACAGGAGGGAAAAGCATCTGAAAGCTGATTAAGTTTCCACAAATTTCCCTAGTTACTGGCTGTCAGATAAAAAGGACTTCATACAATCAAATTGAGTCTCTATCACAGCCTCATAAATAATTTAAAATGGAAATTCACTCTAAAATCAGCGAAACAATATATATTCAAAACGTCCAATTTTCATCTAGATTGAATGAAATGATCATACAATTGTTTTCTCAATATAAGGGGAAATTTTCCACATGAATATGTTTAAGACTAACACATTTTCTTCAATTTGATCTTAATTTCTAGCTTCTTCTTTCACTTAAAGGTGGTGTTCTTATCATCGAGAATAAAACTTAGCAAGGAAAAAAGGAGGAAATTTAAACATTTCATTGAGGCAAATTTTATTGTTAGGAAATTGGATGTTAAAACCTGGTCCTTCAAATACTGCATATTGTCACTAATATTTGGAAATTTAAAATGTTGATTTCATATAAAATAGTGGGTTAAGAGGGGTAAGTGGAAAAAGAATAGTTATTAGGTAAGGGATTCAGAGGATAGAACAAGTAACCCTTGAAGTTCTGTGGTACAGAGAGTAACTACAGCTGACAATATTTTATTGTATATTTTAAAAGGCCTTGTTGAGAGGTTTGTAATATTCTCAATGCCAAAAATTATAAATGTTTGGATTTGATATATTAATTACTCTGAATTGATCACTATTCTGTGTGTGCCTGTTCAGAAATGTCAGGCTGTACCTAACACACACGAACAACTATCAGTTAAAATTGAAAAATTAATAAAAATACCAGTTCTTGTAGAAGATCAGGGAATGGATAGATAATGTTTTAAATTTCGAATGCTTATTTATAGTAGGAAAAAAGCTGGTAAACAGATTAAACTTAACAACATGATTTATTAATGCCCCCGTGTGCCTAGAACTGTACTTTAACCTTATTTTATGTGATCTTAAGAACTTTTCAAAGTAACAGTACCATAGTTTACTTCATACTGAAAAAAAGAAAAAATCACATCACTTGGTTAGCTTTGATTCAATCTTATAAATTGTAAGTGATGTGGGCGTTATTCTAAACTATTTTTGCGTTCTCCTACAGCACATATATTCTCATAATATCATTAGACTTCTAATTGTATACCTCTTAAATCCATGTAGCCCGCCCTAGTAAAAGCAGATTTCAGTCACATACTTGGCTGGCTTTTACTAACACCACCTGTACTCAGAGGAAACAGGTTTACTCTGGATGTCCTTTATAAACAGGATATTGCCATCATGAATGCAAATGTGTTTAATCACGGACTTGATGAGCCGTGCTACAGTGTTTGTATAGGCTCAGAAGTGCTCATATATTAAGACTACAATGAGGTGCTGATTTATGAACCAGGAACGGGAGAAGTAAGGGCACACATTCTGTACAACCCCCGAATCTCAAGCGAGGCTGGAGCCCACTGTTCTATGTCTGCTCTAAAGTAAAAGTGAGACGTGGGAGGTGAATTAATCTTGCTCTTTTGCTATCAGGAATGGCTTATCTTTTATGTTGCGAGGGTAGTGGGTGACCAATGTAGGGCATGAAATAATAGCCTCAGAATTTCAGCATTCTTTTATTCCTGGCTTATTGTTGGGCATTAAACCTATGAAATTTGTGATTCAAGGCACTCATATAAAAAAGTTACGTTTACCTTTGCTCAGATAAAACAAGAGCAACTCACTACATACTGTAAATATATAATATTAGTATTACATATAGGATCAATATTTCCCTAGCCCACATTCATTAATTTATTTTATTAATAAATAAAGTCATCAGGTTTCTAATATAGTCTGGATCTCATTAGGTTCATGTAGAAGACATACCTCCAAAATACTTTATTGTGTCAAACAGATATATAAACAAATAAATAATTATAAAAAATTATCCTGGAAGTTTCATGATGTCCAAAATATTCTGAAGCTGCTCTAAGCTTTAAGATATTCAGAATATATAGATAAAAACAAAAAAATCTACAAACTTCTTTTTTACTTTTGCTTAATTTTTGTTACACGCTTTTTAATGTTAATACTTTATTTTGGTTCATAGGATTAAAAGTAACAAATGCTGACTAGAAATAAACAAATTTTCCAAATAATGTTTATTTTAAATTTGTAGCACTTATATCCGGAAGGTTAACAGAGCTTAAAACAGCATAAAACTTGTTGAGAGCAACTATATTAAAGAAATATTCTATTCAGCTTGGAAACATAGAGAAGCATACTACTTAAACATTGTGTTAGAAAACCAAAAAATTTCCATATTGAGCTACGAAGATAACATTGTGAGTAGAGAAGTAATAGAGTAGAACAAGAAGGATGTTTAAAGTGTGGCCCGGAGTCACCATGTTGCCACGCCTTCCTCCTTCCTTCTCTCTCCCTTATCCTTCAATCATTAATGACTTTTCCATATAGCACAATTTCATTTTTCACCATAGCTGTGTCAACGCAGTCAGTGCATCAAAGTCTACCTAAATAAGATCTTTAATAAATAAGAACCTTTGCTTTTTTCCTCTAATTTCTTTTAGCTCACACATAGTTTACATATTTCCAGCAGAAAATTTGAAGCCCCATGTCATGCTTGGAATTCCATTTCTTCTTCTCTCTGATCCGTCGTTCAAAAGACTTAAGAAAAATTTCTTTATTTTTTTATTTTGCCTTAATAATATAAACTGGCTTCTTCAATTTCTCTGTCTAAACTGCCTGCTTGATGCACAGAAGACCATAACAGAAAGGAAATAACAGCCAAGCCAGAAGCACATTTGATGAACCAGGTGTAATTTGAATGCTGTGTGGTGTAAAAAGACTCAAGCTCATCTGAGTATAGGCAGAAGAAAGATTTAACTTCAAATAAACATGTTTTTCCTCTTTTAACTTGGGGGGGGGGGTTGGAGTCTTATAAAAGCCATTTATAAGATTATTAGATTAATTAGCATTGTACAGATTTTTCCTTTATCTGTTTTTGTCTTACTGTGTAACATTACCTGCTGTGAGATTACTATGCAAATATTAGGTTCACTCAATGCAAAGCAATACCAAAGCACGTCTTGGATACACCTGGTATAGAACAGGTGAGCACTCTCAAAATGATCTCAGAAACATGGTGACATGCACTGATTGTGGTCAAGGTTTTCAGAGCACAAGTCAAGCTTTCAGCAACATTTTCCAGGAAAGAGAATTTCCCGTCTCAATGGCCTGCCCTTGAATGTGGTGTAAGAGTTTTAATTTCTTCTTGTTAGTGGTTGGGGTGGTAGGCTCTAATTCTGTCGGGCCTCCATGACAAGTTTCCTTCTCCGCGGGTTAGAATAATAAGTCTCAGAAGACAGGAGCAAGGTTGGAAAGGGAACACTTTATTGGGAAAGTTGCATAAGGGAAAAGTAGTTGACTTGCCTCAAATTTGAGAAGCCAAAGATAGGTACTAACTTTGTCAGTTCATAATTTTGTCCTGCTAGTTTGATACAATATAGTTATTTCATTAACCTTTTCTAAACTATTTTTGTTGCTGTTTCTTATTTGTTTGACCCATTTGTGGGTGTAGGTACTTACATAACCTGGACTTGACAACCAGGTAAGATTTTCTGTTTGTTCATTTTAAATTCATCAATTTCAGAAGTGTTAAAATGATAGTGTATTCAAGACAAATGACTTGGTTAACATCCCACAGATACATCTTATTCTGTAACATTAGAGTACCTTGTATTTCTATTTATCTGAAGACAGACAATGTAGGTTTCAATTATTGAAAGACGTTTTATACATCTATAATGTGAATAGTTCCTAACATCATATAATTTTTTTGGAGACAGAGTGTCTCTCTATAAGGATTTCCCTGTATATACCAGAACTTTATCAAGGCAGGAAGCTCACCAGTTCAAGCCAGCTGGACAATTTATAGACTTAGACCTTGTCTCAAAACCAAAAGTTAAAAATTGGACAGGGAATGAAGCTTTTTTTAAATTTCTGTGCACTATATACAAGGCTTTCCTAGAATAAAATATGACCATATACAAATCTGATTATTACATGATGAATCATTATTTCAAGGAAATATACCTGAAATTTTACTGGACTCTTTCTGGGGACAATGGAGATTACCAAGAGTAGACAGCTATCAAGTCATAACCCATACAAATGGATCAGGCTAGGGAAAAGGACAGGCTCATAAAATAATGAATTTCAGTGTCCTAAAACCACAAGCAAACAAGCAAAGTACAAACTGAATCCAAGACAGAAACCAGCAAACAAAAAAAGAAGAATAAATTCAAGGCCCAGGCAAATGTCACTTGATTCAGTCTAATTAAATCCTCATCAATATTTTCAGCTGTTTCTAACCCAGAAGCCTAGATTCTCAACCTCTGACATCGAGCTCCTAAGATTTTGTTGTTTATTGCACGGTAGTTAGCAGTGAGCACCGAGGCACCACTTGCCTGGCCTTTAAGAAATAACCTCTTATAACAAAGCCTCGCCCAAATTGAAATGAAGATTTCCATTGATATGCTACACAATCTTATCCTATTTCTATGTATAGACTTAATTATTTTTCCTTCCAGGAAGGAAAACATTTTTAATTAGATGAAATGCCTTGTAAGATTACAGTACCCCGCACAGCTCTACACAGCAGTGACCCATGAGTCCTTTAGACCTTATAGACACGCCCAGGAATTCTGATAAGGCAGGGGAGGTAGTGAAGGTCAGCGAGAACTCTCCGCTCACAGGGGTCAGCTGCCAGGGCTGCTACTAGGATGCATATCAGTTCATTTGTTTTATTGTTGCTCCAAGTGGAGAAAAATGGCAGAGAAAGTTGGAGATTTTGTTTCTTTATCCTTGTCTCCCCTCCACTTTTGAAGTGTTTACTCATATGAGTTGGTTATATTATCCAAAAAAGCAATCAATTTAGTAAACGTTCTGAAAGTATGACATTAGGTCTGAATCTCAAATATGGCACAATACAGTGGCTGGAGGAATGGCTTAGCGGTTAAAGCTCTTGCCAAGCAAGTGCTAGTACCTGAGTTCAATTTCCTGGCACCACATAAGCCCAGTGTGGTGGTACACACCTAATTCCAGCACTGGGGAGGCCGAGACAAGAAGATTGCTTTGAGTCCAACGCCAGCCTGGGCTACATAGTGAATTCAGGACCGGCATGGGCTACAGAGCAAGACCATGTCACAAAAAAGGAGAAATATACCACACCGGATTAACTTTATTGCCAAGCACAATGAAAAAGTACTAACTAAAATACTTTTCCAGTATCTGAAGGCACTAAAGAGTGGTCAAGGGTAGTCAAAAATGTAAAAAGATGACAGCACATGGAAATCTGGAATGTAGGTTATTTTCTGTAAGGAAACTGGATAGGCTTCTCTGTTTTAGGAGTTTTCATCTTGGTACAGGTTCTAGTTGTTGCCCTAGGGTGACGAAAGCCAAGAAAGAAATGAACCATATTTCTGCTGCTTGTGGAATGAGAAGTGAGTGCCCTGGTGATGGAGTCCTCAGAGAAGAGGCAGGACGCTGCCTGGAAACCCGAGCACCTACGCAGTTCCAAAGTGCAGGGCAGACTCTGAGGAAACCAATTAAATGCAAAAGAACTGAATAGAGATTTTAAACTTCTGCCTTTGCAACAGGGAAACACTTAGAGTACGAGTTCTACTCTGTAAATGCCAATAAAATTCCCTAAATTGTGCATTTTGAATGTTGTGAAAATGGAATATTGCTAGTGGAAGAATTTATCATTCATTTATATTGTCGTGGGGAGAAAATAGAAGAGTTTGGAAAATACTGTGCCTAAATCAATTCCTGAAGTCTTGTCTGTACTGATTTTTGCATGTTCAAACTGAGCGGTACACCATGCATGAGCACAATAATTGTTTTGATCAGATGTACCCTACATACACTGTGCTAAGTGCCTCTGTACACACTGCGGGCTTGCTAACCACCTCTCTCAGTCAGCTAATATTTTCACTTGACAACCTTTCCCTTTTAGATAATTTTAGAACCATCCTGTATATTAGGATCCACTTCTCAGAATTCTCTTCTTTCCAGATCTGTAGTTTAATAACCATATTAGTTACAGAACCAAGAGATCTCAAGCAGCAAATATTAAAGTAGATAAATCCTCATATTTGAAGCCCGAGGCTGGTCTTATGATACAGGTCTTTGATCCCAGTACCCTGGGAGGCTGTGGCAGGAGGATCACAAATTTGAGCCCAGCCTGGGCAATTTAGCTACTTAGTGAGGTCCTGTCTCACGATCAAAAAATCAAATTGGGCTGTACATGTAGCGCAGTGCTGAGGTCCTGGGCTTGATTCCCGACACTGCAAAAAATAGTAAATGCAAGGACTGAACATCAGAGTACTTACTTTGGCTGCAATAGGATGCTCCCATCCTAGGCTGATGTCATAGTGTTCTATTCTCTTTATGCCTTCGTCTTCTCTTTGTCTACCATTTCTCTTGGTGTGTTTTCTTATCCTCATTTCTCTGAATTGCAAAACAGTGGCCTGTCTCACAATGAATAGGCTCAACAATTATTGGAAATTAATAATAAGCAAGCAGTTTTCCACAGTTGAGGTAGAAGAGAAGTTAACACGTTGCAAAGATAAGAAAGATAATATTGTCAAATAAGGAGATTTTCTAGAAGAGCGTGATGAAGAAGTTTTAGAATACAGAATTAAAAAGTAAATATATTGATTATAAAATCTCAAGCTAAACTAGCGTGACTGGTAAACCCTTGAGAAAATCTCAAATTAAAATGTAGACGTTTTCAACCAACTCGCAGATCCCATTTCTCAGCAGCAACACTGAATTCTAAAAGGCTATGAAACACCATCTTCAAAGGTCTGCGTGAGATTGATTTTGAATGAAGAAGCTCCTGTCAAAACAAACTATTCATATTGTATGAGAACAAGATAAAGTTATTTCCATACTTCTGAAGGCTCAGAAATGCTTTAGGAAATACAAGGAAAAAAAGGAAAATGAATACATGAAAGAATCATTCCATAAAACAAGAAGACAATGAAATAATTCTTGGAATGATGGAAAATCAGCTTACATTTTAATATTCAACGAGCAATATAATTATAAACCTGATGATACATTTGTTGTTATTAAAAGGCAGATATTTCGTTTTTATTTTTCTTCTGAAAACTGAGACCATTTCAGTTGTATTTAAAAGCTTTTCATCTGACAGTAGCCTCTGAAATTAAAGATAAAATATATTGCAGAATTGAACGAAGCATGATTTTTAAATCGCTTTTTTATTTGATGTGTAGTAGAACATTTGATCTCAAGTATAAATATTTATTTTAAAATGTCACAGGTTTGGAGGTTTGATTGCCTTCACATTATAAAGTTCTGAAAAACTCCATTTTATTTTAATATAGTTACATAAATTGTAAATATTCACCTATTATCATTGTTTTCAGAGTAACCTATACTCAAAAGATGAAAAATAGTTGCTTAACTTGATGATGTACAAGCAAAATGAAGTTTGGCGTTTCAGGAGAAAATGAGATATTAAATAAATCAGGAAGCTAATCCTTCATCCTAAATGAACGCTGAGATTCCTACTATCTATCTATCTATCTATCTATCTATCTATCTATCTATCTATCTATAGATATATACTAAGTACACTACTTACGGCTGTAAATGTACTCAATAAAGAATGAATAATATCCCCAATAAAATAGCCAGTGGGAAATCAATAGAGTCACAAAATCAAGTAGTAGAGGTTCCAAGATTTAGAATTACATTATCAGCCAAAAGAAAAACTACTATGAGAAATGGTTAAAGATTTCATCTCTCTGGTAAAAGAGAGTGAACATACTTGAGGAAAAATATTTTCAGGTTCATTTTATGTCTTTGTGGATTGATTATTTATCAGGAATTGTACTAACAGCAAATATATTTATTTAAATGTATATGAAAATTGGTTAAATGCATACATTTTAAAATGTATAAAATAATTAATTATCCGATGGTTATGCTTAGCAGACTCTCCCAAATCTTGAGTTTGGACATAGAGAAGCAGTGGTGTTGGCTATAGAACTTCTGGGCCGCTCCCACAAGGGAAAGCACTCAGAACTGATAAAAAATTACAATGTACATTGACCATTGGCTGGATAGATATTGTTCTGAAACTTATTTAAGAAATTTGGTATTAGCCTGGAAGATGAACACTATAGCGCTGACTTTATTGAGTTCCATCAGGAATAAATGAGATACTGTAGGTTATGTGTGTAACACAAGACTGAGCACACTGTACGTATTCAATGGCTGTGTTTATGCTGTAATGATTGTAACTGTAGTGAAATCTCATTTTACAATAATTAGGGCATCTCCAACTAGACAAAAATGGACTTGGACAGATATTTGTATGCTTATATTTATGAAAGAATTATTCACTATAGGCAAAGAAGTGGAAACAACCCACATGTTTATCAGTAGAGAGAGAAATTGGTAAACTCAATGCAGTATAAATAAAATGGAATATTATCCACTTATAAAAAATGAATAAATGATATATGGAACAATGTACATGAGGCATGAAACTATTATATTGCTGAGATATGTAAAAATAATTTTATTTGATCTTACTCCTATAATATATTGAGAATAGATGAAATCATGGAGACAAAAAGTTGATTAAGATTTGCCAGGGTCTAAAATTTACTGTGTAATGGTTGCAGAGTTTCTGCTTGGGTAGTTTAAAAAGAAAAGGCGTTCTTACAGAAATCATGGTCCCATGACAATGTGAAGGTTGTGAATGCTACTGAATTAGACACCATTATGGTTTGCATTTTAAACTTTGTTAAATACATACATTTAAAATATATAGGTAAACGTGAGACCCAAAAGTCAAAACATTGCTAGTAGAAAAACAGTCGTTGAATAATGAATTTTAAAGGGGTGAATTTTCCTCTGGTTTTGATGTGTTGTCTGGAGTGATATGAATATATGTAACAGTGGTGATGCAGAAGAGGCGAGTGATCACAACGAAAGTAGGGTAGGCCCCTAAACCAGGGATGCAGGCCCTACTCCTAACATAGTGGTTACTGGCTACATTCTTAAACCAGCAGATACAGGTCCCACCCCTAAATCAGTGGATGCAGGCCTTGCTGCTGAATTGGGTCACAAGCTTCGCACCATTCGATATGCTAAGTTCTATTTTCCTTCAGAAAAAAATCATCTGGAGGGAAACATAACTTGTTTCATTAAGTCTTTATTTTTGTGTTAGTCTTTCAGGGTATCTGATTTAATTTTTTTTTACTAAAATATAATACAGAATCCACATTCGAATAAAGACTCACAGACTTTTATGCTAAATTTGGCTTCAGCTTGTGTACAGACCCCAGAGGAGATGTTTTTTCCTTGTTTAGATGATACTCATGAACCACACGGTGGTATTTTGGTCTAAAATCACATATACAATAATGATCCCATAGTATTTTAATCAAGCTACAAATTTCTATCACACAGTGACATCATATGTAAAACCATAGTGCTGTCTGTTGTAGAAAAACATAGCCCATATCATTACATGCAGTACATAATATTTAATATTATTGATATATGTATTTAGTATATGTTGTCTTTTTTATTTTAGAAAGCTCTTACTTTAAAAATTGCAATAGATCTGTGTATCGTTTATTGTGCTATATCAGCAGCCAAGTTGCATATTCTGTATGTACTATATCTCTTGGCAACATCGAGTTACTTTGTGCTAGACTAATCTGCTTTTTTGTTTATCTTGCCCCTAGAAGAATAGGCTTTATCATTTCCATATAGTATAGAGGTGTTAGCTAGATACATAGGTAAATAGACAGACAGACAGCCTGGATGCGCAGGGAGGCCACTGTAACATCTAGTTTGTGTGCACAGTGACAGAATCATGTTCATGTGATGTTTTTCAAAATCTATCTCTGTTGTTAAGTCACACATGACTGTATTACATTTCAAATGTTATTTAAATATTCACATGGAATCTATGATATTACCTCTTGGCCTATAAAGTGGCAAACATTTATCATGTAGCCTACTCAATAAAAATGTTTCGGATAGTTTTAGATGCCATTTTTTTGACGAGCTACCTTTGGAAAGAGGAGAATCACAAAGCTAGGTAAGTCATGAAAGCAACAAAAATAAAGATTTTTTGTGCTACCCATCATAGGTTGTCTCATAAACTAAATGCAAAAAGGTCTTCAATAGTTCACATAGAATGTTACACTTCTTAATAGGTTCAGTAATATACCCATTGTCATCATCAGTGTCATGTTTATTTTGGGTGTAAGTTGATGAATAAATAGTTACGGGGACATGGTTCCCTCCCCAGAACTCCTCAGATATAACTATATTTTCAGAACACCTACATGACTGGTCTACACAAAATGGTCCATGGAACAAAAATGGTCCAAGTTGCATGGAACACAGAGAAGATGTGCCCTGCTGTCATGCTAATAAGTTGCTAGTTCATAACGAAAACCCTTAGCCTAACTTAACCTGAAAACCCTATTGTAGACTTGAAAGCCTTTTGAAAGAACAGAGAACAGAATAAGATTTAAGACAGAAAAAAGGGTAGACTTAGACACATTTAAGAAAGTGCTACCAACCCAGCTACTTATTAAGAGCTATTTGAATCCTGCGGTCTTTGGACCATTTGCTTATTCAGTACTCAAATATCTTTTAGGAGAGGTAAGGAGAAGAATCTGTTCAAAGTTCCTATATCAAAGGTTTGTTCTGTAACATAATATGTCTTTCAAGCTCTGTGGTGTGGCTCACTTGAGGTGAATACGGCAGTCTATCCCAGGAGTGCAGTGTATGAAGTGGAGCAGGGACAGCATGAGGTGCTCTGTCAAGCTGGTTTGCTGGCATGACTTTTGGCAAGGACCAGGAGCAAGTGGCGATCCCAGCAGCGACGGATGAAGCGTGAAGCGCTTGGGGATAAGAAGTTTCACATAGATAGGTAAGAAATGATTTCCACAGCAAATTCAACAAGTACTCACTTCAAGTCATCACACTTCTTTTCAAATTCTCCAGTATTTTCAGAAAGACAATAAGCCCCTCCTGGGATATCTGCAATAACAGATTATCCAATTGGGATGTGCCTATCATGGAAAGAAAATTGGTGAACAATGTCATCGGTTCGTCAGGCAAGTTCTTGTACTCAGTCTACCCTAATTACTTTCTTCGTTTCTCTTCCCAAGTGTTTGACGTAAGGTTATATCGAGCCGTGTGGTGTGTCTGGAGAGTTTTGAATCTGAGTTGCTTCTATGTGAAGATAGAGAAGCGAATCTGGTCTTTCTGGAAGGTGGGCAAGAACACGGAGCCATGTTGGCTAGTGAAGGGATGGATGAACTGTGTCCTCCATGAATCCACACTCCCGCATTCTTCCCGTTGTCCTTGGATTGCCACTTCAACCAGCCGTCCCAGCCCTGTGGCTGCTCCTCCGAGTTTGCTCTCTTTCAAGTGACAGCAGAAATGGAAGCAGCTGCTATCTCCGATTCCAACAACCGCTTTTAAGCATTAACCCCAAGTCCTCAAGCTCAGATTGCAAGTCTGTCAGCTTGCTATTTTTTGTTTTCCTGGAAAATGGCAAAAGGTTCCTTCTGCTGCCTCTTACATAGCTGAAAGCTTCATTTTACTTTCTTACTGCTGTGAGCAAGTTGTTTAAAAAAGAATTAAATGAAGCTAATATGGCAGGCCATTATCTTATTTAGGTATCTTTAAAGTGTTCTTAAACAAAACAAATTAATATTTGCTTCAAGTAGGGGAAATATCTAACAACACTTTTCTGCAAAAATTAACATGATAGAAATGTAAAACAGGTTTGTGGGAGAAGTATAGGATGCCTGCAGTTTTGTACATTATTTCAAGAAGTTTGATCTCTTTTCAGAAAAAGGAAACGTTTCTTTCCTCAGTTCTCAAGGTGGAGTTCAGAGCTCTGCCCTCACCCCTTTTTACATTTTCTTTTGAGACAGGGACTCACCAAACTGCTCCATGTTGTGAGTAATCATCACTATGGAGATAATAGTAGTGCTTATGCTACTGGATGGAAGAAGTGCTAATAAAATAAAACACCATTTATAATTGCCTGACACTAGGCCAACTTATTGGCAGGCCTTCATAAAATTATACATTTGATTTTCTATAACTTTCAACACAAAAGTGTCAATCCTCTTGTCTTAGTTACTTTTTTGTTGCTATGACTCAATGCCTGACAACCACAAATTGAGGGGAGGAGTTTCAGAAGGTCACAGTCCACTCAGGGATGGCCAGCAGCAATAGGAGTAAATGGTAGGGACAGAAGTAGAGGCAGCTCCTCATGACATCACAAACAGGAGGTCAAATCCCATCAAGTCTAGTCTCTCCCTGGAGGAAAATGCAACAGCAATCTTTCTTCCTCCTTCCTTTTACACATTTTGAGCTCCCAGTTGGGCCTCCCACATCTGGGTGGGTGTTGTTCTCTCATTGGCTGGTACACAAATCACTCATATTCTAATCCAGGCTGATTCCTAACTGCCTAATTCAGGCATGGTTCCGACCTGCCTAATCCACACTGGTTTCTAATTGCTAATCTAGGCATGGCTTCTAAACCCTAATCCAGGCCTGGTTCCTGATTACCTCAAATTGACATAATTTCTTCAAGGGTAACACCTCTCATAAAAGATTTTCTTTGCAACTCAAGGCTTACACAGGAGGATTGCAAATTTGAGGCTAACACGAATAGTTTGGTGAGCTCCAGTTCTCAACCTGCATGCCACGCCCTTATTATTTTTACAGCAATAATTTTGATGTATTAATTTGTTAAACATACTGTCAACATAAAGATTGTTTTGCCAGGGTTACTATAGGCTAAGGGGCTTATAAATAACGTATATTTTCTTATACTTTTATGGCCAGGAGTCCCAAGATCAAGATGCCAGTAAAGGTGGTTTCTTTTGAGGCTTCTCTCCTTGACTTTGATGCTACCTTCTGACGTGATCACCCCTCTATGTCTCTCTTTCTGGTGTTTCTTTCTCTTTTTATAAGGATGCTAGTAACACTGCACTAGGGAGATGCATCAGTGTATGCATTATATTGCATATATATGTGCTAGATATAAATCACAATATTAAACGTGCCTGAGCTTTTAGTAAATTGTCATCGGCTCCAGAAATGCACCATATTCTCTTGAGATACGAGATTTTTCTGGTTAAAATTATGAAAGTGGATCTCCTGTGACTTGCAACTATAATCATCTTATGTGAAACAGAATACTAAAAAATGAATGTAAATTTTTCTGGGAGACTTGTTTTTCTGTCAAGGAAAAGATTAGAGAGAATCCAGCTGAAACCAGGGGTGTGTAGATATTGGCGTGTTCTTTTATTTTCTCTTCCTTTTGCATGTCCATTTCTTTCTTTTATTTTCTTTACATTTTCCATCCCATATTTCTTCCTTTGTTTCTTTCCTCCTTCACTTTTCCTTCTTTCCTTCTTTCCCTCCATTCTTCTTTCCTTTTTAAATTGTTATTTATTTTTTAATAAAAAGAAAGTTCAGTTTGCTTGAAGAATAAATGCGTAAGAGAAAAGTTGGGGAGAGAGATTTCATAAGCAGACATTTAAAGCGGAGAATGATTCCACAGCTTGAAGTAGTAGCAGTTTTTGGAATATTAAGAGAGGAAACAGAATAGCGTTAAAGGAGAATGGGTTGGTATGAATCAGCAGCATGTATGGAGTGTTGACACAAAATGGGACGAGAAAATTCTATCTGTTGTAATATTAAGTAGAAAGCATGAGTGGATTTAGAATCTGGTCATTGTGTGCACTTGGAAGACTAAAGTTACAGTACTTCCAGTCTGCTTATTATCTTACGCTCTTAAATCATACGTAAAATTACTGGTCATACATGATGCACGATCAGAGAAAACAGAGAGGAACAAAGAGAAGAAAGGTAAAAGAAGTTGAATTAGAGTCATCGCTGATGATTTACTGAAAGCTCATGGTCTAGTGGCAGCTTGTGTTGGAATACTGTAAATTGACTTGTGGGAGAATGAAAGTGAGATTTTAAGTTTTCCTTGTTCTGTGGAGGTGGATAAGATGGAGTAGACATGGCAATCCATCTATAACACATTTTTATTATTTATGCTTTTTTACGAGTCTTCTTGTTCTCTTAGTTGAAGAATGATATTTGTAATCTATCTCATGGATTACAAAGAAGTACATGCTCTTTTGAATTCAGAGTAAAAATATACACAAAATGAAGAGAAATCTATCTAATACAAAAATAAAAGTTGTTGAATGAAAACAGTGTGAGGTTAATTCTTAGGTAAATATCCCATTTAATTATTATTATAATTTTTATTATTTTTTTCAGTATTGACATTGGAGATGGAACCAAGGGCCTTCAGACTGAGCTACCTCCCCAGCCCACGGTTGTTTTTCCATTTTGAGATCAGGACTCTAAGTCGTCAGGCTGTCCCGTTGCCCAGCTCGCGAACAAGTTTGCTTTCTGCCTGTCTCTACTTCCTAGAGTTCTGGATCACGGGTCTAAATTACAGGGCCACCTGCATTTATTTATTCTTAAAATAAGTATCTTTTCTCTAACTTATAAAGTGTAACACTTTACCATTTTCACTATTTTTAACAAAAAACCCTCAATTTTTTCAATATGAAAAAGCACAGATTTTGAGGTAAACTCTGTGTGATGGGTCTTCTGTTGACCCCTCTGCAACAGATGCAGGAATTTATTGTACATAGTCTTCTGTGTTCACACAAAAATAAGCAACTACATAGAACAAAATCTAAGTATAATTTTTATATGAAGCTAAGCAGATATACCTACATATTTGCAATGTAATGAGAGTACAGAAATGCCAAGGGACTATGTGTCTGAATTAGCTCCAAACATGTAAAAACAATAAAAATATTGGTTAGGGTGCATGACACCATCTATTTCCTACAACATTTGATAAGATAATAGAAAGTTTAGGGGTCTCGGCTATTCAAATACACAATTCTCTGGGAGTGAGGTATTTGAACAAGAAAAAATCAGATAAAGAATTATTTTCGAAAAAATTCTTCCAAAAGGAAGAAAACTCATGTCATGTTGTTTATTTTGAAGGCTGAAAACAAGCCACCACAGCTTGACATTTACTGTGTTTTTTGAAAGGCTTTGCAAGGAAACAGTGCTTGAGGAAAAGAAGTAGCAGCAGGTCATAAAATATGATGCTTCCAGGATGACCCAGAGACAAAACATCACGTCTTACTGAGAAAAACCACACAGGCCCCAGGAGACCTGAGGAAGTACGTGTGTCAAAGTAAAAGGTGAAGATAATAATGATTTAACTATGACATTCATGACATTGCTGTTGTAGAATTGCAGCCAACAAGATTGATCAGAAAACAACCTTTATAATGCAGACATTTTGAAGACAAGATTTTTGGTGGGGTGATTGATTTATTTTGAATGCCAACATTTTTCACATACTTCGACACTTAATGAATATTTTCTTGGTTATAACTCGTCAAATATTTGCTCCTTAGTTAGCGTCTGCTTATTTAGAGTGTGTATCAATGATTACTTATTTTTTCCAGAAAATCAAATCATCTTTCACATCATAACAATAACAAATTGAATATAAACATAGTTCCCTTAAGAAAACAAAGAAAAATAATCCTATAGAAGATATTCCACAGATTTAATGCACCTATTGATTGTTGAAATCAATGATTTGCCTCTTACATGAGGGTGTAAAGAATTTATATTTATTAGTAGTGGCTAAGTTATGGTTGCTAAGCTATAGTAATTTATAATTACATTTTATTGACATTGTTTAAGTGTGCAGTGGAATATTCTGTTATGAAACCTGATGTAATTTGGATGCCCTATTAATTTATTCTGACTAAAATAGATGTTCCATTTTGTATAAAGAATTAGTAACGGTGGAATATGGAGATTTACATGACAATGCAACTACAAAATCATCTTCTCTTAGACTTACGGGTTTTTTATTTTGGCTTTCCCTTCGTAATCTCAAGCTTTTGTTTTAATTGATGGACCATGATGACATGTCAGGTATCTAGGAATTAGCAGCATTTGAAAGCTCATGTTCAGTGATCTCAGAGCATTCTCTCTACTTACTTTTCATGCATTATGAAAAAATGCCTCGGGCATATTAAAACACTTATCAGGCAGAATATTTGAAGGGTTTATGGAGGTTATCTCTCAAGATGCAGTCAAGAACCAATCCTAAAAAAAGCCTTTTGTGTTTTGTTTTTCTTTTCTTTTTTAATGTGTAGGATATAAGCAACAGAAGCTTGATTAGTTAACCCTTTCTGCCCAGCTGGTATTTTTTATTTTATTTTTAGAAACATTGCAATCATGAAAGTATTTCAAAGAGTTCCCACATTCCCACTCTTACTACCTAATACCGTAATCAGACCCACCTGCATTTGGAGCTACCAAACTGGTGTTCATCCCTATAACTCTTGTTTCCACCAAGATGTCTTTGAGAATGTCAAGTGTTTCATCATCTATGTTTTTCTCAGCGTCTTAATGAAGGCATTGCTCATAACACTGTCATTGGGAACACATTTGTGCATCTGTGTGTGCAAATGTGTTTGTGGGATCATTTTGTGTTCACACACCAAAATTCAACTTTTGCATTTCAGTTTCCCTAGGTTGCTCATGTTGTCCTGTATGTGAGCTGGGTAACTCCAGAAATTTCCATTTTGTTTCAAGTAGACCCGCACTGAGTCCAGTTTTCAAGTGAGGTTGGCTATTGACTGGTATGTAACATGACAGAACCCTTCAAAAGGTGCTGGTAAACATAGCCACATTTATAAAAAGTTTCAATAATATATTCTATCCTCTTTAGGTTAATTTTCTTAACATTTAATCCCAAGCATATTCTGCAACTTGTTATTAAAATTGAGACAGAAGGAATACAGGATAACATCTGACTTGTGATCCCTCAAAAAGTTTGTAGCTGACTGCTCCCCCAAACTGCTTGTGATTAAAAAAAGGTATGAAGTAGCAACAAAACTCTTCAGGTGGCGGACCTTAAGGGTGGGGGTATTAAGGGTGGAGGGCCTTTGAAACTGAGCTTGCACAACTGACTCTCAAACACTGAGATGCTTAAAATCACTACCTCATTCAGCTAATCTGTAGAAGCCCCTAGACAAGAAGTTTAATAGGGAACCTTTTTTTAAGCCTTTCTTTGCTTACTGGAAGCTTCTCTTTCTCTGTCCTTCTCTTTCCTAAATTAAGTTCCTTCTCTGTACTTTGCTTTCTTTGTCCACAATTGTATTCTTCAGCTTCAAGAGGCACAAACCCAGCAGAGGTGAAACAGCTGGCCAACAGAGCAGCTGGCGAAATGAGTGAATTCTCCAGCATTCGAAGCATAAGATATTTTATTCTGTGTCAGATTTGAGCAAGGACTTCTGAAACAATTTCAGCTTTCATCAGAGATATTGAAATAGAATCAGTGAAGAATTGTTGGAGTGGAACTTGAGAAAAATAAACACCTGATCTCAAACTGACTTAAATAATGTTATTAAGGATCATAAAATTATGATGACTTGGGAATCAGAAGATATCTCAAATAACAGAATGAATACTTAGCATGGGAAAGGCCTTGGGTTCAATATTAGTAACCTCCCCCCCCCTTTTTATTTTTACAGAAATATGGCAAAGTACTCAATTAGTATTTTGTTGCAACTCTGAGGCCAGCAAAATTACCTTTGAGCCTGATGTTCATACAGATTTGTTCTTGATTCTATGAGAGCTAAGATTATGTTAGCTCAGAAGTTCAGCGTCTCTGGCCATAATTTGAACCCAGGGTTTAAAGCTCTAAGTTTAAGATTTGCTTCTGTCTTTCATCTCTCCAGCACATTAAGAAATACCAGTTCCCCATTTCACTCACCTTCATGCCCGACCAACATCGTTCTGGCTAAGTATTTCCTTGACGATAAGGATGTGGTTTCAAGAAACTCCAGTTTTTCTAACTAGTCATGAAGTCATTGCCTGCCACATATTATTACGGACTCATTTTCTGTTGCATGAAAAAACAAGACTTGAGCTAAGGCTACTTGGAGTATCTACATATTTTCACATCTGCTTCTTAAAACCATTCCTTCTTAGTATGTACTATGTATTGGTCCATATCGGAAGTGTCTTGGGTCCAATTCATATATATATATATATATATATATATATATATATATATATATATATATAAACTTGCTATGGTAACATGCTGTGGGCACAGCTGCTACTTCCTTGAGAAAACTCTTAGCAGATCAGAAATCTTTCCGTTAGCACATGTGATTAAAAGGGCTGAAAAATTAGTTTCTGTAGTATGTTAGTGTAAGAACGTCTCTTCTTCAATTTTTTTGAATAATTTAAAAACTGAGAGGAATGTTGCTCTTGCTGTAGCCAATTGTTTTGTTACATTCTCTATTTTGTTTCAGATTTGAAATATTAACATTCTTCTAGTTTATTTTCTTGATGTATTCATTGTTCAAGAAGAACTTGTTCAATTTTCATGAATTTACTTAATGTATTTTTACTCTTTAAAATTTTTTGAGCCCTGTTTTATGACATATCTTACGATTCGTCCTGGGGAAGTTTCCATAATACATTGAGAAGGCTGTGCATTCTGTATCGGCTGTGTGGAATGGCATGTTAGGTCCTTTCAGTTTTCTGGCCAGGGTATAATTTAACTCTGGTGTTTTCTTGTTATTTTTCTTTCTAAATGATTTCTCCATCGTTGAAAATACTTTGTAAAGTCTTGTTACAATATTACGCTGATCTCTGTTCCTCTCTTCATGTCTGTTAGTATTTGCCTTATATGTCCGTACGCTTTGATTTTATTTTCTTGGAATTTTGATTGTGCCTTTATGTTTAGAATTTCTGTTTTCTCTTTGAAAATTGATTATCATTATATAATGGCTGCCCCTCTTTTTTAATATTTTAGATTTAATATCTAGTTTTATCTGATATAGATATGGTTACTCTTGTTTTCTTTTGAATTTTATTTACATATGATATCTGATTCCCTCTTCCCACTTTCAATCTCTATGGGTCCCTCGAGGGTGATATTTTATTTGTAAGCAACGTATGTTTGGTTCTATTTCTTTAACTCGATCAGTCACTCAAAGTATTCTAATAGAAACTTCAATCCACCTGCATTTAAACTAATTTGTTTTCTAGATCTATAGTAACTTCCCCTTTATCCCTTCTTTTCACTTCTCTTTATTTTTCCCTGTGGGTAAGCGATTTGCTCTAGTAGGTTATTTTCATTCCATGTTCATTGTTTTTGGATTATGTGTTGTGGATTTTTGCATTGAGGTCACCAACAGGCTTAAAAACAACTTTTGATTCTTATGAGCTCTTTTCTAATGATAGTATTTAGCATCATTGTAAAGATGAAGAAACACAAAAAGAGACGCAAAACATGTCGATATAAAACTTCTGAATTTGTGGTGTGTTCCACATTTTGAATTTCTGATGTCTCAAGGGCTTCCATATTTTCTATAATTTCACATATATATTAGCCTATTTGTTTATTTTTGTATTCATTTGTTTTGCAGTGCTATGGACTCAGGATCTTGCACATGGTGGCCACGTGCTCTGCCATTGGGGACACAGCCCCAGCTGCAGTTACTATTTTCAATTCAATGGTTTTTAAATTCTCACTTTGCAGTTACAAATGGTTTATGCAGAATGTTTGTATTATTAGAAATTCTGTACAGTTACTTTTGCTAGTGTGTCTTATACCTTCTGATGTTTCATTCTTACATATTAATGTCTCTTTCAGTTCAAAATATTCCTTTAAGCATTTTTTTTAGGTTGGGGGAGATAAAAAGGCCCGTGTATTGCATACTTTCTCTTCCTGCAATCAAAAGCTTCTTTTTATCTTTAATCTTTGAGAGATTGATAATATCACAATTTGAATTGAAGTTCTTTATTTGCATTTTTCTGTGTAATATAGCTTTAAGGAAATAGTGTTTTATATAATCAATTAACTTTACCTAATTCAACAAAATATTTTCCTAAGAATTCCCACTGAGCTTGATTAACTACAGATTTAATTGTGATTATGCACACAACAAGCCATAAATTCTTAAACATACAGACATGAAAGCCATATAAATTAAAAAAACAAATGCTTATTAATATGTATGGTGTAAACTATCAACATAGAAATTACTTTTCTCAACTACTTACTAAAACTTAGCTGCTCAATTCCAAGTCAGAGTGTCTATAAACACACAGGACCTACGTAGTCCAATTATATGGAATGTGACAGTTATACAATTTCAATATTAGTAACACAACCCACATAGGCTACTATCTTTTATGTGATACAGTTGTAAGTTCTGAAAGCCATCAGATGACTCGGTTTTGAAAATTTGCTTGTAGATGTCATAGGACTCTTAGAAATTTGTTGCCCTCACAGTTAAGGCATACCTGTTTAAGCCCGTAAGCATTTCAGACAGGGACCTTTCAGTGCTCCCACCCCACACAGTTACAGGCAGCACTAGCTGTTACCATCAGTCATGCTTGAGAATACACACATTGTCAACTTGGAGTCACTAAAGTTTGCCAATAGTTGAAGTTGGTGATGTATGTACGGTCACGAAGGAAGTTCATTTGACACATGGTACCTAGAGGAGACCCTACCGGGGCCACCTGATATGGGTGTGATTGCCTTTTCCACCTAGCTGATCAGTTTTCAGCCCCTCACGAGGTCAAGCTGATACTTTATGATCCTCAGTTCTCACCGCATATGACATTTGTCTGTGGCTAAATTGCATTCTTGTTACAGAAATTGCACTAGTACTAGACACTGGTTCTAGGCTCTCAGATGAAAAAGGGTAGCTATGACATTCATCATTCCAAAGGCCCACATATTGCCCATAAGAAGCCAATGGCAAAGGTTAGACATCATTTTGGGTAAATTTTTAAAAATTTTACTACATATAGGATATTAGGATCTGACTATACACTTTCCCAAATGACTTCATGTAGCTTGTTTACCATCGGTTTTAAACTAGCATTTTGGATTTTCTGCTTCAAATTACACATTTATTTTTTACCGCAATCTGGTCTAAATTTACTGAAAAATATAATATTTGATTGCATACAATTAAATTTGAAAACTCATTTTACGATGTTTCATGATTTCTTAATTATAAGCATTTAAATTAATGATGTATTGATACTTTTAAAAATGCAGGGGGAAAAGTTAAAAAATGGGACAAATATATAACATGCGCATTTAAGATGGAAATATCGTTGATTAAGCCATCTGGCACATTGTCATATACATAGTTATTTCAAAGTTCTTATATCACATTGGTTTTCAAGCTGAAAGGAATGATTAAATTTGAAAGATCATGATATTTGGGTAAATTATGTTTTTCTTTTAAGTGAAAACCCATGCTAGAACTGGTGATCTCAGAAATTGTCATGTCTAATGATAAAATGATTGGATTAGGACCTGGAGAAATGAGGATATGAAATGTCTTCCCTAACATCAGTTTGATTTGGTATTGACTTTATCAGAAATCTGACTTCTGACTAACCTGACTGAAGCCAAATAACACTTATTTTATTTTATTTTATTTGTATTTTGTTGTTTCTGTATAAAGAAAACAAAGCCCTAGGGCTAGAGGTTAAGGAAGTCCTTGAGGTGTTCTACCAGCTCTTGGTTCTCCCAGCGTTAGCCTGGGGCCTTTCCTCTTATGTGCTTCTGATGGCTTCTTCTGTTTGACATAGGTTGTTTGCATCCTAGAAAATGGAAAAAAAGTAAAGTACAAAAGGTTTAGTCTCACCCATTTGAACACAATGGAAGTTACATGAAGTTCGGCCTCACTGGCTGCTATTATGCCCTATTAACAGGGTGTGGGGAGAGAAATATTGCAACTAAGCACATGATAAATAGTCAGAAGTCAAAAAAATGAGGTTTCTGCTTGAAAGATAGAGGTGGAGAGTGGGTGCTCTACCAGTGTCTGTTGTATGTTTCTTCAATGGTTAATAGTTATTAAGCATCTGTTTGTTGCAGTTTTTGATTATAAAATGTTGATTCAAGTGAACACACCGCCTTATGCTTTCTAAGATGGAAATTACATTAATGGAAACAGCACAAATGGGCAAAGTACACAAACTCATCTGAATGCAAATTTTTATATATGTTATCAAAGAAAAACAACATGAATTTGATGCAAAAGAGTGTATAAGTGTTATGTATTAAGATTTGGGAAGGCACCGGCAACTAGCTGTTATATGATTAGAAAGAGTTTTTAACACAGCTTACATTGCATGTGAGACTTAAAGAAGCAGTATCAGTTACGTGGAAGATAACAAAGTGGGAACAGAATGTGTGGAGGTCCTAAGCTCTTCGGGACAGACATTCAAGAATGGGAATACGGGACAATGTGGTTGGAATATGGCGCAGGAGAAAGAGGAGCTGTGGGAAAGGGAAGGTGAAATGTCCAGTTCCTATTTTCCTGGGCTCCCTATGGCTGTGAAGCTAGTGCAACACTGAAATAGCCAATGCCCTGGATGGAAAAAACACACAGCAAAAATAAAAAAGTACAAATTTTAGTTTTAAGTGGCAAAGATCTAAGATCCCAGTGGAATTCGGAAATCATCTCACCCTAGAAATTAGAAGGTTTTTCCAATATGTGAAAACATAAAAGACAGAGGCTGGGGATGTAGTAGTAGAGTGCTTGTCTGGTGTGTGGGAAGGCCTTGGGCTGTATCCTTAGTATTGAATAAATAAATAGATAAATAAACAAATAACCTTGGAGCCTGAACGTTAGAAATTTGAGTTCAACCTGAGCAACTTCTTGACTTTGCAAGTCTGTCTGAAAAATCAAAAAATAACAATAAGTTGGGAATGTAGTTCAGTGAGAAGGTCCTAGGTTTGATTCCCACGATCACAAAAATAAATAAAATAATAGGTATCATTTTAAAAAGAAGAAATAAAGAGGGAAAAGGTTTTTAGTAGAACTCAAGTTGGTATGGCCAGTGCTACGGATGTCCCATTCAGGGCAACACCCATCATTTGAGGCAGAACATAACCATGGCCCTCAGGGCGACCACAAGAGGAGCACTGTGATCCGTACCTGGAACGACAAAAGTAAGTCAGCCTCTGTGGTCCACCGACCCTCTTTCTGAGCAGTTGGCACCATCACCATTACCAATAAATCCAACTCTTCTCTCCTCTTCAGTAAATGTAGGTCAGTGATGGCCCGGAAGCAAAGTCTTGTGATCCCCTGCTCTACCTGAAGGTACTAGTCATGATTCTTTTTCATAGTAATGGACTCTAAACAGATGTGGGACAGAATGAAAAAGAAGAGAAAGAAAGAACAATATTTGTAAAGCCTGTAAGTGCTACGTAACTTTACCTGATCAGTTTTCTTTGATGTCTACTCTCATTTATTCATCAAAAATAATTTAATGTTTACAATAAGTTGGGCACTGAGCCAGCCAGCCAAGGAGGCACATCTTTAAAAGATGTGCAAAACTCATGCCACATCATTAAAGTTTTTATTTTTTCTTTCTTGTATCCCATTTCCTGTCACTCTTTGCTGAGGACAGTCAGGGTCTGGCTTCTCTTCCTAGCTGTGACTTCTCTCACGTCAACACTCAGGCTGTTTGATCTTGCTTTTACACGTTGGCCCCGACGTCATTAACACTCCTGCCAGTTACACATCTCCCCTGTGGTACCTTCTGCTATTCCTGCCTTTCAACACCACCGTGTGTGTGTCTGCGGGGCATGGCAGGTCAAGTCTCTTGGCTTGGAGAGACATTGTGTATCCCTGCAGCTGATGTTTATAACATTTTGGTGCACTCCCACACAGAGGATTTTGTGGGCATAATGATCTTTAGTCACTTGCTATTCTTGTCACCATTTTATCAGCATCTGTCAGGCAGGGACTCACGCTGTCTCTGTTTTGTATGACATGACCATCCAGGGTATCTAGCAACGACGCCTTGGTTCCCACAGGCGAACACTTAACACCAATCGGGATGCTGGTGCAAAGACCTGCTCATCAACCTTTCATGAATTACAAATATTTCAAGTTGGACTCGCATTTGACTTTTCATATGTTTTCAAAATGCCCTGAGATCCCTCAGCGTGATAAAATCCTATCGGAGCTAGAGTTGCTTTTGTTGCAATTCTGAGCAATCAAATGTGCAGAGTCACCCTTGAGCGACTGTGATAACCGTGGCATTTCTGCAGAAAACGTTCGAGCTTTTTATAATGATGGCTTAGCAGCTATTCACATCACATATTCCATATTTTTTAAAAGAAGAGAGTTTTCAAAATAAAAGTTTATAAAAGCAGGCATATTTTTAAACTCGCTTTTTTACATCTATCTCGCCTTCATATTTGAGACACAAAAGGCACAGGATAAAATTTTAGTTCTTTCCAAAATAATATTCTGTGATTCTATTTGTGAGTAGGTATAAGAGAAACCTGAAGATTAGCCTTATGGTCTATTTAATTGGCCCCATGGGGGATTTCTTTGTTAATTATCAGAGGATATATTAATGTAAAAATGGCTAAAACAAGAAGAAAACAAAGAGGGTAGTGGAAAATTCACTGCTCTGAGTCAGAAAACACGACTCTTGACACTATACAGCACTTACCTGCTGTAGTTTGGTTCTACCTTGTGCTCTAAAAGCCTTGTACATGTGGTATTGTGTGCTTTTGGGAAGTGGGGCTGGCTGGAAGGGGCAGATACTTGGACTTGATCTGAAAAGGATTGTGTAGTTTATTGAGATTGACAGGGCAGAGTTTTAATGTTTGTGGTTTTGACTGTGGGCTAGGAAGTGGGGATGGTAGGACCAACTGGCTGCTTTAGCCCATGAATGTACTGTGTGAAACTGGGAGCTAAACAAATCTTCCCTCTAAATTGTGGATGTTGGGCATTTTGGCCTGGCAACAAATAAGTAACTAAGACATTTCCTGTGTTTGTTTCTTATTTCTTCAAACAAAAATAAATGAAAATTTTATCCTCTGCATTTATTACTATGTTTTTAAGAAACAATTACAAAATATGTATGGGATAATGTTCATAGTGATATATCAAATACGTGGAAGAAATTGTTATTGCTTTCATTCAATAAGCACCATTAAATGTGCTCGAGTGGCAGCATACCAGCCAACTAAAACCCATATCTAAATTTTGCTTTTATCTTAGTAAGTTAAATAAGAAGTTGAGAAAAATGATCTTGATCTAGATTGTCCACCCAGCCAATGTGATGTAAACTTACACTTAAATCTGAATTAATAGCGTTTGGCATTCTTTTACTCCTACTCTAGGGAAACTTGTCAATTCTCTCTTTTTGTCCTTAAAAGGAGAAAAGTTGTTTAGGTCGGCTGGCCATGCCATTGGACCCAAAATATTTATTGCCATGGGTCCGAGTTAAACATGGTGAACAAGCTCACCTGTGGTGGGAGTTGGTAAAGACCAGACACATGGGTCATATCAGGAGAGAGAGAAAGATAAAATAGGTAGAGATAGAAATTGATGATAGATAAATTGAGATGGATAGGTGGATGGATGGATAGATAGATAGATAGATAAGCGTTCTGACTTCTAGGTTCTTGTTGACATTCAAAAATGAAAACATTAAACTTTGAATTTTTAGTTACTGAATAATCTGCTAAGTAGTGAAGACTAACCTGAAAATTTTTCTCTTCGTTGTAGCTTGAGAGCATCTGGTGTTCTGGTTCTATTACCTTCTGTAAAGTTGTTATAAAGCTGCACTAGCTAGCTTCCTTGGGACCAGGAATAGTTAATGATTTCCCATCATACTCTGAAGTGCTTCTTTTTCTCTGTGGCACACAGATTAACTTCTGGAACGATGACTATATTCCACTGTCTTTTATCTCTAGGTGACTGTGATAAGTAGAATCTTTTTATCTAGTCTGACCAGGATGCTAGTCTTTTGAACCATGATCTGCATATACCTCAGGCTTAGTAATTATAATGTCATCTAGTTTAATGTGATTCAGGATGAGTGTCATGGATTGATATGTGATCCCTGAAGCAGTATGCCAAAATTTTAACTTCTGGTACCTTGACCTGTATCCTTACTTGGAAATAAAGTAACTAGAGATTAATTATTCATGATTTCTACACATAAAGCCATAGTGGAGTTGGAAGGACCCCAATGCAGTATTACTAGAGTCCTCAAAGCAGAAGGAAATTTGGACACAAATTGGGAGAACATCATGAGTTCACAGGCTGATTGATTTGTTTCAAACACAAGCCAAAGAACTCGAAGGCTTGCCAAAAAACACCAGAAGCTAGAAAGAAAGGGTCTTACTCTGTAGCCCAGGCTGGTCCTGAACTCACTGGTGTAGCCCGGGCTGGCCTTGGAATCAGGACAACCTGCCTTTCTCAACCTCCAGAGTGCTGGGATTACATGAGTGCACCACCATGCCCAGATTTATGTGGTGCTGGGGAATTGAACTCAGGGCCTTGTGCTTACAAGGCAAGCTCTTTAACTACTGTTAGCCCAGAATTGCTAATTAAAAAAAAAAAAAACCTGATAGTTAAGAGTATCTAGTGGCTAAGGAAATAGGTGATAGTCAAACTGTGTCACATGCAGGGCTTTGAATATATTTGAAATTAAAAGGAAAATAAAGAGACGAGCAGGTTTTAACTAACTGAATTCTTGACCTAATCTCTATGGCTGAAGGAGGTTTTTCAAAGCAGAAGCTAAAGGACATTCTAGGGAAAAAATTTATTAGGACTATTATTCTAATTATTAGAAGAGAATTTCTGGCAAAAGATACCTTTTTGTTTGGCAACCCTGAGTTGGCTTGGAACAAATAAGTATTTTGAAACAGAAAGGCTTTGATTTACATCCTCTAGAGTGTTAATGATATTTACCTAAATATAATGGCACCAGTCTCACACACCTATATTTTAAAAGCGAGTCACTGTGTTCCTCAAGTTCATCAGCGAATAGAATGGTTGAAGTAGTTTTGAATGTATTGATAAAGTACTATGCTTTCTATATGATGCTGCTTATCAGCACAGCAAGTGCATCACCAGAAAGGATTCCCATGTCTATACAAATAGCTAATTACCTGTAGATACAAAATCTTGCATCTAGAACCTATTCTTGAGGAATAAACTTTCTCATGAGAGTGTGAGTTTCATTCCAATGGGGAGCTCCATATGCCCTCAACTTAGCTCTGTAACAACACATCTGTGATTTAAAAATTAAGCGATATTCAGAATATCTTGTAAAATAATAATTTTGCCTGGGATTTTCTCCATAGTAAATGTGACCATGATAATGCCTTGAAAAAACCAAGTCTGAAGTGAGTCAGAAGCAGAAGGTGAAACATCGAATGGTCTCTCTGATATGAGAGACCCAGATCACATATCTTATGGAACTTAAATTGAAAAACAAAGTGAAACAGGGGGGTAGGGTAGGGAGGGAGGGAGGGAAAGGTAGGGGGAGGGACAAAAGGAGAGAGGGAAAGTCTTTGTCACCTTGACAAGATATGTATGTGCACAAAATCCTCAACTTCATTGTAAAACTTGAATTTTGCACTTACACATATCAATGAAATGGGGAAAAAGTACAAAAAGGAAAAACAAAACCAGCATTCCATTCATATCTATCTTGTTCTTGTGCTCAGTATGAAAAAATACATAGCACCTATAACTCTAGAATTGTGTAACTGGAGATGTATTAGTGGACTTCAGATGTTAGATGTCTACTAAAATTATTTCGATTTCTTTTTTTATATGAAATGCCCATCTTCAATATCATGTTCATGACAATTTTTGACTACATATTGGATCTTGTTAATTCTGTCATGTGATGATACTTATTTATGTTACCATTAGAATTTGCTACCTTGCTGGAAGTGGCGGTGAACACTTGTAATCTTAGTGTTCTGAGAAGACAAAGCGCAAGATTATGAAGATCATTAGACTCATATTTCTCCGGAGACAATTTTTGGGAACTCGACACAGTAGTAAGTCATAGTAGTAGTAGTAACTCGACACAGGACTAAGTAAAATTTAGTCCTCATAGTGTCTGAGACCCTGTCTCAATGAATTAAAAATTGCGCTTAGATGTAACTAAGTGTGAAGGATCTGAGTTATTCTCAGTATTACCGAAAAAAAAAAAAGGAAAATAAATTTCTGCTACCCGGCTGGAAAAAACTAAAGATACAAAATATGAAGTTAAGAATGAGTAGGAGAATTGAAAAGCTTTTCTTCATCGTGAAGATCACAATGTACCCTCTTTTCTTGATTTTTATATACTTCCCTGGGGCCATCTAAGTTTCTGGGTGGGAGCTTTCAGCTTTGAGTCTCACTCCAAAATGAAATCCTTTGATAACTCTTTAGGAACCGTATCTTGGAAAAATAAGCTTCCAGTATTGGAGACTGTAACAGGTTGTTGAATTAGCGTACCGTGAGAATAAAGTTCCTTGCTTTCCTTTGCAAATGGCTACTGTATCCAGGATATTCAGGGTATACACCGTCCAAGTTTCTTCTAGCACATGTCGGGGAGTAGGCACAGCCTTTAGGCCAACAGAAATAGCGGACCAACTTCAACCCCTCCACCTCACACACACGAAATCTCTAGTTTTCTATTTATTTTAAATCCACAAAAAATACTGGAGAAATGTGGAAAGTCTAGTATCTCTCTCAGACCACTAGTTAGGAGCATATGTTAAACAAAAATCAAATTATTATTCTCCAGAAATGAAAAGAGTTTCATTCTTTTCAGATTAGGTTTTAAAATAGCTTATGAATTCTCTCTGAATGTTTAAATAGTCTTACTTGCATTGTGTCCTTAGAAAGAAAATCATATAAATTAACTTAGGTATATCACAGAATAATGAAATTACCGTGGTCATCTTTGTTTTGGATGTCAGTAGAGGACACAGCTGTAATATGCCAGGATAGCATAGGTATGCTTTTGAAAATATTAAAGATTTGTGATAACAACTGGGCCATCCCCTGGTCCACTTTCTTAGAATTCATCTAGAAGATGTTACTACTTGAGAATTCTTCATCTATAAGTGATATTTTAACGACACCGAGATCATACATAACACATTTTAGAGCAACTGGTCCATTTGTCATTTTAGGCTGTCCTTTTCCGTTATCAAGATGAATATGTTTGAAATTACTGAGCCTTGTATAATTGGTGAAATTCAAAAAGCAAATGGGGGGCAGATGGTCCATATTTTTGGGTTCGCTACAGCTTCTCAAAATCTACGTAAGATTGTCTAAGATTTTTGAGTCAATTTTGCACTTTACCAATTTTTTTAAAAAGCAGCTTTTTACTTGGATTGTTCTGTTTATCAGTTATATTAATGTTGTGACATCACTATGAATGGAAGCCCGTATGCATATGCTAATTTTTAGAAAAGCTTAAGAAAGGAAAGCTTAAGACCTTCATTTCTCACACCCCGAGAACTATCTAGGGATACCATTCTCTCAGTACCTATCATTTGCCCTTATTTACTCTCTCAGGAAAAGTTATCAAAGATTTTACTTAAAAATATCCACTCAGTAAATTATAATTCAATAGCTATTTAATTAACTCAGTGATCAGATTAACTGATAAACTGTGGCTAATTTGTGGTAAAACTTGCCAGAATGCGTTCTGGAGTATGCATGGGGAAAAGACAATGCAAGCTGAGTGCAGCTAATATTGCAAAATAGAAACCAGTTTGCAGGGGGGGGGAGGGGGGATAAAATCATTTTCTTTCTTTCTCTCTGTCTTCTTTCTTCTTTCTTTTCGTAGTTTTTATTTTTCTTTCCTTTTTTTTTCTTAATGGTGCAAGGCCTTGCAAGTGTTTTACTGCCAAGTTATTCCCCAGCAACCAATTTTATTTTTTGTTTCATACAGAGTTGTACATATTATTTAAAAAATATTTAACCCAGCTACTAAAATTAATAAAAAATCACAAAGTCATTGATGCCAGCTTTTGTTAATAATTACATTAAGAATGGAGAAATAACATGATTTCTAGGGAACAGCTACCCATAGAAATTGAAGTATAGTCCCCACTAGGTGTTTATTTCTGAATTATCATTTTTCTTACCACCACTGCTTACCTTTCCATCAAAGTTAGTTATCCATCTTTTTCTTAGATTAAAGTCTGAATCACAGTTTGAAGTTCATTACAGAGAGATTCTAGTTGAGCCAGGTGGGCCAGCTAATCAGTGCTATTCTAATAATGCTTTATGTTCACAGTTCCTGAGAGCAAATTATCTATTAATGATTATGCAACCTCTCTGAAAATTGCATGCTTAAACTGTTGGGAATTCATTTTTTCTAGGCTGACCGTTTATTGAATAGTTTTTGACCAGCTTGAGGGAAGGCACGGCATAACAGGCTTTCAATATTTTGAGTCGGATACATGTGCACAAGTATTAGTCACAGGCCAAAGAAACAACAGGCCAGGGGACGAAGGAGGTGCAATGGTCGCAAGGAAACTGTGTGAAAAATTGATCCTGTAGGTCTTAAGTGAGATTTTTTTTCTCAGTCACAGTTGTAGAAATCAGCTAAGACAATCCAACCCTTCTCTTGTGAAGGAAGGAAGAAGAAAGCACAAGGTCTAGAGATGTAAATTAAGTGAAAACATCAGTGCAAAACTGAAGTTTCCAGCAGGTTGTGTTTCTCTGCATGGTAAGAAACCCTCAAGTAGTAACATAGAGGTTGGCCAGGCCTACTAGTTCTTAGTAAGAACCAAGAAACTAAAATAAATAAATAAATAGAAGTCCGGAGTTTTATTTTGTACATGCGGGGAAGTAATTCTCAGTATTGTGGGACTCCCACTGACGATTAAAGTCCATAGATGCCCATCCCCCTCATCTAATATTGTGAAGTAGATGAGAGTAACGTACATCCTCTGGCATATTTCCAGCAACTAAGTGTGTATTCAGTTGAATCTGTAGATTTGGAGTCTGCAGACATAGAAGGCTGACTGTTATTGGGGTGACAGCTATGGAGTGGGTGTTTTAGTTACTTATTTTTTGCTGGGACACAATACTCAACATTTACAACTTAAAGAAAAAAAGTATTTTATTTTGAGACAATGTCTCACTCTGTAGCCCAGACTGGTCCTGAACTCACTATGGAGCCTAAGCTGGCTTCAAACTCACGGCAATCCTCCTGCCTCAGCCTCCCAAGTGCTGGGATTACAGGCGTGCATCACCACACCCTGCTTAGGTGGTACTGGGGAATCGAACTCAGGGCCTGGCTCTTGCTGAGCAAGTGCAGGAGGAAAGCTTTATTTTAGCTCACAGCTTCAGAAGGTCTCAGTCCATTTATGGATGGCTGACAATGGCAGGAAAGGTCTGGGATAGGACAGCTGCTTACAGCATTGCAACAGGAAGAACTAGGGGCCTCCAGAAGAAGCTGTGGTGGGACTTTATCCTCTTCCAGGCTACATGCCTGTAATTTAATCCACCACACTCCTGTACTCCAACGCACACTTGTAAGCCACCCGGACCATCATGGGGAAGATTTGGCCCATCGTACAAGACAGTTGACATTACTGCACATAGATGGAAGTTCTGCAAGAAAATTTGAGTAGATCTAGCACGGAAGCCAAGACCAAAGCACTCCTGCTTTAAGGAGATCGAAACTATTCCCACATGATACACATGTTGGGAGCTTTCTTTTTTCTGTTTTTCTTTTTTGTGCTTTGTTAGTCCAAATGTTTCCATGGGGAAAACTACAGGGTTAGTGAACCTCGTGGAGTAATCACCATCCCTTCTTTTGTGTTTCTCAACTTCATTCAGCACTGTGAATATTTCTGACCAGGTAATTTTTTGCTAGGAGGAGAGGACATTCTGATCTGTTAAATGTTTGTGTGTGTGTGTGTGTGTGTGTGTGTGTGTGTGTGTGTGTGTGTGCGCGTGCGCATGTACATGTCTGCCCAAAATTTAATTCTATCTTCATGCTGTCGCTGATGTAATTTGAATTTTCACCATGATCCATCTTCCCTTGTTATCCAAACACTTTATTATCTAATGAATAGGAAAGTAGCTATTTAAATAACATCTTGAAAAATCTTTTAGCATTAAATTTTGGGTAGCTGCACACGATGAATGTTCTAAATACCACTAAATTTTTCATGTCAAGCAGGCTAATTTTATTTTATGTAGATTTCATCTCACTAGAGACAGAATAATATATGGTACATTGGATATTCTCAATGATATCTCTAAGTAGTGTGCATTTGTGTGTGTGCATGCATGCGTGTGTGTGTGTGTGTGTGTGTGTGTGTGTGTGTTTTGAATGGAGTAAAATCATCAGATATCAGTTCTCAATGTACTGCTTCATCTACAGGACATTGGAAATCATTTGGTACATCGTTCTCTCCTGATGTTTCATGGGTGAAGGAAAGCAAATCAAGACATGTTAACAGAACAGACTTGTTATGTATTATGTACACAGGAAAGGTTGTCTTCTACTAATACATTTGCTGATCGTTAATCTAAATCAAACCTTTATTTAACAAAAAAAGCCATTAAGATCAAGAGAAACAGATTTTTTTCCCTCAAATTCTCTTCAATGGTATCAAACCCTCTAGTAGAATTATCATCCCTCATAATCAAGGAAAGAGGGTGTTCAAAACTCAGTTTCAGCACATTGCCTAAACACGCATTGAAACAGGAAGTGGATCCAAGATAAAGTTGGCTTCTGAGGTGATCTAAAGAATCTACCAGTGAAAAGTTTCGACAGTCAGATCTCACAGAAGGTGTCTTGTAACCCAAGAGATAAGTCTACAGGCAGGACTTTCCTCATTAAAGGGGAATTCTAAACCTGACCTTGGATTTATAAATAAATAGCATAAAGCTAGAGCAGAAGCAATGGCTAAGGTAGCGGGTCAGCACAAAGAAAGTTTTATTATTACTTATTTAAGATTAGATTCTTTCACTTAGATGCATGTGTACCATATATTCTTATAGCTCAATAGCGTGTTCATTTCTAGCATTTACCTACTGAAGCAAACTTTACTTGCTTCCAAGTTTTGGAACTCTAAAGCAAACCTCATGGGCAGATTGTGTGGAGACATCAGTTCGAATTCTTTAGATGATGTCAATTCACTGGGAACGCAGGAAGGGGAATGGTATACAGAAAGTTGGAAAGGAAAGAAGAGAATGGAAAACAAGAGGAAAAGAGAGAGGTGGAAGAGGGGAGAGAAGAAAAAAGAACGGGCTGAAAGATCAAGAAAGCGCAAGAGAGAGGAAAGAAAGGCGGGGAAGGAAGGAGAAAGGAAAGGGAAGAATCAGAAGAAGAAAGAGAAGGAAGAAGAGGAAGAGAAAAAGTTGAGTCCCAATGGAGTTGTGCATTTGATCCAGAAAAGTAAAGACACGAGCACGTGGTCAGATACCTAGAAGTAAAAGGTGAAGCAGGAAAGTCTGAGTTTTGCAATGGGAATTGGGAATCCCCAGTGGGAATTCTAGGTATATGGCCTTTATGATCATCTTAGTGCTTTTTGATTCTGGACACATTTGATTTCATATGGCCATGGTAGAAACTTATAAGTGAGCCCTAGTTTTGTTGATGCATCCCAATAATTCATATTTAAATACAAAATATTAATTTTTTCTTACAGTTAAAATTTAGCTCTGTATACTTTTCTTATCTTTTTTTTTTTGTGTGTGTGTGTGATGCAGGATCTTGCTCTATAGTCTAGGCCAGTCCTGAGCTCACTATGTAGTCCAGGCAGGTCTCCAGCTCACAGCAATCCTCCTGGCTGGGCCTCCTGAGAGCCACATTAGAGTTACACACTGCCACTCTTGGCTAATTTTTCTGTGTTGCTGGAGAATTGAGCCCAAATCCTTCTGCTTGCTAGGCAAGTGCTGTATCTACTGACCTCGGCAACAAGCTCTACTTTTTTTTTACTTTACTTGTATTTCTAATTTTGGTTCTCTGAGAATAAACTGAATGTATATTAATATGTAATGAATGGCATGGTAGCATCTGAGTTAGTACTAGCCTATCTACTGTAGTCTCTGAAGAAGCAAAGAATTATGAACATTTTCTTTATGATCCAGAATTGGTTTACTCTGGTTCTTTCTGTCAAGCACTGTAGGTAATTGACAGACTTTTGATTTTTATACAGGTACGCATGTGATGCTCTCTGTAATCTGGCAGTTGCTTGACATTTATTTTTATAGAGCACTGAAAGGATGCTCTTGGAAGATATTAAATGAAAGAATCAATTATTTATAGATCATTTCCTATTTTGTAAGGAAATCTATACAAGATGCAGGGTTATAAGCTCTTTAGGGAAACCTGAAATCCACTTTAGTAGAACAATTTTCATCCAACTTACTAGGCTTCTTGCATTGTTTTCATAAATCTATATTTTGTGATCAAGTTATTAACTTTTTAGAAAGAATAGAAATAGTCACATTTCAGAGCAGTAAAATGCACTTGTGATTCTTTAGTTAGTTGACAAAGTCACTGCAGTTTACATCAATACCATTCACGTTTCTGGATGGAGTCTAACTTGTAGTGTAGACCTCTGGTTTTATGACATGTAACTTAATGTTTCATTAAGGGCTAGAATAACTTTGTACATAAATGCATTAAAGGTTAATGCTAGACCACGTTTTTTTTTCAGGAAGCCATCTTGTTCCCACTACTTAGTTATTTTTATCAGTGATTGTTGCTATTATTAGTTATTATTATTATGAGGGAGTTACAGTGGGTGACAGAAAGCCATTGGTCTCTTATTCATGCACTAGACATTTCAGGTGGCAGTTGAGATTTTTCCTGTTCCTTTAATTAGTCTCTTTACTTCATAGTTATTAATTTTTATTTGTATATGTCTGTGATACATAATAATTACTTTCATGGTTGGAACTGGTACATACACATATCGCATCTCAATTATGTGTACTTTCCCTTTTTTTTGGTCCTCCAGTCTCCCCCCATTCTTAGACTCCCTGCCAGTCTTCACAAGTCTACCTATCTGTTTTCTATCACCTTTCTTTTAGTTTTTTTTCTATTAACTATTTGTATTTGGGGTGGCAGTGAGCTAGAAACTGGCGTGCCTGTGTTCCCTACGCAAGAGTCTACTAGAATGGGAAACCAACACAGAAGACCTAGCAAGGAGAAGCTTTCTTTAAAATTTTAGCAAGAAGTTTGAAGTGAATATCGCCATGGGGAAAGTGTTCTTATCAGAAGATTTGTTACCATTTCAAAGCTTGGACAATAAGAGATTTTCTGTTGTAACCAGCTGTGTGGCAATGCATCGTAAGGGTAGCATGATCAGACAGCTGACCTGAGAACATGGACCTGAGCCTTGCCTGTTGTCAGGAAGCACTGCGGGATGGCTCAGGTTGAATGTGGGCCAAAATTCGGGAGCCATGAAGAAAGAGAAAGTGGTACTTTGGTCAGAGCACAAGGGGATTGTGGTGCTGGTGGTGGTGGTGGCTGTGGGCAGATTCCTCATCTCACCTAGTTTCTAGGCTTGTAGGGCTTCCATAAAATTTAAAACTGTAAGAGATATTTATATTCACTTAATTCTACTTTTCATCCTAAAGAAGAGTGTTTTTGAGAAGCTGCTGGTATATGCCCTTCATTTCAGACTTGCAGAGGCTGAAGCAGGGGAATCAGGAATTTAAGACCACACTGGACTACACAACGTATGCAGAGCCTGCTTCTAGACTGGTCTAAATAGTGAGATTTTGCCTTAAAAATACCCAAACCAAAATACTCAAACTCAATGTAACCATTGTGTATTGCATATATATATATATATATATATATATATATATATATATACTAATAAAAGTGGAAAAATAAAACACCATCCATAGTAATGCAAACTACACCAATAAAAATAAAGATTTTCTTGTTTTACAAATCAGAATAGGTGATTTTCAGGGGAATATTGACAAATCGTAACTAACTGTATCATCATTTGTTGTTAATGATGGCTACAAGTAATTTGCTAAGATCTTATAACTCATATACACATTTGATATTTAATGTTGCCAAAGATGTATTCGGCAATCAGAATATCTAAGTCAGTAAAATGGTTTCTCTTGCTGAACATCACCCTAATGTTTTCCTGGATTATACAGTAGCTGTTGCAAATCTACAAAGAGGCAGATTATTCTCTAGGGCAAATATCACTGTGTAAACTGGGAAATGAAATATTTTTTGATGAGCCTCAGAAACGTCGTCATATCATTGGAAAATTGGAAGTAGATTCAGTAGTACCTTCCTTCAACTTTACCTTCTCCATTCAAATTCATTTATTAAAAATAAAATCCATTCACTTGAGTGTTTGAATGTATTCTCAAAAATACTAGATAATATTTTTCAGAAAAGCTAAATTGTGGTTAGCTATGGAGAAATCTACCTTCCAATATTCCAGAGGGGTGTGATAGTATGAACATGTGTGTGTGTGAACATATAAACTATACATATGTCTACATATGGATATTTTGTTTAGTTACATACCATTCATTTATTCACAAGGATTTTTAAAAACTCATTATGACATTACACTGTGCCTGGTTACCTTATTGATGAAAAAATTAAATCTGTGTTTATCTGGATATCAGTCATAATTTTGTATTTTCAGAGAGGTAAATAATAACTTTTTAAGAACGTATTTGAATTTTACACAACAGAACAAGTATTTGGTAATGAATTTCTTTTTTTTCCAATGCCTTTGTCTAAACTTTATTACTCCTTTTTTTTTGTGAGGATTCCTGAGGATCTGAGAGGATAGTTGCACATATTCTCACTATGCAGAAAGGAAATTGAAAATCTAAGACAAGATTTCCCCTCAGGACAGAGGCCAGCCCTAGATCGCTAGTATTTGAAGTCCTAGTCTGTTAGTCTTTTCTACCAAATAATTGAACTGAGATGATGTTTTCCTCAAGAGCAGAAAGGGGCCAAGCTTTGAAGTGGCACTGGAAACTAAAGAACGAGAGACGAAGACTTTCAAAGGGACAAAGCAAAAGAGAAGGGAGAGCGACGAACATCAGCTGGAGGATCTGAGTGCCCCGATGAAGGGATTTGATTAGCTCTCTCCGTGGAGACAGAAATCAATAGGCGATGGGAGCTGTTTGAAATCGCGAATTGAGGGAAGTCCAGGTTCAATCTGGGGGAGGAATTACTTTTTCTGAGGCTCATATATATTAGTTTCAGCCAGATAGGTTTAGAAGAAGAAAAAAATATTCTCCAGTTTCAGTGATCTCACTTCTATTTATTCTTTAAAACAAAAAGCTTGGAATCAAATGTAAAAAAAAAAAAAAGTAAATCCTAAACATTTGACTTCTACCGATATTTGAAACATTATAAAACTTTCATTGACAAAATTACTCAAAAGCCGAAGTTCCAGACACACTAGAGACTCAGCTGAAAATTGATAGAATAAAATGTGAAAAGCAAGGTCAAATATAATAAAGAATTAAATTATAATGGCTCATTCTGCAACTGGAGAGATTAAACAAAGAGGCTCTCACAAATTTGTATGTATTGATTTTCTTCTATTGACCATCGCAAGAGCAAATTTCCTGAAGGTCATTATTTCATTCTATTAGTGCAATATGATAATTAAAATGAGATAAAAGTTGTAATTGATAAATGATGAAGAAGAATGCGTGATTATTGAAATTATCTACAAAATTTTAATTGTTCATAGACTTAAAAAGGGTTTTAGAAATGGAATCATGCTATTTTAGAAAAATGTTATCCAATGTGGTTATCAAATTCACCCAGTTGTGGAATGATTGTATATATTCCCTCTTATGACATTCTAGAACATCATCTTTTTTTTCTTTTTTCTTATTTTGAGACAGGGTCTCCTTCTGTAGTTCAGGCTGGTCCTGAACTCACTGGTGTAGCCTAGGCTGTCCTTGGAGTCAGGACATTTCTCTTGCCTTAGCCTCCCAAGTACTGGGATTACAGGCATGCAACATCATACTTAGCTTCATGTGGTGCTGGGGAATCGAACTCAGGGTTTTGTATTTGCAAGACAAGCACTTTAACCACTGTGCCATTCATCCAACGCCAGAACATCACTAATATCAATGTCTACAGAGTTTATTGCTGGAAAGTACTATAAAACCACTTTTTAGAAATCAAAAGTATTAAAAAATAATATTTTTTACTTACAAAAATAAATCAGTTTGAATTCACTTCCCTTCAAAACACTAAATATCAATAACTAAGAAAGGAAAACACCATGATTGGTACTTTCTCTTCCACTACCTGGTACTTAAAAACAAATTTGAGGAAATTTGATCCTTTTGTGTATTTAATGCTGATGTGGAAACTGTCACTTTTTCTCAATAAACAGAGATTATCTAAGAAGGTGTTTCTGTTTCTCTGAATTGTCATGTGAACATTTCTTTGAGTGAGGATTTAAAGATGACGTCTAGTTGTAATAACAAAAAGGACAGTTGCTATTTATAAGGCCTGATTACAGTTTTGAGTTTATATATGTTTTCTAAGGAATATTATTAGCTTTATATTGTCTTAATCTGCAGAAAAACACTAGGTTGTTGATTTTCATAATTTTAATTTTTAGAAACCATTGTATCAGGTTGAAAATTTATTGAGTCACCTAATGATGACGTTCCATGACACCAGAGTTCATGGAATATTAAAGTTCCAGATGAGGATTTGAGTTTCAATCTGCGATTTTGATAGTACAATTCAAAAACAAATTTAAAATAATATATGTGTGTGTAATATACACACACACGCACACATACACACACACACACACACACACACACACACACACTCTAGGTAGACATATTTCTTCTCAACAGTATTTGTGGATGTGTTGGCAAAAGAAAGCTAACCATGATTATAGAAAGGAATATGATTTGATGAGATGTTGAAAGTCAGGAATAGAGGGAGTAAAAAAGTGAAAAGAGGAAGGAAGTGTAAAGTTGACACAATACACACAAAATTCTCAAATCCACTGTAACCATTATGTATCACTTACTAAGAAACATAGAAAAGAAATGAAAACCAATTTGTAATGCATGTCGTTATTTTCCACTCTCAGAATTAGGTTTGTAATTTTTATATATTTTCATAGGAAATTATGAAATACTTATAGTCCCTCCCTATTGTCTTTATAATTGGTTCCTCTAGAGAAGAGAAATATGTTCCCTCTACATCGTTTTCTATGATTAGATTCTGGTAACTATATACTTTAAATGATTCTATTTTTCATGTGAAAACAAAATGAGCAGCACAAAGTTATAGACAAAACAAAAGCTGTCAATATTTCCAAGGACCCATCTAACCAATCAGGTAACTATTTTAATTAATTAATTACTAGATATATTTAAAGATAAGCCCAAAGACTTAATTAGTTTGAAATTCATTTATATATGAACAGAATCCTCAAGTTAAATTTAATTACTGTGCACTATAAATGCATAATAATAAAAAAATTGGGGGGAGAGAAAAAATGCTGTAATTACCAATCTGTGAATTTTTTGCTGTAAGTCAAACACTTAATCGGGGGATTATTCTTCTATGATTTTATATTTTTCATCTGTAACTTTAAAGACGTATAAAAATCTCTAAAAATGTGTAATAAAATTTAAGTGCCTGTATTGTTCAAGTATAGTCATTTGCTTTAAGAGTTTAATCGCTTATTTTCATAACAATTTCCAATTTTCATTGCATTTTTTGACAAAAGTATCCAAAAGAATTTTTTTTTTCTGCAAAAGCTCTCCTTTCACTATGATCAACGACAGCATTAGATTGGCACTGGAATCTACTAGAACCAATTTTCTTATGAATAAAACAAATACTTCAAAATATTTGCTGGAATTTATTGATTATTTTGAGCAGAGCAGCAAGCATTATCATTGATTTTTAAATTTTGAAAAAAATGAAAAGTACCCCAAGTAAAGCATTTGGTATAAATGGCCCTCTGGCATTTGCAGTGTCGACTTCACAGACACTTAAATATTTGTTTTAAATATTGTTAAATATTGTTTGTACTGTCATTTGGGTCAATTATTTTTACTACATATAAGAAGTCCAGAGTGGTTGTAATAGGAAAATTAGCAAGTACATTGAAATGGATATAAAACAGGTGATGGCCAGGCAAAAGAAATGTATGTAACGCTATATTTAAAAGAACAACTTTGGCCAACATGGAGTCATGAAAGAATATGGCGTGTTTAGGTTGAGATGGGAGACTGAGCGAATTAAGACACTAAGCCTTGAACATTAGGTTCCAAGAAGAGATGCCAAACTAGAATTTTATCCTTAGGCCGGTTGGTAACAGAGAATTAAGTGGAATGTTAGTCAAATTAGAAGGAAATTGCAGTGGATGAAGCAGCAAAGGACAGCAAAACCTGTCACAGAATGTGCGTGGAGAGTCGCAGGTTAAATGGCACAGTTTTAATGAGCCGTTGTCACCTCTGATCTCTCCAGAAAGTGAAAGGTTGAAAGCTAGTGTTTGCTAAAATTTTAATTGCCTTTTTTCCCTCTAAATGCTGTAGGCTATTAGAACTTCCTGTTTCAAAAAAGGAGTTCCTTTTGAAACTTCTATTTTCCCAGTTCTCAGAAACATAATGACTTCCTGTTCATTAACAAGAAACATCCCGATTGCCTGCCAGCTCTGTGGCTTTGAGCAAATGCTGGAGTCCTCTGGAGCTAGTTCCCCACTCTCAGAACTTACTTGTACTGGATAGATCTTTTAGATCTTTGTAAAGTAAGGTGCAATTGCAATTCTTTTTCATTTTGTCGTTGGTTATTCCATTGTTCTCTTCTGTGAACTAAAATGTACAACTTTTTGCTATGCTTTTTCTTTCTTTTTTCCAAATTGTAGATTCATTTACTCACTCTGGATATAAATTCCTTATTTCTTATAGAAAACTTTTGATATTTTAAAAGTTACATTTAAATACTTCAAGGTATCTTACACCTTTTGGTAAAAATAGTTTATAACTTTCATGTAATTCACTTCACTTAGCTTTTATTTATTATATCAGCTATTGCTTTGTAATATGTCTTCCATATCCAGACCATAGTAAGATACGATATCACTATAAAAACACTTTTCATCAGAAGGTCAAGACAAAGATGCCGTGAGGAAGAACGGGAAGAGGACACTGGTGGTAAAATGTACAGAGTGAAAGAAAAGAGGTAGGTGACACAGCTGGAAGAATGAAAAGGTGTCACCGCGTGTGGCTTTGCGTTCACCTTCAGCTAGCTTCCTGTTGTATCTACCGCAGTTTTTAATCTTTTTTGTCTACTACCTGACATTTAGTTGCACTGCGCCTGGGTAGGACTCCATTTGCAAATAAGACATGTCGCCATCCCGATGCCCTCCTACAATGATTATGAGCTAAATTCTAGTAGGTGAGGAGGCAGGAACGCGCAGCCTAAAAGCCCGTCGGTTTCATGTAAGAAATCTGTAATTCGAAGTTAAGATAAAGAAAATGCCTTAGAAACAGGATAAGTTCTGCAAGTTAGGATTAATGTAATGGAGTGCCTAAGATGGACAATGAGATGTGTGCTTCTGATTCCATCGTAGAAATCACAATGTCACCTCCGAAGCTCTGGGCTTTACCTCTCACAACAGCTCCTTACTGTTCATGCCACCTGCACAGGATGTTGCTTAGAAAGGCCCACACTCGTCTCTTGAGTCGCTTCTCCACTGTTTTCTGCTTTTTGGTTCTGTCCACCCCTAGATCTAATCTCAGTTCCCAGGCCTTGCTGATCGAGGCTTGTCTTCTGCTAGCTGGGCTCTTATAAGGATATATACAAACTATATTGTCCATTGGTAATAGAAGTGTGAGAGAGATTTCATTCTATTAAATGTAGCATGCTGAAATGGAGGACATATTGATTATCTTGCATTTTTCATTACCATTACAAATTCAGTACATCTACTAGTATGTAAGGGGCTAAAATTATTCGTACATACAAGTAAGTAGGAAAATCTTCTGACCACACCAAGGAACCTAGCCTAGAGACCTCGAGTTTCATCATAGCGAAGTTGAGTTAATCACGGTCAAAATCAATTGAGAAATTTGTTTTAATACTGAAGAAAATGGGAGGGACTACATAATTTATTTTGTCTTTATCTAGTGCCAGAAAATGATTTTTGCGTCAGATGATAGGTTTGACAATTTATACTTTCCATAGGAAAATGTTTTAAGCTAGTAGATGAGTTAATCTACAGGAGGGAATTCTAAGGCAGCTTGGCACTTAGGCTATCGCATGGGTGCTGTTTTGAGCCAGACTTATTAATTTATTTATTTTTATCTTAAAAATTTCTTTACATATCACCCCCCTTTCGTCTTCTCACCCTCTCACCCACCTCTTTCCCTTTCCACGAAGTCCACCTTCTTACTTCCTTCTGTATCTCTTGCATTGTTTATGGTTTAGTTTTCTCACATTAGAGAAACCATATGATACTTAACTTTCTGGGTCTGGTTCATTTTGGTCAGCATATTGGTCGCAAGGCAACATCTTCCTACAAGTGACTCAAATTTGTCATTCTAATGACAGAGTAATACTTCATGGTGTGTATGTGCCGTATCTTCTTTTTTCATTCGTCTGTACATGAGCATATTGGCTTCTTCCAAGATTTGACTATTATAAATTGTGCTGCTATAAACATAGGTATGCATGTATCAGTATAGTAGGATGACTTTAACTCCTTGGGGAAGATACTCAGAAGAGGTTTAACTGGTTCAAATGGAATGCTGTTGTTCAGTTTTTATGAAGAAACTCCATACTGTTTTCCATTGTAGTTGTACCAGTTTAGAGTCCTACTTGTGATGACGAAGGGTCCTTTTATCTCACAGCGTGGCCAGATTTTTTTTTTTTTTGAGTTCATAATAGCAACCAGTCTTACTGGCATTAGATGGAACCTCAGAGTTGTTTTAATTTGCAATTGTCTGATGGCTGAAGATATTGCACATTTTTCCATGTATCTGTTGGTCTGTTGGACTTCTTCTGAGAAATGCTTATTCATTTCAGATTCCCGTTTATATAGTGAGAGTTAGAAGCAAAACCACTACTTGTTTCAGTCTTGCTTTGTCTGAATTTTTTTTTCCTATGAGCCAATTTCTCTGTTTTGGAATGGGAATGGTGGCTCTGTGCCAATGCACGTTGAGTTCACGTAAATTGTTTTCAGTTTAGTCAGAAGTTGCTACAAGTCTCAGAAGAGACTTTGGCTTGGACGTTTGTAAAACTGCTAGAATTACTGAAATGTTGGGAAACAAATTTGGGGGCTTTTGCTTTACGCGGGGTAGGTGTGCTATGTTAAGTCATGTCGATTTGGAGGGTAAGAATGATTTCAGGAGATAAGTTTGGGTATCAAGTTGACAAGACCTGACAAATGACCATTAGGGTGTCAACTAGATTGGTTTTGGATCTACCTGGGGATCTGATAGGACACATCAATCTGGGTAAGTCACGGCAGTATAACCTTGGGCTTTGTCCCTTGTCCTCACCGGTTCTTCTTTAGGTCTGTTTCCCAGTCACCATGAACCAAGTGGGTTTTCTCTGCCATGGTCTTTCGTTGTGGTGTTCCTGCAGTGAAGGTGGCTGAGCATGCATAGAATCCTCCGAAACCATGAGCTAGATTGAGTCTTTCCTCCTTTGAGCTGTGGCTGTCCAGAATTATGTCCTAGCAATGGAAAATCTGATTAATACATTGTTTAATCAACACAATGTTGAAAATACTTGTAAGGCCAATACATTAATGAGATATGAGAAGGTGGTATGTTAAGTTTTCCTTTTTTATTTTAATCATAAAACTAGGGCAAAAGCTTGTTTCCTTCCATCAGAGATTTGTCTTAATATTAGATATGTTTTAGCAAACAGATGCATCAGATACTACTTGCAGAGGCCCTATAGTGCTTTCTAAAAGCATCTTATACATATCTCAGATGATCATACATATCTCCGATTATATTCAATATTTTGTGCAGTGGTTTTACCCTGAATTTTAATCTTCTTGTGAATACACACCAGAAATCATTTACCTGCATCTGCCAGTTTCTTCAGGACTATGGGTGATTAAAGATTGATACTTAATACTTTTTTAAATGAAAAGAAAGCGATGGCAATCCATAACTCAAATTCTCGATTTCTTATGTTAAAATACATATATTTTTATCTGCCTTATGCTCATTCACTTTTAATGCTGTTAGCTTCTCATCCATATTAAAATGTTTATACTGTTTGATTTTTAGGGTAAAACAAAATAAAATAGTCTCAAGATTTGAATAGGTGTCTGACTGTGTGTATATGTGTTTACTTTAATGACATAAAAAATCCAGACACACTCGATTATTTAGATAATCAATTTATATAGAATAACACTGTACTCTCAGACTCAGCATTTTTGTGTGTGTTTACAATTAAACTGGCACCAAACATATGACTTTAATTGTCTTAGGGTAATGAGAAAGAAAAGAAGGGAAGTTAATAAGTAGCGATGACTTTTTGCCAAGTGAAAGCCAATTGATTCATGGCATGCTTTACAAATAAAGTTTCCACAGTCCTCTGAATAGAGAAATGTGCTGGGAAATTGAGTCCTCAAAGGACCCAGGGAAATAGAGAAATGCTGAATCGAAAGAATCTGCAATGTGGTAGTAAAGTATTCCTATAGTGAGTGGCAATTTAATACAGGAGAAAACAAAAACAAAATAAAACAAAAAACTTCTACTGACATTTTAAATAAATGCAGTTAATTTGGATTTTATTGGTTTTGTAGTTTTTCTTTTATTTAATGTATACATTTGTTTTAGTTTATGGTTATATAAAGGCTATAACATTATGAGTTTGCATTTTGTTTATGTTTGAACATATTTAAGCAGCATTATCATCAAAATAATTTAACTCAATACTGCGAGACTGAGATTTTAGGGCCTTAATAGGGCCTTGCGTATTCACTCACATTGAATAACAGTATCCTAGAGGTGCGTATTTATTTCTAGAGTGAAATATTTCATCAGTATCAGGAAGTAAAGTCCAAACTCTACTAATATAAATGACTCCAGCAGGAGACTTTGTGGCAATAGTATACCTGCAGCTTTGTGCCTACCATGCTTTATTTAATTTCCTTATTACACGTTTATTTATATCTTCCAGTTAATATCTAAAATCTTAACCGTAATGTCAGTCACAGTGCTTTGAATTTGGGAGACCTGTTTGTCAAATTACTATGAATATTTTCCATAACATCATCATCAATATTTCCCATCCCCATAGTGTTTTTTACTGTATGTGATATTAATTTTCTGCTTAAAAATGAGAGAAGCTACTTACAATAACTCTCTGTATTCCAAAAATGAGAATTTCAATCTGAACCTCTAGAATAATCTTTCTGAATTCTTATCACCCTCTACCAAGGGCCCCAGTAGGAGAAACAGTTCTCTAAGCTCTGCTAACTTCGGTCACTGCAATTTTAGGACCAGCAATATGACAAAATAAGCAGTCGTTGGGGAGTGGTATCATTCTGTGGATCCCAGGAACTTCAAAAGCAAGTTTATTTCTAGTTGAAATTAATTCCGAATATATTACCAACATATTATATAAAGTCTCTTAGTTTAGAGAATACAACACACATATAAATTTAAAATTAAACACAATTGCTTAAAGTATTTTGCTAAGATTTCTGAAGAGAAGTAGGATAAAAGGGTGACATAAGGTGACCCCGGCATTGACTCAACTGGCAGAGCCAGGCATGGCACACCAGCTGATAGGTATTGGCCGTGCTATTGGCAATGAGGATGACATGTTTTTGGTGTGTACTATTGTCATCGTGACATGACAGTCCATGCTGGCAGCGAGGCTGGTAGAGATGAGGACAGAACGGCTTGGGATTTGAAGGCCACCCTCTGGCCACAAGCATTGGCGGTGACACAATGAGTGGAGTGTCAACGTTAACCTCCTCACTGTCCTTGGCTGTGCGTAGTCCCTGTGGCTTGTGGGTGTCTGCACTCACAACATGAAATTGACAACTTGAGTATAAAATCATCTAGAAAGACAAAGAACATAAACATCTATAACTACAGACTTTGTCTCTCACTGACCCCTTCTCCCTTGGACTTTCAACTCACATTTTTTCATTATTTATTTATTTGCTTTTATCTTGTGAGGTGGAATGTGCTGTAATCTCACTCCCTATTCAAACTACAGTTGGGAAGAAATTGGTTTCTGAGTGTTATATTTAGGCCAACTTCTTTAAAACAGTGAGAGTTTCTTTGAGGTATAGTAGACTCAAATTGATTTTACTAGCACAAATAACAATGATCAAAACAAGCTCAATCAGGGAAAAAAAATGGAAATGGCAGCAAGCTTTTAGACTCTGAGTCCTCTACTAGGTGATCATAATATCAACTAGATCTAAGCTTCATCAAAATAGAAAAGCAATTCTCTTCATAATATTTAGTGTTATAATTAAATTAAAAGTGTCAGTAACTACCACTTTCTTTTATTTATTAACTGTTAAGACATTGTATTGTGCTATGAAGCTTCATGCATTTGTGTGTATCTTTGGGAGTACAGGTGATGAATAACAGTTAGAGGTATGGGGACGTAAGAAGAGAAGTGCTTCATTCCTTCATTTCTTCATTCCTTCCTCCAGCTCTTTACTACTGCTGTCGTTTTCAGAGGTAGGGCCATCATCAAGGTGGGACAGCAGGGGGCGTGCTTCTGACATTTCTAGTGACAGCTTTCATCTAATGACAAATGTACTGAGAATTGAAGACCAGTAGCCAGAGCAGCTCTGTTATTTGAAAACACTTCCAGATTCCTTGATTTGAATTAGCTTCTCATTGTACTACTTTCTCTACAACCAGTAGTACACAGTGCTACCATTGTGTGAGCCACTGTGACATCTAACGAGCTTGATCTGAAGATCTAGGAGTCAAGATGTTTCATTCTGAAATAAAAGAAGACTTGGATTTTCTGTCCTTTACCGAAAAGGTATCCATCCAGATATGACCAACAGAGCAGTAATGGCAGCCGCCTTAGGAACAGGAAAGGTTTGGCTAGTATTAAACATGTTGAAATTATACTTTTGTTATGTTGTAGCAACCTGTGTGATATAAATTGCAAAACTAAATATGATTTTTAATATGAGCATGTTAGAGGAATGAAAAGAGAGGAGGGATGAAAGATGATTTGAAATGTAATAGATCTTTGATGGAAGATGGACAATGTCTGTGAATATGCTAGGATGATCTGCGTCCCTGAAAATGCCAGTTAAATGGTATCAATACTCACAGTCTTTAGTCATTGTTCTGACATGTAGCTATTAAGATATCAGTGTTAAATTGGAGGAACTAGAGTGCAACCAACACAAGATATAGGAATAGGAAGAAACATCTCAAATACATGTAATAAAGAAAAATGTAGAAGATGATAGAGAAAATAACGCTAGATGAGGAGGTAACACTGGAGCTAAGGTATGAGCTACAATATTTGAGATAGGGATAGTCTAAAATTCATGCTACCATTAAAGTCAACTTCAATGGGAACTAAAAAGCATTCTTTTAAAGTTATCACTAGGGTATAGCTGTTGATTTTTTTCTCTCCAGAGCTGTTTCAAAACTGCTGACAATGAATAGAAAACTTTATAGAGGAAATTAGGGGTAAATTGCACAGCATTGTAATGGGGATAGAGGCTTTAACATTAAAGGAGTTATTGGATTTTAAGATAGCTTCAAAGTACATTAACTCATAGAGTTAGACAAGGAGTAAATATTGACTGTCTATAAACAAACCAATAAGCAAAGTTATGCTAAGGGATAAAGCACTGTGGTATTTAATTACAGTGAAGAAGGTTAATACTAGACTCTTCGTCAGAAAGAAATTTAGTCCAAATACATTTGTAGAGACAGTGAAACTATTTGTCTCTGACTTCATAAAACTAACACTTAGAAATACTCTGAAAAATTAATCTTTCAAAGGATCTATAGTTTCTAAGGATTTCTAAACCTTATCACAACTACCACGATGAAAATGGTCCTGAGTGAAGTCCAGAGCAGTCACTATGGCCTCCAAATCACATCTGTTCTGTTCTAACTTGGTGAAGATAATGGACTTGCCACAGGTCAGAACTGCAGCCACAAGGAAGAGAATTAGGGGAGACGACAGAAGATTGGGCTCTCCGTGGAAGGCATATTAACAATGCTGGGTGATTTCTCAACATAGAGATTCAGAAAATATAAACAGCCATGACGGATAACTATGACCCACCCACATCCTAGAGGATGTGGGAAGAAATGGCAGTGTAATCACAGTGAAATTTGAAGCAAAGGTTTTATAGTGGAGTTGATTTACTTGAGTAGTAGTGCTCTATGCTTTTAATAAGCATGTGATTTCTTGTTTGTCAGTGATGTTGGTGACATATAACCTATGTGTCACATTCATTAATGTGATGCTGGCTCTTAACATACAATGCCGTCCAAGATTTTTGACTTTTGTAGGATTTCATAATCAAAGTGAATAGTAGAATATGTGGAATTGCCCTCTGCAGCCTTTCCAGGGAGTTCATACCAGCATTGTGATCTGCAATCCCAAAAGTAGCTTCAAGGCAAGAACCTGTTGAGACAGCCTTACTCACGGCACTAGCGCTCCTATTATCAGTTGCTTCGATCAAAATTAACTCTATTGCAGGTGCAAGTGTTCCTCTCATATATATAGTGTAATAACATCATTTTCCTTCCAAAATTATGATTCATTTTTCATTTTTCAGGTACTATTGCATACTCATTATGAATAATTGCAGAAAGTACATATTGTAGTTCTCCAGGGTAAAAATTATTATGCAAAAATGTATGCACAGCATGACCAACAGCCAATCATATCATCTCTTCCTAAGTCGTTAATGATTCATGATAGATCTATTGTGGAGTTCATGTCCAGACAGCAAAATATACATTTGTGTTATCCGTTTTTTCTGTCAGTGACTAGACATTGTAAAATTTTATAGAAAAGAAAGAAAATTGAGTGTAAGAATGAAATAGAAAAAGGATAAAAAGCAAATTGGCTGAAAAATGAGAGTCAGCAAAGAGTAACAAAGCTATAACGATGGAAGTAGAACTCAAGCTGAATACAAATGGGATTATAAAAATGATCACGGTGATATTGACACTACTTCCAATGGCCAAACTCTGACAACACAGGCAATGGTCAATAAACCTCAACAAACCACGGAAAGAAAGCGGCAGTGATCTACAAGATAAAGATGTTCTGAGGAAGATAACAACAGCAGAAAACAATTTTCATTAACAGTTATTTGAATATCAAAAGTGTCAAGAATAAAATATTGAAAACTGGGCCAACTTAGAAAGTAGCATGATAATTCAAAAACATTGCAAAGATGTGCTTTTCAACAATTGATTGGCACTGTACCAGAAGAGGAAAATAGATAACATTCATGGCAGCTTGACTTTTCATTTATGTGTTTAATTATTTATACATTTGCGGTGCTGAGGACCATGCCTAGGGTGTAGCAAGTACTAGCAAGGTGTTGTATCCTTGAATTTCATCTCCAGCCACTGAAGTACGTTAGAAACTTTTTTTTTTACAAATAAAATCTTTAATTGTTAATGTTTGTAATGTTGCTTAAAGAAATACACTTTTATTATTTTGTTATTTTTTCAGTCCTTTAGAGTAAGTGCCAGTAAGTCTGGCAACCCTGGCTCACATTTGTGAAGGTCATGAAATAATCAGAAACTTTCCTGTGAGTCTCACGTTTACTTGGAATGGTTTCAGTGTTCATGGTCAACACTGTAGACACACACTGTAAAAATGGGGGCCCTTTTTCATGACTCAGCTTTTCAATTGCTGGGACCAAATTCCTGACACCTACAAATTTGAAGAAAAGAGGTTTATTTGCTTCATAGTTTCAGAGGATAAGTCCATGGTGGGCTGGCTTGAAGGAAGAAGCATCATGGCAGAAGGGCATATGGCTCAGCTCAAGGAACACAGTGCCAGAGGAAAAGTGTCAGGTACCAAAAAGCATGAGAGATCAGATACAGTGTATCAGGACCCACCAAAATGCAGCCAGAAATTGCTTTATGAACCCCCCCCCCCATGTTGCTCCCAAATCAATTGAGTTTACAATGAAGTTTAACAGTCGCATTCTTTAATTGAAATATTCCCCAATCAGAAACATTATCATCATTTACCAGTATTATAAGGAGAGATAGTAACAAAGTTGGGGTAAATTCTACAGCAGTAACATAGCTAGAAGGAAACAAAGTTAAAATGAATTGCGAAGGAATTGACTGCACCCACACAGAGAAGATGGGCTGTGGAGGGAGAATTCAGCTTTCATCTTGAAGAGTGATATAAAATCTATTTTGTACGGTTGAAAACAAGATAATGAATATCTATTTAAGTATATATGTTTCTGTTTGTCTGTCTATATGTCTGTCTATAATAGATAAAATGTCCCTGTGAAAACATACTAGCTTCGATGTAACATATAAGCAAGATAATGATCAAAGAAAATATTAAAAAAATAAGATAACTAACAGAACCCTTGGAAGATAGTGAGCAAAGGAAAAGTCCTACCTCATCCTTAGGGTTAAGTCACAGTAGCGTCCTTGAGGGAGATGGTATCCCTAGCATGTCACTTACTATTCTGCAACTATTGAAAGGAACTAAATGTACACCCACCCCTTTTAGCAGTGATTTCTGAGGGCTGATACAATATCAAACCTGGAAACTTATATTGGAGTAAATAAATCGTCAGTTACTTAAAACAGAAGTCTAAAGGCTTTTTATGATGAGAAAAAAATCTCAAAAAATTAAAATTTGCACCACAGGAACATTAAATGTGAATAAGAAATGACGTTGTTATTATACTTAATTTCTGAAGCCACCCAAATCTGTGATACCTACCATCATTACAGGCTTCCATTTCAAAAAGGATTTATTTTTTGTTCCTTGGCTTATTTTGCATGTATATGTCTGAAAATATTTGTTTAGAAAGATATATGCGATCTCGAATGAGAAATGAGGAAACCGAGGTGTTTTCACAGCTTGGTCAGGAGATGCAAGAATCAATTTACTTCAAGTGTGGCTGTGAGAAAGCAGGCAGTGCTGGGCCATCGCAAATACTGCACAATTAAGGCAGAGAAAACCAAGGACTTCTAACTGAGGATGGACAGAGTTCTCAGTGGCATGGGTTACTTTCTGCCTTCGATATCAACAACAGGCCTGCTTAAAATAGTTTTAGGTCTCTCTCTCTCTCTCTCTCTCTCTCTTTCTCTCTCTCTGTTCCTACTTGAAGACGCTTCTGCTGTAAGGGAGATAAGGGTTGGTAGAAGAGATTGGGTTCTTGCTCTGAGGATTTTATTACAGATAATTGTCATTAATCCTGAACTGATTAGATAGAATTAATAAGTGAGAAGCTATTATTGATTTAACAAATCATTTAGTACTTACCATATTGAAGTCATATTTTTAGTACCTTATGATAATAATAGTAAAAAAATAACAGAATTCACCTTCAGAATTGCATTAAGAGATTATGTATAAATAGGAAATTATAAGATAACTCAGAAATCTTTAAGTAGGCAAGTAAGGTGAATTGTCTGTGATTTCAAATAAGGCAAAGACAGTTTCATTTTTACTGATTTTCTTTGTTTGAAAGTAGAGTTTTATAGAGAGGAGCATGTTTCCTGCTTTGCATAAAAAATAAAAGTGTTGAATTTTATATGTAGCTCATGCTCCTGTGTGTGTTTATGGTAATTAAGCTTAATTGTGTCAACTTGATTGGCTTGGAATCCACCTATGGGTTTAGTAAAGGGCATGTTTGGTTGTATCTGTGTGGATCACCAAGAAGTGATCTTAGGTGTTATATATGGCCATGTTTGCCCCACCATGCCTTCTGCCATGATGCTTCTGCTTTGGAGTCAACCAATCGTGGATTGACTCTCCTGAAAGTGTGAAGCAAATTGAAGAGCTCTTTGCTTTAAATCTAATGTGTCAAATGTTGTGTCCCAGTAGTGGAAATCTAGAAGAGAGAGAGAGAGAGAGAGAGAGAGAGAGAGAGAGAGAGAGAGTTAGAGAGGCTTCAACTTTGCTAATAACATTCCTGTAAACTTCAATAAGAATTTTTTTTCGGTACTATTCCAAAGCCTGAAGAAAGAATCCAAACCCTAGTTCTCATTTCAAAACACATTTATAAACATAAGATTGATTTGTTACATACAATGTCTTAGAGACACGATGCCACATCAATCCTACAGTGTTTCTCCTAATAGATATCATTCTTTAAATTCCCAGAAAGTTCGGCAATAAGAACAAGCCACCTGACTTGGCAGCTCTTTGTGAGTTCCAGGTATCACCGTCTGGCTCTAGGAACTCATTTTTCCAGTCATCGTCTCCTGACAAAGTTCTATCATTCACAGAAGTTTTTAAGAACTTCAGGACTTAATACACAGGAAAAAGAAAACATTAGAATCTGAACTGCTATTCTAGGTTGACAGTTTGCACCTCCTGTGGGGGAAAAAAGAGTGAAGAACCAGACTCCAAGCCACAGATGCCTCTTTACTTCATCTTGGACTCAGGATCAATGGTTTTCTAGATAGTGTAGAAAAGTTTTGATGCTAACTCCTATCTTCAGTTGTCTGAGTCTGCCTTGACATAGCTGAGTTTCTGCATTGGCCATTTGACCAAGTAATTAGCAAATGGACAGCTTTTAAAAAGAAGAAAGAGGTATGTGAATCTCATGGACCTTCCACATCATTAAAATAAACAATAATGATGAAGGAAGAATAAAAGAGATAGGAGAGGTATGAAGTGGTATCTAGGGGAAAGCAAAAACTATCCAAAATAACGTGGTGGGTCAGAAACCAGGCCCAGGCTGGCTACTGAAATGCCTGAGTCAAGCCGGCATGGAGGCCAGCCTGGAGTGAGGTGGAGGGAGGGCAGCATTAGCATCTGCAATTCAAGTTAGCATATTGCAGGTGGTAATTTTTGAATTCAAAGGCTCATTGTTGTATAAAAAGTCATTGAGAAATAAGCATACCCTTATGAAAGACTAATGAAGTATATGCCAATTATATTCAAAATGTTTTTTGTAGAATCCCAAAAGCCCAATATTTATATTCTTTCCACCTTTCCTCACTCTAATGATCCCTGTGTGCTGACTTGTAATCTGTTTTTTCACGTTTTGCAATTTTGTAATTGTATTGGCAATCCCGTATTCGTCACTGAACTGAACTGAGTCTTTTCCCTAACTTATTCATTTCAGGTGTCCCCTCACCCCCCCATACACACTACATTATGGTGTTGACAGTGACCTCATAAAAGGGAATATTAAATAAAACATGGCACTCCAATGCCTAATAAATAAAAGAATCAGTGGACATTGGCCCCTTTTCTGACAGCTTTTGTGTCCTCGGTGAATGTGTAACCAAGTTCTACAACTGACTGATTCACAAAGCAAAGCACTTATTTGAATTAGAGATAGGTGGATCAGAGTTTGAAATCTCGTATTTGTGGGCTACATCTTGTGTTCTCTCTTTTCCCCCAGCTCATCCACTTGCCAGCTTCCCTGCACACTCAGTGCCTAGAGGGGCCCTGGAACATCCTGATGTACCATCTTGTGTCTCTGCGGTCTCTCAGACATACCTGCTTCATAGTTACGTGTCTTTTCGACCCCCAAACTTTCTCAAAGAGGTCGACACTAAACAATTAGATGTCCCATGCATCTTTTAGAGAAGTCATGTTTTATTAAAAATGTAGTATATTTTAACAGAAACAAGGTGATATTCCACAACCTAAAGAAATAAATTTATAAGACATAACTTTTGGATAATTTATAATCAAAGATGAACAAAATATTTAGAAGGCTTTGGGAGGATTTTGGGAGAGTTAAGTTATCTGAATTATGTTGTTAATCTCTCATATTTTAAGATTTTCCCTGGTACATTTACTACAAAACTATGTAGCTGTGATTTTGTTAGGGGAAGCCAATTTTAGATGTCATATCAATACTCAGATTCTTCCCGCACAGACAGCAATATTAGATTGTGGAAGTAAGGGATCTAATTAATTTCTGTACAAATTCAAAAAAAGTTTAACAATATGCATTAGAAATCATAAGAGCTTATTTACAAGGTAGCCAGGGAAAATGAACGAGAACAATTAACAAACAAGAATTGAAAAGCTTAAAAATGATTCTGCAAATACTACTATATCATCTATCCATAAATAGAAATAAAGCAAGGATATATGTATCAATACGGATGAACCTCAAAGCCTTTGTGCTTAAGTGATAGATGCCAGAAATATAAGGTGAAATGTTGTTTTCTATCCAATAGATTCAAGGTTATTTTTGCTTGTGTGTTTTTAATCTCCCAGCTCGGCATTACACGTCAACCACACCTGATAGCTGGCTCTAATTTACTGCCTTGGATTCAGTCCAAAAATAGGTAATGATTAGTGCTCCGTTCAGAGAAAGTCAATATCTCTACCCTGAACTTTTGAAAAATTGTCAGTTAAAAAGAGAAATGTATGTATTTCGATTTGTGAAGGGACAAAACTACACCCTGTTCAAGAGACATTTACTTTTTATGTAAGAGGTGACAATTAGGCATAATGTAATATGAATGATGTGCTGTTATGGGTTTGTATGGACCATCTCATGAGTTTTACTATTCTCTGATATATTATCAAAGAACGACTAACAATTTCACTAGTTCTTTATAAAAGCACCTAGAAGCAGAGGATTTCCTCCCAAAACCCTCTGCTTACTTCTGATAATGTGAAGTAGATTATTTGCCAGAGGTCAGAAAAACCTGGCACATTTTCAGATAATTCTCCATGTTATAACCTGTGTAGAAATGACTTTTTAAAATAGCCTGTTTCACTAGGCTCTGGATGAATTTTACCATACTTCTGGTTTTTGACCAGATGCTGAAGACCACTAGGTGGTCCTATTGCAGAGATGATTTGCCCAGGACTTTCCTGTCCTTGAAGCCCGGTCCAATGAGAAAGAATGGAGAGAGAAAAAAAAAATAAAGACCAGTAACAACAATCAAAAGAGACTCTACTTGGTATGGAGCTTGGAAATTTGCATGTAATACCATATTCATTCCTTACCTTAATTATTTAAAGTAGTTATTGCAATTCCTGTGATGCAAATTAACCCTCACATGAAGCAAGCACAATTTTCAAGGTCACACTAACCCCAAGAGTTCAAACCCCGGAGACAGTGGATTTCAAAAAACCATTTATTATAGGACATATGTCCTTGTCAAACTTTCTATCACTCTTCCATCCTTCTGAGATTGGTTAGCTATCCTACAAGATATGTGAGAGTTGTAATAAGTATTTCCTAAGTTATTATGAGAAACTCAGCGCTAACCTTGACAGGTTCACTATTTCTACTTGAAAACCTCATGAAAGCGTAATCCTAACTGATGAGGTGGCTTTAGCACTGCCATTAAAGACCGTACTCTTCTTTTCGAAGACTTATGCCTCCTCTATGGAAAAAAAAAATGGAATGGCAACATTCAGACAACATGTGTTTTTTCTGTGTCTTCCAGAAAAGCTCACATTTTTCAAACAGTTCTATTCTGGACAATGACTCTTGAGCTCATTGTGGACAACCAACTGGTCTGTGCCAATCAATAGAAGTCCTTCCCCATCTTAATCTTTTCGTGCTTGAAAACTTTTAAAGAAAACTATCAACATTATTGTATTCAGAACTTTAAAACTAAGTTTGGCTCAGGTCATCTTACTAGATACCAAGTGTTCAAGTACTCGAATATTCAAGTGGCAAGGAAATGAACAGATATAAATCAGCGCTAGACATATGTTCTGTGCTAACTGCTGCCGAATCCGACTGAGTGATCTGCATTTCCCTTGCCACTGGCTTACATATGTTTCTATTAGACTAAAATCCCAGGTTGCCTATAACCTATTACTCATGCCCCAGTTGATTTCTTGAATCATAAAGCTGTATAACATTTGGATGCCTTAATTAGATACTCCTGCTTACTGGAAGAACAATTTTGATGTCTAAAATAGGATGTCGAAAGGAAGCAAAATACCTACACAAAAGGGACAGACAGGGGAATTTGTTCTTTATCTGCATTAAATTGGAAAGCAGAAAAGAGAAAGTTTTCAGAGGCAATGTTAAATTGGTGAGTCAACAAATAAGTATTAACTGTTTCCTGCTGAAATTTGCAGTTCTTAATTGTTTTAGTAAGTCCTTTTATTTTATTTTTCCCCATTTTATTGATATGTATAAGTGCAAAATTTTGTGCACCTACATATCTGGTCAAGGTGACAAGGGCTTTCCCACTCTCCTTTTGTCCCTCCACCTATCCTCCACTCCCTCTCTCCCCGTCTCACCCCCCTGTTTCACTTTGTTTTTCATTTTAAGTTCCATGAGATAGTTGTGATCTGGGTTTCTCATATCAGAAAGACCATACGATATTTCATCTTCTGCTTGTGACTCACTGCACTAAGCATGATGTTCTCAAGTTTCTTCCATTTGCCAGTAAAAGCCTCCACGCCGTTGGACTTTATAGATGCATAACATTCCATTGTGTATAAATACCACAGTTTGTGTATACATTGGAGTTCTTGATTTTTTATGAGCTTATCTGTGAATTTTTTAGAACTCTGGATTCAATGAGCCATGTTAATTTCAGGGACTTTTTTTCTTTCATCTGTATCTTAATCTATCACTACTTTAAAGTACTTGGAGACAACTGTGAAAGCAGTCACGTCTAGAACCCACAAACCTTATTTAATGAATGTTAAGTAAGGACTGGGTCCTGGCAACTCTAACATTAAACGGAATTTGGCACTGACACGCCCAAAATTTGGGATAGACAATAGCAAGATATACAATTGCACAACTATTTACTCCAAAAAATTAGCCACATTAGAACAATCATGTATTTAGAAAAAAAATAGTATAAAATATCAGAGATAGTTCTTGTAGTTTTCCAGTTTGTTTGGTTGGTAGACTTTGTTTTAGTGTGCTAAGAGTGAAACCCAGAACCTTAGGCACGCTAAACAAGTGATATGTCTGTTACCTTCTCTTCTGTTGCCTTAAGAGTGTTTGTGTGATAACAAAGGCTTTTCCTATTCTAAAGCTAAATGCTTTGTCAGATTCTGAGGGGTGTTTAGAACCAGAAGGAGAACGATGAAACTTAATCACCTGGAAATTCATTTTATTAAGAGTAAGTGAGATGAACAATCCTTTGATCTTTTAAGCATGTGTTGTCCATTAAATAAATAGTCTTAACTGTCAACTCTTGAGTTAAGTAGTTTTAATTATAAGGGAGTTGAGGAAGGGCATGCTAGGTGTCATGAATATGAATTCTTTGCTCTTGCACTTGTTGCATTTATTTTTTTTTTATATACAAGAGAGACCTTAACTGCACTCAGCCATGCACTAGAGAAAGAAAATCATCCTGTCTATGAAAAATTCTATTTCCACCGTGTTTTTCCTTTAGGTTACCTATTCTGTTTTCCCTTTAGAAACCTGGAAAAATAGGAAGGAATGCATGTGACAGCTTTGTCCCACATGTCAATATGATCAGGATGGATTCTTCCATGCAGATACAACAGTCGCCATAGAATCAACTTTTGCAAGCAGTGAAGAAATCATGAAATTATTCTCATTATTCTTTTACATTGCCTCTGAAGACATACGTTTGCAGAGGGCTTTTGTTTGTTTTTATTTCTTAGGGTTACGGAGCTGTGATAAGGGAAAGTAAGGTCTAAGAAGTAAAAGCAACTAAAGTGGTGTTAAGATTCGAAAGACAAAGAACTAAAATGAGGCCCTTTTAGTTTCTTTTATCCCAGATCCCAATCAAAAGAATAAATCTTAGAAGGTTTTATAAGCAGAAGAAAGTTCAGATATAACGAATGTGCATTTGATTGCAGTTACATTGCATCATTCTCATTCAGTGATTTTTTTCAGAAGATCAAACATTAAAAATAAAAACTTAGAAGGGTAAAGAGTGGTGGTTGATGGTCATACATTTTGTCACAAGATATTGTTTATGTTCTAGAAGTCTCATGAGAAGACTATATATAACTAGGATAAGAAGAAAGACAGAAAGGAACACATATGAACCATCTTCCTAGCCAGGGAGTATATCAAACAGAATTTTTAGGTATGTGGGAGCATTAAAGAGCCAAAATAAGAGAAGATAATATAACTGGATAGGAGGACAGAAGAGACAGAAGGACAGAAGAGAGCTAGTGAGGTCATGGTGTTAGTCTGAATCCAGACTACACGAGGTAACAAAGCTTACATTGAGAGGTGAATTTTTCACTGAGCAAGATAGGGAGTCATTAAGTAGCTCTGATCAGAATAGTGAGAGAGATTAATTTAAGTTCTAGAAAGTTCTTCTCATTCTTATACAGAGCACAGGTGGTGAGGAGAAAGCGCACGCCTGAGGAAAGTAGTGGGGGGGATAAATGAAATAGTTTAGAACAGGAAGAAGATAGGAAGGAAAGTGGAGATGAGATTCTGGATTTATATGAAAGCTGTATGAATAGGATTCTTTTAATAGCCCAGACATGTGCTGTTGAGAAATAGTAGTATCGCTTTTGGTCAAGTGGAGAAAGACAGAGATCAACATTATTATTATTGTTGTTGGAAATGTTGGATATGGGGAATCAAAATCAAAAGTTAATATATAAATGCGTTTTGTTTGAAATACCTCGTGGACCCACTTTAGCAGTTAGGTTAGATCTGAAGCCTAAATAATAGGTGTGGCTTGTGTAGAATTAGATACTGGAGTTGGAAGATCTTTAGAGAAGTGTGCATAAAATCAATGCTGTTCAAAGACTAAGTCTGTGTACTCCAGTATTTGTGGGTAGGTCAAGCATCAAAGAGAGCGGTAGCATTGGGAATGAGAGAGAGAGAGAGAGAGAGAGAGAGAGAGAGAGAGAGAGAGAGAGACAGAGAGGCAGAGAGAAAGAAAAAGAGAGGAACGTGTTAACGAGCTAGTTAACAATAGATAAATAGTTAGACAGAAAATTGATCTTGGTGCCCAAATACAGACCATATTTAAAGAAAGAGGAGAGACTAAAGTTGTGACATGCTGCTTAAAGGTTTAGTAAAATGAAAACTGAGGAAAAAATCATTGGTTTTGGCAATGTGGAAGCCATTGGCAAAATGGTTGAGACTCCTCAGCAGTGCTAGAGATAAGAGCCTCACTGAACTGTGAAGAGTAAGAAATGAACCGAGAGACTCTTAGTGACTTTTTCATACAATTTTACTATAAATTAAAATTTATTAATTAAATGGTCATTGACTGAAATTTGGGGAAGTAACAATCAAGATCATAAAATGGCACATAATGGATTTAAATGACGAGGAATGGAAGACATTTGTTGCATATTTCTTCCACCAGACTCTGAATTTCCTGAAAATAAAGTTGTAATACCTGCTGCAGTTCACTCCTTGCTCCTGTGAGGTCAATGCTGCTGGCATAAGTTGATAAGGCAATAAATAGATGTTAAATAAAAGACATTGCTGGGCTTAATTTTGATCAAATCACCTCATTCGTCTGTTGTCCTGTTGGTTAAGACACAGACTCCTGCACCTGACACATCATCCAGGGGTCTAAGCACACTTTTCCACTTGACATTCTTAATTTGATTTCAGGACCAAGTTTAAAAAATAGGAAAGGGAACAGAGAAACAATTAAAACCTGAATCCTTTCACTGAATCGTTCCACTAAATCCCATTGAAACACGGACCTTCTGGCAGGTTCTGACATAAATCCAAACTTTGGCGAACGTCTTTCCTGTTTCCTCATTATGTATTAGAATATACAGTGATTTTAATTGTAAGCAGCAGTTGGTAAACAATTTTAAGACTGAGCCTGAGGGAACTAAGAGAGTAGAGCTAAGGAATAAAATCAAATTAGAAAGAACAGGGCTGCACATTAACAGTCACAGAGATGAAATGTTTTCTTTGCTGCTAGGAAAAAGGTTTGGCCTGAGCTTATCCTATTGTCCTGCATTTGGATAACAGGCAAATCCACCTTGCAATTCGAAGATCAATGGTTTTGCAATATGTTGATAATAAAAAAACTAAACAAACCTAACCTGTGCTTTTAAATCTGTTGTGCAATATGGAATACAGACACTTTATTCAAAATGATCTTGTAAAGGAAGGATTCAAGTGCACAGACTCCAGCACTAAAGAGTCCTGCGTGTGAGTTATGTCTGAAAATGTTAATTCTGTCTAGCAAATTTATGCTTCCTATACTGCACTTCAGATAGCATTATCGGTCTGTAGCTTCTTATTTAGGAAATACTGAACGCTGTAAGATTCTATATTCAGTACTTTATCTGAATTGATTGGTGTAGTTAACATTTGAATAGAGAATTCAGAGAGGAAAATTTAGAACAATAATAATAAAAAGGAAAGCATATTCTTCGATCTGCCAGAAGACTGGGGCCTGGGAAACATAAAGCCAAGTTCTACTAATTTTAGAAATTCTAACAATGGTTTTGTGTGCTGCTCAAACTTGCAATATTCAAGTAATTGGATTACCAATTAATTTTATTTGTTCTATTGAGGAACTGATTCTGATTCATTGACCTTTAGCATTTTTTTGTTTCAATTTCATTAATGGCTACTCTGATTACAATTTCTTTCTTTCTACTGTTTTTGGATTTGGCTGATTTATGATTTCACTAGGTCTTTGAGCTGTGTCATTAGACTATTTGAGATTTCTCTGATTTTTATCAGTATGACCATTCCTAGTTATACTACTAGTGCTACTTTCATTGTGTCTTATAATTCTGGTATGATGTGCATACACCACAAATGTTTGTGCTTTTTTCTGATTTCTTCTGTGATCCATCTCTTGCTTAAAAATGTATTATTTAATCTCCAAATTTTTATGTAGATTCTGTAGGTTCTTTTGCTGTTGATTCCTATTTTCAATCCCCATATGATCCCTCATGTAATGGGACAAATTGTTTCAATTCTTTTGTATTTATTGAAGTATGTCTCATGGTCAAAAGCATAATCTAACTTGGAAAAAGTCACAAGTGCTGCTAAGAAGGAGTATTCTATTAACGTTGGATAGAACATAAGATATCTGCAAAGTCCATTTGTTGCATGGAGTGACTAGTTCTGATATTCTTTGTGGACTTTTTTTTTGATGGGTTGACCTGTAGATTTGTGACAGTGGGATATTGAAATTCTCTAGTATGACTGTTTTGGGTCTATTTGACCTTTCATGTCCAGTAGTTTTTTATTTTATGTAATTTGCTGCAGCTACATTGGGTGCATATGTGCTTATACTTATGAGCTCTTCCTGTTGGATTGCTGCTTTTACCAGTAAACCAGTATGCAATGTACATCTTTGTCTCTCCTGATCTATTTTCCTTTGAAATCTACTGTGTCTAGGGAGAGCAGAGCTACTCCTGCTTGTTTTCGAATTCCCATAGCGTAGAGTATCAGTTTCCAGCATTCAGTCTTAAATCTGTGTGCTTCTTTGTAAGTGACTTGTGTCTCTTTTAAGCAACAGTATTTTTTCATCCTGAATCATAAATAGACAATATCATTTTTTTCTGTTTTTTAGCACATTAATTTAAATGAAAATCTACTTGTCTCTCAATGACTTTATTTGAGCTCATATATGTATCATCAAAAGAAAAGTATCTATAGAAATGCCAGTCTGAGCTTAAAAATATTCTAGATAATGTACACACATTAGGCCCTTACTACTTTGGAAGGACACAATACAGGTGGTTCTAACTACCAATGAATTCTGTGTGGATTTAAGAGTAAACTAGATAAATTTAACACAAAAATTGCAATGGTATTAAAGGTATGCAGATTTTTATTGTTATTCCCTAAACAATGAATTATAACAACTATTTACATGGCATCTGTATTATATTAGTTATTACAAACAATCTAGAAAAGACTTAAATTTATTGAAGGACATATGTTGGTTATATTTAAATACTACATCACTCTATATAAAAGACTTGAGCACGTGTGGATTTTACTATTCATGGGGATCTTGGAATGAGTCCTCTGCAGATGCTGAAAAAAGGCTGTGCCACACACGTTTGATTGTAGTCGTTTGTGTGAACAGTGCCCATAGCGATGTAATTCCGCCTCATTTTACAGATAAACAAAATATGTGTCCAGAGGAAATACCCTTATTCTATAAAACTCTAGAAATTATGAAGGAAGAGAAACTCATTTTGTTTTAAATTTGGAAAACTCTGTGACTAAACAAGGATGTTCTGTTGTGTGCAGTGACAAACCAGTTTTCCTTTTTTGTACTTTTAACATTAAGCTATTCCTGTAAATGGTATCTTATTACTTTGAGAATAGACTTCTTTCTCTTTTCTTCTGTGCATTTCTGATACCAGCTCCTTTTTCTTTTAAAAGAAAAATCGTAGAATTGTCATGATAATGATCATTTGTTCAACTCTTTGCTTAAGCACCTAACTTGAAGTGTGTCTTTTCTATAGCTCTTTCCCAAAGGTCTGAACTAAGTGTTGTGTTGGGCAATACCGTCAACCTATTTCGCTGGTAGGGAATGCAGGTGAACATGATAGGGCCAGATCCAACCAATATGAGCCAAAGTAGAATAACATAATAAGCATTCCAAGGCCTCAAAGTCCCTCCACGGTGGCCTTGGCTGGGTTTGTAGAATTCCTTATGCATTGCTCCTGTCTCATTACTGTTTGGTTCCTGTTCGTTTTGGGTTACTGTTGCCAGGATATCCAATTCATATAAGGTATGAATATCTAGAGAGAACTAGGATTTGTAAAAAGTAAAGCAGAAAGTCTGCCTAAAAGGCGGAAGAGGAAGTATCAATATAATGAAAGGGAAAAGAGTTTGGAAAAATGAGGGAAGTGGGAAGGCACCACACAGAGAGGAAAGTCAAGGGAGTGGAAAGGATTTATCAGGTAAATGAGGCTAATGATTGTTGATCCAGAATTTTGATTGGAAAATTCTGTACGTGCCAATTGAAAAATGTTGCTCATTACATATAAATTTTTTAAATTAATGAATGAATGAATTTATTATTTATTTAGTGACACAGGGCCTCACTCTGTAGCCCAAAATGGTTTTGAACTCATTACGAAGCCTAGCTTGGCTTTAACTCATGGCGATCCTCCTACTTTAGCCTGGAGTGCTGGGATTATGGGCGTGCAGTAGCACGCCTAGCTAACATGTGAGGCCTCCAGCTTCACAAGCAAGAACTCTAATCACTGAGCTGTATTTCTAGCCCCTGATCCACTTTTTAAAAAAGTGCCTCCTGAATAGTTTTGGTAAAGTCAAATATTCCTCAGACTGGATCTTGCAGATCCAAATTGATATTTATAAATATTGTCAGTTAGAGACAGGGACAGAATTAGGATTATTATAGTTAAATAACATTTCCTGGAAGAAGAGATTTATACTTATGCCACTCTAAAACCTAGACCAATATTTAATTGAAAATGACTCTGTGAATCTTGTGATTTAGGTTCTCAATATGAAATTTCACAATATTCAAACACTAACCTAGCAATATGTGCTCTGTGTCAGGTACAAAACCAATGCAATTAACTATTTGGGTAAAATGCAATGCTCTAGCTAGAAAATATTGATGTAGAAGGAGGATCGACTTCCATTTCACTTATGACACATAACAAAATTCATTAAAAAGGATCCTTCCTTAGTGAGACCTTCAAAATTCCCAGTTTGTGAAATTTTGCTGAATAACGGGTTTATGAAATGCCTTAGTGGGACCCCCCCCCCCCAGAACAGCTGTGGTGTGCATAAAATAAAGACTACCCCCCAAAATAGTATATAAATGTATAAATAATGACAAATGGAAGCTGTGTCTTTCCCCCGGAAATTTTCATATCATAAATATTTGCAGTTGCTATTGCATTTTGTCAAAAAAAAAAAGGCAAATGAGTGTAAAAGTTTTATTGGGGTAAAAACAAAGTAGACTTCCTCATGCTTTGATTGGAAGCTGTTGGAAGCTGCTAGCATAAAGAACCTAGGGGACTGTTAATTAGAAATGATTCACCTTATTTGATTGGTTGGGAGACCCTATTTGCCTTTCTTCTAATTGGTTCTCAGTTAAAGCTGGGAACAAAAGAGGGGAATTACCAGTCGTAGGGGATCAACTGCTTAAAAATTGTGTTTCGACTTCCAGGAATGGTTACTCTGGAGTTTACAGATTAGAGCACCAATGGCATTCGTCTTAATGACATCTTCATACATGTAGTTTCTCAGTAGTTCAAACTCTTCAGAGGTGGAAATTTTCTTTCCTTCTTGTAATGCCCCTCTTATAATTCCTTGTTTGTTAAGTTCTACATATATGGGCAGAGTACGATTTTCTAAGCGCCATTTCACTGTGAATTCAACAGTTGCTACACTTTCCATTCCCGTTCACAACACGGATGTGACTAGATGCTGCGTGAATCAGGAAATTAGTTGGGTCCGGCCTGAGGATGTTGTGAATCATCCAAACATCTCACAAAAGAGGGACTTCACTAATGAAGTTTTTTCTGATCTTGGTAATACAAAAATCGCCGTGCAGTGGAATGCTGGTAACATGGCTGATCACGACTCAGCCAGTCTCCTAACCATATAAAAGACAAGAAGCTCAGAAGCAAAATAATTTTCAAGACCACAGAGTCGTTGTAAATTTGCTTTAGTTACTAAAATGCTTTGATGGAAATGTATCTTAATACCAGACATACTACACTGCTTTTGCTAAAGTATATCTTTTGAAAAATTAAAAATGGTCCTCATGTAGATGTTAAAAATAATCCATGTTAAATATTTTATTATTCATCACATAAAGGGACTGATATGTTAGGAAGGCCATTTCAAAGACCATTTGTAATGAGGGCAATTATGTAAATAAGATTGCTAGGTTCTAAAAAAACTTGTTAATGTCCCAAACTGAATGATACTATAATCATTAGGTCATTATTTTTAGCTGACTTGCTTTTCTAACAGGAAAAAAATACTTCAAATTAGCAGATAATACCAAGTCTGGGATGTTTGCTCACTAGAAAAATAATGTTTTCATGTGCCTGATATGTAACACTTTCTAAGATATTAAATAGATGTATCACTTAACTTTTTTGCAATTTTTTTCTAATGTTTTGTAAATAGACATTATACCAGGAAATTTAATTGCATGTTATGTTATTTGTAACAGTTATTGTACCTTTCTCAATTACTATAGAACAATTTCATGATCTATGAAATTAAAGTGGTTTTCTTGTTATAATGGTTTCAAGGTTCTTATTACTGATTTCTTTTATCCTTGATTTTAGGAATCTTTTTCTTTCCAGTCATCACTGATAATTTCAATGTTTTCTACCTTACAACTCTACTTTTGCTTCTAAATCATATGCCTCTGTCTAGTTTAATTTTGAGTTGAGAGGCAAACTGTTAAAGCAAAACAATGTGGTTATGTTATGGAGGGCTTGGGGAGTTCCATCTTCCGTCTCTGATCAATGCCTATTTTGAAGATAGGACTTCAGAGTGGTAAGTTTGCCTATAGGATCAATTACTATAGCTCATGAGAAAAATGGACCACTCACCCAAAGAACCCCAGCTTTTGAGATGAATGCACACATATCTGCAAAGTTTTCCAGGTACTTTAAAGTGGTAGAGACTGCCCGTTCTTTTCTTGTTCATCTGTACAATGCAAAAGGATGCGAGAGCTGATGGTCAGGTGAGACGCGGCGGTAGGTGCGGTGCTCGGTCTCTACTCTCAGTGGCCTTGCCTTTACTGATGAGTTGATGCAACACTGTTACCAATGTTAAATAATTTACATATCATCATTGATACTCGTTTCCTTTTTTATTTGTTGTGAAGGCAGACTATTAATTTTTAAAGCATCAATAGCCAGGTAATAATAGTACGGCCAACTTGCGTGTGCTAAGTAATTAATCTATTTTAACTATTGCAGATTCCAAACTGACCAGATAAAATATGGTCCTACAGATTCTGAACTAGAGATTGTGTGGATTGAAAGGTCCTAGAAATTTGTACCTATTATTTTCTCAGGTTTGGACCAAAAAATACAGAACTTGTATAATTCACTAAATTCAAAATACACATTCAGTATTTTAAAAATCATTTTCATATAACCTGAAATTATACCCATTTTTTCCAAAAATTGTTTGAAAAAAACCTCATTTTTGCCTTAAAATATTACATTTTATTAAAATGTTAGCATTTGCCCATACTAATTCTTATGGAGGTCCAGTGATGTGTGGCAGAGAGTAATGGAGTTGAGCACACTAAAAAGAGAAATTGCGAGGGCTTGGAAATTGAATCATGGCTGTCCACATGTATTTGAAACTACTGATCATGTTGATTCTTAAAACACTATTATAAAACATGGTATCTTTGCACTGTAGTCCTGAACACCTGTGCTACAAAAAATCTTATAGACAAATGGATTTGGGAAAGCAGCTCTGTGGACTGAAAAGGCATCAGCTGAAGGAGGGGCAGCATCCCTTGGGCAGCACTGCTTTAAGTTGTCAATTCCAAATTCTTATTAGTTTCACTGGCTCCGATCACCACGATGGTGGGACGGCTGACCATGACCCTAGGACTTGTTGCAGTCCTCAACTCAACAAACCAATAAGAAATTCTGAACAGTATGTTAACATTATTCAACCCAAACTTGAGTATACTTGTATTTTTTTCCAGGATGGGGAAAATGAAATTTTTAATAAGTAAGATGTTTTTTTCGAAAGAAAATATTAAAACTGACTTGTGTGACTCTGAGGTCATTCTAGCCTCATGAGAGAAAAGGCTATTAGAATCTTTCCAGTACTGAGGACAATACACAGAAAGAAAATAATTTGGAGAAGAATCTAGAAACAAGCTTTCTTTGCTTATTTAAGTATTTATATTTCTGTTCGTATACACTTTTCTCCACTTATGAATTTCTCCAGTCATCTCTCTGTGCATTCAATAACGTCTGATTTTCACCCACTGGTGTAGACACAAGCCTTACACACCTGAACATGGGAGGTGCTCACCCTTTCTTGAAGCAAATGGATACAAGTGTTAACACTGCTAATATGATTAGGGTATACCCCAGGTAGTATGGTTACATAAGGGTAGAAGAAAGGAATTCCAGACAGACGACATCTGAGAGGACAAAAAGTCATTCTATAAGTCAGTGAAAGTGTGGAGGTAACGGAGAGCTGTGCGGGGAAGGGAGGCTGCTGCTGACAGAGGACACACGGTGAGCAAGTGTCTGGATATAAGAGCTAGCTGGCGCTTCTGGGAAGAGCAGGTGATTCAACCCCACATTAATTCAATAAATACTGTCGACCACCCATTGCCAGGAAATCTTTCAGATGCCGGACTCATAAGATTATAAGATTACATTTGCATTTCTTTAAAAATTTACCATCTATACCTTTTATAAGATTATCACTATCTGAAGCGTTTCCCAGATGCTAGTGTATCTCTGCCAGCTTTTGCTTACAATTTACAGTAGTGTTGGAAGCATATATCAACTGACATGCTCTGTAACAGTGGATCTTAGATTTCATCCTACGTTAAAGCATTTTGTAAATGTAAACCAAAAGTGTCCTAAAATGAAATCACTCATGTTAAACTGTTTATTCAGATGAATTACAAGATATATACACAAAAAGCCACCATGCATTCAATTATTATTTGCATTAGTTTTCTATTGTTTCTGTAAGAAAATAGCAACTTGGTGTTTTAAAACAATGCAAATGCAGCATTTTGTAATTCTTTAGCTCACAAATCCAATTAAATCCTACTGAGATTAAAAGAAGGTACCAACAGGGAAGTATATTTCTTTCTGAAAGATCAGGAAGAAGAATCTAATTTCTTCTTCTTTTTATCTGTTTCTAGAAATCACTTTCATGTCTTGGTTCATGGTCCCTTCTTGAATCTCACTAATCTTTGTGACACTGGAGTGTTACTCTGGTCCTCCTGTGTTGCTCTTATAATATGATCTCTGATAAAGTTAGACCTGGATAATTTGTTGTTTTATGATGGTTAACTGAATCACATCTAATAAAGTCCTTTATTTCCATCTACCAAGGACCTTTTACCAGGAAAGAAAACGTTTTCACAGAGTCTAGAAGTTCAGATGAGGACACGTTTACATTGTCAATGTTGAGCCCATCATTGGCTGACACATGGTCACCAGAGACTCGTATCTATCGAACATGTGAAGCAAATACATCGCATGTCAAAATTATTGGCTCACTATAGCTTCAAACTCATGTCTTCTTTTAATAGCATCACTCAAAAGACCCAAATAGGTTTATCTACATAAAGTAAATCAGATATAGAAATGATCTGGTTATATCATATTTTGGGACATAATTCATTCTATCTATAGAGTTGTGTAACTGGGAAAAGAAGTTATCTACCCAAAATACAATATAACTTGCATAAAATTACTAGTGTACACATTCTCATCAAAAAAGGAGAGGTTGGGAGAGAAAATGAGATGCCAGCCCAAGCAATCTTTAAAATCCAAATGGGTAAGCACCACAAAAGTTTCAAAGCCTGAAAAAACTTCCTCCAGAATTCAGAGCTCTGCATTATGGGTCTGAGGTTCTGTCCCCTGGGACCACTGCTCTACCTCTGGGAAATACTTGATTTGGTAGGAAAACGCAGAGTCGTGTTTGTTTGTCGCTGCCTCGGTTTGTAGCCTGTTTATTAGAAAGTCAACTGCCTCCTGTTCCTTCAGCCTTCCTCTGTTTCTTTCAGTCCAAGCTGTCTGTGTTTTGCTGCTGCGGCATTATAAGAACATTGCGGTTTTTCTACGCGTTCTTGTATTGTAAGGATTCATACCGTGGTTAGGGATCTCCTGCACAGGTCCTTTGTAAATAATGACGAGGTGATGAGGACCACATGTTTTCACGTCTGTTCAAGGTTCTAGAGATCGATTTCATCGCTTGGATCTTGGCGCCATTTATTTTTCCCATATCCAAATTCAACAATGGATGATTTGTTCTTTCTTAGATTATATTTCCCATCATCTCTTTCTTTGACTTTCTGACTGTATGTTTCATGTTGACAGCCTCTTTGGATCATTTTGGGTTCACTGAGAAAATCCTGCTTAATATCCATAATTGCGCTGATGTCACGGTCTTGATTTCGTCTGCAGATTTAATTCTCCCTTGTTATATAATATAAAATATTTACATGTACGTAGTATCAACAGGTGGATGTCTTTGGAAAGGCCAATATTCTGCCTTGTGCGTTGCTTATGAAATTTTAAAACTCTAGGCAAGTGACTAGGCACAATTTGAATTTATTGGGAAGATCTCATTTGTGTGATTTGTATATACAATGTATATGATTAAATATATAAAAACTGTTCAGATTATAAATTGACATATCATAACACAATACCCTTGACACACACACTATAAATATGTTTCATGTTTATTCCAGTAATTAAATCCTTGCTTGTGAGATTTTTATGCACCACCTGTGGGACTAGAGATCAACAATTTTCACTCAGACTAAATTTTGGTACATGAACAAATTTAGTATAAGGTTTTTGCCGTGCTAATAGATTTTCCACTCCAAGGACGTAAACCAAATAAATAGTTACTTTAATCTATGGAGGCAGTGTACAAGGACAGTTCTCATTGTGCTATTTATGTGGCTGGAGCTGGATGTAGCCTGGTCTGTCATTGTGGAAGTACAGCAACAAAAATGTGATAGAAGTGACTATCTAAAAGAACTATGAAGAAATTAAGAACAATGGTTTCTAGATTTAAATAAGAGCAGGTCAATAAAACATACCAGCAAAAGAAGCTTATTGCCACAAAATATAATCTATACTAAGATGAATATATAATCTAATGGACTTGCATGTTGCAAAAGTACATGTTCAAGAATGACATCAAAATGTTACTAAGATTGTTTGTTCAATAAAGTGCGTGCTTAGCACACCCCCTCAGTTCTGAGCCATTTGACTCCTGAAAAACCATGAAGGAAGGGACAGGAAGGGGAAGAAAAAGAGAGGAAGAAAAAAGCACATAGAATTCTTGAGCACGGATGTTTCGAGAACAGTGGCAACTGAAAAAAAATTACATGAAGAATGAATTATCAAAGATGGTTAGAGAAAGGAGTCTACACCTTTTATTGGAAAGACACAGCTAAATGTTTTAGCCTTTCTTGGTCGTGTGTTTTTTACTTCCTGGCAGTGTGCAGACAGTCACACAAAACACATTAATACTGTCAAGCTTTATTTACAGATACTAGAATGTGAATTTCACATAATTTTAATATCATAAGATGTTGATTATTTTATTTTTTAGCCATTTAGGAAATGTAAAAATCTTTTTTTTTTTTTTTGAGACAGGGTCTCGCTCTGTGGTCCAGGCTGGTCCTGAATTCACTTCAGAGCCCAGGCTGGCCTTGGACTCATGGCAATCCTCCTGTCTCAGCCTCTCGAGTGCTGGGATTACAGGCATGTGCCACCATGCCCAGCTTATGTGGTGCTGGGTAAACGAACTCGGGTACTTAGCGCTTGGCTTAGCGCTTGCTCAAGCGCTTTAATCGCTGAGCCATTCCTCCAGCCCCAGGAAAAGTAAAAATCTTATTTCTTGGGTCATTCCAATAGCTGGACCAGTGGCTTCATTTTGGGTGTAACTGTGATATGGGAACAAGAAAGTTAGGCGCATCCATCAGTTTGCCTGGGACATTCTGCCTCAGTTACTTATCTTGTTTCTGGGCGAAAATACGCAACACCCACAACTTAAGGGGAGAAGGATATATTTAGCTCTCGGTTTCAGCAAGTCTCACACAGTCCATCCTAGGGGCAGCTGGCAGTCAGGTAAACACGTGGCGAAGGTTGGAGAGCTGCTCACCCCACTGCAGACAGAAGCCAAGTGAGATGGGAGCAAGCCGATGTCTGAAAACTCAAATACGGTTGGCGCTTTCCCAGTAGGAAACTGTAATCATGTTTCTTCTTCCTTCCTTTACCCAGTTCAAGTTGCCAGGCGGGTCCCCCACACCCAGAGTATCTACCCCTCCTCTACTTCCTGGCCCACGAGTTAGTAACACATACGTGATCACTCTCCCCTGGACATTTCCCAGTTGTAACAAGTTGACACAGTCCTCGCAGGTCAAACCTCAAGCATTCACCCCTTCCAGCCAAGCTTACCTTGCAATAGCGTAAGGCTCCCCACTTAACCTGCCACGTCCAAACACATGCATTTTTTGTTAATGTTTTTACCCAGTACTAGTTGATGGTTTCATTAAAATTGCATTGATTATTTTAACTGAAATAATTATTGTAGATAATTCTAGATTAATTATGCTTATTGCAAGGAAAATATTTGCTGACTTGGGTAAACTAGTGATAGTAATTTGTCTCACTCTATCCTACATTGCTTTTATAAATGATTCCAGAATATTAAAATCCTTTGTTTTCTAAATTGTGTTTGCATATCACAATTTTTGTCTTAACTTCTCCCGGGAACTAAACTCTGGTAACTTATTATAAATAATTTGCCAACAAGGTCACTTAAGACTTTAGACCAAAATAATGTTTTGATGCCTTAAGGAAAATAAGAGACTCAAAGCTAATGGGATAGGCTACAGCACATGCTTGAGACTAGACTAGACTAGACTAGACTAGGGGTGGTCAATCAACCATGGTTGATAACTGAAGCACTTAAAGGTTTTACTAATGCTAATGCCCAGCACTTACAAGTTTTACTAACCCAGGAGCCTAGTGCCTCAGTCTCATTCATAATTATACTAGGTCTTTCAGGAGCAGGACCCATTAGATAAAGTTTTTCAGGTAAATCCAATTACAAGCTGATTCAGCACACCTTGGCTAATTCTCTACATTCTGAGTAGAAACAATGTACACATCAATCTTGATCTGAAAGGTTGGTGGTATATAAGTGTCCTATTTCAGCAAAGTTAACAGGTTTTCCATTCATATGTGCTTATGTATATGGAAAGATAAATAGCCAGATAGATGATCGAAATTCAACCTTAATGACAAAGCAGCGTTCTTTTTATTGCCATTGAAGAAAATTAAGTCAGAGCTAGGTACATAGGGAGTGGTTAAAGCATGTGCCTAGCAAGTCCAATGCCTTGGGTTTGATTCCTCACCACCACATAAGCCGGGCAAGGCAGTATACACCTGTGATTGCAGCTCTTTGGAGGCTGAGGCAGGAAGATTTCTATGAGTTTGAGTCCTGCCTGGACTATACAGTGAGTTCAGGATGAGTCTGAACTACAAAACAAGGCTTAATCTAGAAACCAAACAAACAACAAACAGAGTTATGTCATTATTGAATATATGCTCTTAATATGACACTTTATCTTCTAATTCTTTACAGATGCTGTTCTTTTTCTTTTTTAATTAGATAATCTCACAAAAAGCTAAGTTTTAATGCATGAATCAGCATTTGCACCATGGTATGAAGTAGACAACACAGAGAATTCACCATGGATTAGTATTTTTGTGTTAAGAGTCATGTTGAGCTCATTGAGAATCATTGCTTCTATGAGTCTAAGTGCTAGTTTTTTCTCTCTAAGTGTATAATTGTATGAAAGATATATTTCATATTCATCTGTTGAGTATATGCCCTCCTTGGATGTTTTTAAGAGATGTCTGGGAAATGTGTGAAGTGCGATGTTTTATTTAAAAGAATGAGGAGTGTAGGAGGGTATAGAAAGAGAGAGAGGGGAAGGGGGAAAAAGAGGCACAGAGGGTGAGAGAGAGAGAGAGAGACAGAGAGAGACAGAGAGACAGACAGGGAAAGAGAGAACAAGTTTTATAACAAGAACTCTCATCTTTTTTTCCTATCTATTTTTCCAAGAGGGGTGGAATTAGGAAGAAAGTAGCTTTAAAAGAAAGAGATCTGATCTTTGAGAACCTCTTAGTCCTAAAACCCAACTACAAGTCAAATTAAAATTTGACAATACTGCACCTAACACTTAAGTCTTGTACCATATATGAAGGTTTAAGCTGAGTTTTACTGTTGATTGAAACCTCAGAGCAGCAACTCTGCGGACACTTTTGATTTTGCTTTTTTTCCATATTTCTGAGGATGATTTTCACTCAATTAAATCGTGGTCACTACTTTTGAGCCTTCATGGAGATTTTTTCTTTTATTCTTATTGTCAGGAATTTTGCTGCTTGTTATTCCTTGTAAGGGTTTGTTTGATTTGTTTATTCTTTAAAGATACCGGGAATGTTGTGATTATTATTTCTTTGTTTCAATTTCGACAACCAGAGAAGCAAAACACAGAACTCACTCATGTGTAGAAGGCTAAATTCAGGTCCGATTTGACACAGGAGAAAGACTGATGGGTTTTCAGTAATCCATGTTAAATTTCATTCTATTCCATTATGTGGGGCCTTGATCTCCCTTCTGAAGGAATGAACTGTTCTGAAGACCATAGGCACCTACTAAATAAACAAATATATTTAAATAAACATCTTCATGGTTAGTATCTCAAATTTGTTGGTACTAAAAAATAAATAAGTTAAGATCAAGCACTACAGATACAAGGTGCAAAAAGCACAATTGTACTGCCTTTCATTGTTTGCCTTCTATTACGATCAGTAAAAGGTGAGAGTTAGGGGTTATGGTTAGGGTTAGACACTCTTTAGGTTTCAATATTTGGAAAAACTCCTTTCTTATTTTCTCTAATTTTTACAGTGCTCAGAGCAAATAGTCTTTAAAGTTCAATGGAAATAATTGGACCTTTATAGTAAATGATGTTCTTGAGTGTATAACTACATGCACTATTGACTTGTTTTTTTTTTTTAATTTAACACAAACTTTCTAATTTAACTACCCTCAGAACACAGCTTACCAGTACTATTGCACTCTACAAATGGGACGAGCATGCCACTGTAATGATATAATTAACAAATCATGTTACTATTCAAGTTATGGTCAATCTTATTTCACAAATGGAAGATGTATTCAGTGATCTCTAGTATGCTTGTCTCCCAAGCATTACACTGTCATTAGGAATAAAATCTTGCTAAGTACAGAATAAGCTTTTTGTTTCTTTTTTCTTTTGTTTGTTTGCATCCAGTGTAGTTAGCTCTGGAAAGATCTCCATCCAGAGGGCCCGAGTAAACGCAGCTGAGACACTGAGAAAACAGTCCCTGTGAGTTCACTGAAGATACATTTGACCTGAGGAGAAAAAAATGTTTCAGCTTCCCGATTTCAATATTTGAAATGCGTTTTCTATCTAATAATCAGAATGCCTTTAGGAGATTGCTTTTTATTTTCTAGTACAGATGGAAGGAACAGAGCTTCCTTGATTTGAAGGAACTAGTAATTCTGCATATTGAAAAGATATTTACAATTCTAGGGGTTCTTTTGCCTACTATTAAGATGTAGAGTGTTTCGTAGGTTGCCTTTCCTAAAATAGTTGCAAGACATCAGGTTCTGTACTTTTAAAAGGCAATTTAATGTACTTCTCAAAATATGAGATAAACTTTGCTTTTATGTCAAAAAGTTAATAGAAATTTATAGAGAAGGCAATTTTGCAGGAAGATTGTACAGGAAATTCAGGGGTTTTTTTCCATTTTCCATTTGACTCCTCTTTATTGGAGATACAAATTTGTTTAAATGGATGATTTGCAATTAACACATTATTATTAACTAACATTCATGTGTTACCTTGAGTTCCCACTTAGTATTACATGTTCTGTAGGCTTTGACAAATATATAATGTCTTATCCCAGCCATTTTAATGTCATAGAGAATAATTTCAGTGCCTAAAATTGCCCTGTGTTCCATCTAACTTTCCCTGCAATCCTCTTGCCACCTCATTTTCTGCAGGGAGTTTTACTTCCAGCAATGTACAATATAGTTAGGATCGTGGCTCTTTCCCTTATTAATATTCATTTAAAAATTTTCCCCAGACCGGTCATTCTATGATTTGATGGCTCATTTCTTTTTATAGTGAGGTTTCCACTCCTGAAATTTGGCAAAGTTGATGTAAACATCGATGTGCAGAGTTCTGTGTGAACAGAAGTTTTCAAATAACTTGTGTAAATCACTATCAATACGATTTCTGGATTATATGATGAGCCCATCTTTAATCTTTTTAAAGAAATCATTCCCACCATTGAGGCAGCTGATATGAGAGCTTTGGTGCCAGTGGTCTGGGTACTGCTACGTGGTCTTAGTAAGGATTATAAAATAAATAAATAAAATACTGTGTCCTAGCCATAGTTTTTTTCATTTGTACTAAGATTAATGATAGTGTCTGTGCCATAAGGTCACTTCCAATAATGGATCATTTGTTTAAAATGCCTTGAAGTTCCTGGAATGTTATAACTATTCGTGAATGCTACCTCTCATCCCTGTTATGGTATGGCTAATTTTAGAGATTAAAAAAAGCTAAGTACTTTGGTCAAATCTATCTGTTTGGAAGTTAATGCATCTAGGATTTAATTCCCACACTCACGTTCTTTTTCATATTTCGAGAAGCTTTTGAAGTGGAAAAAGACAGGGCTCCCATTGACAAAATTTCTTAGCATGTTTAGTCAAGCATGAAGCAATTAAGTTACAGATATACATTTATCCTGACCTCAAGTGGCCTGAGGAACAAATGAAGCTGATAGAGTGTATTGTTGGTTCCTTCTACTCTCTTCTGTCTGACGTCCCTTACAGGTCAGTGACTCTTTTTCTTATTGCTCTGATTCTTACCTCACAGACTACCCAGAAAGCTCTGTAGCTTCTACTCATTCATCTAATATTATGATGCACCTACTAAAATATGAAGATCCCATATTGCACTGTGACTGTCACTATTTTGATTTCATTCTAAGATGTTTCATAATAGAACATAATACCAGCGCTATGCATATGCTGCAAGCTAAGGCATAATAGGGTGGCTTCAGTAAGCTTAAAGGAACACATCTGCGTTGGAAGTAGAAGACTGTACCCAAATCTTGTTTCCCTTGTCACCAACACCGCTGTCATCATATCCTCCAGCACACATCGCTCACTTGAAACATATGTTTGAATGAATGATAGATGGCCGGAACTTTTAATTCAGGAAAAAAAAATGTCAAATCATTTACGCCCAGCAAACAAGCAGGGCCTTCTTTCCCAAAGGTGAATGTGAAAAGGAGGCCATCGAGTAGGTAGGTCCTGGTACATGGCACTATTTGTTCCCGTGGACAACCTGGGGCACTACTCGAATTCTATTGTTCTGAATGGTGACATCAGAGCTAATTCACCTTCTTTCACTGTCCATGCTGTTGTCCCCCTTAGAGTCTCAATTTTCATTATTTGTATGGAAAAGGAATAATAGTTCAATATGGTTTTGTTTGGAGTTCATTTTTATGGTTCTCAGAATATCAAATGCTAATTGGAACGAATCAAGGACCCCCCATCTGAGTGTTTTTACTACAATTCTAGAACTTATACCATCAAAAACATAACCATTTCATTGTTGCTGCTGTTGGTATTTTTGGACAGAAAACTCCAACTGTGTAATTAAATTACCCACTTATTTTGGGTAGAACATTTTAAACTCAGTTTTAAATTTTGTCAGGGTGCTGGAGCCTTCAATTCAGCAAACTTTCTCAATGTGTGGTGTGACAATGGGTATAAACTGTTACAGTACGTAAGATAGTCTTACAACCTAAAAAGACAAGGTCTCATTTTCCCCATTTTATTGAGAAGTGTAAGTGCAAAATTTAAGGTTTACAATGAAGTTGAGCATTTTGTGCACCTATGTATCTTGTCAAGGTGACACGGACTATCCCACTCTCCTTTTGTCACTCCTCCAACCCATCTCTCCTTCCCTCCCCACCCTACCCCCCCCCCCCCCCCCCCCCCCCCCCCCCCCCCCCCCCCCCCCCCCCCCCCCCCCCCCTTTTTCACTTTGTTTTTCATTCTAAGTTCCATAAGAGTTGTGATTTGGGACTCTCATATCAGAGAGACCATTCGATGTTTCATCTTCTGCTTCTGACTCACTTCACTAAGCATGATGCTCTCAAGTTTCTTCCACTTGCAGACAAGGTCTCATATTTTGCAGCATTTATGTTTATGTGTGTATATACTTGTCAGTGAGTTTGTACTTTAACTTTTCATATTCTTAAATGGAGACCTTTATTGCTGCTTTTATTCTCCTTGTGCCCTCTACTCTTTCTTTAAGTATTTTGACATGCTCAAATTTGATCAGAGGATACAAAATATTCATGAAACCTGCAGTTATGAAGCCAAACAAATGTCCATACTCCACACTGTATTATATTTGATCATGGAATTGGTTCTTTCAAAAGGATATCTTAAAATATACAATTTTGATCTTTATGCATTAAGAAGTTGAATCCTTAGAAAACACCCCAAGAATTTTATTCAGAAAATAATGACTTGAATTGAGATTAAATTGAGGTTTGGTAGAATGGTTGTAGAATTTACTAAATGCTAGTTAATATTATTCCTGTGATTATCATTTGCCTTAATATACTCTTGTGAAATAATGCATGGAATGGGTCAGATGTTAATAATCTAATGGCTACATGCATAGTGGTGACATCCAAGGAAGACAATGCATGTGATATTACTCTACAAATGATAACAAAATACAAAATCATTGCTTGTCTCTTTCCCCTTTCATGTTGTTGGCCCTCTTCCACAGCTCGGAGGTCATTTCCTCAACATTATATTCCTGATGTAAAATTAGATGAGTTGTCACAGAGCAACAAGTTTAATTAGTACACATAATTTGCCCTCTGCTTGGGTCATTTCCCAAGTACGCGTTTTCTTTGGTCCCTAAGATAACAGAAAAAAGACTCCGTCTCTCTTTCTTCATTTCCACCCACTTAATTAGAGATTAATGGGGCCACCGATATTGGATGCCAGCCATAACTATAGCCTGGTAAGTGGCCCATTCTGTTGAATAAATCATATTCAATTAGACCAGGGCAGGTATTCAGGAAAGAATATGGGAAACTCATTTTTTCCTTGACTAATTTTTTCTTTTTTTTTGTAGTTGGCCCTGGGCCATCACTGCATTTGTTAATCCCATGGCAACTAGCTAAGTGTTTACTGCTAAGCTCAATATTTGTAGATTTAGCTCCAAGTATGTCTCTTCTGCAAGTTTCACTTCTCTGAGGGCCATGGAGCAAAAGAGATTTTCTAAGAGTTAGTACACTGTCCCCGACATACAGATTTAGTGGTGCATTGGAAGGAAAGTTTTAGATACACGTAGAGAAAATGAAGTGCAAAATTATGTGGCATAGAAAAAAAATAAACCTAGGAAGTTAATCCACTCTGAAATGGATTGTATTAGCGGGCATGGTACTATCTGAGCTGGACATCTAAGAACATGGACACATAATAGAAAGAACAAGTTTGAAGTCCTCTATGCTAGTGAAGAGCAATTCTAACACACGAATCATTTTATAAGAAAATCCTGTCTCTGGCCTGGCATCCTTGGGCTTTTACTCTCTCATCATCTTTAGCAATTATTTCTACTCCTCCAACTAACTGCCACATATGACATCCACTTTTACATGCAATGGTGAATTTATCAGCATAGCTGCCTTGAAAATTTTGTCTAATTGGAAAGGATGTAAAGGTCAATTGCCTACCTAGCATTGCAGGGCTGTTATGATCCAATGAAAATGTGCCTTGACCTTGACAGTCTAGATCTTATTGCAAATATTACTGTTGAAGAGTTCTGTTTTATACTAAATCTTTCTTGTTCTTCTATAATCAATTACTTTTTTTTTCTTCTCATTGGAATATCAAATCCAAGGTGGTGTGCATTCAGGCAAGCATTGTACCACTGACATTCGCAATGCAAGGCTTCTACCCAATCATTTAACCTGACATTATTTTCTGGTAGTCTTCGATTTCTTTTTACTATTCAGATTTCTGTACTACTCACAATGACCCATGTTTTTCATCCCCAAGGGTTCCGTAAAAACGCAGTGCTGCCCTGCTTATGCAGTGTTGTACTTTATCACGGATTTTATTATTCACAATTGTCTGACCACATACATAGCGTAGTTCAACACGTGAAAAAGGAAACTGACAGTTGCTTCTTGATTTACAAGCATGAAGCTAAGTTAAGCAACTTTAGCTACAGCCAGTTGGTACACATGCAAATAAAAGACATCCTTCCACGTCAATGCAAGTCAGAAAATGCAAGCTCTACAAGGGAAAAGACTTGTTAATCTCACCTTAGTCCCTAAATATTACCATATTACATACAAATAATAACTTTGAATTAATAAACTCATTAATATCAAGCTGGCTATTCAACTATTTGTCCAAACAAAGTAGATAGAAAAACCAGTGAACGGTGAAATAGATTTAAAAAAAGAAAATTACAAGAAATGAAATAATTTTAAGGTTGACTAAGAAGGGATGTAAAAAAAAAATCCTTACACACTGAGCACTCAGCTAAATCTATAATACATGGGCTATCCGTGAGGTTAAAGGTAGAGAAGGATTTATTAATCCTTTGACCTAGCAAAGACATTATCTTGAAGTCAAAAATATACTTGTTTTTTAAAACGATGCCCAAATGAAAGTGGGGATTTCTCCAACCATTACTTCACATAGATACAATCTCTTCTTTCTTAATTTAATATTTAATTCCAGAGATTGACGTAGCTCTCTTATCTTGTTTCTCAAACTTTAAGGATTTGTAGGCATGCTTCATGTTCACTCAAGTTTTGTGTTCGACCCTTTCTTTTCTATATACAAATAGCTCAGTGCCTGCACGACTAGGAAAGTGCAATAAGTGTTGCTGAATTTGATAGAGTGAGGATTCTGTGGTTCTAAGGAGCAGTGACACTGAGAACCCTCCCTCAAGGTGTATTTAGGAATGCGTCAGAGTCAGGCCACCTCTCAAGGTGCCTTGCATTCTGGCTGCCACCTGACTTCCAGTCAAGCCAATCTGCTTCCCAACATCTTACACATGAAAAGGGTAAAACCTTTAGTTTTTAAGGAGAAGTTTTTTAAAAAAATCACTTGCATTCTTGAAGCGCAAAGTAGCCGACGGGCTGTCATTGGCTGCTTTGTAGTAACTTTTTAGAACACTAACACAAAATATCCCAGTGGTTGCCTCTTTATGGTACATATTATTGTTGTTCAGGATATCAATATTGCATTGAAGGCCAGAAATCTTTGATGAATTTGAATACCTAGTGATTGATTCTTTGTATACTCACGAAAAAGCATCAACATGTTTCAAGGAGAACACGTACTGTTGCTTCGTCAAATTACACCAGTTGAAGTGAAACCTGAGCTCCAGGATTTGGCTTGTGTCTTTACCTATAAATAGGGCTCAAAGAAATCTCATTTTAGGGAATGTAAGATACTACCTTGGACAAATGGAATGCTAATTTGTAGTAAAACCAAAACGAAATCAAATATTCTGATTCATTATTTATTGTAAGGAAACAGATACAAGAAGATCCCTGGTTTTAAAGAAACATGGTCCCCCAGTTTGTGCCTTTTTCTTAGCATTTAAAAATTTTGTGCGGTCAGCAAAGCAATTATGATTGATTTGCTTGTCTTTGATTTCTGTGTCTTGATCCACTTTCTTCATTTTAGAACATTTAGTTCAGCCCTTGTTGTTCTATTTTGAGCCTGAAATTTTTATTATGAATTGGATTATGAGTATCAAAGAGAACTCGTGATTAATTAGTGTAATAAACATGTCTAGTATTAAAAATTCTTAGATGGATACCAAAATAGAATAATTTAGTAGGCTACTTTACATTTCCTTCTGCTACTAGGATTCTATGACCTTTGTTAATCTGTTACCTGAAAGAAATTTCCACACGTCATAAATGACTAGGTAGTTGCTTAATCAATAATTTATTTGGAAAATATTATCAATTTTTTGAAAGGCTACTTCAAAACTAAGCCCTAGCAATATGCGATTTACATCTAGCATCCTGGTACACCCAGTGGGAATATCTAGAAATAAGCAAGGAACTCACACTTTAATTTAAATGAACCCTAAAACAATGGCTAATGTAAGAAAAGAAAACACCTGCAACTATTTTTAATATTGACATTGATTTTGTCTCTGCCATTTTTACTGATTTGTTGGGAAAATCATCAAATAAAATCATCTATAAACATTTTATATATTTGGGAAAAAGGCTGAAATAAATAGATGAGGTAGCTACACTTGGAAGTGGTTATAATCACAAGATGATAAGTTGCATTTGGATGAATCAACTTTTTATTTTCAAATCATGAAGTTTAATAATTTATGACCCCTAGTGATTTCCAGCATTTCCTTTCTGGAGCTAATCCAAAAACCAAATGCCACCATATACTAACCCTTTGATTGACAAATTTTCCAATGGCATTGAGTGAGTTTCTTGTTAAACTTTCACCTTCTACATTCTATTTGGATCAGAGTAACAGGAGTTATCCTGCCTTTCTAAACATCAAGCAATAGTTCCAAAATGAATTTCTGCCTTTTGGAAAAATAGAAATTTATAATTTGTGATAATATCATTCTGCATTGCTGTTTATTAATCACACATACATTTATTAATTTGAAATAGATGGAGCTTTTAGTCTAATGTAGCATTTCTAGTTTAAAATCCCAACTACATCTAGCAACAATGATATTTTGACTGAAAAATAATCACCAAAAATCCATTTTTCAAGCCAGCCAACTGGTACAAGACTATAATCTCAGTACTCTGAGAGGTTGAGGCAAGAAGATCGCAATGAGCCCAGCCTAGCAAATGTATTGCTTTGTCAGACACACCATGATGCATTTAGTCTTTTTTGAAGATCATTTATTTATATATGATATATCATCCGTTTTGTTTAAAATCTTTTGCTACCTTTAAGTGAACTTTCTAATTCCTTGTTCATAGAAAGATCAATCTTTATTGGCAAAAAAAGAAAGAAAAAGAAAACTGAACAAGGTGCTGTTTTACAACCTCATCTGAATTGAATTGAGTGAAATAAGTAGAAATCTGACAGCACAAGATCAGGTGAGCCTGATGGGAATGGGGACACATTCCGTCCAAGCGCCAAAATTCTTAATGGATGATCAACCTTGTGTTTGGTCTCATGTTGTCACTATGGAACACAACTCCCTGAAGATTAAGGAACCTTGAATGTCTCTGGATAACGGATTCTTTCCAACTGTCCAATTGGCAACAGTACACGTTCAAATTGATTGATTCTTTGGTAGGAGCTCTGAAAGCCCCACACCAGAGTTCTAATTCCTGATGTTCATGTACCGTTCCTGGAGCTGAACAAATAAAGTTAGGCTAGTATTTGGGAGTTCTGAGAAGGTTGATTGCCTGTTAACTTCTGCTTTCATGGTTGAGTTCTTTGGCATGTTTTTATCTTTGTTAGACAACTCTTTATTGCCGAGATCAAGATCAGAAACACATTATGTACTCATAAATATTGAATGACTTAATGATTGAATTATAAATGAATAGGAACATGTCTTACTCGTGGTATTTACATTTTAAACACATTCATAACAGATAAAAGGAGATTTCTATACTTGAGTAATGGGGTCGGCAGAGATCAATAAAAGTCATTTCTTCTCACCCTTCCTTTCTACTACCTCTTAACAGTGAGATAAAGCAATTGGACAAAAATGTAGGGCTTCCTAAAGGTCAAGTCATTGTAATTCTTTAAGTTGTGTATTCAAAAGTAAAGCACTTGAAATAATTTCTTAGACTTTTTATTTTATCCCCAAGAATAACATCTTTCCAAAAAAGCTTATCACTAGTTTCATCAATGCTATTCCACTTCTTGTCTCTGCATGAACACACACACACACACACACACACACACACACAGACACACACACACAACCATAGCATATCAATAGATACTTTTTCATCAACCATCACTACAATTTTCTAATGTCTTACATTTAACAAAGAAAAAGAAGAAAGCCATTTAATTCCTCATTCTAAAGTTGCTTTTTCCAACTTACATTTGTTGATTTTCTAGCACATTTTCACAAAGGTTTTATTTTCAATAATCAAGAGGTCCTTGGCAGAAGCCACAGCTGGTGTTTCTCTTTCTTTGTCCTCCCTATATATTACTAAATAGAAAAATGAAATTTTCCTCCTCCAAGATTTGACTTATAAAATAGCTGTTAGAGGAGCACGGCATCAATATTCAAAATCCATAAAGTTAGATATGTCCCAATATAGTATTTGACATTTATTTTATTTAAGGGACACAATTAAATCAGTCAAAATGTAGTATTAAGGTAGAATATAAAAGCAGGTTAAACACCCAAACATTAGCAGAAATACTGCTGGGTAGGAGCATTTTTCTGTGTCTTAGTATAAAAATTCTGTATATATTCTATTTAATTTCTGATTTTAATATGAAGTTTGAACTTATCTGTATAAAAATATTTTAACAATAGAAGTAAACATCTAATTTATTGATAGTTATACCTATAACTCTTTTAGACTAATTTTTACTTTTGAAATTTGTGTCAATTTGGGAAAACTGGTGACCAATATGGGATTAGAGGACGATGACCACTCGTTATAGCCTAAAGTCTGAATCTACTAATTATGTGTCCTGGCATCATGGTGATATCTAGTCTATCTCTTTATGAATATGTGTCAATAGCCAATTGCCAGATCCCAGAGGCGGCACCACTGTCCATTTATAGAACATCTCCACCTTCCAGGCTTTGCACACAACTGGCTGTAATACTTTTTTAAGACACCGCAAAGTTCAGTACACAGGCGGTCTTATTTCACAACAGGAGAGTTTAGGGAAAGTTTCATTAGAGAGACACATGCCATCTTCTAAAGACACGATGACTTTCAAGAGAAATTCAGATCCACCGAGTGACTGAACATGGCGGTTTAGAACCTAAACACAATGAGGCCCCAGAATGCAATGAGGGTAGACAAGAGCCATGAACACACGGCTGCCAGATATCGAAGGTTAGCCGTAACTCAACTACTAAGAAGTAAGAGAAAGGTCGGAGTTTGCAAAAGCACAAAGTTGTGGCCAAAATGATGATGGTGAAAGTAGAAATTATAATGTTAAAACACTGTACCGAAAGTTCTAGGGGCAGCAGAAAAAATATACGGGGGAAAAAGAAAACCTAAAAAGCAACTGTATATTGGTGCTGTAGGTAATTATTAACATTTGAAAGAAAAAAATTCTGATGTTTTTCTCTTAAAATAAGTTCAGGAGAGCTTTCGTATCTTTTACACTTTTATTACTCTTCCAAACTTAATTGGAAAATGTTGCTCTCTTTTTCAATCCTTCTATGGCATTAAAATCATCACCACTTTGATAGGTTTCTAAAAATAATTACATGCTATTGGATCAAATATGAAAAAGAGATCTATAGGGAATATTTCGCAGTTTCCCTTGGCAACTGTATTTTCATCTCAAAACTGAACTCCACTTACTTTCATAAAGTATACCTCTCACCCAGTAACTGCATAAAAAATTCAACTTCTCATGTATGATTGATTCTCATTTACAAACCTATTGACTTCAAGTGGGGAATATTCCTTGCCAAATATTAATATTTTTCTTCCAATAAGTAAAAATCATACATAATATCTCTATTCTCATATTTTCCCCTGAGTACATAAAAATAATCCTTACCATGTGTTTGATTTGTATGACAGCTCTCTATCAGTAATAAGACTGGATTTGGTGCATTAAAGGTGCTAAAATACTTATTTTCTAAAGGCTACTGAACACCCTACAGTCACTTCCCCTGGAGCAATTGGTGAAACTGAAACACAGTCTCAAGCTGTTCCTGTTCTCAGATAGGTTTCTAAGTACTTGAAAAATTCCCCTGATTATTTCAGTCTTTCATCTAATGGCTCTATTTCTTTTCAGGATTTATGACTATTTTCCTAAGCACATTTCGCATGTGATCCAATACCTCAGTGCGAGAGTGTAAGAGCTCCAAAGCTTCACAAGCTCCAGCCACACTTCATGGGGTAGATCCAATAATGAAATTGGCTTCGTGTCAGTGAAGAGTTGTGGCGTGGGTTGGGTGAGTGGGAGGTATAACTGCAGGCCCGGGTGGGGAGACGCAGGGTTGTCATGAAGTAGAGGTTGGACCAATAGCTCACAGAAACATTAGCTGACCTCGTATTCCACTCCCCTAAAATCTCCTGGTACCAACAGGGCAGAGGAATGCATAGCCTCTGCTTTAAATTCATCAGTTAAAAGAGCTGTAATTTTTGCAAATATTAAACCATGGAACAGTAGACTTCACAAGAGAATGCCATGTTAGTGAAGAAAGATAAAGGCCACCATAAATTTGTAATATGAGGTCTACCAACTTCTGTATACTTGGGAGGGCTATCAATACCTAGGAGGTCAAAAAGTCATTACTCGGATGGAATTCTACCTTTCCCAGAATTGCTTTCTGTTGACTACTGTGAACAATATCTCAGTTTTTGCGGTGTGACATTTTCTTCTGGAGAGAGATTGGGTGTTATTGAAGGAGGTGGAAAAGTTCACAGACTGTGAACACAAAATGAATTTGATTTAACTGCTTGACATTTTTTGATACAACAATAGTTTGATACTTTAAGTTTTTTCCAAAGAAATCTTTTATATGCTGCCTGAAAATCCACATTTCTCAGATAAAATGCAGATGATGGTAACTAGAAATTGTTCCTGAAATCTAACACATTTAGTGAATTTAGTCAGGGTTTTAATCAATCAGTCAATATTAGATTTTGTTGCTAGGGCTTGATGTTCTATTAAATTAATGTGGGGTTAAGTTTTGGAAGATTGCTTTGGATAATGGAAGCCATTCGGGGAAATGCACATTGAACAAGCAATTTTATTTGGAAAATAGAAGAACTTATAAAGAACTGATTCAAAGGAAAAACTAATGACTTCAGACAACTTAATGCCCGTAACTTTATATTTTCACATTTTGCTTACATTAGAAATTGATGGCTCTATTTAATAGTGCCAAGGGGGATTAGAATTGATAAATAGGAAAACAGCCCAGGAACATCAATATTAGGAATTTTGCTATGGTTAATTGGGACAAGAGAACATGGAAAATTATTTTTATGAGACGTTGGAATATGTGACATCAGCACTTATGTTACTATACTTCATCAAGTTAGAATCTGACAGTTTAACTCTTTCCCACTCTCGTTACATAGTTTTTTCTACTCTTTTGAGATTCTTGTTTGTTTTCATATGTAGCTAAGACATTTACTGAAAGATTTTTATCACCTGTATTTTCTGAATATTGAAAGTGGTTTTTCTTTATTTTTTGGAAAGAGGGATTTTTGGTGAAATCTAAAAAATATAGTATATGAAATAGCTTAGGAAAACAATGGGGTATTCTCCTCTATATTATGAAAATATTATCATACATTTGAAGGAATCTAAAAGACAATGGGACTTACACGAACAAATATTTTGGGAAAAAAACAAATGCAATTTTTTTTTGGTCTACATTCATACTCTATAAAATAAACTAAAAAAGAAGTCTATGCCGTTTTCAATTTCTTTGGCCTAAATACTCCTGGAAAGATCAGTTTCTAGCTTTTCCTACTTTGGCAATCAGCTTCCCAGATTTCTAAAGACTTATTAATTAACTCCCATGAGATTATATAAGCCAAGCCGAGTGCCTTACTTCACGGAATTCCGTTTCAGAAAATACTGAGTGCTTTCATGAGGATAAAAACAGTTGCTAAATTGATGGTTTTTACCCAATTGTTTCAAGATTGAAAAATAAATTATTCACGCTTATTTATTGTTATGATAGAATGTTTATCAGCCTTTTGAAGTTATTTTTATCTTCACTTTAACTTAAGCTGATATTTACTAGCCGTCCTTATCATGTGAAGAGATGGGACTTTTCAGAGGTAATTAGGTCATGAGACATTGATCTTCACAAACGCATGAGTGTCTCTATGAGAGATCACTCGCTCTGTGCTCTTTGACTTCCCAGATTCCACGATCCAAATATACACCGATTGTCGATGTTTTACTCTGCCTGCGTGTCTTGCAATAGCAATGGAATACTACTGATTTATAAATAAAAGGATGGCAGGCAAAAATATCAAATTTATTTCCCCTATATCACTGTAATTATGTACCATTCCCATTCCACCCTATCCAACATAATCCCTGCAAGCTTTCATTGAACCCTGCATCAACAATATCGCCTTTTCCAATTACGCAGATGGACTACTTTGCTACTCGCTTTCCTGTGCCTGGCTGGATTTCCTTAACACAAATGTCTCCCACACTTGTCATGCCGCCACAGATGGCAGGGTCTCATTCTTTTTATCTCGCGCTATTACTTTATTGTGTGTATTTTATGTACTCTTCATTCTTGATGGGCATTTACATCATCTCCATGTCTTAATGAACATCAGTAATGCTGCAACGAAGATGCAAGAGTCTTTTAACATCATGATCTTTTTTGATATACATATTATATATATATATATATATATATATGTCTATACTGAGAGTACATTATGTCATTGTTCGTTAATTTTAATATGTTAGTTTGTTTCAAATATCTTGATCATCAGGAACAATATTACTTCACTTTTACTTCAACTATGCCATGTACATATTGTAAAACTATGAGTAATAAAACATATCAGAGTCTAGTAATATAAATAATTAAATGGCAGAGACATTTGCAGGAAAACTATTTGCTTTTCTCAAATTGTTTGGCTTTATTTTTTCTCACACACACACATATATATATATATATATCTCACATCAACATTACAATCCCTTCCCCTCCAGTTTTGGCTCTCCCACCCCTCCCCCCCATAGCTCCCACTATCACACTCATTCGGTTCTGTAGAATGCTGGTGTTCCGGGTTGTCCAAATCAGAGAAATCGTGTGATATTTAACATATTTAATCTTCTGCATCTGAGTCACTTCACTACTCAAATCACCAGTCTTTAGCTTAGTTTCCCACCCCTAGAATGGGCTGGAGTGGTCATATCTTAATGCCTCTTCTCTGAGTCCAGCAGAGTCCTTTATTGGGACAATTTTTGTCAAAAGTTCTTTTTTTCTGCATCTTACTTTATCTTTGTTGAGGTTCTTCAACATGGCTTCAGTCGACAGCCCCTATCCTAACTCTAATCACAGTATTTATTTCTTCATCCTGTCTTTATGGTCTGAAATTCTGTCCTTACAGTGTTCAAGATGACATGCCCTGCTTTCAAATGTATTTTTCATACCCTGAATTTCAGCTAGATTTCTGTTCCAAATTCTATCTTCTCTATTAAAATGGCCCATCATGTCTTGCACTTCCTTATTTACCTCAGCCAACTTTTTATTTGTGGCTTCTATATGCTCAGTGAGCTTTGTCTCCGTTGGAAACTGGTTGTTCAACTCGTTTTTTTTTTTGCTTTTTGACTTTCTTCCTTATGAGTTCTACTATGTCAGGGCCCGTAACATTAGTTTCTGGGGTCTCAGGCATTACAATGTGTGTCCTGTTGCTGTGTCTTCTTCCCATGCGTCTGTTGTTGAGGGACTTTACTTTAAAGGCCTCGCTGAGTGGTTTCTTTGAATAAGTATGAGTGGGTGTGAGGGGAGCCAAAATTCCTCTGAGTTCTGTGCTGGGAGTAAGCAGTGAGGGAGGACCTAACTACCTGATGGCCTCTGAGGTGTCATGATCACTCCCAACGCCCTCAGAGAAGCTCTCCTGCCTGTCCTGGCTTTCCGCCTCAAGGACAGAGGTCTCCACCCTCGGAGGTACTCTCGCTGCGTCTGAGCAGTCATTCAGACAACCAGGCACTCAGCGGCCTAACTCTCCTCTCTCGGCCTAACTGTCCTCTTGTGCCAGTTTCTTCCTTGACACTGTTTAAGAATGACTCCCAAGATCCTGGTACACTATTCTGAGATTTCTTTTATTCTAAATAGTTCAGTCTTGGGCTCTTTGTTTTTTTTTTTTTTAAAGTCTCCTGCTTATGTCATTGCCCGTTATGGCTGCTGAATGCTGTTTCTGATCTAGGCTACAGTAAGGCTTTTCTAGATGGAGCTTGTATTGTGTACAGTATGCACCACCCACAAGCTCCTTTTTTTGGAGGCTGGGGCTACCAGCTGCTGTCAGTTTCCGCTTCTCCAAGATTCATGGTTACCTCACCTTGGTCTGAGGCTCCAGTCTCCAGGGTTTCTTACGTCTGTGGATGTCAGCAATTGTTTTCCTCCACTTCTGATATGTCTTCAGGATTTTTGACCTTCCAGTGGCCACTTTTCAGTTGTTGGGGCTCCCCTTCCTCACTAGTTTGGGTCAGAGGTTCTGGGGTTTGGCCAGGATTCCCTCTATCTGAGGATGACTGAAACTGCTAGCCATTCTAGGTCAGCCTGGTCTACTTCCTGGGCTGCTGTTTTCTCCCCAGCTTCCAATATTTCTTTAATTTAACCCAACCATAATAATTTTTCATGATTTATTTTAAATTTATTTTATTATAACATATATGTGTGTGTTACATAGATTATATACACCTATGTTACAGGTCTTATGTGAAATATATAATATATATATGTCATAAAAAGGTATGCTTTAAAAAGTACCATGGGATGCTTCAATGTATTTCCATAATATATAATGTTTAAACCATGACAACGTTTTTCATCTCATCAAGCAAGAATTATTTATCTACATCAAAAACATTCAAAAGGATTTCCTATATTAAGATATCCATTAAGTAATTTTCATCTGTGTAACTCCTGTGCTGTTAGCAGCACACCAGACCTTCATACTGCAATGTAACTGTAATTTAATATCCATTTACAAAATATCCCCCTGGCTCTCTGCTCTATTTTCACTAGTGTTGGGAACCACCACGCTACTCTTAACTTCTTAGAGACCAACATTTTTAGGTTTCACCTAGGAGCAAGGTCATGCAGAGTTTGTCCTTACGTGCTTTGCTGATTTCGCCTGCTGTGATGTCATCTCGTTCTATTCGTGTTGTCATATGGACAAGATTTTATATTTACGACTGGGTAGCATTCCACTATGTGCATGTACCGCATTTATTTCTCTTTATTCAGCAGCTGGTGGACATACAGGTCGTTGCATTTCTAAACTGCATTGAATAGTGCTTCGATAAATAAGGCAGTGCAGATGTCTCTTTGAAAAAATGATTTCATTTTCTTTGCGTATACCCAGGTGTGGATTTCATGGATCTTAACAGAATTCTATTTTTAATTTTTTGAGGAACATCCTTATTGTTTCCTATAAAGATCATAATAATTTATGTTTCCACCAACAATAGAAAAAGGGTCCCTTTTACTTTGGATCATTTTAATGGACCGCGTTTTACTTATATGTGCTCTGAACTCACCTCTATTTCCTTCTATGATGGTGATATTTTTGTTACAGTTTTTCTAGTTTCTTGAGATGCAGTGATAAATTGTTTAAATTTATAAATTAGCTTTCTTTTCTGATGTAGGCTTCAACTGCTATAAACTGGCCTCTCAGCAAGTTTTTACATTAAGTCACAGATTTGGGTATATTTTAACTGCATTTTTATTCATTTCAGTACCTTTTACATTTATTTCTGGGTTTCTCTTATAATTGTGTAGTCATCAGACTTCCTATCACAGAGACAGAATGTGCAACATCCACAATTTTAAAAAAGAGAAAATTAATTCGGCTTATGATCTCAGGGGATTCTGTTGGTGACCCCAGGGTCACATCTTCACGAGTCAATCAAACATATTTCCTGAAACTATATTGATATTTCCAAATAAACATAACTACATGTTAATTATTGCACATAACCACTATCCTATGTATAACCTAGAACTCAATAATTTCCAAAGCCTCAATATTTCCCTCAGTGCTAAAAATCCAATTTACCTCTCTTTGGACACTCAAAGCAACCTTTTAGCTGTGAACTTCTGTAAAAATAATTGTAAAAATTTAATATAACCCTAAGATATAGTAGCACAGATTCAACGTTCCTATTTTAATAGGAGAATAACTGGGAAAAAGTAAGACTGAAAACCAGCAAGGCAAAGATTACATCCAGTAGCTCCAAGTAGAGCATACAGGACAAATGGTGATAAGATTAGAGTTTCAAAAGATAAGGGTAGCCTCACCCTATGTGCTTGCTGTTTGCAGTCAATATGGCTCTTCTCTTTGGATGTCTCCATTCACACCCTGAAGCTGCTTCACCAGATAGTCCATTTTCCTGGCAAGTCATGGAATCTCCACTACACCTTACCTTCACTCCCACAATTTTGTTGAGTGACCTTTCAGAGACTCTTTGCCTGGTCTTTCGGGCCTTCCTTAAAACAGTTGTCCCTCATCTTTTTGACACTAGGGTTGGTTTAGTTCAAGACCATTCTCTCAAGGAAAGAAGTAGTGAAGAGGCATTGGAACTTAACAAAAGAGAGGAATGATTGAAAGTGAAACCAGCATTAGATAAGAAATGTCAAGTATTAATAGGCACATCTAAAACATGGGAAGAAAAAGACCGACATTTAAATTGCCTGGCCTTACCTGAAAGTGACTGTCATTGCTTTCAATGGTTAGAAAAAAATATTGAACAATATGACATCAGAGTGAAGGTGGGTTTATTTACTTCAACATCATAAAGTATTTTTAAGAGCGTTTCCTTTCAGTACTTTCTTAATCATTAACACGCTAAACAGGATTGGTAGACTATATGGTCATCAAAAATGGCCTCATAGCAGTTGAGACTTTTCTGTGTAGAAATTTAAATATGCTGGAAAGCACATGAGTTGTAGAAATGATGTAATTTTAGTAAGATCGTATGAGTTAAATGCATATATATATATATATATATATATATATATATATATATATATATATATATATAGTAAAGATACACACAAGATATATAAATGTTGCATGAAAGGGGATGAACAATGAAATTCCCTACAAATTTGCATTTTTAATTTGTGATTTTTTAGAATAACATCAAATAGCCAATTATATATGAACACAAACATCTTGTCAAGACAAGAGAGAAACCATGTAAGAAAGAAAACACACCATAGTTGGGGGCTTTTGATGACACATTTTTTCTACATTTTGATCAGAGTGCCCATGTGTTCTTCTTGTACCAGCTCCTGCCAATTATCAGTAGAAAGGAAACAGGCTAGAAAAAGACAAAACTAATGCAATAGTCGATTTCAAACCTTCCCTATGCAACTTGTTCACATATTTCTGAGTATTTTCTCTCAGTTTACAATGATGAATAACAAGCTAAACCACACCTACAACTGCTGCCTAGGGTCTTCTTGACCAGAATTGGATCCTGATTAACCAAGCTTTGGTTTGCCTGTAGTCCTGTCTAGTAAAGTTCTTACTTACGTGTAAAGCACACTGAAAACTCTTTCAAATGTTAATAGCAATAGGGGGTGGAGGCATGGCATAGCAGGTAAAGCACTTGCCTAGCAATCTCAAGGCCCTGAGTTTTATTCCCCAGCACCTCATAAACTGAGTATGGTGATGCACACTTGTGATCCCAACACTGGGAGGCTGAGACAGGTGGATTGCCATGAGTTAGAGGCCAGCTTCATTACATAATGAGTTCAGAATCAGCCTGGACTATAGAGAAAGGCTCTATCTCAAACAAAAAGGAATTGTGAGGAAGTAATATGGGTTATTTTTAGGTCACTGAACTTTACAGAGGCTCTTCTAGTGATTTACTGCTAATAACTAGTATTTAAGACTTTTTATTGTTCACTATTGATTCTTGGCATAATTCTTAGCAACTGCATACAAAAGTCCTCTATTTGTAATGAGCTCCCCTCAAAGTGTTTTTTTTTTTTTTTGAATTATGGTAGCTACTGTCCTCAGATTCTCTTTAGTCTTCTGTTTTTATTTTTAAGAAGTACTTAGAGCAACTCCAGAGTGTACTTTTTTTTTTTTTCAAAAAAGCAGTTTTCGTCATTTGAACACAGATCATTTCCTGGTTTAGACTATTCGCCAAGCTCATGTGTACTAACAGATCATGTATAAGTGCAGAAAGGAGAATTAGTTTTGAGTTTTTAAAGGCAAAACTTGCGCAGATGCCACTTGTGCATCTTTGTACTAATATCAGCATATGTTCAAGAGATATTTAAATATAATAATTATAAAATGATTGCATTTTTAATAACTTTATAGTGACAATAATACAATGGTATCTGTTTGGCTATCTTCTGGAACTACCTTATGTTTTCTAAGTTTCTGATTTTTGACATAACGTTTTTAGAGGTGTCTACTCATCATGATTTGGACCTTTTCCCTAAGTATGGAAATAGTATGGAGCCATTTTTTAAGGAGTGACTCCTTAAAAAAGTAAATGACATTTGATTTAAAATTTTAGACATATTTTTATAAGAAGGTGTTTAAATCACAAAGCAGTTAGTGAACTTGCTATCAATCATTTGTGAATTTGTCAATCAATTACTTCAAAATCCAACACCTGCTATTTTCTTAGGAACATAACTGGAATCAACATTATCATTTTACCTTGACCTGATAGTCATTTTTAACTAACAAGCTAATGGATGAATAATCATGTCATGCTTTGGATCATGGGCTGGAATAATTAAATTAAGTAAGGCCAACTGCAAGATCATTTTTCATAGTGACATGTTTACTTACATATTTATGCTTGAAATAATAAACAACATCTCGCTACATTGATTTCAACATAATTTGTAAGGGCACTGTATTTGTTGTAGCCTAGTTATCCATCAATGGAAGTTGTGTTTACAAAAATGCAGTGTTGTATATTAGTATATTTTAGGTTTTATTTTAATTTCAAGTGTCATTTTTGGAAAGATAAAACCCCCCTATTAATGGTGGCTATCTTTGAAGAGGAATATCTGAATTTGCATGCCAGAATGATTCTTAAAGCTTTTTCTTCACGGCTACTGTTAACATTTACTTAATTTGTCCCTATTGCATTCTAATTTTTATTTTTAATTAAATAGAAAGATGGGCCAATGAGACTTTTCTAGTAGTAGAAATTTAAGTACGAGGCATATTGTATATTATATTTGACCTTTTTTTTCTTTTTCATTACTACTCATATTTTAGATTTTTTTGCATGTCACAGAAGGCACATATTTTTATGTTATTTTTGAAGTGATTCAATTTAATGACCCTGCAATACCGCAAGGATTCCATTTCATTTTGTCTGCTGCATTTTTTTTTTGTGGCGTCAGCATCCTTACACTCCGACTTTTCTCACGATGGAAAAAAAAATGACTGCTGATAATACAGCTTTTTTTCTGAACATTAAGTAATAAAACAAGGAAGAAAGAACCAAGTGGTTGTTGATAGCTCTCTAAGAAAACACAAAACCTGTTTCCTCAGACACCTACAATCGTCCATATATCATACCTATTGGTAATTGTTGGACCATAGAAAAACTTAGAATCTCATCATCTTACTCAAGAAACCTATGTAGTATTGTATTCCCTGGATCAATTGTTCAGATGTAAGCGTTTGGACAATACTGATGGGTTTACAAATATATGGCTAAAAATACCTTTCTTCGCCTTCTTAGAACCTATGAAAGAGAAAAGATAAAGCATCCGTCATTATTCTATGATTATCTTCATTCTGTTACGTTAAGAGAACATCTATTGTGGCTATATGGACTTGAATACATATGCACACAACACACATATGTGCACACATACACCACAAATTTATCAAAATAAATCCAAAGGCAACACTCTCTATTTAGCTGTGGTTGACACTCTCTGGATGAATGGGATAGATAGATATATTGTATTCATATTCTACTTTCCCCAGACATTCATATAATGTAATTATATACTTGGACCTCTACGTAAAGTAGACTTTCTTTCTTTTATTTTTTAGGGAGCATATACATATGTCTGTACACTGATATTAATTTTAATGAAAATATTATAAGGCTAAATCTTTTGGATTTATCACTTCACATAATATTTAAAAAATTAGTGCAGACAATCTAGAATTTAAACACATAAATGACAGTAAGATTTAAAATTTTATTGATGATCCATCTGGAGATGAAACTGATTGTTTTATAGAAGTTAATCTATGTTGTATTCCATTGTATTTACAATGTAGGATTGACATTTATAATGGTGCTTTACTTCAGTAAAGGTAAGCATTGAGAAAACTTCTTCATAAATGGTTTAGAATAGAGAGAGTTTAGTCAGGGCAATAACTTTTTTACGTTAGCTTGATCTGTGAAATTCATACAGAAAATGCCTTCTAATATTTCCTTTTAAAGAAAAGTCATTCTTAAATTTTGTTGAAACAAAGGACTAAACATTACCTCAGATGCACAAATAACATCTTTTTATTTAGTTTTCATTTTTAAGAAATAATGGTAAAACCTAACAAACATGTTACACATGATTATCATAGCTACTGCTTTTGTAATTAAAGACAGCTCTTACATTCTTAAAATGCAAGAAACAAGTAGGCATTGCACTTGTCACTCTAGTATTTTTGCTTTAACAATTTATGGAAATGAGTTTCTATGATATAGCCAGACCAATTCAATTTAAATATTAAAATAAGCAACAAAAGTAGAATTAGTTTGTATTCACAACATAACTTTTGAAACAATTTTAACAAAGTACTTGGATTAGAAACTTATCAAGCAGCATTACATTAACTTTCAGAATATAATATTATATCTTATAGAATATATTATGCAAGCAACATAAAATAAAAACTATCAAGTATATATCAGAAAACAAAAATATGTAAGTTAAACTTTTATAGAATAGTTTGATTTTTATGTCATCTATACTCTATTAATAGGTAATTATGACGTCGTGCATATGATGAGTATTTTGGTATTTATTTTCTAAAATAGTACAGAGTATTAAATTCTGTTGTTTGAATGTTACAATAATGAGTATGAGTCTACTCTAAAATCAACAGAAGTGCACTAATTTCTTACTAATTTCTTAAAATATTTTAGTACAGTACAATAATGCTATTAAATATTTTTCTGAGATTTTGTATATAATTTGCTTACTTGTAAATAAGTTAATTGCTATTAAAATTTCAATAAAATTAAATTGTGATTTAGGAAAAAATAGATGGTTTTAGAATATAAATTTTCTTTCCCATTGAAATTCTGTTTAATTATTTGAGTCATAATTTGAACAATATTGAGCACGAAGAAGGCAACGATGATTTCAAAACATATTAATAAAAAATTGTATAATGTACTTACGAAAATGGGCCAAACACAAAATACTTACTATAAATGGGTGTCCCTCTTATGAAATCCACATGATAATGATATAAGAGGCCCCAACATGAGTGACAGTAGGAAAAGGGCTAGAAAAGGGGTGAATCTCTGAAAAAGGGACAGGCAGAGATGCTCTTTGATTCCTCAATGCCATATCTCTATTGTGTTTTAGAATTTGGAATTCAGGCATGAATATATATATATATATATATATATATATATATATATATAATAATCAGGCAAGAAGGTAGCTACAATTGCAAACATAATCATAATACTATTTTTAAAATTCCAGAACCATGTACCTCTCAATATATTGAAGTCTGAGATTTATTTGAATATTTTGAAAGTAAAGTATCACTTTCCTCTTAAAGTATACCATGTTAATTAATATTCAGTGATTTTTCAAGGACCTTCTACTGCTGATGGCATGATCTCTTGTGAATAGTTGGAAAGACATTCTAATTTTGAATAGAGAAAAAGGTTGTTATTTAAATTCAGTATTCGTTACCTCTTCATTCTTTCATGAAACATGCTCTTTCAACGATGATACATTTTTGCAAGATATGAAATCATGAAACAAAAGTCATCTTTTTTCCTGAGATCTGAAACAAGCATGTCTCTGATCCTTCACTACACCATTATGAGCTGAGTGTAGTTTTTCAGTTTGTGTGATAACTGATATTATAATCAGGCAAAAATGAATTAGCCATTATCTTCCAAGAATATTTTTCCTTAATTTTGAGACTGTGAATCAACTAAAATTGCTTGAGTACCATGATGGAAAGCTGAGTCTTAAGACCTTATTTAGAGACCTTCATTTTGCTTGTCTAACCAAAAATGTCTTTGTACAAATTCTTCCCATTCCTAGTCAGTTCACTTAGTTTCAAAATTTTCCACTCCCATTTTTAAAATGTAATAAATATCTTCCATTGATTTTCTTTCCCTGCCCCTTGGACTTAGGAATTGAAGCTAAGTCGTCACATTAAATGACATCTCCAGTGTTTCTATTTTCTTTTGTTTCTCTTCTCAGATAGTCTCACTAAATCACCCACTTGCCCAGAGCAGAAAAGAATTAGGAATTCTCCTCAACTCTCAGAGTCCTGGGGTTTCATGTATGCACCACCATGTCCAGCCTCTCTTCTTTAGCACAGTATTAACACTTTATTTTTAAAAAGTGAATATTGTATGTGTCTAGTAACTATATTTTATTTGATTAGTAAGTTTTGTCTTTGCATTCTTAAGGAACAGACAGCTTACAATGTTGTTAACTATCCTCAGATCTTTCTGCTGTTACTTGATAATTTCATCAGAGCAATACCTTTCATTGAGTTCAAAATAGCACATTTATTTTTATTTCTAGAGATGAAAAATCTTTCTTAACATTTTCTTTAATTAGATTTAGTGACTCTTCCTCTCAATGAAAACCTACCCGTTACTCACAACAGTGCCACTTGTCACCGTGTACGTTCTCCATATTGCTTATTCCAAGTCGAAAATTAAAGTATTTAGAAGAAAAGAAACAATTGCAGGTTCAATTCCAGGCTTAAGATAACCCAGAAGGCGGATGGATGTTTTCTCAGACTGATACACACAGATTATGTGGCTCTATTGGGATCATGTTTGAGACATCAGGAGAATTAATTTTCAACAAGCTTTGTTTTGCCTGTGAGAATACAGTACAGGGAATAATCTCTTTAAAGCTTATGAGAATTTTAATTTGTTAGATCTTTAATTGCAGATGGTGAAAATTAGATTGTAGTCCCAATACGCAGGGTTCAAGGTTTGCAGCTGCCTGATTGCTGGGCCTAGTAAAAGAAAGTAAGTACAGAAAAAGTAAATGGTTATACCATGTGTAAAACACAGCATTGACTTTACAATAACCTGTCCAGTGATGCATCCTGTTATTTCTGCAGTCATAGGCCAGGAACTCTCAGAACGAGGTGGCTGAATGCCATTACAAGTTTTGTTTCTCTTTCCATTAAGGACCAATCTCATGTTTTACAGACTTAGAACCTTTCATGAAAGACTATATATATATGTATGTATCATACTGTAGCTAACATGCTTGTTTCTTATAATGACATAATTCCACAACTTAGATGACAAACAAAAAGAATCGGAGAATGCTCTCAACAATATTATACTGCTTCTCTAAATTGTGTTTAGAAAGTAGCGAGATCCATACTGAAGAGTTAGCTCATGAGACAACACATAAGCTGAGAAGTCCAAGTTCCAGTATCAATTCTAGGCAAAACAAAAATACATTTTAGTCAGTCTTTTATTCTACCCCTTCCTTCTAGGTGTTGATCGAGGTACACCAACATTGAGGGGGCAGCTGGCCTTACTCAGTGCAGCAAGCCAAGTGTCTTTCAGAAGCAGTTCCATGGGCACATGCTGAAATGTTTAACCAAATGTTTGAATACCCCGTGACCCAGCCAGGTTGATTATTAAAATTAACAATCACAGGGATTATTTATTGGTGGAAATTTGATAGTCCCCTCTCCTCTACCAGTTAGATATCAGGAAGGATTTCTTCCTTGGTTATCACAACAGACAGACATTATATTTGACATTGCTTAAGAAGAGCTTGAAGAAGGAACTGGGCCTTGATTTGTGTGTGATATTCCACACCGATTGCCCCATCTCTTTGGTACCAACCAAGGATGATAAGGAGCTCCTTTGCTTCACTTGACTTCACTTCCGCGTTTTGGCTTCTTTCTTCTTACTTACGTACTGCTTTTCCAGAATTTTTACTTGCCCTCCTTCTCGTATCAGCCAGGGTTGTGTCTTAAAGCTCTGTCATTTAAGACAACAAACCAAGGCCACATTGTGAGCAGGAAAAGTGTGCTGGAAAGCTCTGACCAAATGGGTTGTGGACAAGTACCTCCCTGCCAGAGAATTTCAAGATAGAGGAGCTTTGCTCCATGCCAGGAAGTCAGTTTGGCTAAAAATGTACTATTGGCTCTATATTACCAAAGGTTTGTCTTTCAAACATGACTCTATCCTTCTGCTCTGACTTTAATGAACTAAGTACCTTCCAAAACCCGATTTCTTTCCTATACCCATTATGAACGTGATATTGTTAGTAAGATCAACTTAGCAGAAATGTAGGAACGTAGATAGCCACGTCTCCCCACACAGTTCTTACTGATTTTGTGTGGCTGAATTCCTAGGAGAAAGGCTGCTTTGGGGTGTGAGAGTCTCCAGCACCTGTACTTGGACATTGTTTACAGTGACTTTGTAATGACACCAGCTGGTTACCTAGGGCAGGTGGCATTTTATTTATAACATACAAAGTAGTAAATAGGTTTTGTTTTAAATTATTTCTGGCTGAAAGTCTAGCACACTGTTTTCTAGCTTAGTTAGTTAATTTTCTTTTAGCAAACATGTCTATTGGAATGTGAGTTGTAAGGATTGTATATATTTTAAAATGCTATACCAAAGCACTAAAAGAAAAAAAGAAGGCATTGTTATTTTTTTCTTTATTCCTTAAAGCATCTCGTAGAGAAAAAAATGAAACAAGGCACAATGCACCCAGCTGTTTGCCGATAATTATAGTTTTTTGTCATAAGGAATTGCACCTGTGTTATAGTTCATTACAAGGTATTATAATTTCAACTTTACAAGCAAAATGTCTCATTTTCTTATTGGGAATGTAGAAGTTTTCTCATATGTGTTTACTAAACTTCCTAAGAGAATTTCTTGACTATCTTTGGCAATATCATTTCTTGGGAAATAAAGTCCAGATGGGCTTGTTAAATACCCATCTTGACTGTTGATTGCAGAGACAGAATTTAGTCTACTGCTTCCATGAACTCATGCATAAAAACCAAAATTTCCTTTTAATCACTAAATCATGTTGTAAAACCCAACTATTTGCCTCTTGGTTTTTTTTTTTTTCATTCATTTGTTTTCTCAGATTGTTGGATTTGAATTTGTGAGACATGACTGAAACATATAATAGTTACTAAATGCCTCACATTCCACTTACATTTAAAAATTTGTTTCATATAGGCCTTTAAAACAAAAAGCATTCAAAGAATTAAGAATTCTGTATCATTTGACTGATGGAGTTTACAACGAGTCACAGAAATAAATCAATATGTAGTTTGATGCCATTTATTCTAAAGTAAGTCTTCCAGAAAATCAAAAAAAAAAAAAACTTAGCAAAAATCCTGTGAAAGCTTCTGTGTATTACTAATAGAAAGTTCATTTTGTAGAATGTGACCAGATTACCAAATATTAAAAAAGGGTTTATTCCTCTTGTGTTCAACTCTGTCGTGTCAAAATGGCTGAAGACTCTTAACTTTTGAAGTAAACAGGAAATAAAACCATTATCCTGTTACATCTCTTGAGCTTGTTCATTTGAATCGGTCAGCATTCCTTTCCCCCTTAATTTCTTCCTCCACAAATTCAAAAAAACATTACACCTCACAAGAGATATGAAATTTGCCTTGACTCTGCATTTCTCAGCCCAAAGATATCTAGAAACCTCCACATAATGCCCTTCTAATACACTAGTTCATTCTTCACCAACTTGGGACCTCTTTCTTTCCTTCCTTCCTTCTTTCCTTCCTTCCTTCCTTCCTTTCTTTCTTTCTTTCTTTTTTTCTTTCTTTCTTTCACTGTCATTATTGTCCTTTTCTTCTTTTTAGCTTCTAAGAGTTCTAATTCTTTAATTGTTTTATTATGTGGTATACCTCAGCTACACAATTTATATGGCCCATTTTCTTTTGACCTATTGTAGCATAAGAAATCACACCAACACTTATGGTCAAAGCCATCCTTCTCTTATGCTCTTGGGTTTCTGACAGGGCATAAGGGAGACGGCTGTGTCCCTCAGTATCTGAAGCTTCTGCTGGAAAAACTGTCATGCCTAGTGGTTTGAATCAGGGGAAGCTCCTTCACTAACATTTCTGGTAATTCACTTACTAGCCCCACCCTCACTTCCAGGCAAAACCAGCTGAAGCCTTTCTTGCTCTTTCTTGCTCTCTCCCTGTGACCAAGTGTGATGGTTGAAGAGAATATGCCAGTTTGAGGGAGTCAAAAACCACGCCTGGATTAGGGTTGGGGAACCAAGCCTAGTTTGGGAATTGAGAAAAAGGCTGGATTAGAGTGTGAGTGACTCGTGGGCTGTTGAATGAGGGAAGAGCACCCACCCAGACGTGGGAGTGCCCACTGGAACTCCAGCAGTATGGACGGAAGGAAGAAGGAAGCTTGTTACAGCTTCTTCCTCTGGGAAAGTTCTCACCTTCTCATTGCGTTTGTCTATGGACACCACCTTGCTACACACCACAGATCTTCATCACAGATTCCTTCCAATCTTGACTTTTGCCTGTCTGCCCATCGCTGCTCTTCAGTCACCAGTCTTCAGGCTCCAGTGTTCACCATTGTTCTTCAAACAACCGAGATCTGCAGCTGACCCTCACCTCACCATCTCACCGCTGCCTGCAGTCCCAGACTGGACATCTATCTACTTTGTGGATGAGCAGCCATCTTGGACTATCTCTATCCTCAGATTTATAACCCTTCCTAATGAAGCCCTTTATGTCATAAAATCTGTAAATTCTGCCTTTGAAAGAACCCAAATTAATAAATCAACCTTGTTCCCTGCCTGTGTAAGAATCCAAATTAGTACACCAACCTTGTTCCCTGCCCGTGTAATATTTTCTTTTTCATCTTGGGGGCTGTGAATCAAAAACTCCTTTTCCTCATCTACTTTAAGACCAAATGTTTCATGTTTTAGAATTTGGAAAATAGAATTAGTACATAATATCATAATTTATTTGGAAAAGCTGCACCTGTTTTCAAGGCAATTCTTGCTTTTTCTATTGGTCTGACATCGCTTATTGTCTGTCATTCGAAGAATTTAAACATGCCCTTTACCTCTAGTCTGGAACACTGTGTCACTCTTGTCTCTCTCAACTCAAACTTATACCTGCACATCCTGGCTCGTTTCCCCAAGGATTTGTTGTAGATATAAGTCATAAACATTTAATTTAAAACTTCCTTCAGGATAATAAAATCTAAATAAAATTATTTGAAAATGTCATTTTCCTAATAAAGAAGTCTGATGTAGGAAGCTGAAAAAAGTCTGATGGGCCTGCCAGAGCTCTGTTTTCGGCAACAGGGGCAGAAATATTAAATAATGTTCCATCATGGACATTGACTTTGCCATTTGGCTGGAAAGAGGTAGTTTTGAGACCTACTGAGAACCGGTTTGAAAGGCTGCAGGTAGGTAGAACAAAGCAGGTAGTTGGCAGAAAACAGCGAAACGAGACCTGAAATGCTTAGATTTGGCGGAGTGTTTGGCCACTGCATATTGTAAAACAAGGATGGACCGTACACAGCAGATTTTCTTGTGTTCTGAGAAAGGTTGGATTAGAAGGGAACAAGCGCAAGGGAAACGCCAGCAGCACAGCGATGGTAGAACAACGCAGGTTGCCTCAGATCCCCACATATGTTGGATCTTTTCTTTAATAACTCTTTTTCTCATTTAACACATTAAGTGGTTCTTTATAATCAATCACATAAGAGCAGTGAAGCCTCAAGATGAATTTTATTTACTGAGGTTTGGTTTGCTGTTGTATATGCAAGTACAAGCAGTTCTGTAGAATGAGGTTTATGGTCAAGACTAATCAAATATAAAGGCAAACGAACGTTATGTGAGATTTTGCATTGATTTGACCCTCAATAGGGGAAGCACCAGCCCTTACGTGTTATCTGTGCGCTTAGTGTTGCACTGTCTGATAACAAAGTGACCAAAATGTAGAATGATTATTTTCGTGTGTGCGTAAATTAACTGATAAAAGGAATTCAAAACTTGCTTCCTCTGCACACCTCTCCTCAGCCCAATAGTAATCAGGGTCTTTTTAAAAAAATCAAAAACCATTGTCTTCTTTTATATTATGGAAATATAACTTTTCTGAACATCATCTGTTCTGCAAAATAAAAAGTTGTTGATTTCAGCATTCACCTGCTAGTAGAAAGAGCTGAGAGGTTCTCATCTGATTGCAGGTGTGGTGTCTTTTTAGTACAGGCATTTATATTTATTTGCCTTTGATGTAAAAATAATCCCTTGAGGAAATCATTTCTTGGTTTTTCTTTGTTACCACAGGTAAGCACAACCTTCCTCCTGCATGTTTATCTGTCCTTTTTCAAATTACTTTACTTTTGGAAACTATTTGATTCCTCTTCCTTTCCTGATATAAATTGCCACGTGACTTTCCTGATTTTAAAGATGAACAACAGAGAGGTTTGTTTCTTTTCTCAAGAAGCTGTAGGAACAGTGTGCACCTTTCCATGTTCATACTCTGTCCCTGCCACCATCTTCACCAGAATCTCACTTGTAACCGTTCTGCCCCTGGGAGTCCCTGGGCAGAGGGCACTGAGGGGCGCAACCAGCACTTTTAAGAATCACAGTATATAATCTCAAAAGGGAGGGGTACCAGTCCTTGGTTCTTATCCATGCATGAGGTTGTTGCGTTGTAATATCTCTCTGATAACAAAGTGTGACCAAAACATAGAATGATTTTTTTTTGTTGTTGTTGTTTGTGCTTGTGTATTTGAGACAGTGTTTCCCTCTGATACTCCTGAAATCACTGGTCTAGAATTCACAACAATCTTCTGTTTCAGCCTCCTGAGTTCTGGGATTACAGGCATGTCCCAGTATGCCCAGCTACTATGTGGTGCTAGGGAGTCTAACCAGGACATCATGTTCCCTAGGTAAGAGCTCTAATCACATCCCTGAATGCCATTATTTTTAACTTTAGCAAATGGCAAATTGCTATTAATCCCCGCCTCCAAAAGGCTCCTCCTTGCTTCCAAAACACTCTTATTATTTAGCTGCTGGCACATTCCGCAGCAAGTCTGCAAGTCCCTCTTCATGGGTGGTTTTTATGAAGCATGCTCAAAAATGTGCTTCTGCCAAGTACCAGTCAATGAGAGAGCAGGATCTTCAAAATATTATCAGTGTAGTCTCATCTCCCTTAGTCACGTGATCTGGTCCCATGACTTCTGCTCTTCCGCAAAGTCAAAATGACCATGAAAGGTAATGTTTTGACTCAGTTCAAGATGTGAAAGGAGCCAAAAAAGAAAACTGAAGATACTCACTGAAAGAGGACATCCAGGGTTGGTTCAGAAAGTTGCAAGAATGACAGAATACACACGTTTGAAGGAAGGAGGAGTATTTCGAGGGACATTAATTGCAACGTGTTTTAATGTAATACAAGTTTGAAAAAATTAAGTACTTATTGTATTTTTTTATTTCACCTTGTATCTCTTACAGGTTAAAAACAATATCCAAATTAATTTATTTTAAGGGTAAGATAAGATAATTAATGAGAAAAATCAGGCCTAAAACTGCCTATCAGGATGTGAAGGAAGGAAAGAGGACTTAGAGCAGGCTGTGTTGCTTGCATCACAGGCACGAAGAAAACCATCCAGCCATTTCTCTGCATTCCAAGTAACCCACCGTCTTCTAAGCTCCATAGTTCACAGTCCATATTTCTATTTAGTGGTTATCCGCTATATGCTTACTCATTCTATTACATTTCTTGTTTACATAGTGTGCTATTTCTTTTTTCACCTCTTTATTCAATAAGCTTTTTGTGAAGATCTAATTTACAAAATATTCTTCTAAATGAACGATGTGGCACAGATCTCAACACAGATTCTCATTATAAGGAACGAATGCACAAACCCTTGCTTTAGGAGGCAAACAGAAATACAGAATCTGTTGGAGAGGAGAAAAAGAATTGACTGACTTCGAAGGGCTGAGAGCACACACTTCCAGAGTGAACACACGAGAAAGCTTTTGATAGAAGATTAATATAAAGGAGGTGGGTCAGGAAGAGGTTAGCAACTACGAACAAAGAGGAGTGATAGTTTAAATTTACGGGGTCTTAAGGAATTCTAAGTCTCATGTTTCATGCTGAAGGCTTTGTAGAAAAGCAAGCGGTATGATTTGATACTGGATGGATAGTGTGGCCTAGGAGAAATAGGGGAGTAAGGACCACCCTGAGGTGATCGAGTTAATATCCGCAGTGACAGATCATATTCTGTGTCATTGACATAAGATGAGTTAGGTGGCACTTTACCCAAATAATCAATAATTCTATTTCACCCAGGTAAAAACCACGAGGCAAATTCTAATAACAGAACACTCTATAAAATCACTGACCAACAGTACTTAAAACTGTCAAGAATACTTAAAGCTTGGAGAATATGAAAAGTTGTCAGAGTCATAAATTTTCTAAGGGAATTTGACAACTCTCAGATTTGGGGCAATATAATTTTGGAACAGGAAAAAAATCACAGATAAAACTAAGAAGGTCTAAATATAGACTTCAGTTAATATGGTGTGAATAATTTAAATTCATTGTAACAAGTACATTATATTTATATATTTATATTGTCTACTTGTTCCCATGAAAATGGCTATTATATCATAATATCAAATAATATTTATAATTGTAAGAATTTGAAATTAGCATAAATAAATTCTACTAAAATAATGAAAATGCAGATTGATAATGGAATAAACATTCAGTATGCAGGACAGCCTTTGACAGTGCTTGGAACTTGTATATTAGACATTTTACGAGTGACAGGGATTTTAGAGTCAAAATTTAAACCAAATAATTAGCACCGTCATGTCCTTTTAAAGTTCCTTTACTATGATATTCTTTGAATTTTTTATCAGTGAAATTTATAAAGCCAATTATGTCTTAAGACAATGTAAAGCATATTACTTTGTGGCATATTTAATGAGATGATAATTGAAAGAATATTTGGGAAACTATTGGCCCACAGCACTTCTTATGTCTTTTTCATTTTTATCTTTTCAAACTTTAATGGATTCTGTAATCAAACCAACACATCACATTAACAACACTTCTTGAGCAGAGTAATGGCGTCCATACAGCAACAACAACAAAATTAGCTTCAGGATAGGATTTTTAAAAATTGTTAAATGAACCAAATTCAAAGACCAATATGTAATACAAGCTACTTAAGTTTTAACTTCAAATTCATCAGCCTAATTAGGTCAGTAAGGGAGTTTCATGTGATTTATGAGTAACCAACAGCAGAACATTCTAGGAAATGATTTTGCATTATCTATATAAAATTTTTATTTTTTTCATTTTAAACATTTAATTGACAAAAGTTGTACTTATTCAAAGTTTACAACCTGAGGATTTGATGCATGGCTATTATGTAGACTGATTAATGGTGTAAATTTATCACCACTCAGTTACTTTTGGTGTAATGTGTATCTCTGCGTGCGTTTGTGTGTCTCTCTGTGTGTGTGTGTTTTGAGGAAAGTCATAATATGCTATTTTATCTTATTTCAACTAAGCAAAGTAGCAATATTTAATATACTCGAGTCTAATGGTTTATGAAATATGAGAAACCCAGAATACAGTCATTTCATAGAACTAAATGAGGCCAGGGGATGGGTGTGGGAAGGTCCAAAAGGGGAAGGAAAGGGTTTGTAACTCTGACACCATATACATGTTCACACAATACTCAATTGTGAACATCATATGTGTATGTATTAATAAAACAAAGAAAAATTAAAAACAAACAAATAAATAAATAAATCCTCAGAACTTACACTATGACTGAGAGATTGTCTCTTCTGACCTGCTTTAGAACATTCACTTGCTTCGTGATTCCCGGGAAATCACACAGTGTTTGGGTTTCTATGTGCAGCTTAGTTCATGTAGCAAAATGTCCTTCAGGTTTAGGCAAGCTGTCACAAACGACAGGATTTCTTCCCATATTAAGGCAAAATGATGGTTTATTAGGTAGACATTGCTTCTACTATTTCTGAAGATACACCCAGAAGCTGGATTGCTGTGTTAAACAGTAACTCTATGCTAGTTTATTTCAGAAATCCCTCTACTCTTCATCCATCAATTTTCTTCTTCACAATCTCACATTTCTTATCTTTCATAGTGGTTATAAGATGACATCTTCTTGTGGTTGTGATTTATTTCCCAGACGGTCAGTAATGCTGAGCACCTGTTGGCCATCTGTTTTCTTTATGGAAAAAAAGGTCTATTGATGTCTTTTGCCCTTTTAATTTTTAAAAATGTAATTGTGTAAGTTCCTTGCTGTGAAGATTTGTGGCTTCACATGATCTGTTTTTAGTATCATACTAAAACCATAGTTTTGAAGTGGATGACTGAGGCATAATTAGAGTTCCATATTTTTGAGGAGTTTAATGGCAGATCTTAATGTCTTTAATCCATACTGATTATTTTCATATGATATCAAGTGTCTATTTCTTTGCTTGCAGACAACATTTTTTAAAATGAAAAATCAGCTTTTGCCTATTGTTTATTGTTAATTTATTAGTTGACCTGGGTACATTTGTTGCCTCTCAATTATTGGACATGGGACCATATCTGTATTTATGTCAGTATCATACTCTTTTTGTAACTATATTTCTGTAATATGGTAAAATGTTAGAAACAATAAATACATTTAGTAACTTGCCAGATACATACAAAATCAACATACAAAAACCAGTGAGGTTTTATAGGGCTGTTTTCATAAACTGTCAAAAAGAGGCATTAAGAAGTCAATCATTTAAAAAAAATAGTTCGTAAAAGAATAAAATTATAGGAACAAATTTTACCAGCTCAGTGAATTATCTGTACACAGAAAACTACAAGGCAGTAATGAAAGAATAAGGACAAATAAGCGCAAAGACAACTTGTGTTCACAGATTAAATAAACTAATTATGAAGTTTCCAGGGGCTGGAGGAATGGCTCGGCAGTTAAAGCACCTGCCTAGCAAGTGCTAAGTAAAGGTCTAAGTACAGGAGGTCGATTCCCCAACACCACATAAACTGAGCATGGAAGTGCATGCTTGTGATCCCAGCACTCAGGAGGCTGAGGAAGGAGTATTACCATGAGTCCAAGGCCAGCTCGGGTTCCATAATGAATTCAGGACCAGCCTGGGCTTCAGAGTGACACTCTGTCTCAAAAAAAAAAAAAAAAAAAAGCTTCTGTACTACTCACAGTAATGTTAGATTCAGTGAAATTCTTACTAAAATTTTGATAGCATTTGCCACGAGAAAATACTAACGTTATTTGGAAGCCCAAAGATTTCAAATAGTCAGAGACCTCATAAGAAAGAACAAAAGTGTAGGGCTCCGTATTCTTTCTGACTTCAAGTATTTTGGGAAGTATTTGTAATCAAAATAATTGCCTCACATAAAATGCATGTAAGGACTAATTTTTGACAAGATGATTGATCAGAGAGATGTAAGGAGAGACAGGCTATAAATCGTGTACAACGACAATGTTAAACTGCAGCTTAGTCAATTACTCGGTATAAAATCTACTGCAATGCTATGGTTGGGCCTGAAATGTTCCCTCAAAGTCTCATCCATTTGGATGTAGTGGGACCACTGTGAAACTACGTGATTTTGGGAGGTAAGGCGTCTCTGGAGGAGGTGGGTGCTTGGGGCTTGACCTGAGATGATTGTGTCAACTTGAGATTGAGGATTGGCTAGGGCAGAACTTTCAGGTGTTGTTATTGGCTTAAGGGCCAGGAAGCGAGGGAGGGGCATCCAACTTGGGTGGAGGGGCTCAACTGACAGCTTGATCTAAGCAAGAGAAGGGAAATTAAACATTCTTGTAGCGTCTTGCCGAAGCTCTGGCCTTGCCTGAGTCTCCAGACAGAAACTTGCTCTTCACTTACTTGGCTTCTCTCTGCAATGCCATGGGCATCGCTTCAGCCTCTGCCACGTGCTTCCAGCATCGACCACTGCCTCGTGAATAGACTGTGTGAGTCTTCTGAAAACTTGCCTCCCTTAAGTGTGGATGTCAGGTATTTGGTCCCAGCAACACATACGTAAATACAAGTAAGGTAAAACCATGAGTCTCAGATAATTCTTAGGTATAAGATCTATTGCATATTGGATAATCTCACTGTGTCTCAGATTCAGCCCTTACTACACTTACCTACCCTGTAGTTACTCCCTTTAGAAAATGTTAAAGAGTAAATATACCTAAAACCTATAGCAATTGATATGGTATATGACAATCTCCATTTAAATTTTGGATATTTACTTATTGTTATTAATGACTACTGGAAGCACAAAATAGGTGCAGACTCTCTGATTTGTAGATTAGAGTTCTTCTATTCCATCAACTTCTATATTTCTCCTTTCTCTCTTAGTCTTTGTTGCCTTCTTCTTTTTCTCTTTATCCCACATTCCTTCTCTTTCACAGGGAAGCATTACTTTATGAAAATCTGACCTGCATTCAGTTCATTTTGCTGGTTCACTGTCATAAACTTGAGCTTCAGGAATCACAGCAGAGTAATTCTATGTTTTATAAACTAGCTTCTGTCGAAAGTTTACAAGACTTGGAATCTTATGTCATTAATTTTCACTTTATGTGGAATTTATTTAATGCACAAAAAACTGTAAAAATAAGGGGACTAGATATAGTTGTCCTGCATGTGTATTGATCGTAGACTTCCACAGAACTTCCTTTATAAGAATTTTAACCCACAAAGGGCAAGTGCTATGTCATCACTAGGATAAGAGAGGATGCTTTCAATGAAAAATAATTGTATAAATACGAGCTGAGATCTTTCAATAGGTCATTTAGTTCATCTGATTTCTACTTCTCTATTTTTACATTAATGACTTGACAAGCAATATCAGGTAGGAAAGATAAAATTCAATTATTTTGGTCACTTGCTTATCAGCAATTTATTTGATGCTAATCAAACAAACACAGAACAAGTGTTATTGATACTATTGTCATGCATACAATTGCTTAGGTATATAATGCACTAATTATTTTTTCTTGGTGTAGTAAAATTTCAAATCATTTAGTCATTATAAAGTATAATCTTTGAAATCTTATAGGTTATCAATCTAAATTGCAGAAAAATGTCTCCAGAAAGAATTTAACTTCAGTTTGGAAGCTGTCATAATTTAACTTACAAATGTATATTATTGTAATCCCTGGCTATTCATAAATTCCTATTAAAAAGTTTCCTCTTGATATTCTCTACATACACTCAATAATCTGTTACAAACATTGGTTTTTGGAAAGTGAATCTCACAAAATAGAAACTGCATATAATTTTTCTAGGTTGGAAAAGTTAAAAAGCTCAGTTTGGCAACATAAGGCTATTTTTCAGCAAAACACCAACAGAGACCGCATTTTTTTAACAGTAGAAAAAATTTAAACAACACGCATTTGTCTAAAAGCAAGCAGGCTATGTGTAGAAAATCAATCTGAATGTCCAGATCGAAACTGTATTTTTGAAAAGGCATTATGCAGCAGGGGTCCTAATGGCATGAATATTCTCCCTGTAGATACCATGAATACAAAAATATCCCTACTATTTAGACCATGAACAGTCCCGGCAATAGAACTAAGTCATGTGTGATTATTAGCTATCCTCAAATCTCTCAATGCTTTACTTAAAATGAAAATCATTTTCTAAAGGAAAATATCTGAGTCATTTTATTTTTCTCCAAGTTATTCAGGAAAACTTTAATGAAAAAGTAAGATTTTTTTCTTTTTTGAATCTGTACAATGCTTTATAAAGATTGTTACTAGCCTTTCCTTGATTAATAGAATATAAATTTTAAGAAAGTTACTTTTTAGTTCCATGGGATTAAAAATATCACTACTGCATATTACATTATTTTTAGCAAACTTATTCATTTATTCTATGCATTTGCTGTATATAATGATTATGCTCTGCTTGAGGCATTGTTGCATATATATATATATATGTGAATATATATTCATATATTCACATATATATATATGAATTCTGAGTGTCCTTGCTTCCTTTCTCCCTTCCTGCTCTCTCACCTTTCCCCACATCAGCTTTCCTTCTCCATAAAATCAGTCTATTTTTTTCTCTCACTCTTTTATTTTGCTCTTTTTATAACTTGATTTCTTTGTGTTAGAGAAGCTATGAGAACTTTAACCTCATATGTCTGATTCATTTTACTTAGAAAGGTGATTGTTGGGATCTTTGGGGTCTCTGGTCATCCTTGGCTACGGGCAACCAGGGATCAGCAAAGTCTGGAGGAGCAGGATTTTGAGCAGCCAAGAGTATTACAGGAGAACTTCCTGGAGACAGTATCAGTGTTACAGATCATTTATTGACAACAGAGCCAGGCTTATAAGCATTTGGAGGGAGGAGGGTCAGCCAAGGTTATGGGATGTTGCTCAGTCTCTGATTGGAGGAAGTTCGGGGTCTGAAAGTTGCCTCATTTGCATGGCGGGACTTTCAAAACCTGATTATGTGATTTCTGGTAAAGATCTTATGGCAGGGGAAATTTGGAAATTTGAGTAGAGTGAAACTTGACTGTGCCCATCCTGGGCCTGGGACGGGAGGGAGTGGCCCCACTTGTGCTGGTCAGGAGATGAGATTATCAGGGTCAGGGCCACCTTCTAACTTCCTTTATGCCTGGTCCAATCAGGATCCCACAGATGATCTCAAGGTACTTCCATTTTTGTACAAATGACTGAAATTTGTATTTCTTTATGGCAAAGTAATACTCCATTGTGTAAGTATACTACAAATTTTTATTCATCTGTTGATGAACAAATTGACTGCTTTAAAGATTTAGTGGCTATTCATTTTAATACTATAAACACGAATATGCATATATCACTTTTGAAAGATGATTTTAACTCTTTTGGGAAAATACACAGAAGAGGTTTGCCTAGGTCAAATAAGATACCTATTTTCAGGTTTTTTTTTTTGAGGAACACAAATATAATATTTTATTGTGATAAGGCCAGACCAAGACTAAGTGTGACATACAATAATATGCTTTTTCTTGGAAGACCTCTGTTGTGATTTTTAAATTATTTTGCTTAGCAAATAAAATGTTGAGCACTAAAGGTTGGTGTTTCTAATATCACTATGTTTTGCCAGTTACCATTAAAGATTCCTAAATTTATTGCATTTATATTCTCATTGATGATACTTTGACACACATTCTAATATTCATATTTGTTTGAAATATTAACACCATTATAGATGACTTGATAGCCAGATTCACATAAGGAGGTTGCCAGACTGCATTAACATGGCATCACTCCTTTAAATAATTTTGCATTAAACAGACGCCCTGACATACATTTGGATATCATTTGTTTAAAAAGAATATCAGCAAAATTTTTGATAGAGTTTTATAAGTGTAAAATTATCATTATTAAAATATGTAGGCTTTCTTTTTCGGTTAATGCTATATCTTCCACCCAACCAAAGAATTATTCCTAATTTTTTCTTCTGTCTATATTAGTAATACTAGATTTTCTTATTTTAAATACCATAAGGTAATATTTAAGAGATGCACCTTATCAAAACTTCTAGAACTTACATAGCATTTTAAACGTAGATTACTTCCTATAACTCCTTGTGTGTTCAAAAATATATAATTCAACACTCTATGAGACAAAATCCAGAGGGTGTCAAAACTCCCGACTTGTCAAAAACTGCTGTCTTTGGCTTCTGCTCCACCATTCATTCCTTGATCAATTGGGGAAATATTTTAAATTTCCTGTGAATCTCTTTGGATCTCATGAATCTAGAAAGAATTGATGTGGACAAAAGAAATCCCACTTTTTCTTTTCAAGTGTGCAGATGTCTCAAGGCATTCAAAGTCTGCACCTATGTCAGAAATACTGTTCCACTTTCTGTTTCACAGAGTAATTCTACCACAGCCCAAGTGACAATTTCAAAAGCGACCATAATTGTGTTTCTTTTCATGTAAGAATGTTGCTTTATGGCACATTAATAGGTAGAATTATAGTAAAAAAATTCACAATTCAGAAGCAAAGATGAGGGTAACCTTATATCATTAAAGTAGTTTAACTATCTTTCAGGTATTTAATTATTTGATTTGAATTGGTGATTGAATAATTCAGTCAGACAAAAAAATCAATCTGATCTCCATCTTCATGTTTCTGTAGAATCACAGAGTAACAACTGACATGAAAATATGTAAATTCTAAAGAATATAACAAAAACTTTCTAGATTTTTGACCCTGTAAAAACATTTGAGAAAAATGTAGCAATTAGCAAACTCATATCAGCATTCTTTTGTTTGACAACACAAATATCTGTTACTCCAGTTCCTATTTGTAAATAGTATTGATGTCAGATGCCTTTTCTATATGTGATCATAACCATGCACTCAACTCATTAAAACTATTTCTATAGAGAAAAAAAGGTTTTATCCTTCCAAAGCCCTCTTCATAGCATCTATTTAGATATATTACCAGAATTTGAAATTCTGAGACCATTTTGTATGTGGTAATTGCCTTAATAAAACAGTAACATAGTGTTGATTTAAAAAACCTATTTACCTATGCAGCAAGAAAAATCTCTCTCCTGTCAATACCTAATTATTCCATCTATGTCAAATTACTAAACATTCTTAACTCTCCAGAAATAAAAACATATTTATTAACCTACCAATAAAATGCTATGTAATTATTCTGAGTTCTGACCTAGGAACATTTAATAATCTGATGATCAATAAACCTCTCGATTTCAGAGTAGAAAGCCAATTTTATGTGGGCTTTCAAAATTCTTTGATAATTTTTCAATAATTTTTATTCTTCTACATCTTAAATGTATAAATTATAGGAGTCAATTTTGTTCTGTAGAAAAGAGGCAGAATTAGAATCAAGCAGCAAATGTTTTATTGAACATGCTTACTAATGTTTTCAGTCTTATTTTTGAAAGTATAACTGAAGAAATTCCAAAGAAAGTACTCACTGAAAACAGGATGAATTTGTCTACTGCAATGTCTCTGATGTTGTGGCCTGGCATATATATATATATATTACTGCGTTACCCTACTTGTCAAGTCTCCTCTGACTCATTTCTATGTATTCTCACTTTAAGTGTCTGTGGTACATCGAAGCTGTTGTTAAACTTACATTTTTTATATCTTTATTTTAGACTTTATGAATCTTTAAGCTCAGTCGTAAGTGAAACAGGCATTGTGAAATATTATTTCCCAGAAACTTCAAGTGTTTGATCACAGAAATGTGTCAAAGAAGACTTGGAACTACAGGCTTGGAATATTTTTGAAAAATTGTAGCCTGACTTTTGTATCAAGAATAATTCATTCCTTTGAGTGTATTTGAGGAAAGACATTGAATCACAGACAAACACAATGACAACTTGTTTTCTAAGCTATTTACTAACGATTTCAAGAAACTACACTTCTCTCATTTGTGAAAATGGAGCACTGACAGATTTTTAGCAGTACATAGAAAAAATGTGAATACATTTCTTGAAGTATATTTTTTATTTCATGCTTTTTTCCAATTTCACATCATTTAATGATAACAAAATAATTGTGATTTGGCCTTTGACTTGTGATGACAGAACAATGATATACCAGTGGCAAACACTACGAGCGCTCTGCCCCCCTCTTCTACCTACCTTCTATCTGCCATTTTCCAGCTTCTGATGGTATCTGAATCAAACAAACAAACAAACAAACCAAAACCAGCTGTAGCCAACATAGCATGTTTTGGGAATTTGCCTTTTGTCTGTCTCTTTGTTCGCTGGAGTCATTCGGAGTCAGCCAGAATGAACACACTCCCGATGTCTCTTTCTGTACCTCTTTAATCATGTATCCTATTTTTAAATGTAGAGGAATGACCTAAACTAAAGACAGCGGAAAAGAAAATAAAATGGAGAGAAAATTTAGTGCATTCAGCTCTTGAAGACTCATACCTAAAAGTCCTAAAATAATTTAAATCATGGACATCTAGAAATACCTAAACATACAGGGACCACAGCTTTAGGGAGTAGTGTCTATTTTCCCTTGGGATACCCAAAGCATCTTGTTTCAGGACACGGGGGACATCTGACCCTTTCATTTAGCCTTATGTCTTACTGCATGTTGGTCTGCTGCAAGTTTTTTGCAATGGTTAGTCCCCGCTACTCTCTAGAATTTGGACTGACAGTTCTAACATAATAGAAAGACATTTTTAAAATAAATGAATCATTCTGAGAGAAATTATTCACCATACATTAATCCTTTCTTCTTTTGTCAATATGGATTTTCAGAAAACAAGATTGTTTAAAGTGGAACAGTGCATGAATTCATGATTTGACATTGGATACACATAGAAACTGATGTAATCCTGGCACAAAAAATGAATGCCTTTTTTTCCAAAATATTATTATTTTATTTCCTTATTTTTGGCTCTAATCCCTCTGCAATATTATCGCTAAATAATAAATGCATAGCTGTTACCTTTAACATTATTAGAAACAGTTTTTACATAAACACTACTTTTAATTACAACCACGATTTCCATGCACTTAACATTGCGTAGTTCCTCTTTCTCTCCATTTGGAGTATGTCAGTATATTTGTGTATATTTTCTGCATGTGTCACTCATTCCAAAGGAGAAGAATCAGAGTGGTCTCAAAACAGGTGAATGGTCATTAGTTACAAAAAGTTTTCTACTAAGATTTTATATTCAGTCTAACTTTTTACGTGAATTGAAATATACTATTTCAGTAATATGCTCCTAGTCCAATTTTCAAGTTTTAGAAGTAGGGATTCCCTCAAAGTATATTCTCCTCCAAATGCATGTATTAGGAAGAATGCCTGTTGGAGACTTAGTGCCTATCTAGCTGTTGCACTGACACAGGCTCGGGTGACTGCTTTACCTAAAGTATCTGCCCATTTCCACCAGAAAGCCCTGCCAGCAACGAACGAGTTCACTCATTCTCTAACATAATTTCTTTAGTTTTTGTAATGGTCACACACCTGTTCTCTGCTCCAAAAATTGTACACCTGGTGAATTGTAACTGTGATTGGTTGCAAAGATGAAAAAAAATTAGGTACGAATCCTGTTTGGTGCTGGACCTATGCATATTCCAGTCCTTAGGATGACTTTGCAATATCCTTCTCACTGAGAGAGCTGGTTGTGTATATTAGCTTCCCTAATTGAGGGCCTTCTACTACCTCTACCCCTCTTAGGTTCCCTGAGGTACTGTATTGTTCATATACGCTATATCTATTTGTTTATTTAACTGACAACTGGGGATAGAAAAGGCTCAATATCATTAACTGCAAATAAAAACTGTAAGGAGAAGCCATCTCTTGTTTTTCAAACTTTACTTTTACATTATCTTGTGTTTAAATGAGCTTGAATTGAATTAACAGAAAAAGAGTAACAATAAAAGCCATTAAAATAGATTCTGGAGCAGAGCATGCATCAAGGGAAGTTTTTAAAAAACATAACTAAATTTACATTAATAAAAAACTGTTTTGGAATTGAGCAGCATGGGCCAGAGACGTGACGTGCATAATCCAGGCATGCCATGAGAAATATCTCAACCTAAGAACTAGAAGCCAGAAGTAGAGGCTGACACCTACAGTCCCAGTCCTCGTAAACTGTGGCAGGAGGATACCAAGTTCAAGCTGAGACTGGGTTATCTAGTGAATGAAGAAGCTTCTGTCTCAACATTTATAAATAAATAAATAAGAAAGGCCAAGCTTGTACCTCACTGCAATGGCCCTGGTTTTAATCCTCACTACTAAGGAAAAAAATGATACTATGAGAGACATGACACGGGCAATGTACTTATTAAGAAAAAAAGGATTAGACGCAGGAAATGAAAGTCAGGAGAAAAACAGCTACAAACAATTTTTAAGTTTTTAGATTGAAAGAACACGAAAAGCATATAACAAAACAGTAAAATGCAGGCTTTTAGATGGCCTCGTCAGCTGCCTGGTGAAGACGGGGACAGCACTGGTGTCAAGGTGATGTGGTGAGGAAAGAAGGCAATGGTTGTATTCAGAAACTCCGTGCGAGGAGCACAGGTAGAACTGGAAGGACATAAATCCTCATGTAATTGGAGCAAAAGGTACTGAACTAATAATTTTCAAGTAAGCATCAGACCTTCTCCGTTTCTTGGGGTTCAAATCTTGATTTATAATTTATTACTAATAATACTACTGGTAATGACATTATTTACCTGGATGTTGTGTGCTTATTAATTTTGTCTACTATGCCGTGGTTACAGCTATTACTATTAAGATGTATATAATCAGAAAATGGAAAATATTCATGCAATATTTTGTAGCCAAAGTGGCAAAACTCTTGAGCTAGAATTGGAATTTTATCAATTTTAATTATTCTTTCACAAACTGAAGTATTCCTACACAGGATTTCTCTGGGATTCAATGGTATTTTGTGTGTCCTCAGATGACATTAGACCATTTTATTAATTTTCATAAAAGGTGGCTATATATGGCACTATCTTGATTTTTTAAAATTTCATTTAAAGCCCAACTCAAAATACTGACGTATTTAGGAGGATGAAGGATTCTTGTGCCTAACTTTCATTCATTGCTTAGTAACTTCAAATAAAACTAAAGTTAGCAAAATATACTTGCAATAAAAGTACCATATGTCTTAGTTACTTTTTCATTGCTACAACTCACTACCCGGCATCCACAAATTTAGGAGAGGAAAGGTTTATTTTAGATCACAGTATCAGAAGGTCAAAGTCCACTTCCAGCAGCAATGGAAGCACAAGGCAGAGGCAGAAGTGGAGGCAGCTCCTTATTGCATCACAAACAGGAAGCCAAGTTCAGGCAAGTTGCGACTGACCTTCAAAGAAGACCGGAAGCAGCTCATACATCCTTCCAGGTCTCATCCCAGTGATCAGCTCCTCTTGGATGCAGGTGTGGAAGGTGTGGTAAGCCCCACCTACCCACCTATAATCCAATGTACATGCCTGTAATCCCCCCCTCCAGACGAGGCCCCATTCCCCAAGAGCACATGGTTCCACAGACAATCTGTAATGTTCAAACACACGAGTCTTTTGGGGGACATTCCAGATCTAAGCCACAATATCATAGAAGCATCAGGTCATTCAAATGTACTAGCCACGTGGGTCATGAAATTAATATGTTTAATATGAACTGTGAGGTTCATTATTATAAGGACAATTGCAGTTCCTTTTACTAATGATCAAAATAAAAATTGATTTTTAATTTTTATTGGTTTTATTTTTATTGATCTTTGTCAACGTACCTAAAATGAGCTAATATGGGATCACATTTGCTACCGTGACCTATAGTACAGGGCAGCTTACAGAAGCTTACTATGGATCAAGGGAGATACACATGTAGAAAGAGGGGCGTCCCTGAATCTTCTCAAGTTGTTAAATCTTTGACTGTATGAAAGCTACTTGGTGTCTTACTAAAACCCAGAGAAAAATGATTTTCATATATACATGTATATCACTGAAAGACTTATGAATTTGTTAAGATGTACATAGAAAGGAAATGCATTGATTGATATATTTACAAATGAATTCAGATAAGAATATCTAGTGCTGAATTTCTTGTTGGAAATTACTTTTGTCATCCGTAAATTTCAGTGTTTTGTTATTGATATGCATAGGCTTTCTGTATCCTCTAGGCTTAATTCTGATAGGCTGTGTCTACAAATGCACTGATTTCATTTAGATTCTATAATCTTGGAAGTATAGGTTTTCAAAACAGTTTCTAATGATCTATGTATCAGCGGTAGCTGTTTTAGCATCCTATTGTTTTCTCTAATTTTATTAATTTTCGCCTTTTATGTGGGTCTTTTTCTTACTTGGTTTATTTAAGGGTTTACCAATCATGGCCATCTTTCAAAAGACAACTTTAATTCATTGATACTCTGCATTCTATGTTAGCTTCTATTTTATTATTTTCACCTCCACTCTTTATTACTTTTTTTCCATCTACCAACTTGGCATTTGGTTTCTTCTTTTTTGCTAAGCCCTTGAAATGCATCTTTAGGTTATTTATTTGATATGTTTCTGAATTTCTGATGTAGGCACTGATAGACACAAAATTGTCCCTTGGCACTACCTTCACAGTACCCCACATATTCGGGCATATAGTCTTCCTATGTTCATTTGATTGTAGGAATTCTTCAGTTTCCCTCTGATTTCTTCAGTGCTGCACTGATTGCTCCATATGTATCATTTAATTGCCTTTGTTTACACAGTTATTGTAGTTTATCTTGTTATTTATTTCTACTTCTTTTATAATCTGCTGAGATACAAAACTTCGTTTTGCATTTAAGACTGGCTGTATGCGTACTTCCTAAAAATTCATATCAGAGAAAGTGTCATGAATGATTCAAACAGTGCATTTTTCTGTTGTTGTATACAACATTAATGTGACTTTAATTTCTTATGTTTACATGATTCCTTTTGTTCTTCCAATTTCCTCAATGTTATTTTCTAGACCTTGAAATAATTCAACAGCATAATAACATCTTTCCCTCGGGTCTCTTTCTATCTAACCCTTCATATGGCTTTCAAATTAGTTTTTCTTAAATAATATCTTGAGATTATTAATATCATAGTGAATATTTTAGAAAATCTTTGTTGCTGATAGAGTAAAGCCAAGTATTTTGCATTACATTTTATGAATGAACAAACTCTACTTATTTTATTCTTTCCATCTCTGACCATTTTTATATGAACCAATAATTTCTAATCCTTTGTTATCTGCGTCTGAGGCCATCTTTACCATTTTTAGAACCTATGTCTCTGTTAGGTATTGCCTTTCCTGAATGGCCTCGTATCCCTCCTCTGATTATCAATTCTTCCTGAGAGTTTAGAACGTGTTCATTTATCTCTGGTGTACATTTTCTCATTTTTGGAGTTTTGCCACTTTCTTTCCATGTTAGTTGAATATCTGTCAAGGGCAAAGACTGATTTATAATTCTGTTATAATTAACTAGTATACTGATCATCTTCCAATAGGTGCTTAAGAAATGTTAAATGAATTAATATGTATGTGGTAGCATATTTAAACTCTTTCAAACACCTCATGAAAGTCCTTCTGTCTTAAATCTTATAACTTTAAAAAAAACAAGTTTAACTATTCTGATTGTGATTTAAAAAAATGAGGGCCTTTCCTTACAAGATGTTTTGTAAAGCTGTCACATAATTCCCCAGGAAAACAACAAAATAACAAGGCTTTTATCCCTCTGTTGCCCAGCTGTTTATCTTTATTATTACTTTGTAAATGGGAATATAGTTATACTTACTTTGTTCATAATGCTAGAAGAAATACATAAATATTGCAAGATATTTTAAAGAAGTACAAAGTAATATGAAATAAAATGATTCTATTTCCTTTCTTCAAACTATTTTCACACTACTAAAAACAATCAAGACACTGATATTCTTTTCCATTTTTTAATCTTTCATATACTACCAAACATAAAACTTAAATATCTAGTATTATTTCTCAACCTTCATGTATATACTAAGATAGAAAATAAAAATTAAAATTAGTACATTTGTAAATTATCCTTCAAAATAATTCTTTTTTTATTATACATTTTTACCTATGCAAAATATTTACAAATACTACTAGTAATATTCATCTATAAGATTGAAAGTCGCTGTTAGATACATAGACCGATTTGTTCTGTAAAGAGGATAAATGAACCTGAATTATTCTACTTGTACCCAAAGAAAAGTGCTTCCATTTTCAAAAATCTAATTTACACCCTTTGTTTTTTCAGCTCAAAGGTTCAAAATTTACCCAATTTTATTTTGCTTCCTAATCAGTAGCACGCTTTCCTTTATACTCTTACTGTGGTATCACTTCCTTAGAGCGAGAACACATGCTCTATGGATATTTAATTGTCCTTTTTTTTTTGTCTTCCTAGTGATAAAATAAGCCCTTTCTTGAGACTCCCCTTCCTCTCCACTCCACCACACTCAACGGGGTGGATTTATCTTGACTGACCAAATGCGAGGACATTACATGAGGTCATAGTGCTGGAGGGAAAATCATGGTCAAGGTCACAGTCAGTGCTGGAGGAAATCCTCCATGTTGCACACACTGATGTCTCTGTGGAGTCTGTTCTTCATGTTCTCTCAGGTGTTCACCAAGTTATTTCTCACAATAAAGTTTGGGGAATTCTTTTTCAGGCATTGAAATAAGGTCTTTCTTGGACATTATTTAATTCTTACTCTCGGGAGTTCTCTGCTTTGGGTGTCCCTAAAAGTATGCCTACAAATCGAGCAGTAGCAGAGTCTAGCTATCTGTGCTATGCAGTGGGAATCTACCCTGCAAAGCTACTGTGCTACACGGAGCACTGGTTTGATGTCATGTGAATATGTAAGTGTTTCCTATGACTTTCCTTGAGATATTTGAAAATATTTTGAAGATAACTGAACTCACTATGCAGCCCAGGCCAGCCTCAAACTCAACCACAATTCTTCTACCTCATCCTCTTGAGCGCTGGAATTACAAATGGGTATCACCATGCCTTATTTACATGCTGGTGGGGAATTGAACCCAGGGCCTTGTGCTTGCTTGGCAAAGGCTATAATTGTTGAACCACATCCTCAGCCTCCTTGTTGGCACTTTTTGACTTAAAATATTATTTGCAAATTATTCTAAATGTAATACACATCTTCCAGGGAAAAAATACGCATGTGTACAGGCCTACCCACGTGTGTGTGTGTGTGTGTGTGTGTGTGTGTGTGTGATTTTGCATCAACAAAAGAAGCTTTAACAAATGCAAAGTTTAAAGTATTAGCTGATTTAAACTAATATGGATCTCACAAAACAATGGTAAAATGAAAAAAAGGTTAAGTATGAAATAATAATTTGAAAAATAAGCTATTCATTTTGTTCATTCACTTATGCATTTTTTCTAGCACAGACTAACTTTACTTTAATATATTTTATTCCATTATTTACTTTGGAAAGTAAAGAGTCTTCAAAATTTGATTTAATGTTCAAGTACCTGAATTTAATTATACAGAAGACAGAAACAACATTCCAATGAATGTCTAAGATTATGAAGTTAATTTCTTTCTCTTATTGATAGTGATACACTTTCCCCCAAACTAAGAATTGTTTTCATCAAAATTAATAAGTGGTGAGTGTACATCTGCACATATGTTGGTTGTTTGCTTTTATTTTTGTTTTTAAATGTCATTTGTACAGAATAGGGGATGTAAAAGAATCACTAAAGCAATGCAAATAAAAATCACAATGCTGCATCACTTTATGTCTTTTATCATTTTTGTTTGAGAAAAAGATATTAAGTGTCAGATTTTGGAACAAATGAAAATCTTGTATTCTGTTGGTGGGAATATAAATGATTCAATTGTTATGAAAAGCAGCATAGTGCATGATCTTTAAAATATTTAAAATGAAAATACAAAGGTTGGTTGTATAGTTAAGCGGTAGTCAAGTTGTCTGGGACACTAGAGAGAGAGAGAGAGACAGAAGCAGAAAAAGAGAGAGACAGAGAGGAAGACAGAAAGAGAAATACCATTCGACTCAGCAAGTCCGTGTCTGAGTATGTAAACAAAAGAATTACGACCAAAACCTCCAAGAAACATCTGCATTTCCTCATGGCAATATTATTTACAGTAGGCTTACAATAAAAGTAACCCATGTATAATTATATATATATATATATATATATATATATATATATATATATATATATGTAAAATAAAACATTTTGTCTTAGAAGAGAAAGAAGACATTATGCTAAATGAAAATTTTTAGCTGCAAAAGAATAATATAGGATGCCACTTATGTGAAAATATCTCAAATAGTCACTTGGGAAAATAGAATGGTGATTGCCGCAACATGGAAATGGGGAAAAAAAGAATTCTTCAGTGGCATGTAGCTACAGTTACAGAAAATAGACAAACCCCTGGGGTCTGGTAGGCACAAGAGTTCCCAGAGTTATAGTGTAGTATTGTACATTTAAATTCTGAAGAGAGAAGTTCACGTGGAATGTTCCTACCACACGCACACAAAGCAAGCAAACACAAGGACCATTCTGGAGGATGGATGCTTTGATTGCAGGGAGGATATTACTAATGTATGCATAATCCAACATTATTGAAGTGTATACACCAAGAACATGTAGTCATTTACACATCAGATTGTGCCTCGCTTAAGCTAAAGAAAGGAGAGCTTAACAAGGGGCATTGGAATGGTGATTCCAAAACTAGCTACGGAGAAGCAATTCTACTTCAAGTTTTATTTCTGATAATTGCAATTAAAAATCTGTTAAAGCAAATAAAATCTTAATAGGATTTGTGAATTGCAACTGAGTGGTAAGTGACAAAGTTAAAATTTGAAGACTGCTTTGTAGATTTGTGATGAGAAGTTCCCCCCCCCACCCCCCCGGAGGTGATAAGAGGTTGAGTAGAATTGTATGGTGATTAAGGGTACTAAAATCTCCTAATGTAGTCTTTTTTATTTTTGTTACTCTGGCCAAAGTCCTGAGAAAGGAACAGGTTTGGGGTTAAGATTTTGGAGAAAGCCATCCCAGCAGGGGCCATGTAATGGTAAGAAGAAAGTCAAAACTCTTAAATAGTAAATAATCATGTGTCAAAATCCACCTTGCCAGCTAATACTCAGGGGATCTGTGATGATGAGAGAACACTAAACTTTGCACCATTCACTCAGACCTGTCCAGGAATTCCCCCTTCCCTGCCCCCACCCCCATTCATCTCTTAGCTGTTATTCATCAACTTCCCTAACTGATACCTAAGACCCTTTGTGAAGCTGAAGAAATGATCTGTCAGATTGGGACTGGCTTCAGGTGCTGTATTTTTAGGCAGAGCGCAGGTTTTCCTAGGTCAACAGGGAGGCACAAGAGAGACTTTGGATGATCTCGTCTTCCTCTGAGACCCTTTTACACATCCTTGAATTCTTCCAAATACCCCAACCTCTCAGCCTGGTGTGTTTTTTTCTCTTGAAACACAATGGTTTTCCTATTTGGTCTAAACAAACTCTTACCTTATCTTTGCCTCCTCTGGTAAACTCCTTTTAGCCTTTGCCTGCCTGTTACACAAGCTTGTACACCACAACAATCATTGTTCTTTGTTTGTTTGTTTGTTTCTTTCTTTCTTTCTTACTTTCTTTCTTTACTTTTTCTCAGGTTCTTGATCCAAAGACAAATAAACTTTGCTGAAAGATAGGCAGAAATCCAAAGTTCTGAAAAAAAGAAAGAAAGAGAGAGAGAGAGAGAGAGAGAGAGAGAGAGAGAGAGAGAGAGAGAGAAAAGAAAAGAAAATGAAGCCCAATTGTGTAAAGACAATCCCCTCTCTTTAACATTTTCCTAGGGAACATAGTCCAGGTGCCAGTCTTTATACAATAGGGTATGAAGATAAAACTGTGAAAGAAACTTTCACCATAGCTACAGGAATCAGAAAAACAATTTGTGGGAATGGAAAGGAAGTAAATTCATGTACTTACAAATTAAAAAAAAAGAAATGGATCGTTCACATGTGTGTAAAGAAAAATACAGTTCTTGTAAGATTGACTATATAATGTATTCCCAAGACATTTTACTACAGGCTTTGGCTATTGAATTACAATATAAACCACTGTCAGGTTTGAGAATAAAGCCAAAATACAGATCAAATGAACATAGCAAAGGGTTTAAAACCAAATGGACATTGTAATCTATGGCCTCAGTAAAGGAGACTGAATTTATAATTTGAGGTTCACACGATGGATTTCTTTTTAATGAAAAAAAACTTCCCCTGAGAACTTTCATAGAACTGGTTGCAAAACACGGTATTCAAGTTATTCTGTATACAACCCCAAATTACTTAGAATGTCACTCTGACCACTTATAAGAAAACGCAATCAATAAATGACAACCCAGAGACAATTTTAATGTTGAATTTTTAAAAAGTTGTTAAAATAGCTGCTATTACCATCCTCAAAGAGATAAAGGTTATCATGTTAAGAATAAAAAAACCCCTCAAATTTATCAGCAGAAAATATCAGAGACATTAGACTATTTTTCTCCACTAATTCATTTTAAATATGTATGAAAGTGGTCAATATCATCAAATACAACTAACTGTAACACAACTAAAGCCTAGGGTGAGATGTCATGAAATATATATGTACTTGTGGATTTACAATATTTGACATGATGTGATAAAATATTTGGTTTAAAGAGAATGTGAAAATTTAAAACAACTAGTGAAAAAAAGAAACATAACTGAATACCTAATAATTTTAGAAGGGTCAAATAATATCCAATTAAGAGAAAATTAGAGTCCATAAATTAAGGCACATAAATTTATTTTCTTTGGGTAGGGTATGTCCCCTCTAAAATGTAGTTTCTGCCAATGTGATTGTAGTAAGAGGAGTGGTGTTTAGGCAGTGATTTATTGATGAGTTTTCCCCTCTTAAGTGAAGTTAAGTTTTTTTAAAATTTAAAATCAATAGCTAGCTTGCTCCTGTCTTTGGCACTGTGAGAACAGAATACCCCATCCTCCTGGTGCGAACCTGCCCCAGCAGTCTTGTTGGTATCTAGATGTTGCACTTCCTAGCCTCAAGAACTGGGAGTATTAAAATTCTGTTTTTTATTTAAAAGAATGTAAAATGAATTTTTTTAAAGCACACGCTAGAAACAATTTTGTGACTTTGAGCTGAGTAGTCTTATATTTGACAATAAAAACATAAAATATAAAAAGATAATCTTTAGTTAATACATTTAAATCTGTGTGAATAGTTTACAAAATTAAAATGCAGAAACTTATGGAAATATAACACTGCATATACCTAAGAAAAAAATGATACTAGAAAATCTAAAACATTTTCAAAAGGAAATATGAAGAAGTCATTTAAAAATTAGTAGACAATATATGATCATTTCAACCAAGGAAATACATGATTGCAAATCAATACAAGAAAAGATGTTCAACATGTTTTGTACTTAGGAAAAAAGAAAACTCCACAACGAGATGATTATACAATCGCATAATTAACAAAATAAAATTAGAAAAATGCCAAAGGTCAACTCTAACATGAAGCACGTATATAAGAAGATCATTTCCCATGTGGGAATGAAAAATGGTACAATCTTCTGGAAAAACATTTAGGATATGTGTAATTAATCTGTGACATAAAGCATAACAACTATTTAAGGAAGTAAAATGAAATTCTACATTCACACAAAAATCTATACACAAACGCCAAAAGCAAGTTAGCTTGTAAACAGGAAAAAGGAAATCGCACCACCAACATATATCAGCTACAGAATGGATTAAAAGAACTCTGACACATGTACACACTGAAATAATAATCAAAAATAAAAATCATATATCATTGATTCAGGTTATGATATGATTGGCTCTGAATTGCATTATGGTGAGCAAAGTTAGACTGACAGGCTAGCTAGTGGAAAAACTCATTTCATAGATAAAAATAGAAATATGGAGAAGACTGATGTTTGTTAGATACAGTATAATTATCAGAAGGCATCATGATAAAAAACTTTTGCATATGTTGCAAATTTCTCTGAATTTTGATTGTTCTTTTAATCATAAATTATATACATTTTTCAAAACTCTGAGACATTCCCCTCTGAAAGACTGAATCAGGCTGGAGGAATGGCATAGCAGTTAAAGCACCTGCCTTGTAAGTGCAAAGCCCTGAGTTTGAGATCCTGTCTCAAAAGAAAAAAAAATCAAAAGGAATAGATCAAAATAAAACTTTTGCAATAAGAAATAATGCGAGTTGTTGAATAGTGATGTATAATGAGCATTGTTATGCTTGTTGAAGACAATAAAGTGTTTTAAAACAGTATAGTTAGAGTTGAATAAAAGGAATTAGAAAGGAATTAGGACAGAATTTTTTTCAGTACATCTATGGGCTAACACCCTTCCTTCCGTTTTCCAGCACTCACTGAAGAATAGCAAGTAATACACGCCCTGTAAGATGAACACTGTCATTAATCATTCTATTTTAAAAACCACCAGAAAAGAATACTCACAGATGGCTCTTTCCGTATATAAAAGAATGTAAGTTATAACCGGAAAAAGTGTAAGAATCAACATCCAGATTCTACATCTAAGTTCTTAGCCCAAATTTATGTAAATTACTTTCAGTGTGATTGTATATATTATATATATATATATATATATATATATATATATATATATATATATATATATATATATATGGATATTTTAAAAACCTTTCTTTTTTTCTTTCTTTCCCTCACAGTATTTTTTTTTTAGAATCACTTATGTGGTTTCAGATTCACAGCAAAATTAAGCAGAAAATCTGAGTGCTACGATACCCTTATAACCTCTGTGACTATCCACATCCCATATTGGTCATGAGTTTTGTACAATGAATGAACGTGCTCTAAGATGTGGCAATCACTGAAAGTCTATTATTTATATTAGAATTCATTCTTAACGTTGTACATGTGTGAACATTGTAAAAAGTACCATGGAGCCATAGAGACTGGATGAATGGCCCAGCTGTTAAAGCACTTGCCTAACAAGCACGAGGCCCTGATGAGCTTGGGCATGGAAGTGCATGCTTGTAATCCCAGCACTGAGGAGGCTGAAGCAGGAGGATTGCCATGAGTCCAAGGTTAGCCTGGGCTACCTAGTGAGCTCAGGACCAGCCCGAGCTGCAGAGCAAAACAAACAAACAAACAAACAAAAATAAATAAATAAAATAAACGAATTACTGAGAATATTAGGACATCATTATCATTAAGGGAAGAATGTGGCAGTAGGAAAACACAAAATCAAATTCACTATGCATTATCCTAGAAATGTCTGAATCTTTAGATTCTAATCAATATTGAATTTTGGCTTAAGCTCTCATGGTTCTCAAGGCAACTCGTGGTGTCTAAATTAGAAAAAAGACACAAAAACTAATAAAACTTTGTCATTATCAGACTTTAGACTCTTATTTTATGTCTTTCAGTTGTTACAAAGAGATATGTCTTTTCTAGATAAATTCACCACTGTATAGATTTCCTTCCAAGTGCGATAGTGAAGAAAATCCACTGAAAATTTGATGTTGCTCCTTTTTCAGGAGCTGGAAATAGTGAGCTGACATCAGAGGCATAGCCACAAGATCTGTGTGTAATTCACCATGGCAGACTATCGCCGAAGAAGATTTTAACGTGAGTAGCCATTACTTGGCGGGCTGTGTAATTCCAGTTCAGTCCATAAATTTTTTCTCTGTGCTTTCTGGCCTGGATAAGCGTTTAGAAGATTGGATTAGTCAGGGGGTTTTGTTAATTATTGGGTAACTATGATTTTGATATATATTAGCTCATGGTTGTCACACTTCTTATTGAATTAGTAGCAAAGAAGAACATGCCTTTTACACAATCAAAAAAGAACCTTCATTTTAATCTTCAGAGGGAATTAAATGAGTGGATCAATGGTGTTGAAAGAAACTGATGGATATGTATTTTATGCAAAAATAAAAGCATATACATATGTTAGCACCCACAAAGAAGGTCTTGATACAAACATGGAATGAATAAATTAAAAGAAAAATAGGTTTAACAAATGAGTGAGAAATAAGTCCATGAGGGGATGTTCAATGTTACTAGTCATCAGGAAAATGCAGATTAAGTCACAAGGAGGTATCACTGCTTCCTATTAAACAAAAGCAAAAGAAGAGGAAGAAGGAAGAGGAGGAGGAGGAGGAAGAGGAGGAGGAGAAGTGATTTCACCAAATGCTGTAAAGAATACTGAGAAATTAGATTTTATATTAGTGAGAATGTCATATGACTGACAACCTCCCCCAGAAAAAGTAGCTTTGCAATTTTAAAAATAACTGAATAAGCAGTAATCTTATGGTATAACAATGTCATATCTGAAATATTAGGCAGAGAAATGGAAAATGATATGCACACAGAATATCATAGCGGTCTTCTTTAGGGCGATTGAAGACTGGAAACAACAAAGTAGCCCTTGAGATTCACGGGCAAACAACCCGGATTGTGTTTTCAGCTACGGAGTAGAGCACAGTACTGAGCTGCACAGTGTCTTTGACAACCCTTGAGGGCCTTGTGCTAAACTAAGTAATCCAGTATCACGAGGTCTCATTGTGCATCACTGCATTTAGATGTCATCATTTTATGTGACAAAACTGTAGAGATGAAGCATAGGTTGGTGGTTGCCAGGTTTCCAGATGGTGGTGGGGAATGGGCGCTTGTGACAGTCCACTTGCAGATGCTACACTGTCTGGCATGCGCAGGCAGACGGACTGCACGGCAGAGCCAGGGTGGGCAGCCGAAAGCTGAGCAAGACTCTCAATCAAAGGATAGTTTTAAAAAAGGGTTAGTGAAGGCCTTAGGTTCTAACCTCAGTACAGAAACTAAATAAATCGTACAAAGATAGCTTTTCTTGTTTGTATTTTGTACGTTCTGTAGCCCAGGCTCATCCTGAACTCACTATGCAGCCCAGGCTAGCCTTGGATTTATTGCCACAGCCTTCCTTGTTGCAGGAGTTACCGGCATGCCATGCTAGGGAATTGAACCCAGGGCCCTGTGCTTTTTAGGCAAGCATTTTAACCACTGTGTCATTCCTCCAGTCCTAAAAGGGGATGAAGTTCTCTACATTCACTGTGATCATGACTATGGAGGTTTACACATGATAACATGAGGTGGAACTTCATACACATATTACACCAAAGTTTCCCAATGTAATATTCCAGCATCCTTATGACATTACATATAAAACACAGGGTGTGTAAACCTTGGGGAAAACTGGGAAGAGGGTATTTGGATCTTCCCTGTACCTACCTTGCAACTTTGTATCAATCAGTGGCTACAAAGTTTTAAAAATATCTTAGTCTGGAAAAGGAAACAACTATGATAAGAAAAAAAAAAAGGTAAGGAGAAAGTACTCTTGGCTAATTGTCTTATTTTGAATTAACAGAACTAGGGAGAGAAGGAAGATTTATGGCTTACTGGAAATGCTTGAGAGGCTGTCATAAGAGCCAAGTAGATAGGCAATAGGTTAAAAAAATAAAGTGATAACCGGGGGTGTAGTTAGCGATTAAAGTGCTCGCCCAGGAAGCGCAAAAGCCTGGGCTTTAGTCCACAGACCATGTGAACTGGTTTTCATGGTGCATACTTTTAACCCCAGCACCGGAGTCTGAAGCAAGAGGACTGCCTTGAGTTTAAGGCCAGTCTGGTGGGTTCAGGATATGCCTGGACTACACAGCAAGACTGTTTCGAATAAATAAATACATACATACATAAGCTACATTGGTACTATCTAAGTATATCCCTAAATTAAGTGATTTAAGTCTCTAAAGGATTTAGGATGTTTTTTCTCCAATAAACACCTTTATATTTTTTTGTATTGAGTATCACTTCAAACAGTCGTAAGAAGTAAGCAGCCCTGTCTAGAAGAAGTGAACATTCTTAGGTCTTTTTTTCTTTATATTTCAGTGCAAATTAATTTTGGATTTTCTTCAGAGAAAATGCTCTGATAGTTTCAGTACTGCTGAGTAGAGCCAGGGGCATAAATGCCAAAGGCTGGCACCAAGTAAGTGGAATAACAGAAATGGGAAAGCTGCTTAAAAACATTGTAGGCTACTCCAACACACCCAGGTACCTCTTCCCTTTCATTGTTGCTGCATACAAGAGACTCAATTTCTTCCCCACCCCCCAAAAAAACCCCTATACTATTATGAAGTATTTGAGACACACAATAATTACATTCAGCTTGAGGAATTAGTGCATGTGCTTGTCACATCTTGAGATCATTTTTACTTCCCTTTCTGTGTTCCACTCCCTTACCACCTCCGTGTCCCAACATGAATCAACCACAGGTTAGATATCACATGCTTCTCTGATATGAGAAAATCAAGGCATAAACAAAAGAGAAAAATAAGAGTGATGGAAGAAAATAGGAAGGTAGGCTCTGTAGAGTGGGAAAGAGGCCTTCTTTGTGTGAGTTTTCATGGGCTTCTGGAGCTAGTCACTTGACCTTATTTGAAAAGGTAAGAAAAAACTGGATTGTGTTCCATTTTAATTTTATTGGTTTCCTTCTTTCTCTTCTCTTCTCTTCTCTTCTCTTTCTTTTTTTCTTTTTTGTTTTGTTTTGTTAACAAAGTCTTACTCTGTAGTCTGAACTCGTAGCCCAGACTGGCTTTGGACTCACAGCAATCTTCCTGCCTCAGCATCCCAAATGTGGAAATTAGAGGCTTGTGTCACCACACCTGGCTTCTGTGGTGCTGAAACATGGAACCTGGGGCCTTGTGTTTTCCAGGCAAGTGCTCTAACCACCGTGTGGTTCCTTTAGCCCTGGGATAATTTTCAGGATATTTTAAGTTAATTTTCATATCTTGTAATTTTTTTTCTATTTCTCTTTATGTTTCTCAACTTACTAAATAATATATGACACATAATCTCATCGGAAGGACAATATAAGCTAAGACATTTATCTTAGGAGGTCAAATTATATTCTTACTATTTTAAAATTCCTATGCTTAGAAGAACAGTGTTATTAAATGCAAGAATTAGTCCTCAAAACCATCAATCAAAGATTACCTTACCTTACCTTACCTTACCTTAAGTCTTGAGTAAAAGAGAGTAAACCCTCAGGAAAAACTACAGTGTTCTACCAGATAATAGATAAATTAGAACAGTGTATTAATAGACTTTTATAAGGATTTGAAAAGATTCTTTAAAAAAATCTGAAAAACTTGAGTCTAAAACTAGTCAGATGACTAATCTAGGCTAGACTTTAGTAGTGATTTCACATCCTTACATTCTACATCTATTACTTACCTATAGTAAAAGTCTATCATATTTTTTCCTTATAATCATTATTATTTAAAGACAGGAAATACATTGGTTTTAGTATTCATATATATATTTATTTTTCCATATCAAGCTTCTTTTTAGAGGACTCAGCTATTATAGTTGCTACAATTGAGTGGTGAAAATACAATGTGATATTAAAATATATATTTGGGACAGAATATAAGATGTAAAGTAGGAAAGTCAGGCAATGGACTATATTTCTTTTCTGATTCCTGCTTCTCTTCTGCATTCATGGGGAAATTTTGAAACATCGCGTGAGGAAACCATGACCAAGCAAAAAAGTCTCCAGAGAAAAATCACAGGATCCTTTAGCTAGCTGGACACAGAATCTAAGGACACAGCCACTGCCCTTTTTTTTCCTTAATATTTTCATTAGTAACAAGTCATTGGGTCTAACTCACAACTAAAGGAAGATAAATTTAGCCCCACTTCTTAAAGGAAGGATTATGAAAAAGCATTTTGAACATATTTTAATTCCAACCCAGTGGTTATATGATGCACAAATGCTGACTGTGTTGAAATCCACCATGAGTCTAGAAGTAAAACTATGCATACTTTTTAATGTGCTTTTTAACTTGGACCTCATTGTTAATAACTGCACAAAAATATATCCATCTCTCTACTGTGGTATGAATATAAAGTTAACTGTAAAGGCTTCGGAACTTGTTAATTCATGTTTTTATTCCATCCTTTTATTATTTTGCATTTTAAGGTCTTAAGTAATCACGTAAGTAAGAAAGCAGCGTATTTCCTCTCCTGAAATCACGTTATCATAACATAATGCGGTGATGCTTAGCATTCTTGAGTTGACACTGTGACATTACAACATTTGACTTTTCCTCAGACAATCTTTTGCATCTGTTAGTCATTTGTGTCTCTGTGTGCAAAATCTCAACTCCAGATGAAAATAGCAGCTATTGGACTCAGGGCCCATCACAAGCTAGCATGACCTCTGTTGATTTGATCAAGTCTCTAAAACTCTGCTTCTCAAATACGTCATATTATAAATTTTGAGTAAATGCAAATTTCTGAAAGCTGTTTTTCCAGTTCAGGGAGTGTTCTATTCATAGTCACTTAAAATTGAGAATAATCTATTTATCTTTTTGAGTAGAGAATGGATAAACCTATTGGGAAAATGAAAGAAATCTTGCAAACATCTTATTAGAACCAAACTTTCATAGTGGTACTAACGTAAGGAAGATAACAAATCTTTATTAAGTAACAAATGCAAACAAATATGATAGGAACAATGAAATTCAAACTTGAGTAAAGCAAGAGTCTTCTGACCTCAAAAAAAAAAGAAAAAAAAGAAAAAAGAAAAGAAAGTAAGTGGGTAATATAGGCTTCTGTGTCAATGGCACAATGGTTAAAGCACTTGCCTTGCAAGTGAAGGGGCCTGCATTGACTCCCAAGCACCACAAAAGCTGGGCAATGTGGTGTATGCGGAGGATTTCTGTGAGGTCAAGGCAAGCCTGGGCTGGAGAGAAAGACTTTCTCAAAAAAAAAAAAATTAAAAAGGGGGTTTTATTTTGAGTAAAAAAGAATAAAATTGATCTTATAAGCTATTCTGATAAGAGGCCTTATCACCTTTGCTCACTTTTCCAGCATAAGACTATTGTGTTAGTTTTGAGCTCCATATCCTGTCTTACAGGGGTCTTCTTTGAAAGCGTTCGATGTCTTGTTCAGTACTTCTACCAAGAGCTCCGGCTGTGCCAGGAAACTCAATTCCCATGGTTCCGCCTGGTTATTCTCACTTCTTCTCTTGGATTTTGTTACTTGTTTTGTTTGGATTATATTTTGCCTTCTAAATTGTGGTCATATTCTCCATAGATCCTGAGTCCCATAATCTCCACTTAATATCATTTTACAAAATATAATGTAATAAATATAATCATATTTACTTTCTTCAGGCCTGCCACTGAGTTTTACGAGACTCAGGCAGGAGCACGTATAAAGATGTATGTCTGAATTTCAACCATTTGTCTAAATATTTGATGATGCAAATATAGAACATAAAACTTTAACTTTTTCATATACTATAATTTTTAAAGTATTTTCTAAAAATAACAGTATTGAAAATTATGTTCAAAAGCTTTGGTCTTGTATCTATTGTAAGTAACCACAGTAGGTATGGTGAGCAATCAAAAAGGTGAGTTAATTATTTAAGTATATCTTTATGTTATTTTCCTCATCGTTGGTGATGTTTAAAAGTATATACACACAAATACATTTATAAAAATAGGTATATCTATGCATGCACATCAGAAATCATTAAATTCTTACTCTGTGTAATTTACTTTTCTAATATTCACTTTGTTGGAGTTATATATTTGCTGCAGTTATTTATTATTTATTTATTTATTTATTTATTTATTTATTTATTTATTTTGCCTATCGTGTTTTACTGAAAATAATGGCAAGTAAGGAGGTATTTTTGAATCATGATGGATTGAAAGGACTTTCACCTGTCAAATCTTCTGTGTGACAAGAAACAGTGCTGGTTTATACATCCAGCACAACCTCAATGGCTTCCTGGAGTTATCAGAGAACAACGGAACATTGGCCACAGGATTTGGAGAAGCAACCCTCTGAAGTCTTAAGATGTGTCAAGACTGTAAAAGTTTAGGAGACTGAATCACATTTGAGCATTCTAGCGCCACTGACCAAGGTACACACCCCGTGTATTTTTTCAAATGTTCGTTTCTGGTGATACAGGGAACTTCCAAAAATATAAGTCTCACCTAAAGCAGTTTTTAAGACCTAGAACCTTGGTCTAAGAGTCACTGCATTAGATTATTATTATTATTATTATTATTATTATTATTACTTTATAATTCTCACAGTCAGAGCAGGTACATGGCTTTGGACTCAGTGTGCTATGAAAAACTATAATATTGGGTTCTTATTTTTAATATAAATTTTATTTCATGAGAAATGTCCACATCAAAAGTTGCTGGCAAAAGTTACTCCTCGCTGGGTTATTCACACTCTTTTTAAGGGTCATTTCTTTTGCTATAGGTCAACCATAATGGAAGCATAGGTTAAAGGGTGAGGTGCCTGTTCATGCTACTTACAAGCTCATTTCCAGGATCTTCTAAGTGGAAGGGACTGAATGATACCATCATAGAAGATGCGTTCTGGAATTCTGAAACTACGACTTTATTCACATCTTTTTTAATTTAAGACATAAAGAGATGATGCTTTAAAAAATCAATTTTTGTAAGGAGAAACTGACAAAGAAACCAAACTGCATGGTACACTTCACGAAAAAAAAATGCAACAAATGCATCAAAAATGCAACAAACCCAAAACATGTATCCTTGGTAGCTGACATGTTGCTCACATAGCTAAAAATTTCAAGAGAGGGTAGATTCAGGATTTGTTTTATTCTGAGTTTCACATATTCTCTGTTTCACCCCAAACAAATAAAACATAGTATCCTTAGAATACGAACTTACATAGGATCTGCCCATAAATATGATGAAACCTCTATTTATCCTGTGAAAATTACACTACATACTTACTCATGTTTAGCCTTCACAAACTTGGCTAGCTTCAAATGTACTGCCAACTGATAGTGGTAATAAATTGTATTTGATAGGCATGTGCATTTATGTGTTTTGTGAGAAGCAGGAATCATATCAACATTCAAGTCCCTCATTCATTAATAATTTCTCATGCAGTTTCTCCCCTCTTTCCACTTCAGTGAAAAAAAATGACATGAATATTCATAGATGTTGCAGTTAGAATTTTGTGATGTGTAAGAGGAAATTACAAAGGTTCTTGGGTTACTAAGAGTGTGGAATTAGCCACAAAAATGCAAAATATGCACTTATCTACATTAAAATTTTGCCCACTCTTCTGTTTATCTGTGGACCTGTCTTTTGCAGATGACAACTTCTTTCCCCCCAGTGCCTGGAGCTGTTCAAATGTGAGGAGGGTTTTGCACTGACATCTGTTCCTTGTGGAAAACAAAATCCATTTAATGATTCTGTATTGTGCAATTACAGCATTTAATATATTATGAGAAAAGAAATCTAACCAATTCAAATCACAACAAATTGCAAACGATGATTTCGTCTCGCTATGTATCCCAATTGAACAGATGTGTCAGAAGAGAAAACACACTCTACGAGGTAGATAGTTGGGAGAAACACAATTAATATACCCTCAAGTACCAGCAGAGCAGAAAGACTTTTGTCAAAGTGGTGTGTCGTGGTTAGGATCTGGAGTGTCCCCCAAAAGTCTCATGTTATTTTAATGTTATGGATTGTCTACAGAGCCATGTAATGTTGGTGGATTGGGGTCTGGCCTGGAGGGGCGATTGCAGTTGTTGGAGTTAGGGGCGTGTGAGTTAAAACCAAAGGTGTGTGAGTTAAGACAAAAGGTGTGTAGTGGCCACACCTTCCATACCCGGATGCAGGAGAGACTAAGACTGGGACTTGGACTAGTCTGGATTAGTCTCACCTGCCTGCCTGTTGTGATGTCCTGAGGAGCTGCCTGCACCTCTCTCTGCCATGTACTTCAATTGCTGCCCGCCGCCCCTGAATGGACTGTGACCATCTGAAACTGTGAGCTAAAATAAACCTTTCCTTTCCTAAATTTGTGCGTGTCAGGTATTGAGTCACAGCAATAAAAAAGTAACTAAGACATGGTGTCACACACAAATAATAATAAATGTTAGAGTCTTTATTTCTCTGTTCTTATTTAATTTCAGAAACCAGTTTAATTTCAAGGAGTGAACATCTATAGGACAAGTAGTTTGTATTTTTAAACCTGACAGGATGCAAAGTCCTTCCTCAGAGAAGTAACTACTGAATTTGTCTATATTTATTTAAAAGCAATTTGAATTCATATGCTAGAACTATGCTGTCTGAAATCGAAGCCATATGCCCTACAGAACTAATGACCATGTAAAAGATGGTCATTACTTTCTGACTGGTAAGTTGAATTTTTAGTGTAATTTTGGTTGGTACATTTATATTTAAAGATTTTTTCATTTAGAAAACCTCTAAATACACTTGAAATTATGCTAGCATGTGAATGTACTATAGCACTTTAACTTAGTGACATATAAGTATAGGTCATCTGTTCCCAATGAAAACCTGGTACATGTGAAACAAGGAATTAGTAAAAAAAAAATCTAATTAAATTTTACATTGATGACATGCTGAAAAATATTTTAGTGATACAGAGTTAATCAAAATTCACTATTACAAATAGCTGTTATATGCTTAATTAAAAATAATAAAATTCACATACATTATCTATTGTCAACATTAATTTTAACAATTCTTTCACTTTTAAAATGTATCTCCAATAAAAATTCCAAAGGCATTCACCTTACCTTATGCTTTTATTGAACAGCAATGTTTTATAATGAGGTATGATACAGTTTAGATTAAAACTAGTGTTCTTCCACTAACTCCTTCACCCTATATTTCTTCCTTGAACTATAGTTATAAAATACAAATTCTTAAAGAAGTCACACATATTAGGTTCCTTAATTTTGTTTTACCATATTCTCAACTCACTAATCTCAACTATGTTGTACAAATTGGAGACTTACGTCAGACATTTCTATATATTGGCTACTTTTATATCTCTCATGTTATAGGAAAATTATAAAATTGAAGCTGAGACTAACTTTTATTTGACTAAAACCTCCCCTCCAAAAACAATTCCAAAGCCCTCAACTGGAGAATTGCTGTTAAAAGCAATTTTGAAAGTAACATTTAAAGTACTTCTTTTTTGTTTCCTTTTGAAAGTACCAAATCCCAGTGTTGTTGACTTTTCCCACTGGTGCTAGAATCCCAGGATTTTCACATTTCTATCGATTCTGAAGATACATCACAATTGGCTAACAGCATCGTCATAAATCCTTAATGTTATTCCTCTTATGTTTACACTGTAACTGTATTCTAAACACTTAGAAAACAGTAACATACACGGTAAGATTATATTTTTTAAAGAAAGACATAAATACATTCACACACTAGTGCGTTGTACTGGGATTCTTTTATTCAACATACATTAAGATTTTAGATTCATCCAAATTGCATCACGTGTCAATAATTTGTATAATTCTGGAGTTGTGTGGATGATCCTATTTCATGCTTTACACTGGTTTATCTGCTCACTCATAAGACTATTTCACTTTTTCAGTTTGTGGTAATTATTAAGAGACGATTTAGTTACAAAGTTATTCAGTCACCTACTAGGTGCGCCAAACATCTCCAGTAAGCTTATAATACAGATTAAAATTTTGTGTCCACAGAAAACGTCTGCACAAAGATGTTTTTATTTCTCAATGTTAATCAATATTTTCATTAGCCATCAGGTATTGATTTCTAGTTTAAGTATGAATTGGTGACTTATTTTGGGATAGTTACTTTTCCAATTTTGTTAAAATATAATTTATTCTCAGATATGGCATATGCAAGTGAATGATGTATGTGTATCTGAGAGAAATGTATGTTTTACTGTATCTCTTTCTAGAGATAATCAGGTTCATTAGATTCATGATATTCATTGTTCTATATTTTTGAAAATTCCCTTTGTGAGAAATGACATCGTGGGATGACATTTGATTCTAGATCTTCCAAAATTCTTAAATTTTCTTCTGACTAATATACAACTCCTCAAGCCATTCAATAATTGATGCTAGCAGTATCTTTCCGGATATTTATTGACAGTTGGTGTTTGACTTCACTTTCTAGTGGGATGTTCTAACTCTGGAAAGCTGGACTAGCTGCCGTGGGTTTAGAACGTGACGGTATCGTGAAACCGCAACTAGGCATTACCATCATTCTCTTGATTTTCTAACGCGATAAATTTTCTTCCCAAGGTGAGGCCTGTGTGGGTCACTCCTTTCCGTGAGAAGGACAGGTCTTCTGGTTTCCGGAAGGGGGAGTGACACCTTCATATTAGACAGCATCCATTCATGCTAAACCTTGATTTTATGCTGCAGGCACAATAGAAGCACATGTATAATCGAGAGTAAACAATTCTTTCTGATTTTGCTTTTCAACTATTTGGTACTTGTTAGGTTTAAAACTTAATTCATGAAGAAGTAGCAGAGGTTCTCCACCTGCATGGAAATAATCTGGAATATTTGGCTAGATGAAAATTACACACATATATGGATCCCTGGATCTTCAAGAGAATTTTGCAGAATGCAATTCATGTTTGATAAGTTTCCTATATTTTATTTACAGGTAAAATTATCTAAGTAGCTATGAATGTTATTTGTCTTCTCAAGTATGGTGTAATATGTTTTCTATTATTATAAAATGATTTTTATCATTCAGCAAGTCAATTTGATAATTTCTGATTGCCACGTCATTTAATCAGAGCTGTGAGACTGGGTCCCATAGAGAAGAAGGATGTAATAAGTTTAGGAAAGGGAGAGATTTGAAGAATTTGACATCACAAATGAAGAATGTGATTCCAAAGATGTGAAGATTGTGTTGGATTTTGATTAAAAGACAACCAAATAGTACAAGACAGTAAAGTTGGTAGCCAAATTTCCAAAGCTTTAAGTGTAATGACAATACTGAAATTGCCTTCCATACACAAATATGCAAATAAATTCCACTATCCTAATTTTTAAGCTCTTTTCCCTTTCATTCCCCATTTTCTTTCTCCGAAGGTTAAGGGCATAGCTGAATAAGTCAGGTGTCCTCCCCCATCGACTCTTCAAGTCATGAATCAAAATGGGAATGTCCCCCACACCATTACCCTAGCATTTTTAAATTGCTAACTCAACAATAAAAGAAAGACTTCAATGAATTTACATAGCATTTTCCAAGTTTCACCTAAATCTGGAATAGCTGCTATATGGGATTATTATTGACTCGATATCTCTAACTTTTAAGGTTCTTTGCAAAGTATTTTAAAATAATGTTTAAATTGTACTACTTTGGTGCCACTACAATTATTTTCAAAGGGCACATATTTCACCTGTATCTCTTCTCTAATCTCTCTTCTTGCATTTTCAAACAGATGCTCATTCCTCTTTCAACCATTCCTGTTTCTTAAGCACCACTAAGTGAGCCAGCAAGAAATATACTAAATTATACTATACTAAATTAAATATACTAAATTAATTATACTATATTACTAAATATACGAAATATACTAAATTACCGAAAGTTTTGGTCAATGGGGAGAAAGAATTTAAAAACTTACTTTTATTTGTTCATTATTTAAATTATAAATCTGAAATTGTACACTCGAGCACACACATTCACAGATTACTGATTTTAATTTTTTGTTTGGTTTTTCCCTTCATATGCACAAAACAATGCTTGGTTCTTCTGCACAAATGTACACACATATGCTGCATTTAAGTAAAATAATATATTTTTATGCATGTAAAATGGTTTTGCTTGTGAATACCAAAATCTACCAGGTGAATATATATATATATATATATATATATATATATATATATATATATATATATATATATCTAGAGAGAGAGAGAGAGAGAGAGAGAGAGAGAGAGAGAAAGCAGCTTAAGAAATGATATTCTTTCATTGTGTCAATTAAATGCAACCAAACAATATCATTTCTCATGATTAAGTTCTGCTTATTTGACTTTTCATTTTCTTTGATGTTTAACTTTGTTTTCGTATTTTTCTATTTTTCATTCTTTGTTCTTATTACTTAGTCTCTAAAATCAAGTTTAGAAAGCAAATGCAACGTACTCGGAAGAATTATCTTCTCAAATACACCTTCAAACGTTACACAAATTGTTGTCACTTGCTTTCTGGCTGTGCAACATTTATTTAGAATTAATAAAAATACTTGAAGAATACTGGCATTTCTACTATGTTAGATATTATATGTAATCTATAAATGATTTAAAGAATACAATAGGATTAGAGTCGGTTATTCTCAAATCCTCAAACATCTGTGGATTTGGGTAGCTAACAGGAGCCCTGGAACCAATGTCCCATGAATACCAAGAGATAAAGTACAGTCTTCGTTAAATCCATATCTTCTAGTGCACATATGAACACTCGCTAAGATGGATTGCATTCTGCACCATAAAACACAAATTGAAAATTTTATATCAGTGAATACATATATTGAAAAGAAGAAAGAACTGTATCAAGGCCTATGCCTTCACTTCAGTAATTTAGAAAGAGAACAATTTAAGTGTTATACAGTAAAAAGAAAAAACCCTGTGAGCCACTTCATGTCCGCAGATTTGATAATCTTGATGAAATGGAAAGATAAGAAGTACTAACAATCACACAAGGAGAAATAATTTGAGTAGGCCTCTGCCTACTAAGTGAGGAAATGATGATTAGGCAGCTCCTAAAATCACTTATATTTGCTTAATAGTTTTAATAAACAGTGTTTGAGAACTGGAAGTATGATGCCTCTCTTAGTCCATTTTATCCCGGCTTGCCAGAATCTTATTCAGTTACTTTTCTCGCTCGATCCAGGTCCACACTGTATTCAACTCCAGATCTTAGCCCCTATGGTCTCCTAAAGTTGGCATCGGTGTTAAGCAGAAATCAAACCACTTCATGTATCACTGAGTGTTACCCGCGGTACTTTTTTGTAGCAATCAGAGTTGGTGGTGAATTTATGACCTTGCTCTCTGCTTCGGGCTGTGATTGCTTTGGGAGAGATGGAGTAGGCACCACTTTCCAGCGCAGTCCCTTGCCTAAACTTCCCTCCGCCTGGCGGACCTCTGAGGCTTCAATGTTGCCTTCTGTGACCTAACTGGAGACTAACTCCAGCTTTGCTTGTACCTGTGAAATGAGTCCTGTAAAAAGTCTTTCAGCTTGGAAACATCTGATTGCCAGCTCAGATGTTTGCCTCTTGTATGTACAGGGAAATTAGACTCTTCCACAAAACTTTCTAAAGCCTTGAGAGGTGGACTCTGCCTCGTTCTATGGGCTGCCTGGTCCTTTGCTTTGTCGCCCTCTGTCAGGTAGAGCTGCAGAACGATGCAGGGCAACAGATCATTAAAATTTCAGAGAGGAAGTAGTGTTTCTCAATCTGATCAAAATACGAATGATTTTGGAAGAGTACAAATGTACCAAAACTCTCTGTCAAAATATTTAGTAGAATGGTTTTGAAAAAAAAATGTTCATACTTCTCTAACTACGAAACACGCAAGTGAGAGCCCTCACCTCCACGGGGCCCATGGAGTTTTGCCACGTCTCTGCTCAGATTAGCAAGGACTTGGTACAATAGAGGCCGTGTCTGAGGATTTCAGACAGTGACTGAATCTGGAAGCAGCTAGCAAGCGACATGATCTAAGTTTCCAGCAAACCCTCACAACAGGTCTTACCCTACCCCGCATTTAAATGTTCCGACTCCAGATTTTGGAGTGGTCTTAATATCTCACATTTCACAGGGGGAAATGAAGGAGCAACAGAATTTGTTTTGGGTCTGTCGAGGCAAACTGGAGGTAGCTGGTTCTAAAGCAAAAGCTGCTTCTCTGTTTTCTCAGGACAGAAGCTGTGATTTCTCGACACTCCTGGCCTTTCGTGCATTTTACCCTCTTGGGCTCTAGTACCTTCTCAGCTGAAGACAAGTCCTGATTGCAACTTACTCTACTCTGGTGCTACTTGCTAGGTTATCAGATTTGCAAGACATCTTTTCACAAAAAAAAAGAAAAAATAAAACGCTTATGTTTTAGTTTTGTATGTCTGTGGAGCGGGCATACATGTGTTATATGTTGAGACCTCTAAATCTCTCCATGTGCTCTGGGGAAACCGGAAGTTTCCTGTGATCCTGTCAGGGTCGGAAAAGTCAGACATTCATAACAATATTAAAATGTGCTTTGTTTACTTTATTCGCAATTGGAATGTCCTTGTGCATTCTTTTACTTTAAATATTTTTCAAATTCAATTTCAAATATATGTATATATGTGTGTATGTGTATAAACATACATATACATGGGCAATATTATGTGATTGTTTGAGATTTTTTCCCTACGGTGTTGGGAACTGAACCCAGGGACTTTGTATTGATCTATATCTTTAGTTATTTTCTCATTTATTTGTTTAATTATTGTTTTGAGTCAGCATCTTATTCTAGTATTCCAGATTGGGATTGAATTTATAATCCTCTTACCTAAGTCTCCCAGAATACTAGGATTATAGATGTGCACGACCATGTCTGGCTCTATAGCAATTTTTATGGATATAAAAGGCTCTTGAGATGAAAGACAGCAAGCACCACAGATCCAAACCAAGTGCCCAGACAGAAACCCTTGTTCAGACTGACAAAAGACTAGTCATTTCCAAAAGTTTCTTTACCTGTCTTGTACTTTCTGTGGACATGATGTAGCCCACAGAAGGGAGTCAGAAGGCAGGCGCTGCATTTTGTTCTCTTTCTTGCTCAATTGTTCTTACATCCTTCTACTCAAACGCAAGGTCTTTCTCCTCAGGAAAAAAGAGATCATGATGTTTTCAGGGGAACCAAAGCAGCCTGTCATTTGCATTGTTTGTATTTTAATACTTTTCCCTGTTTTCCATCTGAAACTTTGCTTTTGTTCTCTATGGGTTAATGATATGATGTCTTTTTGCTGGACTGAGAAATTCTCTACTTCTAAAAATTGATAAATGCAAATTCCATTATATCAGTGCCACTGAAAAGCAGGTTTTCTTTTTTCTGTTCAAAGTAGTAAAAGTGAATATAAGTTACTAAGGCAGAGAATGACTTGATAAAAGTTAATGCACATCTTACCAATTCATATTTTTTTTAGACTTTCATGAGTATCAAGGAGGTAGAAGAACTGCCGATAGGGAGAGGATTACAGAATGAGATTCTGTGAACCTCCCCTGACACATCTTACACATACCTCAGAATTCTTCATCTGATCAGCAAGGTTTTCTATAGAATCCTCAGACATGGAAAATTCTATGGGAAATTGAAGGCACCTGTGAGTAGGGTCAGGGTCAAACACTGTCATTTGCATATGGCCGTCAGTCAGTCAGTGTAAACCATAAATAGCACCACACCGACTTGCTTCAAAAAGACATTTAAAAAATGCAGTCAGTCAAGTGAAGTTTCTTTTCTTTATATAAATTTATACTCAAATTTCACCTTGCTTATGATTAGTGGTTTTAAGGTGCCATCTAATTTAAAACATATAATCACAATCAAAGTCCTTTATTTAGTTATAAATATCTCAAAATTTAGCATTTTGGACACTGGAAGATTTTGTTATGTAACTTTGTTAGATGTATGTGAATCTATGATATCCTTAAATATTGGCATAAACTATTTTAATAACCATATGAATGTACAAACGAGTAGAAAACAACTCCATTTATACACTAAGCAGGGGTATCCAATGCTATTTCCATTTTATCTTTTTTGCAACGACTTTTAGGAAAAAAGGAACCTATTTCACATTGTAGGATTATTGTTTTTCTGGCACTGATACTTGTATATTATAGCATTATTTCATTTACTGATAAGCAAGTTTATGTAGGGGCCCTTTGGAAAAAAAAAACATAATTTCATTTATTTTAGGAACTCATTATCATTAGTTGAGATAATTAACATTTTAGCACATTTTTAAAATGTTATAAAGGAAACTGATCATATAAAGAAGACACGTTGACATTGGTATGCAGCTACTTGGACTTTAATGGTGTCATAAAATATGGACAGGCTCAAGTATGCCAAGCAGAAAAGCTTTGTTGAACCTAGCAGGCTGCAAACAATAGGACTAGCCTTTGTACTGTTGGAGTAAGGTTAAAATCTCAGTCCTTATAACTTGCCATTATGTTCCAAGGAGAATACAAACTTGGCCTTGGGATCTTCATAAACCACAACCCCCCTACACAGAAACAGATGCGAAATATGCTCAGGTTGGCATCAGATAATACTAATTAAACATTAAAGATCCTATAGATTTATTAGATTCTACAAGCCAGTGAGAACATTGTAGATCATTAGGGTAACGCCTTCAGATTTCTGATTTGTAGGAATGAAGAGTAATAATTCAGAGGGGACCTCAGTTTCTGAGGTGTACAGTACCATATTTTAGTAGTAATATTGAATATGATATATTAGATTTACACTTATATAAAAGTAACAGACCAATTTTTCATTTTTCTTCCGCCTTTCCTTTTTATTAATATGCAAAAGAAAAATAAAGCTACAGATTAAAATGCTACATGTGTGCATAAAATAATGCTGAATCTCATTTCTTATAACTTCATTTATGTATAATAGTATTCAGTATTAAAATGAGTAAGATACATAGTAATTTTGATTTTAACATAATAACTTTTTGTGTCTTAATGTCAAAAGTTATTCTTATCTTTTCTCACAAATATTGATGCCTCTGCTGTGCAAGTTGCTAACCTATATGCTCAGAGTACCAATGGACACCAAAATCCTGAACTTATTTTAGTAAATTTAAAGTAATTACTAATTTGGATGGCTGTGTTGTAGAGGTTACTGTTATGCTTTGTCACAAACTTTGAGTAATTCGTATAACTCGTGATGCCACAAATTATTAAAACATTCCAAACTATCTGAAACACTAAGACAAAAGTTAGGATTAAGGTTATACCGTGAGAGTGCTGTTCACAAGTCTCTTAGAACTTCTATATTTATTAAAGGAACATTTTACAAGTATAGGTGTAAATGTAACCATGTAACGTTTTTGTATTCACACAGACATTGAACAAAATTAGTTACTGAGATTATTTCTGAAACCCCTTTACACTCAAAATTCAGCTTTTGTGGTACAGACCTTTGGCCTTCTTTCCTACTCACGATATCATTCTGTGGTCCACTAACACCATTAATGATATAACTCACTGCCTAATTTCACTGCTTCCTTTAAGCTATAATTTTTCCTGCCAAGTGACTTTATTTAAAATTATTGGGATTGATGAAGAGTATCTCTTGTTGTATGTTAGTACTTGGTGAAAAAGTTTCACCAGAAAGTCAGAGTCACTTAGAAATGGGAAGTACTTTCCTATTGGCCCACTGAGAAGATTATTGGAGAATTTATTTTCCGAAACATGAATTAATGTTCATGAGTTTACACTCTAAATGCCCATGCGGATGGGCAGCTGGTAAATACAACCTATGTAGTTATGAAAGGTTTTATTAGTCTTCTTAATAACAGAACGAAATCTTCTTCCTTCAGCAGATCACGGGCCATGTTCATGTTCCTACCACATGTTATGTCAGGTATTTCTGCAATACAAAATCTCTAACTGAATTATTTTCTTATAAATATTATGCTGATTAATTTTTCTGTCAAGTGTTCTTTTTGTGATTAAACACAATAACTGGATATTTATTCTCTCTAAGCTTGCTATCAACTAAAATGCAAGATCAGTCTGAAGATGGCAATGTGGCAATAGTGATAATCCCTTCAATACCACTTGTGCCTTAATACAACAATGTAAAAAATTCCACATTCCGTTCCTTGAACAAGCTTGAGACCCAAAATCTGATGAGATTCAAAAGTGCAAAGAATGCTTCTCCATAGAGTAGGAAGTCACTGCCAAGGGGTCAGAAAAGAGGGCTAGGCTCAAAGCAAACCACAATCTTGCTTGACTCTGATTGGGTTGTGTGTATAAGCATCTGGTTGTCATACCTATTATCAAGCCCCATGAAGACTCCCAATAATTCCATAGTCTATGATTTCTTTTACTTGTATCTCCTACAGGAACATTTCATCAACATCTTAATATACCACTAATGATCAAATTTCAATGTATCTCTTTCTGTTTGTTTAATTGGTTGGTTAAGATTCTTTTCACTTTGTTTTCCAATAAAAATCTGAAAGGCATTAAGTCCAGTAAAAGATTGAGTTGAAAAGTCATTCAAGGGTTGATGGACAATGGGAAGATTTTCATTGAAGCAATGAGATTTATAGTCTAGTTCTCTTTATTTGGCTGTGAGTATCTCAGGTTATCATTTGCATTATTAGAGTTAGATGGCTATGGATCTTAAAAAAACAGGTTCTATTAATTCCATGGTTCTGGCAGTGGTAGCGAGCACCTGTAATTCTAACACTCAGGAGGCTGAGGCAGGAGGATTGCTATAAATTCAAGTCCAACCTGGACTATACTGTCAGTTCAGAATCAGCCTGGACTACAGAGTGAGACCTTGACTCAAAAAATCGTGTGATTCTTTCATTTTTTTTTCTGTTTTCCACAACACTATTTGATGTGCCCATCTTAAAAATGGAAAATAATCACTGGTGTTAATATGAGCTCCTCTTGCTTATGTAGGTATAATAATTTGTATTATAATACAAAAACCTTCAGAAGTCAGTAAGTGTTAAAATTAATCAGTGACAAGAACAAAAGGAGAATTTTCTGTATTTGAAAATAAAAGCTTATACAGAGCAGATAAACAGGTTCTCTATTCATAGTGTTTATCTTGCTTCCAGAATTGCCTTAAATAATTCTTATGGGGACACATCACATAAACAGACATCTGAGAATCCAGAAGATTAACCACTGTAAGTAAGTCTTTATGAATACCAAACATGTCAGTGTTTGTAAGTGATCGCAAGACAGTGAGGAAAGGACGCAAGTGGAGTAGCTGACAGATTATGAGTTTTCATTTCAGAGAGTGATTCAGGCTAAGTAGAGTTATTTTTAGGAATGAGTTTTTATATTCAATTATACTCATTTAAATATAGTGATTATGTAAGGCATATCTCCATTGCTTTACTCTCAGTTGGTTAAATTCCAGAGGTATCTAACACTGCTTAGGTTCTAAAAGCAAATAAACAAAATTCAACATATGGTTGTCATGAGCCCAACATTTTATTTTCTTGAATTCCATCCTTTTAGAACTGATAGGTCAATAGTTTAGGAGTGAAAACCTTCCGAATTTGATATCTGGTGGACCCCACTCTCAAGGGAATGGTTTTTAGTTGAGTTTGTTTTTCAAGTTCAAGTGGTTAATAAGTTTCAGTTTCCTGGATCCTTAGAGGAGCTGCCCTGTCCCCACACTGAGATCAGTCCTGGATTCCTTCAGTTACATGCCCATGAATGAGCCAATCACTGATAGACAACTCATAGCTCCAGCCATCATTTGTTGTTCAACTCTATATAAGAAGCCCCAGAGTCCTGCTGATGGCGACCCACTAGGGTTACTCTTTTGGCTTCTTGGCCAAGAGCTTTCCCTTTCTATCTTACTTCACTCAAAACAACCAATCAAACAAACAAACACCATTCCACTCTTTTGCCTGCTTTGCTTTCAAGCTCTCGGTGTTTTATTCTTAACCTTACAAGAGTCCATGGACCTGAAAATATCCCCACTAACTTTTTCTGGAAGAGTGGGAGTTGAGACAGAAGTATTATATTAAAAACATACAGAATAATAATGATAATTATTATAATTACAGTGTGTTTACTAGTATGATGATAACAAGCTATACTTCCTGTAACTGAACTTTCATTTTTTAGAGTATAAAATCTTCTTCTGTTCAATACTGTTACCAATATTTGTCAATATTAGAAACATATATTTTCCTGACATATTGGATTAAAAACACATATCTTATTATTACATTGTTTGCTATTTATTAGTTGCTAAAATATGAAAAAATTATTTCAAATGTATTTGTCGATTTTCTAATTGGTTGCTTCTCTAATTGGTAACCTATTGCTTATCAGCTCACTTTATTGAGGACTCTAGCAGGTCAGAGATAAAATATATCACAGGATCACTATGTTTAAATATTAATACTTCTTTGAATATGTTAAAGTATGACTTACTAAAGAAATTTTACATTATGCCT